>OX243922.1:10012500-10707500 GCA_945859725.1 Drepana falcataria
TCATTTTGAAAGGACGTCAACTGTAGCTACACGATACATTCTGAGCTAACTCTTTGTGGTACATTAAGTGGGTTCAATTCATGCCAACGATAAACACATGTACTCAACATGTGTTTGTAGTCTGTGGGGTAGGCAGATAGTGTAGGGTGCCTATGATTATATACATATATATGTATGGCGGATATATACTCCCTCTCAATTTATTATTGTAAATATTTCGTTAAATAAAAGTCCTAGTCCCCCTCGCTGTATCTGCAGTACGAGCCAAATCACGCTACCCACCCTGGGCCCGCGTTATGCGACAGCTAGCCCCCCTCCTTCCCATCCGCCAGTCCGCAAGTCCGTCAACCCCCATTTAGTCGCCTCGGTACAGACAAGGCCTAATTCAGGTTGTATGTCAGATATATTATTGTATCCTAAACAGACGTGCTTCGCGGTTTCATTCACGTAAAATTATATTTATTCCTTGGTTTTTTTTTAACTTAATAAAATCCTTTGTCCATATCCAGCTGATAATCTATCTCTGTGCCAAATTACATCCTATTCCATTCATCAGTTTTTGCTTGAGAGATGAACAAACATCCTCGCAAACATTCGCATTTATAATATTAGTAGGATTTTTATCCTCCCGCTCAATCAAGCTGTTATGCAAGTACATACAGAAACAATCCACAATTCGTTCCACACTGCAAAAGCAATCGATCTACACTGCCCTATTATCCTACCAGGGTCGAGGAACTCGGAATATAATTTGCAATGACGTCATGGGAAAATCCCTGTACTCAACTAGTATTATATGCTAAAACCGGTGTTAATACGAAACCAGTCCACTTTAATACAACTAACCATTGCGAAGGCCCCATTGGTGGTATTTTAATTTTAGCACACCACGATCGATCGTATATATTAATAGTTTTAATAGCTATTTTATTTTTATGCTACGGTCCGTTAAATCACTACTACGGAAAACATCTGTCTATTTCTACCAAAATGGAAGCCCAGCTATTTACGACTAACGTGTTAATCTTGAGATAACTTAGTTGATTTATCGACGTGTGTTATGGTATACATCCTTATATAGTGTTAAATAATATTACCTTCACTCGCCAGAGAAATCCATTTAACAGTAAAATTGTCTATTGAAATTCTTACTGTGTTCCAGAGATGACATGAGTCCGTATGCATATTTAACTTACAATAATGATGAGTAGTGAACACGTGTACACATAAAAAAACAAAAGGCCGGATATTAATACACAGAGGATTGTTCTATGTTATCGAATCGATAATCGAGACAGGGAAGGAAAATAAAAGAGTTATCGACTATCATGTATTTTACGTAAGTACTTAGACATATAAAAAGGATGAGTGTAGAAAGATTGACAAAACAGATATACAAAGCGAAGGTGCATGCAAGAAGAGGCAGAGGAAGACCACGTTCCAACGGACGTTCCACGGACGGGAACGTCAAGAGTACTCGAAACTGACGAGCATGTATGAAGAGACTGCTGAATGTGGACGAAGCGAAAGAGGTAAGTATACGCGTCTATTATTAACATCACGCTGAGTCATTCACGGAGTAGGCAATAACCAGTCCCCTCCAGACTTGCAGATCACTTTCGCTGCATTTACATTCATCTGTCTTTATACATGCCAGTTTCGAGTACTCTTGACGGTCCCTTTCCTTGAGTGTTTGCTTGGCTTGATCGATTCTACAACCTTGTACTTAGAACGTGGGCTTCCTGTCTCCTCATGTATTTAAACCCGTATATTTTTGACTGAAAATGATAATTTTGCAAATGCTTATTAGAGACAGCACATAGTAAATGCGATTGCCTTATAATTTCATCATGCTTTTGTTCTAGCATTAAAGTCTAAATAATACTTGTCTTAGTTATGGATGGTTGTTTGTTATTCATTATGACAGAACAAAGCGTCTTCCTCTTAATAAATGAAGTAAGGTGCTAATTGACATATTCTAAGATAGTCATCAGCTTAGCAAATTAAGTCATATTTGCACTCGACCCACTCGGCCACCACGGCTTTATGTTTGTTTTATGTATCTAAATTCCTACTCACCAGCATCACATTTGTAAATACTCTTATAATAATAATAATATAATATATCCTCACGCCTTCCCACAAGGGTCCCCGAAGGTGTAGGCAGAGGTGTATAGGTAATACCCACACACCCACTTTCCGCCAGAGGTATATTAGGTGCCAACGTGACAGATGGCGAGTCCATCGCCGTTACTCAAGCACGACGAAACATACGCCTTTGAATTTCTTCTCAGACGTATGCAGGTTTCCTCTCGATGTTTTCCTTCACCGTAAAGCTCGTGGTGTGACTAATCACTGTACTTTACATCATAAATATGATGTAAATATTATTTATGACTCTGTTGGAGAAGTGGTTTAATTAATCAAGTTTCCAGATTCAAGTCCAATGGTTTGTACAAATAAAATAACATATAATATATCCTCACGCCTTCCCAAAAGAGTTGGCAGAGTTGGCAGAGGTGTATAGGGAGTACCAACACACCCACTTTCCGCTTAAAGAAGCTTAGTAAGGAGACAATAAGCCGCACCATGATCGTTAACACCATCTTTATTCAAGAGGTTAATAGATGACATAAACATCTGTCTTTATTATATCCTTAATTTATAATTGCAATAGAGCATCAAGGTAAGGCCCTGGCCCTTCAGTTAGTTGGCGCCTAGTAAGCGATATTGCGCTATGTATCTATACAGATCAAGAAACACATACGCTTCTACCACAGCACCTCTCGCCATCTACGGGGAATTCATCCCCATATCTTGGAAACACAAAGGTCTCGTACTGCGCGGTTCCAAAGGGGTTTCCTTCCGCGAACGCTCAGGCTGTGGAATGAGCTCCACGTTGAAGTTTTCCCTGGAGTATAGCATGGAGCTTTTCAAGAAGGGTGTGAAATGATTACTGCAGGTTCGTGTTAAATAAGTAATTTGATGGATGTAAACATTTTATTGAATGACATAAATGGCTACACTTGTCTCGATGTGTGACTTCCCTCCGCTTGTCAAAATCTCTCTCACTTGTTCTGTTCTCTGTTCTGCTAAGTTATATCTTGTATCTAATTAAATCTCTGTGAATCTTCATATTGGTTTCCTTTGGCCCTGAAGTTTTATCAGGTCGGCAGTGCGCGAGCAATACCCTGGTGTTGCAAGCGTCCATAGCGGCGGTAACCGCTTACAATCAGGCGGACCGTATGCTTGTTTACCTCCCGTGTGGTATAAAAAAAAACGCTTCGTTGTAGTAAAAACCACTGACGTACGAAATCTCATGCAAGATATTTTATAAAGTACATATAAGTAGAAATAATCACGTATTTTACATTACATTTATATACTACTCGTGAAGTTCACGGCCACACGTGCTCAATGTTTATATTACAATACAACTATTCAATATGTGATATTCGTATTGTGTCTTTTTGCATACAACAGTGTCTGTTGTGTACAAAGGTACATGAGAATTATTATGACCAACCCATTCGCCTCTGTAGTATTTCTTTTTCTACACAAATAGAAGATGAAGAGATTCGCAAATCAACTGGCGTGAATGAGGGCGTGATTGTAAAGATGAAGAAAGGCATTTTACGTTGGTTTGGACACATAGAAAGCATGAGTGAAGAAAAGATTGACGAAACAGATATACAAAGCAAAAGTGTGTGCAAGAAGAGGCAGAGGAAGGCCACGTTCCAACTACCTGGATCAAATAGATCGGACTCTCAAGGACGGGAACGTTAAGAGTACTCGAAACCGACGAGCATGTATGAAGAGACTGATGAATGTGGACGAAGCGAAAGAGGTATGTAAGTCTAGAGAGAACTGGCGCTCCATACTCTCTGCCAACCCCGTTAGGGACTTGGCGTGATGATATGTATGTATGTATGTATGTACAAATAAACATAGCCCCAAATTAAGCAATTCTTGTGTTATGGTAACTAGACAACGATATATTTACTTATATAGATAGATAGATACAAAAATACAAAGGACATCCAAAGCTACGGTGAACGATTATTACCTATCTATTATCTATCTATATGTTCATCACACAAATATGTGCCCTCTGCGAAAATCGAACCAGCTAACATGGTAACCGCTTCAAGAAAAGTGAGCAATTATACTTAGTTTAGGGTAGGCGATAGAGAGTAGATCGAAATCAAGAAAGAAGAATTTACAGCGCTCTTTCTCTTTGTTTACATCAATCAGTCTTCAATATGTTTTTCTCACGATAGTAACTGATTGACTTTACGAAATTGGATGAAGAAGCAAAGGGAGCTTAAATCTAGCCTAACACATTCCATTTTTTTTTATCAAAGACATTAAATAACGTCGTGTAGTGAGTAGGATTATATCCGGAATAAAATAATAAAACAATTTGTCTTACTGTATCAGTATATAATATATGGGTTGTTCTACGCTTTTAAAACATGCCTAATCAACATTATCATGCATAATTACAACCCGTAATTTTGTTGACTACTGTTGACAACTTTTTACGATTATACATACGACCAAGGCAACGGATATCGGAAAATTAAGTTTTTTAGTCATATCGTTAACATATTTTTGGAAACATGACAAAAACTTTGAATTTCCCGACGGCCTTTGCTATATGGTAGGTATGTACTTAAATAGTTTTAAGTTGTTTTTGTCGGTATTCAACTGCCCACTAAAATATCACTGATTTGGATGGGCTATAACAACGTTAAACCTTCAATGCGGTACCAGAATTCGACATCAGCAAAAAAACTCGGTTTATTAGTGATGAATATAAATTAAAAAAAACACAAGAATAATAAACTTGACCTGGTCCTCATTTTACTCTTTTATACTTTTTTTACACATCATTGTGAAACTTGTTTATACCGACCAGGAAAACACTGCTTTGACAATAAAACGAGTGATTGATTTTATTAAAAAAAACTTAATTCCATTTTCGAAAATTAAGGCTGACTACAAGGTGAGGTGAAGTAGAAACTCACGTGTTTTCCAATAAAATAGTCAAATCGTAGCAATACACAAAAAGGTCAGGGTGAAATTACTATTTCCGCGAACATATTGCATAATTAAGATCCTTTATGCAATATGACAAAGAAACCACGTAACGTTAGTGTATACGCAATAAAAAAAGTAACGAAATTCGAAATTCGAATTCAGAATAATAAAAAACAACCAGTTCTCTCACAAATTAGGTACATTCTGTGAGTATATAAGGTTACGAAGATGTAGGAAAGAGGTTAATTACCTATTAAATATAGTAGGTATGGCTGAATTAAAAGTACCTACATGGCATCATGGCGGAAAAAGACAGGGTCTTTTTCCGCCAGACAAAAACTACTTAAAACAATAAAGTATGTAAGTATGTTAAGTAAATAAAAAGTTAAAGTAAATAAACCGAATTCAGTTTTATATAAATAAACATATATACTATATTTATTATTATTAAACACTAGCAGGCTCTCTCAGGCTGTTAATCTATATAAATAAAAATGCATCACTAAATATGATTTTTCAGCTTGACTTTTTAGCTGCCGAAAGCTGACGAACTTCGGGCAACTAAAAAGTCAAGAAAATTGTTGTTTATACTACTTTACTCGTATTTTTTTTTATTTCTCTCCATGAGAACCTCCCTCAGACTTCATAAATCATCCAAGTCGGTTCAGCCGTTTTAGAGTTTTGCGCTTAGAAACACATTTAGGTAGTGATAAATTTTTATTTATATTGATTAACAGCCTGAGATGCATTAAACAATTGGTATAAAACTTAATTTTTCCTCTGAAGCATTAACGAAAATGGTAAAAACAAATTCTAAGTAAGTTTTAAATTTGGAACCGCATTGGGGTTGATTGGTTACGCGGGCAAGGACTAGCCGGGATCACTCCCATTCGTAGCTCAATGAAAATCCTACGAATATTATAAATGCGAAAGTTTGTGAGGATGTTTGTTGCTTTATCACGCCAGGACTGCTTAACTGAATTGGATGAAAATTTACACCGGGGTATATGTTAACTGAAACACAATGGGTGTTTTATTCCAGAAAAAACTACCAGTAAAATAACATTTTACGCGGGTGAAACCCCGGAGTAATACAAGTCTTTCATTCACGCGTAATTGTATCCCAATCGTTTACGCGCTATAGTGACGTAAATGTGAATTACTCAGGCTGTTTACAGCAACACTGTAAGTGATAATTTCATAACAATTTGAACATCTCTAATACAATCAGAACGGAATGCGCAGACGTTGAAAACGTTTGTTAATTAGATTAATTGCACAGGTGGTTAAGACATTTCACGCAGAAACTCATAGGCATTTTCGTTATCATGTTAGTATGAAACTGGTAACAAAGGCGCCTCACAGCTAGGACACTGACCTACCCTTTATTTCTATACACATATTAAATAACAAGTCTTCAAGGCTTGTGCGGAAACTAAAGAGAATCGCAAGGCGTGAACGATCAAGATTGATGATCCTTGTGTTGGGAATATAGAAAGGATGAGTCACTTTACCTCAGGTAGATAAAGTATATGTGCATATAATGCGAAAGTATGAGGAAAAGTAGGCAGAGAAAGAACACCTAACAACTTAGGTCTCTAAACTCTAAACCGGCGAGCATGTATTGTATGAAGAGATTAAATGTGGTTAAACCGAACGAGGTCTGAAAGGCTAGAGAAAACTGGCGCTCAAAACTTGAAAAGGCTGCTCTAAATAAACGTATATTTATTGATACCAAAAAGTTTTTATTTAACTTAAGAACATCAATCAAACCACGAGGCTTACGGCGAAGGAGCAACATCGAGAGGAAACCTGCAGTATAGTTGTGCTTGAAAAACGGCGATGGACTCGCCATCTGTCACATTGATACATAAATATATTCACGGCGAAATATTCTGTCATATGTCGTAAGCGGTAACCGCCGCCTGTGAACGCTTGCAACACCAGGGGTATCGCTCGCGCGCTGCCTACACTGCAGGAATCTTTTCACACCCTTATTGAAGGATTCCATACTCTGGTACCCTCGAGGGATAACCTCAACGGGGAGGTAACTCCACGGTTACGGTTCCTCCGCGTTCGCGGTAGGAAACTCCTTTGGAACCGTGCAGTGCCCGACCTTTAATAATAATCAGAATAAGTGAAGAAATTAAATATTTTGTTATAATATTATGTGCATGTGAATTGAAAGCGTTTTTTATTTTTCTCTTTATTTAAGACGTTTTGTCGCACAGCGACTATGCCATTCCGTGAGGTCACCTTCATGTAAGAAATATCCAAATCTACGCTTAAATTACTTTAATAAACCCCATATTTCATCAGAATTAGGGTTCGCCAGGATACTGTTACACAGACCCACATCCTGGCTACATCCAATCACAGTTCTTTTGACATCTTTGTTCTGGTCACATTCCATCAGGATGTGATATAAATCGTCACAGACGTTACAAGTATTGATTGCGTTAAGAAATATTATTACGTTTTTCGTTTAAGCAGTAGATATAAAAGAGTCTGGCAGTGAGCCTGGCAGGAAACGTATCGATTAGCAAGTTATGTTACACGTTAATTGCAGACGTGCGCTGATAGCCGACCACTGACCTTGTATTGTTTACAGGTACCGCAGTTGGTACGATTTTGAGTTACAAATGTGTTACAAAATTAATATGTTTGAAGACGAACATTTACTAATATTTATATATTATATAATTGAGAAACACAATAAAAAAATCGTATAAGTACAGGTATCAGAAAAGATTCCTTTGTTCTACATATGTATCATCATACCGAATCCCTCAAAGGGAAGGCAGAGTGAGTAGAGCGTCTCTCTAGACTTACGGAGTTATTTGGCTTCATCCACATTCATCAGTCTCTTCAATCATGTTCACCAATTTCGAACACTCTTGATGTTCATCCACAGTTAGATTTAAGTACCTATACATATTTGTACATATTATTTATGGTTAATACTTACAGTGCTTAAAAGTTTATAACAAGAACTGAGTTTATATTCGACGGCCGTCTGGTCTAGTGGTTAGAGCTCCTGACTGCGAAACTTGAGGTCGCGGGTTCGAATCCCGCTGAGGGCAGATATTTGTGTGATGAACACGAGTATTTGTACCTTAGTCTTGAATGTCCTATGTATTTATGTATATATCTATCTATATAAGTAAATATGTCGTTGTCTAGTTACCATAACACAAGCTAAGCTTAATTTGGGACTAGGTCAATTTGTGTGGAATTGTCCCAAGGTATTTATTTATTTATTATATACTATTAAATCCGTGCCGTGGTGGCCGAGTGGTTCGAGCAGTTGCCTGCGACGCAAAGGTCGCAAGTTCGAATCCCGACTGTACCAATGAGTTTTTCTGAACTTAAGTACAGTGATTAGTCACACCACGAGCTGACCGGTGAAGGAAAACATCGAGAGGAAACCTGCATACGTCTGAGAAGAAATTCAAAGGCGTATGTATAGTCGTGCTGGAGTAACGGCGATGGACTCGCCATCTGTCACGTTGGCACCTAATATACCTCTGGCGGAAAGTGGGTGTGTGGGTCAAGGGCGGCCCTATAGGGCAGTGTCACAACTGCCAACTATACGGGCACGCTTCGCGTAACTGCAACGCGAAACCCAGGTGCGTCAAGTGCCTGGGCGATCATGGGACGAGCGACTGCTCGCGCCCTAAGGACCGCACACTCGCCGACTCGCCCCCTAGTTGCGTGCTGTGCCGCCAAGAAGGCCACCCGCCCAATTACAGGGGATGCCCCAAAGCCCCCAAACCCAGACCGGTCGTGGTCAAGAGGGCAGCGGCCCGCGAATGGCGTAACGCCCCCCCCGCGCAACCCGCCCCACCCCGACCTTCCCCGTGGAGGGCCCTCCCTCCGAGGGACTTTCCACCCCTCCCACAAGCGTCACCCCCTGTCCCCTCAGCGGCTCCGAGCCCGCAGATTACACCTCTGCCGTCGCTCTCCACCGCCAAACCTCAACAGCCCCAGCCCCAGGCTGCTACTCCCCCGCGTAGACCCCAGGCGGTCCAGCCCACTTCCTCCCCCTCTGAAACTTCCGCCAACATGGCATTCCTGGCGGATCTTTTCTCCACCGTCAACCTCTCAAGGGTTAACGAGATGGCACGAAGCCTCAGGGCCGTCCGGAAGGACCCTCTGGCCCTCCTCAAAGTGCTCGGCGACTACGCCGATGTATCAGAGTCCCTGGCTACCTTCTCGTCCAACCAATAATGGACTCAAACGTAAGCAGCAGAATCAAACCCCGATCACTTTCAATTGGCTACTTTAATGCCAACGGCATTCACAGCCAAAAGGAAGAGATCGCCGCGTTCCTCCGCGACAACAATATCGACGTTTTCTTAGTGCAGGAAACCTTCTTGAAACCATCACACCGAGACCCTAGAATTGCAAACTACTGCGTGGTTCGCAATGATAGATCTCGATCCGCCCTCGGCGGTACTTTGATCTATTACAAGAGGTCCCTGCACTGTATCCCGATCCAACCACCAACCCTCTCCCACATAGAGACCTCGATCTGTCGATTAGGAATGACCGGCCATCAGCCGATCACGATAGTCTCTGCATACTGTTCCCCTGTTAACTCGACGGCCGATATCAAAGCTGATATCAAAGTCCTCATCAACCTCAGTAGCTCAGTTATTATCGCGGGTGACCTGAATGCCAAGAGCGATGCTTGGAACAGCCACTCACGAAATAACAGAGGACGCCAATTGGAGGACCTCAGTGGGCTCCTCCAATTCGACGTCATTGCGCCTATGCACCCCACCCACTACCCAGAGAATATCAACCACCGACCGGACGTACTAGACATTGTGATCATCAAGAATGTAAACCTCCGTTTGCACTCGTTGAGGTCGCAAGACGAATTAGATTCCGACCACCGACCTGTTACCTTAGCGCTCTCCCCCCGACTAGGCCCCCCGGACTCAGGTCAGCCCCCACCTCAGAAAAAGATAACAGACTGGAGAAAACTGGAGGAACTCCTCAAGTCCTCTTCATCTGTTCACTTAGATAGTATCCCGCCCCTCATAGAGTCGGCAGCCGACACTCAAAAGGCGGTCGATTCCATCACAGCTCACGTACAGTCAGCCGTGGACGCCTGTTCACGACAAGTTCCGGTGATGGAAGACCATCGCTGGAAACTTCCCGATGACGTGCGTGAACTGGTGACGGAAAAGAACGCCGCCCTCCGAGCGCATAGAGCTCACCCGACTGAAGCGAACCGCACCTTTCTGAGGTCACTCCAGCGCAATCTGAGATACCGCATGAAAGACCTGCGAGACGCTCGCTGGAACAAGTTCCTAGGGGAACTTGAACCGAGTCACTTGGCCTTTTGGCATCTCCAACGGAAACTTAAATCAGACAAAATCTCGTCTATGCCTCCACTCACTCGTCCAAATCAAGAGCCCGCCTTTGACGACGACGAGAAGTCCGAGTGCCTGGCCGACAGTCTCGAGGCTCAATGTACGCCCAGCACCTTGCCAGTAGACCAGCGCCACCTCAAGAAGGTGGACGCCGAGGTCGAAAGCAAACTATCCCACCCACCCTCCGAACACCCAGACCACCCTATCGCCCCAATCACGGTGGACGAAGTCCGGAAAGTGATCAAGGATCTTCACCCCAGGAAAGCCCCAGGTCCCGACGGGATCGCTAATAGAGTTATCAAACTCTTCTCTCCTTATCTCATAGTTTTGCTCACTGCCATCTTCAATGCAGCACTGAGCAACAACTTTTTCCCCCAATCCTGGAAAAGTGCAACGGTCATAGGTATTCCCAAGCCAGGGAAACCCAAGACCGAAGCCTCCAGTTATCGCCCCATCAGTCTCCTCAACGTCCTTGGCAAGATTTACGAGAGACTTATCTACAATAGATTAAAGAGTTTTGCAGACTCTAAGAAAGTCATACCTGACCAACAGTTCGGTTTTCGAACCAAACACTCTTGTGTCCAACAAGTCCACCGTATAGTGGAAGACGTCAGTAGCGGCTTCCAACTCGGTTATACCACGGGTATGCTCCTCTTCGACGTGGCGAAGGCATTCGACAAGGTCTGGCACAACGGCTTAATATACAAGCTGTACCAGTTGGGCGTGCCGGACCGTCTAGTACGCATAGTACGGGACTTTTTGTCGAACCGCTCCTTCCGCTACAGAGTCGAGGGCACACTCTCTTCCCCCCATCCCATACGAGCAGGAGTCCCGCAAGGCTCAGTGCTCTCGCCACTCCTATTCACGCTTTATACTAGCGACATTCCCCTCCATAGACGAGTTAAAAGCGCTCTATTCGCCGATGATACGGCTATCTACTACAAAGGTAGAACTCCCGAGGGAATTCACGACAACCTCCAATCCGCGGTCACAGCCCTGGGGCGGTGGTTCCGGAAATGGAGAATTGAAGTGAACCCCACCAAAAGCGCAGCCATTCTATTCTGGAAAGGCCTCGAACGCCCACGGGTAGCCCCCATCACCCTCTTCGGCAAACCCATTCCATGGGAAGAAAAAGCCAAATACCTGGGTGTGATCCTCGATCAACGCCTTTCTTTCCGTCACCACGTAAAGGCGGTACGCGCGCGAGCCGCCTTCGCGCTCGGTAGACTTCACAGCATGTTGAATGCGCGAAGTAAACTCTCATTGAAATCCAAGGTGAGGATTTACACGACGTGCATTCGACCAATCATGACATACGCGGGTGTAGTGTTCGCACACACTAGCAAGTCAACACTTAACCCCTTGCAAGTGCTCCAAAGCCGGTTTCTCCGGAGAGCCACAGGTGCCCCGTGGTACATGCGTAATAGTCAACTCCACGTTGACCTCAAAGTCCCCACTATAAAACAGTTTTTGAAAAAACTGTCCAAACGTCATTTCGATTCTGCTGTAAATCACCCCAACCCCCTCGTCGTATCGGCCGCCCGATACACTCCTTCCCTTATCTCGAAGATAAGGCGTCCAAGACACGCCGTCATCGAACCGGATGACGACATAACGGTCCTCCAGGACGCCCGACAAAAACATACCAACACTACACAAAACCGACCACTGTTCCGTCCTCGCCGACGAGGCTCGACGCGAATAAGCCGTAATGTTCCCCCCCGACCCCCGCCGCAAACGCCGGCCCGCGCCGAGCCTGACGCGCAAATCCCGCCCCCAAACAATATTTAAATAAAATTACCAGTCCAGCCCAGCTCCCTTGCTCGCGATCCAGCAACGCCCTAAGCCGAGGTTCGTACCCCACAGGGGGTGCCCTTAGCTGTGTTGCTTAGAAATAAAGTGCCTGGCTGGAGGCCTAGGTCTCGCCATTGACCGGTTAAGTAGCAAAAGTTCCCGGAACTCACGCTACGAGAGACAATACAAAAAAAAAAAAAAAAAAAAAAAAAAAGGGTGTGTGGGTATTACCTATACACCTCTGCCTACCCCTTCGGGGACCCTTGTGGGAAGGCGTGAGGATATATTATTATTATTATATTATTATTACTATTAAATACAGGTACTGGATATAGAGCACAATTGACCCTCCGATGCAAATACCTCCGTATTCGAAGATCGCAGGCAAAAGATAGGCATCTAAGTAATACGAGAATTATGCTAATGCGTAATCAGTAATATAGCTTCAATTCCACAATGATGGCTGAGCTGGCAGAATCGGAACCCGTTCATCCATAACCCCGCTAGCACACGTTATCTACATGAATACGCCAACGGTTAAGTGTTGGTTTAGGAAATGCCAGCGGCTATAGATAACCGCTTACGTTTACGTTTGATGGTAAGCGATAATTTAAAAAATGTTCCATGTCAAGTTCACAAAGAAAACACAGTTTTGGCACTTTGTAGCAAAAAAAAAACAATTGAATACTTGCTCAAATGACTAATAATCCACATACAATGAGACTGTTAAGAACAACAGACCTTGCGATTCCTTATCAAAATACTGATTCAGCAAGTTCAAACTAAATATATTTGATTAATGGAAATAGATTATAGTACAAAGGATACATAGCATGTTGTTTGATCAATTATTTGGTATTATAAGAACAATTATTATTCATGTGAAAGTGTAATCTTATCCATACGAATAAAAAAATTGGAGTGTCTTTTATACTATTAAAATAACTGCTTTTTATAAAATGCATATACCAAAATATACTTTTTTTATTTTTGTCTGTCTGTTTGTTCCGGCTAATCTCTACAACGGCTGGACCGATTTTGACACGATTGTCACTGGCAGATAGCCGATGTAATAAGCTGATAATAATAATAATAAAAAGATTCCGAGGAAATGGGCACCTCCTTTTTTCTTTATTCGGTTGAAAAAACATTCACTAATATTATAAATACGGATTGTTGTAATAATAATATTATATAGCTCATACGTAGCATAGGCTATATGCAATGTTTATTCCGACAAAACGTCAAAGACTGAAATTCAAGACGTCGAAGTCATTCGAAGCTTGTCGGGTAACGAAGTCGCCACAGACATGGCATGCCCGCTAAACAAGCCGTAATAAATATAATTCAATAAAATTCTTATACAAAACTTTTATTTACCAAAACTTATTATTTAAGCGGCATGTTTATTTAATTGAAAGTTGCCGCTACCACCGTTTGCAGGGAAAACCCTGTCAGGAGATAAACCGACGAAACCAACTAGCCAGTAACTTTTTATTTTAAAATAATTAAATTATCTG
This sequence comes from Drepana falcataria, assembly GCA_945859725.1. Classification (NCBI taxonomy): domain Eukaryota; kingdom Metazoa; phylum Arthropoda; class Insecta; order Lepidoptera; family Drepanidae; genus Drepana; species Drepana falcataria. Next base: position 10,026,242 of record OX243922.1, read on the forward strand.
TAAAAATTCAAAAACAAAAAACATCGTCATTGCAATTTAATAATGATTAAATTACATTTTATTCTAGAAGGATGATACACACTCCAAGTGCTTATAACTGTGACCATCATCATCAAAAACTTAATACCATTCGTTCTTCAATCGCATTGTTGATCAAACAATAGGTAAAACGCGGCCGCGGCTAGAGGTCATTTCCGCAGTTTCTTCACAGGTCCACGGGCGACGAAACAGGTATTATAAGATAATTACGTGCTGACACCTCTTAGCCTGTTACACTTCATTGTTTAATTGTTTGACAAACAATTGAGGGCAGCACACGTAAATACTTGAAGACTTTATCAAGTTATGATACTAATAATACTGATCTTAAACTTTATCAACTAGCAACTTATCTATCTATCTATCTATCTATCTAATACCTTTAAACGAGCAATTCTTGTATATATATATATATATATATATATATATATATAATCTGAATCTCGGAAACGGCTCCAACGATTTTCATGAAATCTGGTAGGGGGGGATTTCGGGGGCGATAAATCGATCTGGCTAGGTTTCATTTTTTTTAAAAGTTGTTATATCCGTGTTTTAAGGCAATGAAAATCCCCTACAATTTCATTAGAATATGAACTGGGTGTGTGGGAATTACCTATACACCTCTGCCTACCCCTTCGGGGACCCTTGTGGGAAGGCGTAAGGATATATTATTATTATTATGAATTTCGCCACTGCTTTACCGACACAGCAACAATAAAGCGTTGCTAAGCAACAAACTTTAAGCCAATTAGTTTTTGGTTTGACGTTATCGTAGACGTATTATATTTAAAATCAATTGTTTACTTACATGGTAAAATGCCTAAAAGAAGAAGAAAAAAATCGCTTATACACAATCTAAATCCACGCAGCCGCGACTCATCTCAAGAACACCTTCAAGAAAATAGTAATCGACAAGCAAGACTCATTTCAACAAAACCATGAGAATAATCAGCTTTCCGCTCGTCCCACATGTAGTGCGAAAGTCTTGCAAAACTTGACTAACATTATACGAGCAGAAAGGTCTTATGATTTAATGTTTTTTTGAATTTGATGAAAGGATTTAGATGTTTCACGAGGGCTTTTTTGTGGCCGCTGAATATGACCAATAGTTGGAGCGACGTCCACAAGATTTGCGGCAGCGAGCAGCATAGCGTGTAGGTACCGAACATTACGAACAACGGGAGCGAGGTCTGCAAGATTTGTGGCAGCGAGCAGCGCAACTTGTAGCTACTGAAAATTACGAACAACGGAACGACGTCTACAAGATTTGCGGCAGCGAGCAGCACAACGTGTAGCTACTGAAAATTACGAACAACGGGAACGACGTCTACAAGATTTGCGGCAGAGAGCAGCACAACGTGTAGCTACTGAAAATTACGAACAACGGGAACGACGTCTACAAGATTTGCGGCAGCGAGCAGCACAACGTGTAGCTACTGAAAATTACGAACAACGGGAACGACGTCTACAAGATTTGCGGCAGCGAGCAGCACAACGTGTAGCTACTGAAAATTACGAACAACGGGAACGACGTCTACAAGATTGGCGGCAGCGTATGGCACAACGTCCGTTGATAAAGGTCCCAATCATATTTTTTTCTCATATATCTTCCATGTACAGACAGCGATCCGTTACACTTTTATTATATGTTTAGATAGATGATTCTTTAAATTGGCATATGTTTTCATTTATTAACCAATTGACATGAAATAAACACTACATGTTAAGTATACCATGATACATTAGTGACCAAACCACAACTGTAAAAAGTTATTACCTACTTGTTTCAATAAAATATTAAACTCATGATTTTTTATTTAAACAACAAGTTCATATTTTTTCATTATTATGTTGGTAAGATAAGATATATTTCATAAGTATGTAATTCACACGCAATAAGATTTTATACCTATTATATTTACCGAGCTAAGCTCGGTCATCCAGGTACTAACATTTAATACACGTATGTAATTGACTACTTACGCCCTTCGGATTCATCATTATATATCATATACATTCATGTAATACTGTTGATTCTTTGATAAATATATTCATAAAAATGTTCAATGTTGAGTCTCCTCCTAGACATACTTTCTCATGTATACATTTTTGTCTTAACGTTGCATACGTTCTCAGGGTATATTCTTTCACCGTAAACCTTGTGGTAAGACCAATAATCGCCTGGTGATATATTACTAGGCTTCCACTGTATTGTCTCCAGTTGATTTGACGTTAAAGAAAGAATTTCTTATGAGATTACCGTGATATCTAATTACTTGTAACATATGTCCAACAGAGCTGAGATGGCGTCATTACATCACAAATATAATATACATACATACATACATACATATCATCACGCCAAGTCCCTAGCGGGGTAGGCAGAGAGTATAGAGCGCCAGTTCTCTCTAGACTTACATACCTCTTTCGCTTCGTCCACATTCATCAGTCCCTTCATACATGCTCGTCGGTTTCGAGTACTCTTAACGTTCCCGTCCTTGAGAGTCCGATCTATTTGATCCAGGTAGTTGGAACGTGGCCTTCCTCTGCCTCTTCTTGCACACACTTTTGCTTTGTATATCTGTTTCGTCAATCTTTCTTCACTCATGCTTTCTATGTGTCCAAACCAACGTAACATGCCTTTCTTCATCTTTACAATCACGCCCTCATTCACGCCAGTTGATTTGCGAATCTCTTCATTGCGGATTCGATCTAAAATCGTTACTCCGCACATTTTTCGAAGAGATCGCATCTCAACTGCATTCATCAAATATAATATAAATAATGATAATACTAGACGTTTTAAACACAATATCAAATAGGTACATACATTTTCGTCACTTTTCTCGTTTAAACCAATGTGATTAAACCTCATTGGTTAAACTATATAATTTTATTTTAGTGTTACAAACGGATTACAAATACTTTGCTGTTACAACAATACGATTAATTAAATAATAACGGCAACTTGGGTCTAACAATGATACATATGAACTTCTAATATACTTCTAATATTATATCGTATAGGTACTATCTTATCTTACTAATATTATAAATGTGCAAGTTTGTAAGTTTGGATGTTTGCGGTTCTTTCACGGCCAAACGGCTGAACCGATTTGGCTGAAAGTTGAAATGGTGATACATAGCTTGCTTATACCTAGGAATAGGACATAGGCTAGTTTTTTTTTCTTTTATCCTGAAAAATTCAATATTATAATGTATGATGCTCTTTCACGGCATAACGGCTGAACCGATTCTGACAGGAAAATTTCCAAATCTACTTATTCGAACTCCACGCGGGCGAAGCCGCGGGCATAAGCTAGTATATATATATTACTGAACTAGACACGTTTCATCAGCGTATTTTTTTTATTCATGAATTAAACTTAGTAAATACATTTTGCGTGAAAGAAGGACAAAAATCCTCACTCTCACACCTCACAACTTTCGCATTAATAATATTAGGAGGATATCGCCTCGTATCGTCTAATATCAAAATTTCAAAGCTAGATTTAGTTCTTTTGTGGTAATTGTTTAAAGCAGAATCATTAAAATACCATAGTTCACCAAGACCAGTTGACTTACTAATGAGACAGTAATCTAGCACGTTTTCCTCCATGCGTCCTGTGTTGGCTATTACATCATAGCATCATGCAGATCTACGGCATTATGTATGGAAATTAATTAGTGGACTTTACACTTCCTTAACACAGGAACCAACTTCGCCGAGAGCTTTAAATGGGCCTGCCCGGAAGTATTCCGAAATTGGTACACATACATATCATAGTTAATAAAGTCGTACATAAATGAATAGGTAAGTATACAAATTTTGTAATATAGTATCAATAACATCCAAAAAATAAGCCGATATCCGTCCCGGCAATCGAGTTATAGTTACGAAGGAAACTTATTTAGGTTACGAAGGCGAGTAGGAATCCTCACGCGACTCCATTAGAAGTAGAAAAAGATAACAGAGCGCCATTTCGCCATGTAAATTCGTATCTCACGCTAAAGAAATTGATCAAACAGGAAAACGTATAAAGTCAACATGAAATCGTCTGTTCAATATTCAATATTTATCGAAGTAATAAAACGATTTGACCAGCAAGCCATTAGAATATTATAAATACCAATATGTACTCACACGGTCGATCCAGGTGTGCTATTATACAAGACCTTGTACGGGTCGGCACTTCCTACTACAATCGTAAAATGACACTTGTATTCGATTAGGGCTAGAAGCGTATTATAATAATACTCACAAATTCTCTCAAGGGTCCCCGAAGGTATTGGTAGAGGTTTATAGGTAGTACCCACACCCACTTTCCGCAAGAGATTTATTTTAGGTGCAGGTGGCGAATCCATCGCCGTTACTCAAGCATGATTGACTATACCGTCCAACGCCTTTGAATGTGTTCTCAGACGTATACAGGTTTCCTCTCGATGTTTTCCTTCACCGTTAAGCTATGACTAATCACTGTACTTAAGTTCGGGAGAACTCATTAGTACAATCGGGATTGGAACTTGCAATCTCTGGCAGGCAACTACTCGAACCACTCCGCCACCACGGCTCTTATAAAAATCCAACAATTCACTTTATAACCAACTTTCAAATGGAGAAGCTCATCGATTCGGCAGTATTCGTCGGGTCAGTGTGTGTATATGACGCACTTTTCGCGCTGCTTTAGTTGCTGTTGTAGAGCTAGATGAAGAATTTGTATAAATGTCTGAAATATCCTGTTTCGAATAAAACAAAAGCAAAATTTATTAAAGCTTTGAGCTTCATAAAAATTTGCCTTATTCCGAAACGTCAGAATTGGTAATACATTCCTACACGAAGCGTCTGCAAGCTGACCTTGACATGTAAAGGTTGAATCAAGGATGAATTATATAGCTGGGTAGACACCGGTATCGGTACCGGCACCGTATCAGGGAAATTGCACCCTGCGTCTTAGTTACATAAAGTAGATATCATAATAGTAACATACAGCTACTGGATGGTTGCTGACTGATCAAAACTGAACACAATCAACTTAATTTCAAGAATATATAAGGCATTATATCGCTTATTTAATTAAGCGTGAAGAGTTTTAGACAAGAACGCAAAATTTTCACTTTTGAGACTTCTAAAAAGTTGGGACACTTGACAAATTATTCATTGTTCAATTGACATTTGGCTTTACCTGACAGCTTATTTCATAATATAATATATCCTCACGCCTTCCCACAAGGGTCCCCGAAAGGGTAGGCAGAGGTGTATAGGTAATACCCACACACCCACTTTCTGCCAGAGGTATATTAGGTGCCAACGTGACAGATGGCGAGTCCATCGCCGTTACTCAAGCACGACTATACATACGCCTTTGAATTTCTTCTCATACGTATGCAGGTTTCCTTCTGGTTTGCTTCTGGATGGATCCGAAGTTCGATTCATTATTACGAAATATATTTAAACGTTTTCTGACAAACACAACAACTGTTCCAGCTACGTGCTTATTTATTTTATTGGTGGATTTGATTTCTGTAATGAAATTGATGGTATGTGTTATGCCAGCTAATAATGTATCAATCTGCAAAATTTGTCTAAAAATTTACCAACATCCGCACAAACTTATCTTAGGGTAAACACAGTAGTAGTTTGGATAGCTTCAAATTGTATGGAGCCTAAAACATGCGAATTTTTCCATAAGCTTAAAAAAAACGCAAAAAAAAAAGTGACCTGAACTAAAATGGAGCAGTTATTTGTCACTCCACGAGCCTTACAGTGAAAGTTTGTCAGGAAACCCGCCGCCTAAGCATATTATCTTAGGTGTCGGGTTTCCGGGGCGCGAAGAAATGCATAATTGCAGATTTTAATTGTCTGGGACTCATGCGCTCATCAAAACTATGATGCCTGTAAACGGTCAGCCCTTATATTTTTGTAGGTGCGTTTAATTAAGTTGCCTATTTTTTTTCTGTCGTAGCTTAATTTCTCGTAGGTATATTTGCAATTTTACTACTTAGTTACAATAGTTGAACTACTTAACTATTCGTTGCATAGTACTTGATAGTGATACTAGTAGAATTGATCACTCGATTGAACGTGATCGGAACGTGAATATCTTTACATACCCGATAATTTTATCTTTGTAATAATTAATAGCTACGATTCAGAACTCTGAACCCTAATTGAAGATATTGAACCCAAGTATATTGATCTACTTGATAGTACTCACTTCGTAGCCCTCCAGTTTGTTCAACCTGCTTATGTTGATTGATGATAGATACGGGGCACTAACTTAACTGATGTATTACTAAATATTAAGTACAATAAAATGTTAAATGTATATCTTTATACACTTTCCCGGAGAATTGCTGCTACTTTCGGTATTAATGTGAAAAATGGCGAGTGGGTTTCTCAAGGACCACTATACATATCGTCTTTGAACTTCTTCTTATATGTATTCTGTATACAATAAATACAGATTTCCTTACGATGTTGCTATAATTGATCGCTATACGTAAGTTCCGAAAAAACTTATGAATAAAATCATAGTTCGAACCAACAATCTTGTTTTTGCAGGTGACTACTAGAACCACTTGTCTACCACGGCTCATAAATATTTGATCTGTTTTTTTATTGATATAAGCACACTTCACGAATACTCAACGAACGAGGGTCTCTGTTGATCTTATTTCCCAAAAAAAGGTTTTAATCCATTTAAGTACGAATCAAATGGTACAATATGGAACGTGTGATCTTAAATCAATTATTTACGTTTCATTTCGATCGTGTTCGATTTATTTTGCTGGACTGATTTTAAGCTGGACGGGACAGCTGGTTTTAAATTAAATACCGTGTTTACTCTCTTCGGCTTATCCGAAGATATCCGTAGTTACCCGAAGTTATCTTTTTTGTTTAACATGCGAAGATAAGTCCACGAATCGAGGTACAACGTAACGGCCTCGATACAATTCGCAACACAACGTGGTTAACGGATCTTTTTTTGGAAATTTCATTCATGATTGGTGATATAACATTGGGGTCGCCATTTTTTTAGTCATATTCAGAACAACCGTTGAATAATTACTGACGTCTTGAAATTAAATCAATTAAAACCCCATTAGGGTTGAACGTAGGCGTAAATACCGGTATAGGAGTCTGATATTGTAAACTAAAAGACCCGGATTCAAATGTTCCGCTTTCCACCGGACCTAGACAGAACCTTAGGTCATTGGTCGATTGAGCTATTCGTGTAATTTCTACGTGTAACTCTGTAGCTAGGTTAGGATAGTAAAAAAATAAATAAAGACTGCTTTTTTTTTCATACCATTCAAATGCTCATAACCTATGTATGAATAATATTCAAATTATCACCTCGATCCTGCTTTTTTTGTATATATAATATAATATATATATTTTATGTAGGTATATAAAACTTGTCTTTTTTCAATAAATATTTTTATTATGTCTGCTAAATCATCACTGTAGGTACTTAAGTTCCGAAAAGTCAGAATTCGAACTTGCTATCTTCGTGTTGCAGTTAATTCCTTTTGATCATGCTCACGTTATCCATTGAATGACAACGACATAGCCTTTTCCGCATCCAATGTCATGTTTATACAATGGATAGTGTGACCTTGAACAAAAAGGGGTTTCGCCTAGACTTGTAGACCTTTTCGCTTCATCAAAATTCGACAGTCATTTCTAAACTTCAAATATTTTGAATATGTTATAAGATCTTGAAAGCAACGGATATGGAATGCAATCAGCTACAATGCACGCAACGATCACGCGCACTTTTCGGACGATACCGAATTGAACTTTGAAATGCGATAAAAAATAAACAATTATGTCTATGGTTGTCTGGTTTAACGTGTGCGTTGACACGGATCACGCTTCGTCACTACGGTCGACACTAGGTCACGTTTACGAGGCCTCACATTTTTAATGTAATTACGCAATCTGTCGCTAAAATATCGAAGTGCTAACTCGACGTTATTGGCCTATTCCCAGCGAACAAATTAGAAACAAACTCTAAGCAAATCTCTATTTTCACTTTCGCAAAAAGATTATATATACGCAAAGCAACTGATGTGAATGAAGGTGTGATTGTAAAGATGAAGAAGAGCATGTCACATTGGTGCGAACATTTAAAAAGGATTAATGCCAAGTTGACTAAATAGATATACTTCACGCCTCCCTACAAGGGTCCCGGAAGGGGTAGGCTGAGGTGTGCACGAGTATATAGTACCGTCGGCGTCATATGTTAAGTGCCAACGAGACAGATGGCGAGTCAATCACCGTTACTCAAGCCGACTATACTTACGCCTCTGAGTTTTTTGAATGTTTACTCTCGATGTTTCCTTAACGTAAAGCTCTACTAAACAGTATGCCTACAATTTTCTTTTTTTTCACGTCAAGAGTACTAAAAACCAGAGAACGTACAAAAATACTTGCATATCTTTTCGCTTCGTTACCACATTCATCAGTCTCATCATACATGCTCGCCGGTTTCGTGTACTGTTGACGTTATTTCTTTTTTTGTCTTTTCGTTATTCTACATTTTATAACTGTTCAGTCAATCGTTCTTCACTCGTCCTTTCTATATGACCAAACCAACGTAAAATGCCTTTCTTTATCTTTACAATCGCACCCTCGCTCACTCCGGTTGGTATGCATAACATTTACAGATGATTCAGTTCAGAATATAGAAATAATTTATGGGAAACTAGCGTGTAGCTGAGTGGGAAATGAAGTTCAATGATCCATTCCCTTGTGAGGTTTAAGAGAGGTAGGGCATAATGGGTTTCCCGTTCGAATTTGGAGCTGCCCGACTGGGGCAGGACCTCCACCTTATAGAAGTCCGTAGCCAAATAACACATTTTTTTGTGTTGTGTTCCTACGCGGTGAATAAGGTTTCCAGTAATGAGCTCCTTGGGGAGGGGGAGGATTGTTACATTGTGTTGGAAGCAAAGGGATTAAACCCATTATACCAACACACTATAACTCTCCGAACACAGAGTGGCAACGCGCAAGTTATACTTCGGTATCGTGAGTGTAAATAGGCCACGGTAACCGTTTCCCATCAGGTGGGCCGTATGCTTGTTTGCCACTCTTGTTGTCTAAAAAAAAAAAAAAGGCAGCGTTTAATGGTGAGGTTGAACAAACTAAAGTACCAAGAACTATAAATCCAAGATAAAACATCATTTTTGCATTTGAAATCCCATTTATTGAGCATGGCGGTTAATTAATTGTGCGGATGATAGTATTTTACGCGGAGAAACCGAGGGTCACCGCTAGTCATTAATGAAAGACAGTAGCCGATCGATATCTGAAAGTATTATCTACAATCGATCACTTTTTAATTTAACATCATACACATTTACAACATTCCTTTGGTTGACCACTAACGGCTGTTAAATTAGGTACGAATTTATAATCGAACGTTTCCGTTACATAATTAATATTGACCACGGCTTAAATGTTAGTGTTAGAGTTGTGCAATGGAAGCAGTTGGGCAACTGACCTCGGGAAATATGCGTCTATTCTGTTGGGCTTCTAAAACTCCGACAATGAATCGTCATATTTTGGTACCGATGTAATTTTGTCGACTTATAGCATATATGCCACCCGAAGACAATAGCAGCACTTACCTACACACAGTTCAAGATAATGATGAAGTAATGAAGACGTGGTCTTGTTTATTAATCGTTACTGTTCTTATCGTTGGGATAGGTTATCAATTTTTTTGTATGCGGCCTTTGCCGTCTGTCCCATGGGTCACGAGGTTCTTATGTTCACCAGCCACGCAAAGAGCTCTCGTGTCGTTTGACTAAAAGCTGTCGTGATACGAAGTCTGGCACATAATCAGTATTGCCATACATACAACATGGCAATCCTGCCAGCCTTCTCGACACCTTACGGCAACAACGGATTTGGGAAAAGTTAGTTCGCCACTCAGCATTAATTAGTCCCTTCATACAAATATTATTCATACCTCAGTTAAAGGCCTCTTACCTGAGCCTGATTCTCTACATACCAATAATTTGTTAGTACAATATTACGCCCCGACAACAAGTAAATTTACCTTCTCATGACAACTCATTTTGTGGGCTAAGTGACAATCATAAGCAAACAAATAATTACGCTAAATGTCCACTTAATTTGGCATATAGTCTGACACTGGATATATTAGCAAGGCAGGTTGACCAGTCAAATACTATAGTGTTTCTTAACTCATCCAGTCCAGCCGAGCTAGTCCGCGAATCAGAAGCGCTCTAAACAAAAGCCCGAATCTCACAGGCTGTGTTTGCTTAGGACTTAGAAGTGCTTGGTCTCTCGGTAGCAAAAGTTTTCTGAACTCAAGGTGCGAGCTGATATAATCAAAAAATATATATCAACCGTTCTGACTGAGAAATAGAGGCGAGAAAATATCTCTCATCGCTCGTGGTACTCCTGCGAAGATATATTGACTTATCTCTCTTTCTATTTCTTCTAGGCATCTCAGTATGTATCCAAGTTAAAAATAGAACCCAAACACGTCAAATTCTATTCATAGCTATTAATATTTACCACGTTCCAAACATGAAAACCGGTTAATCGTTCGCTACACTCTAAGGCAAATAAAAACTCTAAAGAAAAAAAAAATTATTAGCAGATACAAGAACTCCTCACCACTATTGAAGGACGAAGGTACATCACCTTAGCAGACCTAAATATACCTGGGTAGCTTCTTATTATTAGAATTGCAGGTCCTTATGGTCCAAGTAGCGGACACTTCTTTATGTGACATCCACTGAAAACTGTAGGTATGTAGCATTTAATTCGGCCCATATCTCAATGCAGCCGGCAAGTAACTTGAGCGCTGTGCAATAGACAGGATTAGAGCCCCAACAGGAAGTACTATTGCTAGACTATTCCAGTGCGAATGAGACAGATTACATATACCTACGTCGCATACATCTGTCCATTTCGCAATCATGAACGTCGTAGTAAGACCTGGTTTCACGAACTAAAGAGTTTATTTAACTGGCATATGTTCTAGAATAAAACACATTGGCCTAATAATCTATCTCTGTGCTGAATTTTATTCAATTCCGTCCAGTATTTTTGCGTTAAAGAGGATCAAGCATCTTCAATCTCTCGCATTTATAACATTAGTATCATATTTCAGGATTCGATATTTAAAATTCAATCATTTCGATGTCGATGGGAACACGCTCGATATTTAAATACCTATTGATTTTTTTGTATATGTACTTTTGTCTTCTAACGACTACGATCCGCGCGTGCGGAGGCTGTTGTGTGGCGATTGACATTCGCTCACGATGTTGTCATTGCCCGAGGCGCTAATACGTAGAAGCGTTTGCAATGCTAGGATAGGTGTGTCATGTACGTTACAGCATACCGATATCGATAATATTATGTTTAAGTGACCGGAAGTATGACTTGAACATTTAATGTTTGATTTATCGGTGTGGATGTGATTTGTCATCAGCCATAATCTTGATTAGTGAACAATTAAACGAGGAGTGTGTTATACATATTTGTACGAGTTTATGATGAACATTACTTACAAATTTGTAGAAATGGCAACCAATAAAGAAATTAATGCATATTTATTAATTTACATACATACATACATATCATCACGCCAAGTCCCTAACGGGGTAGGCATATATATATATATTATAAATGCAAAGAAATATTATCTTTGCTTTTATTGATATGACAACAAAATCTAAACAATCAAATATGAAAACAGTACCTATCGGCTCTGGTCTTCCCTTAAAATAACACCACCCTCCTTTCAAAAAATATTAGCACATAAATATACTCGTATATTTAGGTGCAATTTATATATAGTACTCCGCATTGCTGATCCCCATAACATGGAATAATTAAAGGTCTTATGACATTTCCAGCAGTTCATCGTCTAGGTACATAATTAGTTCTAGATACTTTTATTAAGGTAAGCATTGTTTGATCGTAGCAAATAAATGGGTTATCTCACATATGTGATGGTTGATGGTCATGTCCATCAACCATCATCTTGACACTAGAAATCGATAATGTGACAAACAGCAAAGCTTGCAACAAGGTAGATAATGATAAAGCACATGAAATGATTTGCAGATCATTTCATCGTTAGCATTCAGAAACCGAGATTTATCTAGATCTATTCGATTGCATTGTAGTTAGTCAGAACCGTGTTGACCTAGTGGTTAGAGTAGTCGCCTACTTAATCAAGATTGCAGTTCATTGATTGGTTTGAACTGCGGCATTATATAGGAACCAATGAGTTTTTTGAACTTGTTAAGTTCCTACAGTCATATTCCTAGTCATCGATAGATAGTAATTTTTTTTATACAACAAGAGTAGCAAACAAGCATACGGCTCACCCGTTGGAAAACGGTTGTCGCAGCCTATTTACGCATACAATACCGAAATACCACTCTATGTTCGGAGAGTTATAGTGTGCTGGCACCGTAATGAGACTAATCCCTCTGCTTCCAACACAATGTAACAATCCCCCCCCCCCCCATCCCCAAGGAGCTCATTATTGGAAACCTTTTTCACTGCGTAGGAACACAACACAAAATTGAGTTATTTGGCTACGGACTTCTATAAGGTGGAGGTCCTGCCCCAGTCGGGCAGCTTCAAATTCGAACTGGTTACCCGTTATGCCCTACCTCTCTTAAAAAGTCATAGTTCACACCTCGAACCTGTTGGTGAAGGAAACCTGCATACGTTTAAGAAGAGATTGAACATATTTCCATACGTAAAGAGTAAGGAAGCTCTATCATTCGGCGACACCACTGCTTTCTCTTTCGAGGGCCCTTATATTGAAGTATAAGGGCCCTCGAGAAGACAACATTGAAGGAACTAGCCTTGCTTAGCAGGCCTGATTAGTAGCAATATAATATTTTACGATAGTAAACGTTTTGGGGTTAATGCCTTGCATACATAATCAATCTCGTTTCCATTGTCTAAGTTCTACTCTGTGGGATCGTCGAGGACAAGGACCTAATTACAATTTGCTACCTACCTAGAGGACAAACATCAGAAAACATAATTTCACACAGAGGCGAGTTGAACTTTACACATCTTGAGAGGTTACTGACACCTCCCAGTGAACTCTACATATACAGTGCATTTAACAGTCAGTCGCTTGTTTTGACTTCATCCTTATAGTAAGTTGGTATAACGCATAATATTGCTTGGCTGTAAGATGCGCTGGAGTCGTTCTGTTTGCCATAATATGTATCAGAATATGAATATTAATTCAACACAATTCCACACAAACTGACGTAGGCTCAAATTAAGCAAAGCTTGTACTATGGTAACTAGGCAACGATCTAGATAGATATTTTACGTAAATACATCGGACATCCAAGACAAAGGTAGAAATACTCGTGTTCATCATCTAACCTAAATATCTGTACTCAGCGAGAATCGAACCCGCGACCTCAACCGCAGCCGCAACTCTGTACACTGGACCAGACGGCCGTCAAAATTAATAGGTACAATTAAGTATAATTGCTTGGTGCCATCGTAATCATCTGCGGCGCAATTATTGGTTTTATTCCACATTCAACAACACTACATCGAGTATCTTAGTAAATTTCCATTAACAATTCGTAATCATTCGATGGGTTTTTATGTATTAGTTTCAATATGTGAGTTGATGAAGCGAAAGGAGTTGAGAACATTTTCTCTACTATGATAAGTATGTATGTAATTTCCAAGTTTTTACCACTTTATAATACAAGGTGCAATATTAAAAATGCGAAATTTTTTTAATATATTCGTTCCTATTTCGCGCAAAAACTACCCAAAGGAATTGGATACAAGTTTACACAAAGATTTATTATATAAGCTGGATTAACAAATGGAATATCTAGAAATTATAGTTAATAAATATTAAGTTTACGTGGGAATACACAGCCAGTATATTCATCATCATCATCATCATCAGCCCACTCTAGTCCACTGCTGGACATAGGCCTCCCCTAATGAGCGCCATAGCGCCCTGTCTTCAGCTTGCCGCATCCAGCATCTGCCAGCAGTCCTTCGCAAGCCAGTATATTATTAAATTAAAAAAGAAGAATATTGTCTTATATCATCACCAGGTTCACGGTAAATAAAACATCGCGATAAAACCTGCATACGTTTGGAAAAATCACAACTGCATACTGCAACGTATGTAAAGTCGTAATTCATAGACGCGTCACCTGTCTTGTTGGATATTAAATATATCTTCGAGGAAAAGAGGATGCTATAAGACCACTCCGAAACCTTCAGGGACTCTTGCGGGAAGGCTTGAAGGTATACAGAAACTTTTTAAGCCGATAGTTGAAGAAAAAACTAGAGTTGAAGGTTTATTTCAAATATTTTTCTTAGGTAGGTAATGTAAGTTATTTTTATCGCCCATAAACTACACGTAGAGCCATAAACCAGATGTACCAAAATGGAAATGTGAGAAATTATTTATTTGATTGGCAATTAAATTGTAATCAGCACTGATTTCTCTGGCCTCAGCTCAGATAGCGCCTACTGAGATACGAATTTTGAAGACGTAATTCGTACCTGTAAGACGGCCTCCCCCTATTATACGCATAAATATCTGGCGAAAATACAGAGTTATTTAAACAAAAAAAAACTTGTATCACCATCAAATGTTTTATTTGTCCCAACATATAGAACAAAAATATTGATTGCGATACTCACTAAATAAAAATTATTCATAGGATCACAGCATAAACGTCGTTGGGTATATGCATGTTTTTGCACATACCCAACGACGTTGAATCAAATTTGCCTTACATTAAGTACACTATTATACACTCTAGGATGGAATCGTTAGAACTACTCGAAACCGGCGAGCATGTATGAAAGAGGTCTTAGCCTAGAGAGAAATGGCGTTCTATTCGCGTTGTGATAACATGCATGTATCTAAGTAAACGTACTTTTATAGTATACTAGCTGTCCCGCCCAGCTTCGCCCAGGTGAAAAAGTAAAATTTCCTGAAACACGATCGCAGCGTCACCTATCGGGTCCAATTGTGATGTAAGCTATCCTTTCTTTGAAGTTGGATCAAACTGCACACGGTGTGCAAATTTGATTGAAATCGGTTAAGTAGTTCAGGAGCCCATCGTGGACTTAATTGCCATAAAAAAGGTTATAGTGAGTCAATCTTAAAAGATAGACATATCCTGTCGCGGACTTTTTTTTTGTACTTTTAAAGTGGAACAATTCCCTCATACATGATATTTTCGTAACTTAAACTGTTTACCCAGCGCACGCAACGGAAGCTCTCAAAAGGAATATTTTTTCCCGTTCATGCAACATTTTTCATTTATGCTTCGCTCCTATTAGTCGTAGCGTGATGTTATATAGCCTAAAGCCTTCCTAGAGAAATGGACTATCCAACACAAAAATAATTTTTCAATTCCAACCAGTAGTTCCTGAGATTAGCGCGTTCAAACAAACAAACAAACAAACTCTTCAGCTTTATAATATTAGTATAGATTCTTAAAATTTGCAGGCAATAGCAAATCTCATTCTAAAGTCTCAAGACACGTCACTGTGGTTTCGACTCGAGTCGATGAATCTAAAACTGCGTATTGATTGCATATCAGAAGCGCCTTCAACACGGCCATTGACCGGAACGGAGGAACTCGCTTTTACTATGCTAGTGAACCAAATAGTCCTACGAATACTAATAATATTTAATCTATATAGATAAAACAATGTCGGGTTATTTACACCATGGAACATGGATGAACGGAGCACCGATCCTGGTGATCTCCGAGAATACCAGAGTAAGTATTGAAATATAATCTTTATTAACGAAAATAACAAGCCAACATTCATTTACTTTGGCGGTAATGTTATAAATGCGAAAATGGTATAAAGTTCGGGAGGATGTCTGTTCGGACTGATTTGCTAAGCGGAACTGGATGAAGTGTAGCACACAGTTATAATATACATATATATATATAACCTAAATAATAACCTTACCTAAAAATAAATACCGAATATAACCTAAGATATTAAATAGGTACGTATCGAATATTTTGTACATGACAATTCCATATGAGAATATTTTCTTGTTTCTTATCTTTCATAATATATAGGTACTATTTAGGGCGAGATTTTTCAGTAGTCGGGTTAAGTTTTAAAAGCTACATTCTATACTCTGTTCTTTGTAGATCTCCATGTGCTTGAACTCGTAAAGTATATTTTTTTATTAAAGGTAGTTAAAATATAATGTGAATAGCAATCCACAGAGTAGGATGTGGTTGGCTTATTACTAATAGAGCGAAGGCAACGCAACACACACCAACACGCTCGTACATCCTCTGCATGTACCTTCAATGTGCTAACGGAACAAATAGGGAAGAGAAAACACATTCCGATTCATAACGCACACATTGACTTTTATTAAATAAATAAATAAATAAATACCTGGGACAATTCCACACAAATTGACCTAGTCCCAAAGTAAGCAAAGCTTGTGTTATGGTAACTAGACAACGATATATTTACTTATATAGATAGATATATACTTAAATGCATAGGACAGCCAAGACTAAAGTACAAATATTCGTGTTCATCACACAAATATCTGCCCTCAGCGGGATTCGAACCCGCGACCTCAAGTTTCGCAGTCAGGAACTCTAACCACTAGACCAGACGGTCGTCATTTATTTGTTGTTTTTTTTAGAATGGTATTAAGCGACCTGATTGTGACCATTCGCTGTAGTCTATGGTTTACAAAATTACCGATATAATAATAATACTAATAAATATCTTGGAACGCATCCACTCAGGTTGATTTGTCCTCGACTATCATAGGACACCCAAAGCTAAGCTACAAATAATCGTGTTCATCACAGAAATATCCACCCAAACGGGGACTCAAAGCCGGGACCTCAAACATCGCATCCAAGAGCTTTAACCAAGAAACCGTCGGTATATCGAAATACCGGGAACCGCCGCTGCGTAATGTGCAACATCAACCTGCAGCAGTCCAGTGCTAGACATAGGCCTCTTATAGCGCGCGTGGTTCAGCACTCTATCTTTGGCCTTTCCCATCCATCCGTCACCAGCGACCCTCTTGAGGTCGTCCGTCCACCGTGCCTCAGGACACCCTACACTAGCATAGCGTTATATATATCGGGGAATGAAATTCGGGCTCTAAAGATTATACTCCTGTTACTCCGTTAAGAGGCCTATATCATTTAACTTCTATTAAAAACAGGTTTTTATTTTCGCACCAGGCACGTGTGTAACCGGTTGCTGCTCTCAATCTATCATTCGGACGATGCCTGTCATCGCAGTGTGGTCCCGTTCCTTGACCCAGATTTTTATCAAACATAGAATAATGCAAAACATAGAATCCCGTTCTTAAATTAATTAGATGTGAAACACTGAACTTGATTAAGGATTTCTTTTTGTGTTAGAAAAATATACTTTTTAAAATACGGTCGATTTGAGACACCTCCTCCTTTGTTAAAGGCGGTTAATAAAAGGAACCAAAACGCAAAAGTATATTTTTTATGGACATTAAAATTACTTTACGACGCAAGTATACGAGTAGGGAAATACATTATAAAATTGTTGTTTTAATATCCAACTAGTAATTGTGTTTTTATATCGTCCGAAAGATTCAGAACATTGCGGTCTCATGACACCCCAGTATTTCACCGAAATTGTGTTACAGGTGTTATTGATCCCATGATATGATGGTAAAATAAGATCAATCTTACCAAGAATTCGTATTTAATATATCTTCTCAATACAAGGTTCTTTAAAGGGTAGGCAGTAAAGACTTACAGACAGAAAGAAACTTCTCAAACGTACACTTCCTCACTCTTGAGGCTCTTCCTGCTCGTATTGACGCCTGAAGCCTGCATCGCAAGAAAGGAAAGAAAGCAAACTTACTCTTATTTAATCGCAAAAACAGTAAAAGTTTCGTTAACCAATCGTTAGAAACCAACAGGCCGGTTTTACTTTTCTGATGCAACTTAGAATAAACACTCCGTCATCCGTTAGTAGGAAAGCAATGCAGGTCAAAACCAGAAATGGGACAGGTAATTTGCAGATGATTGCGCAAGTTCTCAGAATGTCCGTACGTCATAATGATACCATGATTATCGACACTTATAACTAACTAGCGGTCCGTCCCGGCTTTGCACGGGTGGGCATAAGTGTTTTTTAAAAGAAAATATAGTCTATGTCACTCAGGGTGAATGTAGCTTTCCAATGTTGAAAAAATTTTTCAAATCGGTCCAGTAGTTTCGGAGCCTATTCAATACAAACAAACAATTTTTTTTTTCTCTTTATAATATTATTTGTATAGATATAGATGGTACACCGCGGATCCACACGCGTTAAATTCATAATACATGTACATATTTATTTGAACCATGAATATTGTATACTTATAGGAACAGGAATAGCCGTGGTGGCCGAGTGGTTCGAGCAGTTGCCTGCGACGCAAAGGTCGCAAGTTCGAATCCCGACTGTACCAATGAGTTTTTCTGAACTTAAGTACAGTGATTAGTCACACCACGAGCTTAACGGTGAAGGAAAACATCGAGAGGAAACCTGCATACGTCTGAGAAGAAATTCAAAGGCGTATGTATAGTCTTGCTGGAGTAACGGCGATGGACTCGCCATCTGTCACGTTGGCACCTAATATACCTCTGGCGGAAAGTGGGTGTGTGGGTATTACCTATACACCTCTGCCTACCCCTTCGGGGACCCTTGTGGGAAGGCGTGAGGATATATTATATTATTATTATTATAGGAACAAATATATTTTCAACCGTATATACCTCTTGGAACACTATCTATTAATGAAAGCTGGATTCAAAGCAGTTGCGTAGTTTAGTAGAGTTCTAGGCAGACAGACGGCGGGACGCGTCTTAGTTTTAAACTACATATATACATACATAATAGAACACGTTTCGCCGTTAAAACTACTATTACGAATGTCACATAACAAACATTTGTTATACTATCTCCATTTTGCAGTATATATATGTAGCAACCGATACACTTATGGTCGCGATACCACCCGTGTTGCAAGTGTCCATAGCGGTGGTTACTGCTACCATTACGCATCATGTTGATCATGATGAAGCCCTTCGTTTCGTTAATGTTTACAAAATTTTATCGTCGCCCTGAAAATCTTTAATAGAACCGAACTCTTGCTCACTAGTAGGTTACCACTTACTCTGTGTGCATTGCTTGTCTTGGAGGCTGTTGGCAAATATTTTTCGACCTTCAGGCAATGAACTGCGTACTAAGATGCAGTATTTCCTTGTGCCATGCTATTTTAAGACTTATTCATTTGCGTTTTGTTACATTATACTGTAATGGGCCCTACGTGCACAAGGACGGGGACAATAAATGGTTAAATGAGATATGTATTTTAAGTAGTTACATATGTACATTATCTTCACGGGTATTTTATAACTGGTGCGTATATGTACGTCCGCATACTTTATTTATTTATTTTATTTTTATTTGTATTATTAAAGGAACATAAAAATAGCAAGGCTACAAAATACATCGCAGACATTTTTTACTCTTCCCTCGTCCCCGTTTAGAGATGTACATACTTCGTATATTAAACTAGCTGTGACCGTGACTTCGTCAGCGTGGAATTATATATTATAATAATTTTAAGTTATATTGTAATCCTTAATGTTAAAATTGTTAATTGTCCCAATAAAAAAATTAAGAAAAAATAAAATATTTACTTAATTTATTTATTTATAATATAAAAGTAGCCCAAATGACTCCTTATTACATCAGCTATCTACCAGTGAAAGTCCCGTCAAAGTCGGTCCAGCCGTTTCAGAGATTAGCCGGAACAGACAGACACTCCAATTTAGAATAAAATATTACCACCATATTCAATAGTGCGAAAATATTCCGTAATACGCTAAGGATTATTTACAATGTCAGGTTTGACTGAACTAACGACGCTTAGCTACTCTACCTGTTACTCATTATTAATTTATATTCTAAAAGCATCCCATAGAAGCCATAAACAAAACGCAGTCAAGTTATTTTTGTATTTAATAACAGAACAATTTATTTACGTCAGATATATTTAGGTACGAGATTTTATTGCGACGTTATTCTGGTTTATTGTTGATCGTTCTTATTATAGTTCATCATCATCGTAATATATCATTTAACAAGATAGAGGATTAATAATTATCCTCTGAAACTGCTAGGTATATATGGCGTGGCGACATAACAAGTTTTTCTTATTTATTGTTTTACCTGATCCCGACCCGATCTTAGCCGAGGTGAAATCTCATACGTATACGTATGATATTAAAGTTTGATTATACATTAGGATTGCAAGTTCCAATTCCAACTGCACCAATGAGTTTTTCTGAACTTAAGTACAGTGTTTAGTCACACCACGAGCCACTTCACCGTAAAGGTGAAGGAAAACATCGAGAGCACACCTACGTTCTAGAAGAAATTCAAAGACGTATGTCTTAACACTTTAGCATTTAAACTATATCTCTAGCGGAAAGTGGGTTTATCGAAACTACCTGTACCTATATTAGTGACTGACAAATTTTGGACCAAAACTGTTATTGTTGATAAATAAGTATGTGAATTTTATATTATAACATTAGCTTTTTAGTGACTTCAAAATTAAATTTTATAAACAACGAGAATAAAACAATAGTCAGTACCTAGATATAACAATCACACGTTCTCGCAATTATTTGCAGTAACGGCCGGAACTACGTCCTTGTTTAAAACATATTTACATTAGCAAATATTTAATTTATCAGATAAATGTAGGATTAACGAGGTCTCGACATGTTCTAGAACATAAATTCGAACTTTATGCGCGAACCTTGTATTTTTACTGTAATAGAAACCGCAAACGCCAGGCTGTAAATTCGTGTAGTCTGTAGTAATAATAATAATAATTATTATTATTTATTTATTTCGGATCATATTATGTAATGCAAATACAAGTTCACATCCCGATTGTACCAATGAGTTCATTTTGGAAACTCAATAATTACGAGCTTTATGGAGGAAGAAAACTGCTAACGTTTCAGAAGAAATTTTGGCAAGTCCATCATCGTTACTCAAAACGATGATGGACTTGCCCGTCACGTAAGTACTTAAATATACATATCTTAGGCGAAAGGAGGTTGGTTGTTACACCTACCTCGTCAACCTCTTCGAGAACCTCTGTACAAAGGTTTGAAGCTACATATATACTATAAGCTGTACCTGTCACGCTTCGCTGTAACACATTGTGGTTGGATGGATGACAATTACCCGCAAAAAAACCTTTTATTGACGCGATAAAAACAATTCTTGAAGCGGATTTTATATCATGTCAAAGATGTTTAGCATTATGGTTATGGATGCGAAAGACTATTAAAAACTTTAACTGACGCGAAAAATACAATCCCTTAACTAGGATTGTATACTTACTGTGTCAAAATTTGAGCTCAATAGGTGCAGAACTTTTAGTTTTTAAGCATACACAAACTAACTTAATGTATTTACACATTATATATCTATATCTCACGCCTTCCCATAAGGGTAGGCAGAGGTGTATAGGTAGTACCCACACACCCACTTTCCACCAGATATATTCTTAGGTGCCAACGTGACAGATGTTGAGTCCATCGCCGTTACTCAAGCACGACTATACATACGCCTTTGAATTGCTTCTCAGACGTATGCAGGGTTCCTCTCGATGTTTTCCTTCACCGTAAAGCTCCGTTTAAAGAATTTAAAGTAATACATATTAAAGTAATGAGTGAAGAAAGATTGACGAACGGATAAACAAAGCGAAAGTGTAAGAAGTGCAAGAAAAAGCAGAGGAAGACCACGTTCCAACTACCTAGATCAAATCGAACGGATGCCCAAGGACGCCAAAGTCAAGAGAACTCGAAACCGATGAGCATGTATGAAGAGACTGATGAAGTGAAAAAGTCTAGAGAGAATGGAACTTTTATAGATTTTAGTAACGACATTGCATTTTTGTAATGACAACAGCAGACCGAAGATTGGTTGATGGAAAGTTACAGATTTTGACGCAATGTACTGTTTTCCAATCAGAACATTTTATCCACTCAACATCGATCAGTCATTGAGAAAATGAAGTGAAAAATATAGTAACTAGCAATATTTGATTTCACCAGTGCCAATAGCAACATTGTCTGTAATATAAGACTCCAGGCTAAACATGAAAATAATTAAGAAACCACGTGACCTACCCCAAAACTATAAAGAATCTGTGTGTACTAAGCCCTACATGTATTATAGTACCTGTTTAAAAGCAACGGATTTGTACCTACGTATGTATCCAGATGAATTTAGTATTAGCACAGACTCACAATATTAATGTCACTGGAATCGCACCTGAACATAATAATGAAACGTTTGCGGTTGAAACTCTGGGGCCTTGGGGTCCTGAGGCTCACCATCTTTTTAAAGTGGTCTCGCGCCGTTTAGTCAAGACCTCTCGTGACAGGTGGGCTGGAACATATCTCGTTCAGAGAATCAGCATTGCTATCCAGCGTGGCAATGCTGCTAGTCATCTTGTCACGTTGCCTCGGGATACCGATTTGGGGCAAATATTTTATCTGTAAGTACTTAGTTTCAACTGTTCTTTGTAAATATTGTTAATTGTTGTTATTGTAAATAAATATATAATAAGTCTGTGGCAATAGCACTACAAATTAAAGCACGTTTACTTAAGAGAAAGAAATGCATAACAGAAGCTACAAAAAACCAATAAAACCTTTCTGGAACAATTTTACTTAATTAGTATTAAGCACCTACTGAGGTAAATTTAATGAATATAAAGTAAATATTCCAATTATCTATGTCAATTTATGCTTCAAACTCGTTTGCACGTCAATAGAAACCGACGCAGACATTAATTATGTAAGTAAATTATTTGGTATCCATGTACCATTCCATTTATGAATTGACGTCAAACGAAAAATAAAAACAAACAACTTGTCTTTTTGCATAAAATATTATTCAAGCACTTGTACATTTAATACATACGTGTACTTATGATAAGTAGGTATTTGCGTATGTAAGCGCAAATGTAAGTTTGGACCTTACTGTCTACAAAATTATTTTCTCTAATGACGTTTCATATGTCACAATTCCTAACTAAAACAACAATGAAAGGTTAGGTTCGGGGTTATTTGGAAGGTTGATTCGGGTGCGTCCACAAACATATTTTTTCTTCTAGAACTCAACTGGAGGCCATAGTTAAACTTTTAGATTGATATAAAAATTAATTTTGTCACATTTATGTACGTTGCTTACTTACTATTTAAGCTGTTGTTACTTTATCATGCTCATATATCTAACGGTCTTACTGTAAAAGAAAACCACGAGAGGAAACCTGCGTACATTTGAGAAGAAATTCAAAGGCGTATTAGTCGTGCTTGAGTAACGGTGGAGAATTCGCCATCTGTCACGTTGGCATCTAAAATATATCTCTGACGGAATGTGGGTGTGTGGGTACTACCTACCTATACACCTTTTGCCTACCCCTTCGGGGGACCCTGGTGGAAAGGCGTGTTTGTAGCAGATATGTAATTTTTATGCAAATATGGAAATAAATATTTAAAAAATAATTGTATTGACGAAAACGAAACACCGGTTGCACTTTAATTGTAACTGGTATGATAACCAGTTACTATGAACGAAACTCAATGGAGCACTGGACAGATAACACTCATCATCATCACTTAGCTACTATACTGATAGCAGTTCTAATCAGAATTCTTCCCTAATAGGACTGCGCGGCAGTTGCAATAGGACCTTTAACCGAGGGCGAGTGGCGCAAGCAGACGTGTGAGCGCGTATTCACAGTAACGACTTGGCTTAACATAGATACGAGTGACCTGCTATATTTAATTAAGGGCACTTTGTCTATGGACACAAGTGTCGAGACCAAAAAAGAGGTTTATTTATTTAAAGGGCCTGGGACTTGAACTAGAAAAAAAATGTCTTGTCTTACATGTTGCTTAGGGAAATTTGCGCATGTACTGTTAAAAAATTACTCTGAGATTTGCGTAAACATCTGAGAGAGAGATCTTACCGTTGTCAAGCCAGATGCCTTGCCATTACGGCAACGTGACAGATGGCGAGTCCACGGCTGTTACTCCAGAACGACTAGGTATACATACCTACGCCTTTGAAGGGCTTCTCAGACGTAAGCAGGTCTTACTCTCGATGTTTTCCTTCACCGTACAGCTCGTGGTGTGACTAATCAATGTACTTAAGTTCAGAAAAACTCATTGGTACACTCGAGATTCGAACTTGCGATCTTTGTGTAGGCAACTACTCTAACCACTAGGCCACTACGGCTCTTTATTATTCGTTGTTATCTATAGTAACGAATATATATCATTATAGACATTATAAATGAAATACCCTTTTACTTATAATTTACCTCAAAAATACTCATCTATTTCGTGATAAGAATGTGCTTGTTTTGTTGATATCTACGATCAGTCCGAGGATATTAAAGCTGATATCCATGGGATTTACATTGTTTCTGCTTTGCCCTCTGGTGTATGATAGTTCTTTTATACTTTTATGTACACATGTACTTCTTTTAAAATATATACTTACCTACTAATATTAGAAATGCGAGACCGCTATACCAATTTTTATGAACTTCGTTATATAATTCCATCATATTGAGAAAAAAGTGGCTACATTATCATAACTTTTAGAGCTGGGCGCTTGTCGGCGTCTCTGATGCAACTCCTTCTATTTGCCTCTGTTCAGCGCTTCTCTTTCTCTCTCTTTGACCTTCCTTTACTTCATGAGCGATACTTTTTCTTTGATATGACTCACATAGATATGTTAATTTTGGTTTTTCGCTTCGATTTCCTCCTAAGATTTTCTTAAAGTAGCTCTCATATAGTAAAAGATGGCCTATCCTCTTCTCGACTTTTTTTGCAGTATTTTTGTTTCATCAAGGATCAAATTCTCTCACAAATAAAAATCTACGTGGATTAAGTCGCGAGTTACAGCTAGTTTAAAATAAACAGAATTCAATAAAGTCCACGGATGTACCCATTGGCGGACAATTCATTATTTGCGACCAATGAAGTCTCAAATCGCGACAACGAGATCTTACAATCGAAAGAGAACAGGAAAGGCATTCACATACCATTAAGCTAATAGCCACTTCCACTAGCCCCAGCTCTCTAGCTGGGGTACTGTGCGTTCCGACGCAATGTGGGCGCCGTGGCGTGTGAATTACACGTTTTATAAATTGCTACAAACAACTTTAATTTCAACGCTGCCATTCCAAGCGTTCCACACAAGAGTCGTGGCAAATTCTACGAGATTATCTAAAGTCGACGATCAGTTTACCCATAGCATTATAGTCGGATGCAACCAGGTAATCTCTTAAATGTAAAAAGTATACAGATAAATCTCGATCAGGCCATTTAGAAGAAGAATGTATTTAAATTAATTTAAAAATAAATTTCTTATATGAAGAAAGTATGTATAGTTGTGCTTGACGTTGTCACCTAAAATATACCTCTGGTGAAATGTCCATGTGTGGGTACTACCATGTCGTAGGTGGGTAGACACCTATACTGCATATTCTTTAGGTGAACTCATACAAACGCCCTGCCTTGCCTGCGAAGCTAAATCGGATAAGCTGATTCGTAGCATACCGGAGGAAATGACACATTGCGTTGCGTAAGATCCAAATAGTTCTCTCGCTAAGTCGAGCTGACTGACGGATCTAGATTAAATCGGAATCGTACGACGGCGATGTGTCATATTGTTATATCACTGTATTGTGACTCTCCAGTTGGAAACGATGTCACGAACATGCTCCAATGCAGCTTTAACACTGGAAATTTCTAGATGATGCAGTGAGACAAAATTTAATTTGACCGCATAGAAGGCGGAAAACAGCACAAATGCAACCTTATACTGCTACAAATAAAATACAAGTTTGGCTTGCATTCTGTTGTCTTTACCTGCCGTCTTAAGACACCACATAACTTTTTCCGCACCTTATGTTATACATGTCTAATGTCAGGCACCATGTGTAAAACGTATAGCTTTTATAATGTACTAGCGATCCGTCCCGGCTTCGAACGGGTGGACATAATTTTGTTTTATGATAAAAATAATATAGCCTATGTCACTCAGGGTGAATGTAGCTATTTTTTTTTTTTTTTTTTTTTTTGTATTGTCTCTCGTAGCGTGAGTTCCGGGAACTTTTGCCCCTGTGGGGTACGAACCTCGGCTTAGGGCGTTGCTGGATCGCGAGCAAGGGAGCTGGGCTGGACAGGTTATTTTATTTCAATATTATTTGGGGGCGGGATTTGCGCGTCTGGCTCGGCGCGGGCCGGCCTTTGCGGCGGAGGTCGGGGGGAAACATTACGGCTTATTCGCGTCGAGCCTCGCCGGCGAGGACGGAACAGTGGTCGGTTGTGTGTAGTGTTGGTATGTTTTTGTCGGGCGTCCTGGAGGACCGTTATGTCGACATCCGGTTCGATGATGGCATGTCTTGGACGCCTTATCTTCGAGATAAGGGAAGGAGTGTATCGGGCGGCCGATACGACGAGGGGGTTGGGGTGATTTACAGCAGAATCGAAATGACGTTTGGACAGTTTTTTCAAAAACTGTTTTATAGTGGGGACTTTGAGGTCAACGTGGAGTTGACTATTACGCATGTACCACGGGGCACCTGTGGCTCTCCGGAGAAACCGGCTTTGGAGCACTTGCAAGGGGTTAAGTGTTTACTTGCTAGTGTGTGCGAACACTACACCCGCGTATGTCATGATTGGTCGAATGCACGTTGTGTAAATCCTCACCTTGGATTTCAATGAGAGTTTACTTCGTGCATTCAACATGCTGTGAAGTCTACCGAGCGCGAAGGCGGCTCGCGCGCGTACCGCCTTTACGTGGTGACGGAAAGAAAGGCGTTGATCGAGGATCACACCTAGGTATTTGGCTTTTTCTTCCCATGGAATGGGTTTGCCGAAGAGGGTGATGGGGGCTACCCGTGGGCGTTCGAGGCCTTTCCAGAATAGAATGGCTGCGCTTTTGGTGGGGTTCACTTCAATTCTCCACTTCCGGAACCACCGCCCTAGAGCTGTGACTGCGGATTGGAGGTTGTCGTGAATTCCCTCGGGAGTTCTACCCTTGTAGTAGATGGCCGTATCATCGGCGAATAGAGCGCATTTAACTCGTCTATGGAGGGGAATGTCGCTAGTATAAATCGTGAATAGGAGTGGTGAGAGCACTGAGCCTTGCGGGACTCCTGCTCGTATGGGATGGGGGGAAGAGAGTGTGCCCTCGACTCTGTAGCGGAAGGAGCGGTTCGACAAAAAGTCCCGTACTATGCGTACTAGACGGTCCGGCACGCCCAACTGGTACAGCTTGTATATTAAGCCGTTGTGCCAGACCTTGTCGAATGCCTTCGCCACGTCGAAGAGGAGCATACCCGTGGTATAACCGAGTTGGAAGCCGCTACTGACGTCTTCCATTATACGGTGGACTTCTTGGATACAGGAGTGTTTGGTTCGAAAACCGAACTGCTGGTCAGGTATGACTTTCTTAGAGTCTGCAAAACTCTTTAGTCTATTGTAGATAAGTCTCTCGTAAATCTTGCCAAGGACATTGAGGAGACTAATAGGGCGATAACTGGAGGCTTCGGTCTTGGGTTTCCCTGGCTTGGGAATACCTATGACTGTTGCACTTTTCCAGGATTGGGGGAAAAGTTGTTGCTCAGTGCGGCATTGAAGATGGCAGTGAGCAAAACTATGAGATAAGGTGAGAAGAGTTTGATAACTCTATTAGCGATCCCGTCGGGACCTGGGGCTTTCCTGGGGTGGAGATCCTTGATCACTTTCCGGACTTCGTCGACCGTGATTGGGGCTGAATGTAGCTATCCAATGGTGAAAGAATTTATGAAATCGGTCTAGTAGTTTCGGAGCCTGTTCAATACAAACAAACAATCAAATCTTTCCTCTTTATAATCTTAATATATATAAATTATGTGTCACGTTGTTTGTCCGCGATGGGCTCCTAAACTACTTAACCGATTTCACACAGTGTGCAGTTTGATCCAACTTAAAAGATAGGATAGCTTACATCACACCCGATAGGTGGCGCTACGATCGTGTTTAAGGAAGTTTTACTTTTCAACCGAGCCTCGGGTGGGACAGCTAGTATTAGTATAGATAGAAGTATAGATTTACTCGCCAATGGACTTTTAACAAGACGAAGAAAAAGTGGTGACAAAACTGTGACACAAGTGTGATCCAGGGGTGCCAAAAGTGTGACTTAGTATACTTATGGGGCATAGGTGTTTCATAGCGAAATGACAAAAAAAAAAAATTGCTCTAACATTCCAAGCTATCCGATCCTGAAACTATGATCACTAATATTACCTATACATAAATGCGAAAGTTTGTGAGAATGTAAAAATTTTTGATACTGAATCACGCAAGAAGGAACGAGATCTCTGGGGTGACACAAATTATTTTATTCCAGTTAAAAAACTAGTGATAAAATTGGACGCGGGAAAAACCGCGGGCAGAAACAATTTAATAGTTAGTGAAAGTAGAGTAACTATAGTCGCTTCCTGAAAATAATATATGTAATTTAAATTACGAATGTAACATTATTATATATTATAACACTACGTTATTTTCTGTAACGTAATATTCCATAGTGTTTAAACATTGCATTGATGTTGTATCCTTTCCTTTCTTCGTATTTTTATTATTCGGAGCTTGTTGATTATCAATACGTAATTTCCTGCTTTTGCTTTGAAATATATATTAACGAAGTATTTAACAGTATTTTGTATTACTACGAGTAATAATATAAATACTGAACTATTTTTATGAAATAATTATGATCGAATTTCGACCACTGGGTAAATAAGACGAAAATAATGATCCTGGGACAAAAATAAACCTGTTTCGTATTAAAATGGGGGCTAAAAGATTTATTTCTTACCTCTATGTCTGAAGCAGCGAGAAAAAGCTAGTAAGTTTTCTTTACAAGTGTTGTTATGTAGTAGTGTAGTTATCTAATAAATATTATTATATTCTAATTTAAGAAATAATTTACTAAATGATTTATTTAATGACAATAATAACTCTTAAGCGGTTAATAATACTCCTCAAAATAACCAATCTAACACTATCACGTAAACAAAGCATGAATAAAGTTTCCATTAATGAATAGTTCGTTCAACGTATCATAATAACGTAATATCTATAAACAACATTTTGAGATATTTGCTTCGCCTATTAACACATACAGTCCAGATCCTAGTCCGGTCATCTGACGGACGGTACTTACGTCAAAAGGTCGATTTGACGTATTCAATGACACACCACAAATTATCTTGACATCATAGTGTTTGTTAGCACACCATAGACTACGACTTACCAATCCTTATTTATACTGCATGGCCTTTTAAGCTACAATAACGTTATTAACTACTAATAGGTGTCTTATATACTTACCTATTTTAGATTTTTTCAATTTAATTGTGACATAAATTATATTGGTATTTACGTAGTATTCGTTTTTTTTTTAATTCGTTATTCTTTTCATTACAGATATATTTTGGTATCAACGTTAGAGATGGCAGGTCCATCGTTTTCTCAAGCCGATAAATAGGTACCTCTTTAAGTATCTTTTTAAGCATGGCAAAATTTCTCACGATGTTTATTCCTTCACCGTAAAACTGGTGGTACGATATACTCAATCACCGTAAGTTCAAAGAAATGTATTGGAACAGACCGCCTGTGTTCGAACTCAAAATCTTTATTGATGACTACTTGACCACCTCAGAGGAGAAGAGGCGATGGTAGAACACGTTCCAACTACCTAGATCAAAAGGATCGAAAACTTGGGGATGAAACGTCAAGAGTACTCGAAGCCGGCATGCTGGATTAGTGTGGATCTTCTAATCAGCCTCCTCATACATGCATGGCGGTGTCGAGTTTCGCAAAGGATTGTAAGTCTAAAGAGAACTGGCGCCCTTCTCATTCTGCCTACTGCGTGACGGACTCGGCATCATGATGTCTATGTACAGGCACATTATTACGAGTAAGAAGAACAAATTCATAGATTTACATAAAATACGTAAGATTATGCACGCAGTCTACGACCTCATGTTTCGTAGAGATAGAATCCTTGCCAGCAAATCACATACATTAACCTAAAATTCCACATTCGCCACTTCTTGAAGCAAGTATGCTGGTAACATAACTTGATCTTGGCTGAGAAAATGTGGAAAATCATTCACATTTATCTTCCCTGAATTCTCAGAGGTTATCAGATGTGAAAGGGCAATCAGTTCGGGCCGTATCGGTATGTGGTACTGAGAGTGCCATTCACGAAGACGCGCCCCAGCAACTTCTAGTCGAGGGGGTCGAGGGATGCGGTGAGTATGACCCGAGTCCATTAATTGCAGTGTGCGTGTGCACATTAGTGGAAGGTTGCACACTTACACTATAAACTCTAGGGAAGAATGGTGCGGCGCGTTTTCGTGGATGGCACTATCGACATAACGAGACCGTTGGTGAATTTAACACACTCCCTCAGAGAGTTCAAGTCATCGAATTTCTTCTTCGATGTAGGGAAGATTACAACATAGTTCTCATACTAACGAACCCATAAGGTATCGTCCGCTAACTAAGGTTCTGAATAACAAATACCTCGGAATTTAATTTGTGTGCTATTACACAAATTAAATTCTTAACTGCTAGAGAGATATCTGGACTCCTATCAAAGCTGATCTTCCGATGGTAAGCTCTTGAATCTACGAACTCTGAATATTTCGGCTTCTCACGGGTGGACATTAATTTTTTAAACATTTTGCCATACATTTTTTTTTCTTGCAAAATAGTTCTATCAATCAAATAGCCTATATTAATCAGTGATAATGTAGCATTCAAATGGTTAAAAGAATTTTTAAAATCGGTCCAGTACATTTTGAGCCAATTCCTTGAAAACATTTACATACATACAAATCTTCCTCTTTATAATATTAGTATAAAAACCGGGGTAATTCTTTTGTCACTTTCACAGTAATTAACAAATCGTACCACGAAATTAATTGAGCACTGACGTAAAAGTTAATTGGACGAAAACAAAAACAATTCGAAGACAAAAACATAAACTCATATTCCCAATTTCACGTTCGGTAACCTGTTTCCACCTATGTCCATTTTAAACTCGTCTTTATAATTAAGGGCTACTTTATACCTACCTCAGTTCTTTTTCCGATGGCTGTGAATTAAACAGGTCATACCGACTACCGACCGCAGTCGGGTTCAATGATCCTTTAAAAATAACAAAAAGCTCAGCTATTAATAAATTTCATACCTAACTAGGCAATTAATTGATTCAGTTTTGATATTCGGTACATTTTTATGCTATGACTAGCGATCCGTCCCGGCTTCGTACGGGTGGACATAAGATTTTTTTATAAAAGAAAATATAGCCTATGTTTCTCAACGTGAGTGTAGCTTTCCAATGTTGAAATTATTTTTCAAATCGGTCCAGTAGTTTCGGAGCCAGAAACAAACAAACAAACAATCAAATCTTTCCTGTAATATAATATTACTATAGATTTATAAATTAGATATCTTCACACCTTCCCACAAGGGTCTCTGAAGGGGTAGCAGAAGTGTATAGGTAGAACGCACACACCGTGTGGCCGTGCCACGCTACACTAGACTATAATTTTAAATAGAAAACATTCCAAATCCCTGTCAGGTGGAAGAGTGTCAAAAAAGCTGGCTAGCGGCTTTGCCACGTTTGTATGGCAGATATGCTGATGGGAATGCACTGTGTTCATTTGTTCAAGATAAACAAAAGCACATCTCTTCACTCATTCTTTTCTCGTCAGGGAACCGCAACACGCCAAATGGCAAGCTTAAATTTGTAAACAAAGTTCTCAGACTTGAGATAAGTTAGAAATGAGTGTTTGAGTTTTATCTTTGGTCCCAAAAGATGAATGTTATTTTGATGAATCAAAATTTATAAATCCACACACTCACTTTCCGCCAGAGATATATTTTAGTTGCCAACGTGACAGATGGCGAGTCCATCGCCGTTACTCAAGCACGACTATTACATACGCCTTTGAATTTCTTCTCAAACGTCTCGATATTTTCCTTCACATATTTTAGTTGCCAACGTGACAGATGGCGAGTCCATCGCCGTTACTCAAGCACGACTATTACATACGCCTTTGAATTTCTTCTCAAACGTCTCGATATTTTCCTTCACCGTAAAGCTCGTGGTGTAACTAACTAACCACTATAAGTACTTAAGTTCAGAAAATAAGAATTCGAACTTGTAATCTATGTGCTGTAGGCAACTCGAACCACTCGGCCACCATGGCGTTGGCACCTAAATTATATCTCTGGCGGATAGTAGGTGTGGTGGCCTGCATAAGTGCCTCTGCCTACCCTTAAAGACCCTTGTGGGAAGGCGTGAGGATATATATTTTATTAAATAACTTGAGCAAACACTTCGTATATAAACGGACAAAGTCCGTATCCAGTTAGTTGGATTAGTTGCAAAACGTTTACATTTCCATACACAATGGCGGGGGTCGAACGGATCAGAATTAGCTTTGAATGGGTTAACTATTTACCCTTTAGCTACCAACTATTTCCTGGTTACATTTTTATATTAAATTATCAACGTATAGAACGTCAAGAGTACTCGAAACCGACGAGCATGTATGAAGAGGCTGATGAATGTGGACGAAGCGAAAGAGGTATGTACTGGCGCAAACTCTCTGCCTACCCGTTAGGGACTCAGCGTGATGATACGATGATGATGATTAACGTATAAGGCACTTTATTTGCAGTAAAGAACAAGCTCAGAATACACAGGCTCATAGTCGCAACAAATTTTGGTCCAAATTGAAATCGCCCTTGGAGAGAATATCTTAAATGAATTGCATTATTTACCATGACTTGCTATTCGAGTATATTCAACCAACGAATATGTATTTTTCTACACTAATATGAATGACGGCGATGGACCATCTGTCACGTTGACACCTAATATACCTCTGGCGGAAAGTGGGTGTGTGGGTATTACCTATACACCTCTGCCTACCCCTTAGAGGACCCTTGTGAGAAGGCGTGCGGATATAATATGAATGATGATGTAGGAGAATTTCATTGTTTATAACATTGTGAAATTTGTATGTAATGGATAAACACAAAAACTACTAGACCGAATGTAAAAATTCTGTCACTTATGTAAAGGTATATTATTAACATTATTATTCAGATAAATGCGGGTGAAATCGCGGGGCGTATATATGTTTATTTAATTATAATTATTTATTTATTTATGTGTATAATGTTCCGTTACACTTTTGAATAAAGATGGCAATAACCACCTTCAATTCAATAATCTAGCCGGTTCTATGAGAAATACATACATACATATAATCAAGCGGAGTCACTAACGTGGTACGTAACGTGGCAGAGAGTATAGAGCGCCAGTTCTCTCTAGACTTACATACCTCTTTGCTTCGTCCACATTCATCAGTCTCTTCATACATGCTCGTCGGTGAGAAATAAGGTCACGAAATAAACACGTTTAAACGCCATGTTATTGAATTAACAATTAAGATGCACTTACTTTAATTAATTAAATTTAATAAGTAACCATTATATTTAAATGGTATTTGATACTTAAAATAAAATAACTGTTCTGTACAGAATATTTACATAAAAATATATGTAGTATACATATATAATTATACTTATATTATACGTATAGGTACATATCTTTTATATATATAATTCTTCTGTGAGTGTGTATGTCACTGAACTCCTCTCAAACGACTGGACCGATTTTGATGAAATTTTTTGTGTGTGTTCAAGGGGATCTGGGAATGGTTTAGATTCACAATTGGACCCGATAGGTGGCGCCACCATCTTTTTTTTTCCACCCGAGCGAAGCTGGGCGGGACAACTAGTACATATATAATTATACTTAGAGATAACTTTAATAAATTTGTGTATCTTTTCTTTCTCGATACACATTTTTGAGACGTATTTGCTTGGTTTTATTTTATATCTGATCTATCATCATCCTAAATGTATGGGGTGGCATATTATACTTAGCACATTTACCGTTAACCAGTCAATAAAGAGCAGGTTCACAATGCTAATATTGTCATTGGTTAATGTGACTGATTATTTCGCTTTAGATATTATCGGGGGTGTAACTCAGTGGTAGAGTGTCTGCTTCGCATGCTGAAAGTCCTGGGTTCAAATCCCAGCACCTCCATGACTCGTCACCTTGACTTTTTACTTTTTACCTACGTAAGTTTCTGTCTACGAACTTCTTTTTAATCAACCTAATAGAATAAAACGTTATTTTTTTTTATTCTTCATTGAAGGTTGGAAAAATCAACTAACGCCACCTATCAATCGTAGAAGTTCAACTTACTATGCGCACTATCGCCATCTGTTGCGATTATCTAATACTACCACTACTTATGTCTGGACATGCCATCATTATAAATGGCCCGCCGCCGCTGTTTTCCACACATTACGATGTTTTTCTTTTTATTAATTAGTATATTACTATGGACCAAACGAACTCCGCATCTTATCTATGTTGTAATGCTCATAGAAATAAATTATAGATAAGCGATACTTGGGTCCATGCGAGTGGCATGATATATTCTTTATCATACTGTTTTCTTATAGAAATAGAAAAGAAACAACAAGATTTATAATTATATTTTAATGAAAATTCAACTAAACGTATAAATCTTATTTATACTTACAATTAACAAGTAAATGGATAAATATTTACATTTAGATGGAGGTAGATCGCTACATTGCAAACGCCTCTCCAAAATTGCACTAACAAAAATATGGGACCCCAATGTGGCCCCTAATCGCTTGGCTGTTGATTGGTCATTACATAGTTTGTCAAAAAGTATCATTCACCACCTTCTCAATCTAAGGTGTCTTTAAACGTAAAAAAATCTTCAAAAATACTAAATGTGTTTCCAAATTAGGTATCCATATTTTTCGTGTTTCGTAAATTGTGTTGTAGTGTATATTTTATAATCTATCAATTGTTTTATTAACTCCGCTATAGTTGTTACGCTTAGCGTGTTTAAGCAACACATTAGACAGTGGGATACGAATTTTATTGTTTACTAAAGTAGATTTTACTTTGATAAGCTATTTTGTGGAGGATATTTGGGGAAAGCGATATGAACGGAGAAGGTATGAACGATATGATAGGACGAAGGAAAATTATTGATTCTTCGAACTATATTTACAAAATCGTGAATTGTCGAACCGTAAATTATTGTCCTTTTTATAAAGATATTCCGCAATCAACAAGCCAAGCTATATCATAACGAGTAAACATTGTATAAATTACACTAGATTGCAGTCTTGTACCGTGCCACCAGTTCTGACTAGCTAGAGACTGCTACATATTACTTGCCTTTGGTACCTACAGTACCTTAGTTTATGAATTCACTTCTACAATAGTGCTACCATCAAAAACTACTCACTACTAATATTTCTACCTCTATTACGAGACTTCCAAACTAGCACTGGAATATCGTTCGATATTACCTACGCAGCTCGCCGAACTGGGAATTTGCTGTGTGCGAAATTGTAAAGCAAGAACCTGCTATCCCATGTCAAGGTGTTAATTACGCGTCACAACAAAATTTTAATAACTATTCGTAAAGATAGTACCTAGTTGAAATTGAGTATTATTAGACTACAGAAAATACACATCTCTAATCTTTTGGCAAGTTTTGTCAGCCATTAGTCTTGAACATATAACAAACGGGGCATTCATAGGTTTGTAGTCGTGTGGTCGCAAGATAGATTACAAAGAATACTTGCTTTTTGACAGTTTAGAAGTCGCATAGTAGAGGTACAGAACAACTAACCTGTACTTATGTGAGTTTGTGTGGCAAATACTGGGAAAAAACAACTAGATTTGTTATTTTAATATTACTATTTAAGTATTTTTTTAACATGACTTTCATTTTAAGCCAGAGGCAGGGGATTGCACATAATAAATACTGTGGAAATAAGCTCACCCAATTACCTATAAAATAGTTCATAGTTTTTTATTTGCCTAATGTATTCCGCATTATATTGCAAATAAATTTCCCAAATTTGCCGCAGAAAAACCGACCTAAACTATGCTAGTAACGCTACGAGTATTGGAAGATAATGAAGATGGCCTCGCCTAAATTATAACAGAAGTATCTACCCTAAGGGACTACTCTAGGACGTGTGGAGGGATTAGGAAATGATATTAGTGTAGGAAAACTGCGGACCATTTGCTCTCCGACATTATATAAAAACTATCCAGTTGCTTAAATCATTTTAACAGATTAAATAAACGCGAAATAACAAATCTCTTTACAGCAATTCAGGTGTCACGACCGATGCATGGAAGAAACGAAATCTTAATATCAGTCCACTTGTATGCTAGTGTATTAAAAATACAAAATTTAAACCAAGGGAAAATCATTACACCTAAAACATTATACTATACTCGTAGTACTTGTAATATGACCCAAAATAGACTAGAAATCGGAGCAACGGCCCACCTACTTAGACAAGACTAGGTTTGGCAAGGACGGGACACTAAAATAGACGAAGTAACTACGCAGCTATAGGGAGTCTAGCCTCGTGCGCTGGACCGCTAGCAGCGCCGATTGCTGCTGCAAGCTCTTGCGGAGACCGTGCAGTGTCTGCAGCACCTGAACACCGAAAAATTACTTATACTATAAAAGGACAACAACAAGCAATTAATGCATACACAAGCCATATCCCCTTAGGGACTCCCTAAAGGGATAGGGATAGAGAACTGACGCTCTAACCTCTCTGAGGTTAGAGCGTCAGTTCTCTCTAGACTTACATACCTCTTTCGCTTCGTCCACATTCATCAGCCTCTTCACACATGCTCGTCGGTTATTATTCTTAATCATCATCATATCATCACGCCGAGTCCCTAACGGGGTAGGTAGAGAGAATAGAGCGCCAGTTCTCTCTAGACTAACATACCTCTTTCGCTTCGTCCACATTCATCAGTCTCTTCATACTGATGCTAGTCGGTTTCGATTACTCTTGACGTTCCCGTCCTTATTATTCTTAACCTACTTATATGATACTTCCTCTGTTCACAACGTGCTTTTGTTCCAGATTGGCTGCAGTTGCAGTAAAAAGTTTAATGTTTTATGTAATAAAACATTAAACTTTTTACTGCAACTGCAGACTGCCGCCTGAAGCGGCTGCAAAACTAAGAAAGACTGTATTATCATGTTGGCATACCTCATCGCGGGCATAGGCTTTTCTCTTAGGTGGTTCAGAATGCGGCCTGTCAGTCGGAAAGGGGTGTAGTTGTGGTCGCAGGGCGGGCGGGGGTGCCATCGCCGCGAGGGGCGAGCGCCGAGGCGGCGGCGGGCGGCGCGGCTCGGGGGAATTGGCGCGCATGAATAGCGACACGTGGGTGCGTTCCGGACTGCGCCGGGGAACCTCCACCTGACCCACGATCACCACTCACGATCACACAACAGGGACAAACTAAGGCGAGCGTAAGTGAGAATGAAGAAGAATAAGATTATACATACATCGAATATTAATAAAAGAAAAAATATAGCATAGCATGAAGGGAGATCAATAAGATTGAGTTAGACAAATGGACGGAGGAGTTGGATCAGAGACTGACAAAGGCGAGTGGAGTTGAGTCGATGATGAGTTTCAAGATGGTTAGTACGTTGACGTAAATTTTTACAAATTTTAAAGAAAACAACATCAAATCCAATTCGTTGTTGCTTATCTTTACCTCAGTGGCCCTTAGCTCCCTAACTCGAGGATTATGCGGCGGTTCTAGAGGAGCTCTCGAAACAGTGACTAGTAACTTCTCAGCCTCCCGGATCAGTTCCCGGTACTTCCTCTCTGCTTCTCTGTCGGCCTCGATTAAAGGATCCCTGTCGCGTACTGGAGGCGCTGATGGTGCGTGGTTGCGACGTCGCATACGCGGGGGAGTGGCACCTAAGATACAAAGAACAATATTGAACCGATAACCTTGGAAGAAGTCCAAAGCTATCGTGTCATCGTGATATCGATAAACTTACGCATTATCGCATGTGTGGGACAGACTAGGTATTTTTTTATGCGTTTTAACGCTAGTTAAAAACCCCCGCCCGGCTACGGGCGGCTTTTATCACTTTTTCATATATAAGATAAGGAACATATTTAAAATGTAAACATGTATATCTTCACACCTTGCCACAAGCGTCCCCGAAGGAGTAGGCAAAGGTGAGTCAATCGCCGGTTTTTTAAGCACGATTTTAGGTGCTAGCGTCTTGAATTTCTTCTCAAACGTATGCAGTTTGAGAAGAAATTGGAGTCGATTCTTATTGATATTTGCCTTCAGCGTAAAGCTCTCGGTGTGATTAATCACTGTACTTAATAATAATAACAATATATCCTCACGCCTTCACATCACTGTACTTAAGTTCCGAAAAACATATTGTACAG
Organism: Drepana falcataria; assembly: GCA_945859725.1. Lineage (NCBI taxonomy): Eukaryota > Metazoa > Arthropoda > Insecta > Lepidoptera > Drepanidae > Drepana > Drepana falcataria. The sequence continues at coordinate 10,064,888 of OX243922.1, forward strand.
TCGGGACTCGGGTTTCGGAGTCGGGAATTTGCAAACTTTGTGTTGCAGGCGACTGCTCGAACCACTCGGCCACTATGGCTCTTTAAGTAATTTATTTGCGTATACACATATGTATATATACATGTCTTACCGGCAGAGCGCGGTGGTCGTCGCGGCGGCCTGCGTCTCCTCGCCCGCCGTCTGCCCGGCGATGCCGTTTCGTCGTCGTCTTCATCTCCACCATCCAACCCAGTGTCTCCATCGGAGTCCACGTCAGCGTCCGACAGTATGGCCGTCTCCCGCCCTCGTGTCCTCATGCCACGGCATTCCTCGTCGCTTGACGCTCCGCTTCTGTGATACGGCGAACAGTGCCGCTCCGGAGATAAGTGTGGGGAGAGATGTGGAGACCTGTAATATTGAATTGCGTGTAACTTTTCCCTCAAAATTTGGCATTTGATATAAAAATATACAATTTTCAAGAATTCGTATTCTTAAGTGAGAATACAGGCGTATTGTGAAAATAAATTTTTAACCGTGCATGGGAATAACCCAATAATCAAATTAATTAGCAAGTTTTTTAGAATTTTTGAATTTCTGAATCTTTGCTAAATACCTAAATTGACAAAAAATAAAAGAAGCAGAAAAATCTAATGACATTTCACAATTTCATCAATGGATGTCCATTTATACCATTACCGACGTCGTTTTTCTAAAACGTTTTGCCTTTGAATTATCCGTTAAACCAAGCTTAAACCTACCTGGGGCTTTGTAATGTTTCATCCAATTAGAACTTGAATGAAACTGAAACGCTAAACTGTCAGCTCCATTTGCCCCACTGACCTCCTTTTGTTACTAATCTCTACGTTCATCCTCTGTATTGTTCAACAAACTCAATCAATATATCAAAATATAACATGAAAATCTTTCTATCAGTTAATGTATCAGTATGTCTGGAGTACTGTGAGAAGACAGTATGAAAGCGTGTACATATTAGTGTAAGTGGCATTGGCCGTTCTAATATGAAATATAAATAAATGCTTCATTAAATAAATAAATAAATACTTAAAAAGAGCCGTGTTGAGCGAGTGTTAAAATTACCAATGGTCTAAACGAATGAGTATTTACTGAACATATATAAGTACACTGATATGCTAAATATTACGAGGATTACGACAGAAAACATCGACAAGAAACCTACATACTTTCGCGAATTCAAAGACGTAGTAGGTTTATTAATGCCTGAAAGACGACGACAGACTCGACATCTGTCTCGTTAGTAATACATATGTGTACACCAGCTACTTACAACTACAAGAAAGCTAAGTGCTCATCTTAGAACTTCTACGACAAAGCTCGAAGTTACATGAAGGTAGAGTATAAAAACGACACTGTTTAGCTAATGACGAGTTTAACAATATCGAGAATAATTAAACTGCTGTTCAGTAGTGTAGCCAGTAGTTAGCATATATGTATTGTATTGTATAAATTTTAATTCCGATTAACTACTTACCTAGAATTGTGCTTAGTGAGGTGCGAGTCTAGCGAATATGGAGCGTGCAGTAGCTGCGGTGTTGGCTGGCATTGTAGTGACTGCTGGTGTGCCAAGTGCTGCGGTCGCCGGCGATTCGGTGATGTGGCACCTAGCCAAGGGTTGGTGCGGATACGGCAGCGCGGCCGAGGAGACGGCGTGGCGCACACCACTGGGGCCGGCTCCGGTGCTGGCACTGGCATGCATCGCCTCACAGCGATGTTGGATCGTCTCTGTAATGCCACATTGAAAACTACAATGGACACACCACTACTATGCGTCGGCTTAAGACAGCGCGGTATAAATATATTTAACATTTAAAGAGTCCCTTAGAAATCCTACTAATGATAAATCCTACGACACAGTTTATAACTACTGCAGGCATTATCGCATACAATTTTGTGCTCTATATATTTTTGTTCCTTTAATAAATAAATAATATAATGCAAAAGTTTCTGATGATGTTTGTGCCTCTTTGTCGCACAGTCGATTATTACTTGGATCTGGGACCAGTGGCGTAGCTACCACCGGAGGGCTAGACGGAGCAGAGCCCCGGCCCCCTCGGACAGCTCGGACTCCGACTTACAAACTATATATTGAACGCACTAGTGAAAAAATTTCCCACATTTGGAATATAAATAAACCAGATTCATGCTTACTTAATGGCAACTTAGATTTTTTTATTTATTTACGACCAATCTTAAATTTTATCGGTATTTTATAGTTTATTTAAAAAAAAATAGTCCCCTATGAAGTAAGAGGACCTTTCAAAAATTGCGCTCGGACCCCCTTAACGGCGGCCGGGCGCGGGTTCAAGATAAACTTGTGGGTGTCAGCATAAGTGCTCTCACTTTACGATCACTGCGCACTATGCTCCCCAAGACAAGGAAGTATTCACGAAAGTTAACATGCTTTAGTTGGTAGTATCCGCAGCGTGTAGTCGATTGTGCGATTTAAATTACTTGTAGCGACATCTAGTGGCGGTGATGAGAAGTTTTGAAAAATGCATTGGTTATAAATTTTTTTACAAGTTTGTTGCAACGAGTTATACAAGAGTCCTTTCCTAAATATGGTGTGCCTATTTCGTACAGTTATAGAAATATTTTATCGGAAATTAATGATTCATACATACCAGCACTATTTATTTTGTGTTAGTTAGCTAATTTCATAATTATGTTGACTATGACTCGGCGTGATGATATATGTAATTAACTATTTTGTAGGTATGTAATATTTGATGGAGAATTACTTACACAGATAGTCGAAACAAAATTACTTATAATACAATATATCCTCACGCGTTCTCATAAGGGTCACCGAAGGGATAGGCAGAGGCAGTACCTGAAGTAAATATAAAAGTGGCAGTTTCATTCAAGTCAAGTTACATTAAAAAATTTACAGAGAACAACCCCACAATATATTTATGTAACAAGGTTCATTGCTTACATTAATTAATGTAAACGAGCAAGTCTTAAGCAACTCAGTACAATCCGTGTAGCTTAAAATAATGACGGGTGCTTTGCATAATGCCTCCGAAACAAGCCAAATTCCTCCTCCAAATTATGTTTATAAAGATTTCCTCTGATGTATTTCACAGTAACCAAGTCAAACTGGTACTTTGTACCAATGAGTTTTCACGTAACTTCATGTAAAGTGATTCATGTACCCCTACTGTGAAGGAAAATCACGAACGTTAGGAAATTTGCTTACATTTACGTATTACTTTATGTCTGGAAACCTTGATCGCAAGAACACATCACTCTCTCTAGGTAAAAGTGGCGCATTTGGTTGCAATCTTCTAAAAAGTACTCTACCTTTATTAAATATCTACTACAGTCCTGGAGCCTTCATTTTAAGTCTGAATTTAAAATGAATTCGCAATGAAAATACCCTGGTCATTAAAACACGCAGTGGCAATGTATCGTGTTTTAGCGCGTGGTAATTCAGGGAGCTTAAATATAGCCCGGATAAAGGTCCCCTGTCAATTTATACGGTCTAGTTAATGAGTACAGTAAAGCGGGGTATGGACGCAACGTGTTTGGTAAACGTACATTATAGTACGTATTACAAGAGGCCAGTCACGGATTTACACGTGTGCCGTAGTCAGACTATATAAAATTATGTTTATTCATCGATCGGACTCTCAAAGATGGGAACCACATTAGTATTCGAAATGGGTGAGCATGTCAGTCATGAAGGAAGGAGGTCTGTAATTCTAGAGTAACTGTAACTGGCACTCTACTCTGTCTACCCTGTGTTGGACTCGTTGTGATGATACGTACTGTGTGTATTTTTGTCCACCCAAATTTACGCGGGTGAAACTGCGGGGCAGAGCTAATGTTCAATAGACTGTAAATGTATTCATGTCTATAATTATGCAACTACTTTATATAATTTTACAACTTCTTACTTTAGTAGGCTCGTGATAAAGGTGGGTAGTTGGGGGGGCGGGCGGCGGCGGCGGGGAGACGAGCGGCGCAGCGAGCGCGGTAGGCGCAGCGCCGGGCGATGTCCCATCCGTGGAGTACCCTGTGCTGTACGCACTCTCTGGCGATGACAGGTGCGGGGGCGGGCCAGGCGTGGCCGGTGGCGGCCGCACTTGCTTCTGCTTGCGTTTCTTCGCTCGCCCCAGCTGCGCCTCCATCCAAGACTTGAGCCGCGCGCCCAGCATGCCTGCGACGGCACCTACGAGACAATATACTTACTTTAAACACTTGATAACATAGCTCTACTCAGATGACTATGATATTAACTAAGTATAACCTGTAATTATTCACAGTAGCAACTGTCTTTTGGCAGATCATGTGTACCAGGTCTACATTTGACCACGTGATTTCTAGCTATACTACATGTAAACTCTCTTCAGTGTTAGTCACATAATTGTTCTTAAGATCGAGTCTTATACCGAATTAGTCAAACATGTTACATAAAAATTATATAAGAGAGTATACAATATATTCTCACGCTATCACACAAGGGTCCCCGAAGGGGTAGGCGGAGGAGTCACTTGAGTGATTAGTCACACACCACTAGCTTTCTTAGTTTAAGCTTAATTTAGAGCTTAATTTCAGAAAAACTAATGGGTACTCGGGTCAAGTCGGGATTCGAACTTGCAATGTTTGTGTTGCAGGCAACTGCTCGAACCGCTCGGCCACTACGGCTCTATACACATCTAAATTGATGAATATATATCTCATCTCTAAAGAAGCGAAGCTGTATTCAAGCCATAACTGTATTTACGCAATTACATTATCTCAATGCAGAGATAGCGAGCACAGGCTCGTAGCCTAGGTTGTTAGATCAATACTGATTTATTTTACGATGGTTCTATTTTTTACTTTTATATTGGTTGCCACGTCAAACGGTCCTTCACATATTGGTAATGGAACAACCCAATTCGGTACATAAGCGATCGTGAGAGTAACCTCTGCTATTTTTATACCGTGACACTGAAGCAGCTTCCGTCTAAGCTTTAATTAATTAATAAAGGACGTCGACATCTTCGCATTATATCGCACAGGTTCACATATCGCATTTTCGTATACTTGCTTTATCATCAGCACTCAGCAAGTATTTTTCCGCAGTTTTCTTAACCAAAATGCATTTTAGTTCATATATCATGTTGATCCTCAATGGGATCTTAAAACCTATAGAGATGGCTCGCGTTAAATTCATGGTAAGTCTTGAACCATCTTTAATAAATGGGCTAACTAAAACTGTCCGTAGGTTATTAGTTCTGTGATGAGCAGTTCTCATTGCGATTAGCGCGTGGTGCTAGCCGAGTGCTTCCTGGGGTAGGAATAAGTCGAAGTATCAGTTTTCTCTAAACTTTAGGACTCATTTCGCTTCATCCACAAACATTTGTCTTCCTTGACTACAAAACAATTTCCTTCCTGTCAAACTTAATAGTACCTACATCTAATGCCTACTACATTATATTGTTATGCCTACATATATTATATTATTATTATTATTTTATTATAATAAGTGCTCAATGATTCCCATAAAAGGAAACCTGCATACGTCTGAGAAGAAATTCAAAGGCGTATGTATAGTCATACTTGATCACCTAAATATATCTCTGGCGGAAAGTGGGTGTGTGGGTACTACCTATACACCTCTGCCTACCCCTTCGGGGACCCAGTCACCCTTGTGGGAAGGCGTGAGGATATGCAACAAATAAAAGTAAAAGCTTAGCGGAAAACATACGCACACTTCTGTTCATTCAGTTGATCATGAAAAATATTGTTATCATAAATGAAACGTGAGTCAGCGTTCGGCGACAATTGCTTTCCCCAGTTGCTCTACATTATCCTGTCCTCAAACCGCGCGCTTTGAAATAAACAAAAGTACGAACGTGAAAATATTTTATCGCGTTGTCGTCATTGCGGGAGGCGGGCGTTGGGGAGACCCGTATATTGTAAGTCCCTGTTTCATGTTACATTTCAAGGAGCTCTGGCTTACTCGTAAAAAAGGGCAGTCGACGCCCTCGCTCATCATACTTCGGTACTGTAAACTTGTTCTAAACGAAAGAATACGGTAATTGTAAAACCTTTGCCTTTGTAGATAGCTCTGCTGAGCCTCAGTCGTATTGTAAACCACCTATTGACAGCGTTTTTTTTTTCTGGATCTCGGATTGGTATAAAACAAATCCTATGAGTTAATCTAGATAATTTTGGATTAAGGGATTGCCGTTATTGTCACTAATACCACAGCAACGAAAGTATTTGTATGTTACGCTTTCCCATCTTAAAAACTGAACCGATAAAAAAACTGAACCGATCATAATAAAATTTTGCATACTTATTCTCGAAAATAAGACTGTATGTAGTCGTCCGACACTCTATATCACAAATATTGGATTTGGCTGCGAGAAACGCTGCGTGGCGCAACTAGGTAATGCCTAAACCTTAATTAGTCTACAAATGAACACAAATAATGTTTAGAATTATTGATAGGAATATCGGGAACCGACATATATTTAGCTAAGTCAAAGCATTCTGTTCAAAAATCTCGCTATCTACAATAATCGTTAAACCAAACTTTTATTGTCTATTAAATATTTAACATCTGCTGAGCTTTTAAATCAAATGGTTTTGAAGACAAAATAGGATATGTTGATGTTGTTTCGAAAATATCGACTGTATTTTGGGGTAAGGATAATTAAAAATATAGGTATGCATCTTCAAGCCTGACCAGGTCCTCGAAAGGGCTATGGCAATTTATTTCTTTATTTTCACTGGAGAAACATATAGGTACCAATGTGACAGATGGCGAGTACGTCTGCGTTTTCAAACTAACTCTATACATCTATACAATGAACTCTATATAAATCACCGTACTTAATTCAACTTCACCGGTACAGTCGAGATAGGAACTGGCCATCTTTGCGTCATCAAACACTCGGCCAGCACGGCTCTATTCCAAAAATAAATGCTGTATATAGTGTTTGACCACCAACCCTGAACGAATATTAATCACAATTCCAGCGCAGCCTCATTCAAATGGGTTCAGAAAGCTTCCCTCGCAATGTATACAGTGAGCACTTCACTAATGTTTCGACGCCCCTTCTCGCCCCTTGTGGGAAACGAATATCGGTAGAAAAGACGAATAGAGCCGACTTACTGTAAGCGAGGGTTTAAACTTACGAGATTTAGCTAATATTGGCAATCCATTACCAAGCACTCGCGTTTCCCAACACTATCTATCGAGGGCGGATATCTAAAGTGTAATGTTGGGGAGACCGCCTATCGATTAAATGCTATTTTCCTCCGAGATTTGAATATAAATTCGAATATTCGTTTACGAATAGCTGGTTTCTGGGATTCCACGTACACTATTAATTAAGTTTAATTGTATCCATCAAACGTCGTGCCTTTCACAGTGACATGAACTGGAGGTGGTTTATTTGGTTATTGAGACAAAAACAAACTGTACTCAGATCCCCCCCCCCCTTGATCTTGCTGTATAAACTATAGGAATGTTTATGTCACGCGTTCACGGCAAAGATATAATAGCGCCCTCAATTCGCCCTGCAATATATTTAAGTGCTATTACAGATGGCGAGTCTGTTGCCGTCCCTAAGACATGCTTTTATATTCGTTTTTCAAATTCTCAGTATGGAGGATTCAAGTGATAGTTCATTACAATGTCAAAAGTAATGAACTAATAGGACTGGGCCACCACGGTATTTTAAAAAGGTTTTATTCCTGAACCTCATTGCAAACTATCATGTTCCAGATCTCTGTTTTTGTGCACTGCCTATGAGTCAGTTCTATACCTATAGATAAATATAGATTGACATGAGAGCGTACGAAACCAATATATGAAAATAGAAAGGACCAAAACCAGTGATTTATTTAATTTCTGTGTTCCATTCTCAAACCATTTGACGACCCGTTAGTCGCATCAATATAAAATGTATGTAGCAATAAAAACCCCACAATACTTCACGTTCTACGGAACTTTTTACGAGTAAGCCGTCTGAGTAATGAATTGAAAGCAAACTAATAAATTGTGGTTGCCAGACAAAGTGTCCAACTTCGGTTGGTTTCGATCGAGATTATTTGTATCCCGAAGAACGTTACGACAATAATAAATGTTATCGGGCCGCTCTAACACTGGTGAGTGTAAATTGGCCTCTTCGTTAAAAAAGTAAAGATTTTTCTATATTTAAAATTCAATGGATGGAATAAATAAGGTACCCTAATTACTTAATACTTAAAAAAAAATACAAACAATTAAGAGTGAAAAATAAGTTTCGAATGAGTCGTGTTGAATTTTTTTTATTCTATAAACACGAAGCAAGCATTCGTAGGAGGCATTGACCTTCCACTTTTTTTTTAATTAGTTTTTATATTGTGAACTTTCCTCACCATTTCCGTACTACTATGGTTTTCTGAACTTAAGTGACAGTGGTTAGTCACACCGCGAGCTTTACGGTGAAGGAAAACATCAAAGGGAAACATGCATTCGTTTGAGAAGAAATTCTAAGACGTACGTTTGTATAGTCGTGCTTGAGTAACGGCGATGGACTCGCCATCTGTCATGTTGACACCTAAAATATAGATCCGGCAGAAACTGGGTGAGTGGGTACGACTTGTATATCTCTTTCTACCCCTTCGAGGACCCTTGTGAAGTAGAAGAATATTTTAATGTTAAAATATGCACTGTGAGCTATAACCCCTGGGTAACACAATTTTAAGATGAAAGGGATTTGTAGTCAACTTTATAAGTGATATCTCACACAAAATAACTAAGTTTCGTGTTAATAATATAAGAAGGATCGTACACTCATTTACTAGAATAACAAATTTCGATAAACACCTGATAATTGGGAACTTATCGATCATAGTTCAGAATCGCTGTAAGTAAACATTCAATCAATTTCGACTTGGTAAGGGAATGGGCGAACTCCGATTGCAATATTGATGGCATTATGGATGGGATCCAGTTATTGCTGGTTGGAAATGTATTATCTATTGTTACAGAAGAATGAGCCCGTAATGGAATCGAAATATGAGTAGTGCGAGATGAACCGAGGAAAATGTGATTACCGTTAGTAAATTTATTATTTTCCTCTTGGGTATATATGAGTTTTTGTGTCTCATTCTTAGATTTATACATAAATACACAGTTACTTTTACAAGAGTCTTGGTGGCTGAGTTGTTTGAGTAGTAAGTAGCCTGCAACACATAGATCGCAAGTTCCTGACTGTAACAATGAGGTTTTCTGAACTAAGTACAGTGATTAGTCAAACCTTGAGCTTTACAATATCGGGATGAAACCTGCATAATTTTGGGAAGAAATTCAGAGACTGATATTAATCGTGCTTGAGTAACGGCGATTGACTCGCCATTTGTCACGTTAGCACCTGAAATATATCTCCGGCGAATAGTGGGTATGTATGTAGGTAATACTTACACACCTCGACCTACTATATATACTCTTCGAACACAGAGTGGCAACGCGCAAGTGATATTTCGGTATCGTGAGCGTAAATAGGCTACGGTAACCGTTTCCCATCAGGTGGGCCGTATGCTTGTTTGCCACTCATGTTGTATAAAAAAAAATGGGTGCCCGTTGTGGGAAAGCATGGAGATATTATTATACATAGTTACTTGGTATAAATACATTTTATATTGTTTAGTGATTTTGTGAGCTCAAAATAATTTGTATTTTTTGTTTTAATTAAATATTCTACATTATATTTTCTACATTATTATTTTAAATTATATATTCTACAAAAACACATATTATAAATAATATAAAATAAGCGAAACGTAACACTAAAAAAGTATCTAAACGCACAGAAAAAAATCAGACCCCTTCGTGTTGTTTCACGTAAGGCCATGAAAGCTAGATAAACAAAAAACACTGGCTACGTGAAGGAACAAAGGTAAACAAATAAAAGGGCAGGGCCGCATCTGTTAATTAATAAATCAAATATTCATTTATGCAGGAGTCCCTGATAATAGGGATAGCAAAGGATACAATATGCTGAGTTGTTCTCGTTACACGTTGTATTTATAACGCGACAATATTTTTCTTAGTCCCAATATTTCTCTGTTAATAATAACCCTTTTTGATAGAAAAACAAACAACACACAGCTCCTTCAGTTAAGTTCTATCTACTTAGAGCCTGAATATCGAAGACTGATTAACATACTGATATACACACATATCACGACGCTGGGTCTCTCAGAGAGTAGGTAGGTAGAAAGAGGCGTACCTATAGTCATGCTTCACAAATGGAAGGAAGGAATCTATCCAGAAGGGGAGACAGAGGTGTGTAAGTAATACGCAAGTGACAGATAGCGAGTCCATCTTCTTAGAATTTCTTCTCGAACATATGCAGGTTTCCTCTCGATGTTTTCCTTCACTGTCAAGCTCGTGGTGTGACTAATCATTGTACTTAAGGTCACAAAAAGTTATAAGTGCAATAGGGATTCGAACTTGCAATCTTTGTGTTGCAGGCAACTACTTGAAACACTCGGCTACCACGGCTATGTATGAAGTAGAACTAAGCTTACAAAATATTGGATTTCAATTCAATAGCTCCTTAACTTAACTCGTTTGTTAAGTTTATGTTCCTTAACATGTGTGCTTGTAAACTTGAGTGTTAAATTCGTTCATAATTACGGAACTTCGTATTCCACCAGACATTTTGTTAATTACATTAATTTTAACATTGATCTAATTACATACTCACCAAGGAGTTAAGCTCCCAAGATATTTACTGTGTTTAACCCGTACCTTAGGTACTGGCGGAACGGGCAGGCTGTACAATCCATTTATGATACATTTACATAATAGTTGTACTATGACAGATTTATTTTCTATGGTGGCCGGTAGATATCGCTGTCCAATTGGAAAAAGCTTCTGAATCGTGCTACCATTGCGTTCTACCACAGGGGATGCCCTTAGCTGTGTTGCTTAGCACACTAAAGTGCCTGGCTGGAGGCCTAGGTCTCGCCATTGCCCGGTTAAGTAGCAAAAGTTCCCGGACCTCACGTTACGAGACAATAAAAAAAAAGAGTCGACACTTTTTGAGAAATTTATTGTCGTTTCATTACCTACCCGATCCCAGTACCTACTCGAGGAAGCTCTGGTTTGTATGGATTCAAATTGAAGAGATCCTTACATAATCCATGTAGCATGTAGGTACTTAAAGGAATGAAAATGTTTGATGCGATTAAACGTAACGCATTGGGCGCATTGAAATTTAACCTAGATGAAACAACGCGGCGTTGCTTAATATATCACTGTCTGCAACTTCTCATAATTGTGATTGAACGTAATTGATGATATTTATTATTTATTATTTTTATTTTATACCAAGCCGTGGTGGCCGAGTGGTTCGAGCAGTTGCCTGCGACACAAAGATCGCAAGTTCGAATCCCGACTGTACCAATGAGTTTTTCTGAACTTAAGTACAGTGATTAGTCACACCACGAGCTTTACGGTGAAGGAAAACATCGAGAGGAAACCTGCATACGTTTGAGAAGAAATTCAAAGTATGTATAGTCGTGCTTGAGTAACGGCGATGGACTCGCCATCTGTCACGTTGGCACCAAATATACCTCTGGCGGAAAGTGGGTGTGTGTGTATTTATTACCTATACACCTCTGCCTACCCCTTCGGGGACCCTTGTGGGAAGGCGTGAGGATATATTATATTATTATTATTATTTTATACCACTTGGGTGGCAAACAAGCATGCGGTCCTATACCTATCGCTATGTCTGGTATAGCCTTTCGCTTTTTGAATCATGTCTTCTGTTTTATATAATTCAGATTGCTAAATATAAATACAAAAAAAGGTTAAAATTTCGAATGTTTCAATAGCGATACCAAATTTCTTTCGTCTGTAAACACAAGCGAAATTGTAAAAAAGTAATATATTAATAATCTTTAATGTGAGTCTAAATCAAGTATACATATTTCCAAGTGGACAGCGATATCTACCGGTCACCATAGCAATTAATATCTCTATTTAAATAGGTATAAATCGCCCGTGTATCCTTTAGTCGCATGACCAAAATACCTTGCAACAGTCAACTGGGTGTAAATCTCCGTGTCAGAATGCTAAATTTTTACCATATTTTGCGAGACCATTAAGCAATACTCGCAGAAGACTTGGGAATGTGGTTTTACCACCGCATGAAGAGATTGTGCAGCGCGTCGAAAGACCCTGGGAACTCATGTAATCTCATCTAATACAAAAAAAAATATATCATCAGATTAGAATAACCTGAGTATAGAACATTCAAACAAACTCTACCTCTAATATATTATTATTAATATAGATACTTCAAAAGGTATTTATTCTGATATATAAGGGTGGTAATTTCCATTTGCGAACCTCGTTATCGCGTAGGTAAATTCGTGACGTTTTGCCAATCGCTGCCTTTCCGCTGACTGGCGTTTAAAATTAACAACTTACAAATGGAAACAGCGAATTCATATTAATTAAAAAGTTTGTAATTTACCGTAAAACTCAGCGCCGGTCTTCGGGATTCAGGGAACATTATGGGAAACGTTAGTTTACCGATCTGCATAATTTGCAGCCTCTACCTATTTATATACATTGGATCTGTGCATTGGAAATACTACCCGAATTATTCCTACGTCATACAACCAAGGATCTTATCAGACGTACCACAGCAATCATAGTTCAAGTATGTTTAGGCGACTTTTATATATTCATATCCTCACGCCTTCCCATAAGAGTCCCCGAAGGGGTAGGCAGAGGTGTATAGGTAGTACGTACCCACACACCCACTTTTCGCCAGAGATATATTTAGGTGCCAACGTGACAGATGGAGAGTCCATCGCCGTTACTAAAGCACGACTACACAATACGCCTTTGAATTGCTTCTCAGACGTATGCAGATTTCCTCTCGATGTTTTCCTTCACTAATCACTATACTTAAGATCAGAAAAACTCATCGGTACAGTACATCGGTTGCGATCTTTTGTGTTGCAAGCAAGCGTACATTTTTATGATTCCTATAAATGTTACTCTCGCACTCTTGAATAATGATGACGATTTTTCACTGTGTCTGTTACGTTGTCTTGGACATATGTATATAAAGGATGAATGAAGAAAGAATGTCGAAAAAAATATACAATGCGAAAATGTGTGGAAGAACAGGCAGAGAAACACCCTGATCGATCGATTGGACGTCCAAGGATGGGCACTTCAAGAGTACTCGAAACCAACGAGCATTTATGAAGATAACGAATCTGGAATAATCGAAAGAGAATCGAACTGAACTCTATTTCAGAGTTCAGTTCTTATATATAACTTTACTTTATAAGCAGAGAGCGTGGACAGCCAGTTCTATTCAGACGCTTCACATCATTCACTAGTCTCTTCATTATAAATGAAGCCTTAAATAAATGAGCACTCGGCGTTCATCCGCCCGGTACTTTTTCTATGCGAAAGTAGTAGTCCCACGGGACCACTTAAACACTACTATTAAGACTTTCATTCTTACGGTTGTTTGCGTTGTTCTAGCAGTCTATCAAACATTTATATAGTTTTAGTTATGAAAGAAAGCGTTGGAATTTATATATAGTACTAGTTGTCCCGCCCAGCTTCGCTTGGGAGAAAAAATTAAAGCCACGGACCCAGTGGCGCCACCTATCGGGTCCAATTGTGAATCTAAACCATTCCCAGATCCCCTTGAACACACACAGAAAATTTCATCAAAATCGGCCCAGTCGTTTAGGAGGAGTTCAGTCACATACACACGCACAGAAGAAATATATATATTAAGATATCCATAGTCAGGAGGAGTAATTTGATGAAATAAATGCCATTAGTTTTTATAATTATCTTGCATAATATTTATCGTAAGTACGTGGAATTATCACAAAGTATTATTATATAAAATGGTAACTGAGAGGCGGGAGGATTATTTTTGGTCAGATAATTAGAATTCAAAGCTGTTCATCGTAAGGCTCATACACCCACACAGTATCAAATTTAATATTTGGAGTTTATTTTAAGCATTGTTCTTAATAAAATCTACTAGTTACTTACGTCTTCCCGTAAGAATTGCGGAACGGGTAGGTAGAGGTGGAGGAATATCACTTTCTTTTGCGATTATTCTATATTAATTGAAAACGTGACAGTAGCGACTCGGTCTTCATTTCTGAAGCACGACTCACTCGTCCTTTAACTTCTACTTAAACGTGTGTTTTGTATCTTTACTTAAAAACAGATTTATCATCATCATTATCATATCATCACGCCGAGTCCCTAACGGGGTAGGCAGAGAGTATAGAGCGCCAGTTCTCTCTTGACTTACATACCTCTTTCGATTCGTCCACATTAATCAGTCTCTTCATACACGCTCATCGGTTTCGAGTACTCTTGAAGTTCCCGTTCTTGAGTGTCCGATCGATTTGATCTAGGTAGTAGGAACGCGGTCTTCCTCTGCCTTTTCTAGCACACACTTTCGCTTTATATATCTGTTTCGTCAATCTTTCTTCACTCATTATTTCTATGTCCAAACCAACGTCACATGCCTTTCTTCATTTTTACAATCACGCCCTCATTCACAATTAGCAAATCAACAGATTAATAGTTACATATTTAAATTAAAATCTTGATCTTGCATGCAACTACTCAAACCGCTCGGCCTCCAAAGTCCTAAGTAACCACTTTTACTTCTGGGACTAAAATAATAATTCTTAAGAGCGTTTTAGTTTTCTGCGACAGGTAAAGCTACGACTGGAGCAAGCCAATTGCGGGCCGTTTTCAGTCTGACACTGAAGCTCGCGGGAGGGCAAACAAACCTAAAAGAAGGCTGTGACGCCAGACGACCGGCAATTGTTACACGAATCCACTACTCAGACAGACTATACAGACACTCACTCAAAGGAGCTTTATCCTGCCTAGCGTCATTATTCATGGAGGTTTTATCTCTATACTCTACTTGTTTAACTTTCTTAGAGAAATTACGATGTTCTTTATCTAAATTTTCTCGACTGTTTGGTCAACTGGTCAGAAAGCCTGTCTGCGAAACTTAAGGTCGCGGATTCGATTCCCGCTGAGGGTAGATATCTGTGTGATGAACATGTGTATTTATTCCTTCGTACACATATATATTATGGATGTCCAATATAATTAAAATATATAGTAAACTATTTCATGGCGAAACTTTATCCAATTCTGTTGAGCCATTCTGTAATGATTCAATAAATATCATCCTCTTTCGCATTCATAATATTAGTAAGTAGGATAAGTTTCCCCAGTAATCGCACTGGGACTACTCTCTAGATCTACCATGCGTTTTGCGTCATTGACTCGCTAGAGAATTTATGCTACGTAAGATTAATTTTAACTGTTAAAATATATAATGTTTCAGAACGCTCCAAGCGGACGTACATGGAACTAAGCTTTTCATACATTTTTGACAGGTTACGAAGCATGAATTCGCTAGCGCCTATGTTGTAAAATTCATGGTAGATATACAGGTTACAAAAACTAGATTTTTGTAGTTTACTATACGATCATGTAGGCTCAATGTAGATCATGGATAGCTGTACTGGTAACTAGGCGATTGTTTCGTCCCTTATGATGCTATGCTAGTACAACTATTCATCTTGATATAAGTCCGCAAGCGCCTAAAAGCAACGGTAACCGATTCCGTCAACGTCATTGAAAGCACTTTTGTGATAACAAATGCAGTCAAATGTACATTAATAGCACTTGTACAATCATAACATAAATACATACATTATAATTTACTTTTAAAGCACGGCTGGTGAATAAATTAAAACTTTCGTAAATCTTTCCACAATCAAAACAAAACGAATTAGTCTGAATTCAGAACAACCCTTCAAGAGGAGGGTTCACTTCGTAACCTCTC
Organism: Drepana falcataria; assembly: GCA_945859725.1. NCBI lineage: Eukaryota > Metazoa > Arthropoda > Insecta > Lepidoptera > Drepanidae > Drepana > Drepana falcataria. Next base: position 10,080,778 of record OX243922.1, read on the forward strand.
ACAGGGGCAGTGGGCTATCGCATCAACCGTTCATTTGTTAGTGCGTTGGGAGAGAGCCGGCGGAGTATGGATCCACGTGCGGAAATTATAATTTCCTTTCAAATTTTCTGAATGAAAAGATCATGACGGATTATTGAAGAACATTCTAGAATAACGTAGATGTAGTTTGGGATACTTACAGGGGCGCGCGGTGGTATATAAGCGTTAATTTGTCGAACCCTTTGGCACCGAGACACCATACCGGCGTGACGCGGCAACGCGCGGCTACCGCCGACTGACGCACGCACGCGCGCCGCCCTACAGCTACAATGCTACGCGCTACGCTGCTACGATGGGCGTATTTACACCAACACGTAGAACCAATTTAAATAAGCAACATTTTTATAATATTCCGTCCGTATTCATTCAAAAACCCCATACAAACCTAGATTCTTTATTGAAAAAAAATATTTATGTCTCGGTTTGTACTGTGTAAGCTTATACATAATAGTTTGTGTTGTTCGGGAAACCTACATTCGTTTGCGTTCGCGAACATTATTTCATGTAAGGTCAGCAATAGGCTGTAACTCATATTCTCTCGGCGGCTCTTACGTTAATGTTCGGGGGTAGATTTGTCCAATAAAAATAAACATTTACCTACCGGCCGGGGCGACTCCTAAACGACACAACTTTGTTATTCATGTTCCGTTATTAAAAATAACTGATTCTATTCAACCTTTTCCATTTTGTCGTGGTCGGACATCGAGGACTCTCTCTTGGATATGACATATTTTATGATTAAAGGAAATGTGACAAAATATGTCGTATTCATTCACTTTTTTAAGAATTTTTGTTTACTTATCTATATATGTATTTCAAAATGAATGTTCGTCTGTATATCCTTTATAGAATCGTCGCTGTCGTCGCAGCGTCGCAGTCGCTGGACCGATTTTAATAAAATTTCCTGTGTTTCCTCAGGTGGATTTTTTAGTTTCGATACATGGTCCGAAACTAAAAAACTGGTCCACTGGGTCCGTGACATAAATTTTTTCACTCAAGCGAAGCTGGGCGGGACAACTAATAATAAATTAAATTTATAAACGTATATTGTTTTGTTTTTATTTCATATATGTTTATGTTGTTTCTATTTATAAATAACTTTAAGATAGATTTAGATAACTATAAGATTTAAACAAATAGCAACTTCATGGAATTTAAAAGATAAAATTAATAATCCCTGAGTGCCAAAAGCTTCTGAAAATTTAAATATCGAAACTGCATGAACTGGCAATTAATTAAACCCACTAAAATGATGCCTGCTCTAACGTGCATACCTACCAACCATTGATTAGTCAACTCCTAATTCATATATATTTTTCACACATATATAAGATACTTATATTTACATACATATATATATCTTAACGACTATCCACAAGGGTCCACGAAGGAGAAGGCAAAGGTGTGATGGTAGTACCCACACACCCACTTTGCGCCCATATATATTTTAGGTGCCAACATGACAGATGGCGAGTCCATCGCCGTTATTCAAGCACAAACGAAACGTATACAGGTTTTCTCTCGATGTTTTCGTTTGAAGTAAACCTCGTGGTGTGACTAATCACTATACTTAAGCTCAGAAAAACTCATTGGTGCAGTCGGAATTCTAATTTGCAATCATTATGTTCCAATTTCCAAGTAACAACTCGAACCTATGTGCCGCAACATCTCGTTCAATTCAAATAATAAAAGACACCAGCGCTTTGGAATCGCCTGCCAAAATAGTTCCCTGTACAATAAGTGCGTTAAATAAGAGTGTTGCGTTGTTAATCTAAACAAATCTAATATCATTTTGATATTGGAAGAATTTACGAATGTTGGTAAGGATATTTGTTCCTCTTTCACTCAATAACTACGGAGCGGAATTGACACAGAAATAGATTATCACCTGGATTAAAAAAACATAGGATATTTATTATTACAGATTAAGAAAATCTACTAATGGAATAAAATTGTACGCGGGTGAAAACGCGGGACACAGCTAGTACATACATACATATCATCACGCCAAGTCCCTAACGGGGTAGGCAGAGAGTATAGAGCGCCAGTTCTCTCTAGACTTACATACCTCTTTCGCTTCGTCCACATTCATCAGTCTCTTCATACATGCTCGTCGGTTTCGAGTACTCTTAACGTTCCCGTCCTTGAGAGTCCGATCTATTTGATCCAGGTAGTTGGAACGTGGCCTTCCTCTGCCTCTTCTTGCACACACTTTTGCTTTGTATATCTGTTTCGTCAATCTTTCTTCACTCATCCTTTCTATGTGTCCAAACCAACGTAACATGCCTTTCTTCATCTTTACAATCACGCCCTCATTCACGCCAGTTGATTTGCGAATCTCTTCATTGCGGATTCGATCTAATATCGTTACGCCACACATTTTTCGAAGAGATCGCATCTCAACTGCATTCAAGCTATTTTCATACTTCCTCTGACATACCCAGGATTCGCTGCCATACAATAAGGTAGGTACCAATATGGCGTTGTGGACAGCAACTCTAGCATTCTTGCTCAGACTTTTACTGCCCATCAACGCCGACATGGCTCACCTTGTTTCCGGCAGTTATCCTTCTTTCAATATCTTTTTCATACTTTCCATCTCGTGTGAACATGCTTCCTAGATATACAAATTCATTCTCTTGCTCTAGAATTTGTATATATATTATATATATATATATATATATATATATATATATATATATATAAAATATATATATATATATATACATACATACATACATACATACATACATATCATCACGCCGAGTCCCTAACGGGGTAGGCAGAGAGTATAGAGCGCCAGTTCTCTCTAGACTTACATACCTCTTTCGCTTCGTCCACATTCATCAGTCTCTTCATACATGCTCGTCGGTTTCGAGTACTCTTAACGTTCCCGTCCTTGAGAGTCCGATCTATTTGGTCCAGGTAGTTGGAACGTGGCCTTCCTCTGCCTCTTCTTGCACACACTTTTGCTTTGTATATCTATTTCGTCAATCTTTCTTCACTCATCCTTTCTATGTGTCCAAACCAACGTAACATGCCTTTCTTCATCTTTACAATCACGCCCTCATTCACGCCAGTTGATTTGCGAATCTCTTCATTGCGGATTCGATCTAATATCGTTACGCCGCACATTTTTCGAAGAGATCGCATCTCGACTGCATTCAAGCTATTTTCATACTTCCTCTGACATACCCAGGATTCGCTGCCATACAACAAGGTAGGTACCAATATCGCGTTGTGGACAGCAACTCGAGCATTCTTGCTCAGACTTTTACTGCCCATCAACGCCGACATGGTTCCATTCACCTTATTTCCGGCAGTTATCCTTCTTTCAATATCTTTTTCATACTTTCCATCTCATGTGAACATGCTTCCAAGATATACAAATTCATTCACTTGCTCTAGAATTTGCCCATTTACCGATATATATATATATATATATATATATATATATATTGATATATATTATATAGATATTGTATATATAATATCCACACAGCTAGTGTGGATAAATATTTAAAATTTATTGAAAATACATACGTTCTACTAGTTCATCGGGTGTGTTTAGGTATTTAACACGGTAAGCGGCTAACTATCGTTGACAAATTAACGCTTGCACTCGTAAAATTAGGGATTCCACTTTCGCATTGCCAAATTAAAGTAGACCAGATATATTGCTTAGCCATAAGGCTCTACATGTGACCTCTACCTTGTTAAATGAACAGTTGTATAATTTTGCGCATAGTAATGTTGGTGGGAACTTTAGTCTCAACGAGTTTGGATTAAAAAATATTATAGGTATGTATAAGTGCTCAGGAACATTTAAGAAACGCTGCATTTTTATTCTTGGTGTCGCTCTGTAACTAAGCTGCAAGCTGGAACATTATTAACGTTTTTTTTATACCAATAAGGTGGCAAACAAGATGTGGCCCGCCTGATGCTAAGCGGTTACCGCTGCCTATGCCCGGCCCGATTCTGCAACTACTTAAGATTCCTTTTAAAATCTCCGAATTTCATTTATAATTTATGACACTGCGTATTTAAATTAACAATAAAATGTACTCGCCTTAAAAGACAAGTATCCACGGCATGAATTTAAAAAATATATATTGTTATACTTGTCACTGTGACTCAAACAGTCAAACACTCTTCTAACATAATCTGTCAAAAAGTTGCATTTTACTTTACATACTGCTACTGTAAAAGATTTTTTGTTAATTTTAATGTGTACACTACACGTCCCACGCCATTATTTGTTTACTAACTATAATTTGAACTACACAAATAATCTTTTCGTACATTAAAGTGAAAAGTTGAGCATACGAAGTTTTTATATAAACAATATATATTAGACTTGCGACACTATTGAATTAATCATTTGAATAACAATGAAAGTACACATAAAATAACTAGAACCTGTTGGAGTGTGAAGATATTCGTAGATAAGTGGCAGTTTTGAAAACTGTGTTACCAGTGGATGTGACATGGCGGAAAGCAGTTCTTTTGTGACGAAACCGGCACGGGGTTGGTTACACCCTGACTCCGTACTAGCGAGTGACGGAGTCACGTATGCGGTCCGGGTAAGTGCCCTGTTCTGCTTTTTCTTAATTATTCGCTACAGAAGGTTTAAAAAACCGATATAGAATAAAACTACAAATATTCCAAAATCCCTAAATTGCTCTTAACCCTTAGAAGCAAATATATATATATACTAGCTGTCCCGCCCAGCTTCGCTTGGATGAAAAATTAAATTTCCTGAAACATGATCGCAGCGCCACCTATCGGGTCCAATTGCGAATCTAAACCATTCCCAGATCCCCTTGAACACACACAGAAAATTTCATTAAAATCGGTCCATCCGTTTAGGAGGAGTTCAGTGACATACACACTCACAGAAGAATTATATATATAAAGATATTTGGATGTGTTCAATAAAGTTGTAGTGGTAAGATAGAAATAAATCTTTTTAGACCTATTTCCAATTACTTCCCTATGGTTATTGCTTCATTTAAGGTGTCATGAACCATGCTTTCTAATTTTATTATTGTTAACAATATTGACAGATTTGTAAGTGGTCTGATTCATTCAAACTTATATTCAATAACACTTTTTTACAGTACATTGGATGCCTGGAAGTGCTAACTTCAATGAAAATATTGGATTTTAATACAAGATCTCAAGTGGCCAAGTAAGTCATGATTCACTCTATGCCTTTTTTTACTCCCACTCATTGTGAATGTAAGTGTGATGTTTTACATACCTATATAGGGATTCAAAAGTACCTCTTGGTGATAATGACTTACCAGAGACTACTATGTAACAATACTGAAATTTTTTAACCTATAAAAAAATCAACATCTATGCAATATACAAAAAGTTTTTAATCTTTTTACTTGGGATAATATTGTACAGAATTCTGTAATGTGGGAAGCATACATATGTTATACACTATTGCGTTTTTGAGATAATAAACAGCCATCAATTTAGGGATTGGTGGTGGTGACCCTTCCTACTGAGCAAAGACATTGCTGTTTGTGGGTTCAATCAAACCACATTGGCAACAAACATATGACAATGTTGAACTAATTCCTTTTGAAGGTGTAACACTAACATATCACACCAAATATGTCATTGAATACGGAGAAAGCAGAGTGCAAATTCTGTCTAAAGACATTCATCAGACTGTTCATACATAATTCGCTGATTTCAAGTACTCTTGATGTTTACATCCAAATGTGTAATTAACATAAATAATACTAGCCCAAGCAAAATGTTTTTTTTTTATTTTAGCTATACGTACTACACATATTTAATGTACCATCATGTTTGTGTTAAAAATTTATTACTTCATCATCATCATCATATCATCACGCCAAGTCCATAACGGGGTATGCAGAGAGTATAGAGCACCAGTTCTCTCTAGTCTTACATACTCTTTCTTACATAAATTAATTACTTAAATAAAAAATATATATTTAATATGGGTCCTAAAAGAATGAACATTTATCAGGATCATGGATGATAGTCTGTATGTGTGAGTGTGGCCAGCATTTATTTTGATATGAGAGTGAAGTAAAAATAATATGTTATGTCATTTTATAATCATGTCTATTACTCATTAGCAAATGTTGAATACACATTTGTCATATCATAGAGAGACAATTTATTTGTTTGCATACACTATAATTGCTTTAATACGCTGTTTATTTATGTAAGTCTAGAGATAACTGGCGCACTATACTCTCTGCATACCCCGTTAGGGACTCAGTGTGATGACATGATATGATATTATTGAGAATGGTTATACTAATTATATGTCATCATAGTACTGACCAAGGGAGTGTAGCAGTCTAATTAAAAGTGGGTAAATGGATATAAACCTTCAGTGTAGTGTGATATGAAGTGTGCGTACACTCAGTCCTGACAGACAGATGCAGTGGGGGGCTTTATTTGACATATTATATCTGTGATTTTCATATTTATCTTACCTTACCTTCACAGAGAATGTATCGCTCGGGTGTGCGCCGCAGCTGGCTTGCGATCAGCAGACAAGAAGCGACGTGTCTGCCAAGCAGCTGCGAGGGCCCTCGCTGCCCGGCCGAGGATGTCGCACACGGGCGCTAATGTTGCACTCACCATTTCTTCAAAAGCTATATTACTAGCAGCTTTAGAAGGTATTTTGAACGATGTCCTTTAATAATAATAATAATATTTATTTTCGAGTAACTCGAGTACTCGTTCGAGTAAGTAACTCTAACTCACAACTAATATGTGTTTGTTAGTAATAATAATATATCCTCACGCCTTCCCACAAGGGTCCCAGAAGGGGTAGGCAGAGGTGTATGGGTAATACCCACACACCCACTTTCCGCCGAGGTATATTAGGTGCCAACGTGACAGATGGCGAGTCCATCGCCGTTACTCAAGCACGACTATACATACGCCTTTGAATTTCTTCTCAGACGTATGCAGGTTTCCTCTCGATGTTTTCCTTCATCGTAAAGCTCGTGGTGTGACTAATCACTGTACTTAAGTTCAGAAAAACTCATTGGTACAGTCGGGATTCGAACTTGCGACCTTTGCGTCGCAGGCAACTGCTCAAACCACTCGGCCACCACGGCTAATACTACAGCCACTCTAACTCACAACTAATATGTGTTTGTTAGTAACATTTATAAACTTACAGCTATGTTAAAAATTTTATGTAACAGTTTAAATATAGTGAATCATTGCTTCTGAATTCCAGCTGAAATTCTGGATTTGCCATTCACAACACAACAGCCTATTCGCTTTCATGCCCAGGATGCTATCAATGTTTGATGTCTATATTTTTCTTCATTTATGCTCATATAAATATTACATTTAAATTCCAAACAACTATCTGATGTGTACCTACATTACATCATATTTAATTGCATATGATTACTAACTTTATGTCACATAATAGATAGCTGTCAATTAATAGTAATGGCAATGTCTGTGTGTTCGGGTAGATGTAAATGCAATGATCTTCAAGAAAACAAATTGATTTCAGTATTTTTGTCTTTTTTTCTATTCCAAGGCGGAGAAATGGTCGCACGGCACGACATGCCCCGAGTGTCGTTCGCGTCAGGTGGTGACGCGGACTCCTTAGATTTCGTAGCATACGTAGCTAAATCGCCCACTCCAACGGAATGGCGGGCATGCTATGTGCTGGAATGTGGAGGCAGGCTGGCGCAGGACGTTATAGCCACAATAGGACAAGCGTTCGAGTTGCGATTCAAAGAGTTTTTAACGAAACCTTCCTCGTAAGTTATTCGTATTACACAACACTAGCTGTCGCCCGCAATTTTAATTTCTATATTAGATTTTTTTTAAATAATATAGATCATATCCTGTCATATCCAGCTAATCACTTATCTATGTGCCAAATTACATCCAATACCGTTCAGCCGCTCTGGCGTGAGTAAGTATACATACATTCTAACAAACTGTCGCATTTATGAGAAAAATGTTTATCAAGAGCCGTGGTGGCCGAGTGGTTCGAGCAGTTGCCTGCGACGCAAAGGTCGCAAGTTCGAATCCCGACTGTACCAATGAGTTTTTCTGAACTTAAGTACAGTGATTAATCACACCACGAACTTTACGGTGAAGGAAAACATCGAGAGGAAACCTGCATACGTCTGAGAAGAAATTCAAAGGCGTATGTATAGTCGTGCTGGAGTAACGGCGATGGACTCGCCATCTGTCACGTTGGCACCTAATATACCTCTGGCGGAAAGTGGGTGTGTGGGTATTTCCTATACACCTCAGCCTACCCCTTCGGGGACCTGTGTGGGAATGCGTGAGAATATATTATGTATTATATTATATGTTTATCATTTAATTTTCTTCCTATACTTCCTTCATTCCTACAAACGTTGCCTATTGCGTCACAGGGATAATATATGTATTACGTATTTTTATATTTATCTGTTAGTAAGTTGAATGAATTATTGAAACAAGAAAACACAGTGAGGTTTCACACCATGAGCTTTATTGTTAAGGATACTTAATTAGGATTAATTAATTAATTTGTCCCAATAATATTCATCCTAATTGTAACATGCTTTCTTTATAATGTAACTCCTTAAACCTACATTTTATATATTAGCTAAATGTTGTTTATATTAGTCTTCTGATTTTTTGCATGCAGTTTTCACCTATAATTAAGATGGCATTTAGCACGGGCACAACTTCAAATGATTTTTATTACATGTAATAATGTACATCTTGTTGGTGATCAATAAATAAATAAATAAATAAATACCTTCACAAGTACATGTTTGCGAAGAAATTCAAAGACGTATTTATAGTTGAGACACGGCGTCGGACTTGCCATCTGAATATGTAAATGCCCGTATATTATGAACTAGCTGTGACCGCGACTTCGTCCTGGTGGAATTTAACAAAAACAATTTGTTCAGTTTCCAATATAAAAGTAGCCTAAGCTACTCCTTTTTACATCAGCTATCTGCCGGTCAAAGTCATGTCTGAAATTAGCCCAACCAACCGATTACTAATCGTAGGATGTTTATCAGTGCAATATAAAATATTTATAATTGCAATTTAAAAATATGGATTGGTATGATTTTCAGTTCAAATTTCTTTATGCTTCTATTATTTCTTTGAGGCAAGTTTTCCCTGAATGATGTCATCAATTGGCACTCATTTAAAACTATTGAAACCACTAAATAGCGATTGTGATGCGCGCACGCATCGTGATTCATACCTTATGATAAATATGTCCTTTTATTGGTTTGCTTTCATAAACAGCGTATCATAGTTCAAATAAATGAATCCCACTGTTCTGGTCATGTAATTACTTTTATTTATTTCTGTTTTCCCACAATATTATTGCTACGGCTATATACTATATCTATGTCCAAAATATATACTATAACTAGCTATGGTACGTAGTTTCACCCGCGTAAAATGGTAGATTTTTCTCCTGAATTTTCTTCTATATGTTAATCTAGCTAATAATCTATCTCCGTGCCAAATATCATCCAATTCTGTTTAGTTGGTTTTACTTGAATGCGGTACAAATATCCTCACAAACTTTCGCATTTATAATATTAAGTAGTAAGATTATAATAGAAATATTTATTTTTGTTATTGGAATGCTCTCTACAATTCATCGTATATTGCATCAGTGCAGTTTATAAGTGAAGGGTGTTACTGTCAGGATAAACCTGAACGGATCGCAAACGTCTTGCGAGGGCGCGGCGAGTGCTCTGGCGGAGCGCGAGTACTACAACGACCTGCCCGACAAGATCCCGCCCGAGTCTGCGCCGACGCATCGCCACCCGCCGCCGCCGCCGCTCGCCACACTGCCCCCTATATCCTCGTGGGTATTGTACTCAAAATACAAACTCCAATTAAAACACTATCCTGCAATAGATCAAGCCTAAACTTGTTGCCCCTATAACGTATACCTTAACTGTTCAGTCCTACTCTCAAAAAGATCTGATTGTTTTATAGGGAAACAAAATAGTTTATTCCAGCTAAAAAGGTTTCCTCTATTTGCATTTTTATTGCCGAGTAAGAGTCCATATTAACCCTAGTTTTCGCCCATTGCTGTAAGATTGGCATGTGTCCTTTTGCAGTTGTGAGGAGAGCGTGCGTCACTACGTGAACCAGACGCCGCCGCCCCGCACTCCGCCCACCGCGCTCCTGATGCCCAGCCATCACACTGACATATTTGACATGCGTAAGTACATCATTTTTACAATAGCAACAAAGTTTCTTCGAAACATTTGCCTGAAACATCTATCTCGAGAGGCTTAAAGTTTGATTTTTAAATTGTAATCTCTACAAAAAAGATTATATTTAATTATATGTATATATGCTCGCGCCTTCACACAAGGGTCCCCGAAGGGGTAGGCAGAGGTGTATAGGTAATACTCACACACCCACTTTCCGCCAGAGGTATATTAGGTGCCAACGTGACAGATGGCGACTCCATCGCCGTTACTCAAGCACGACTATACATACGCCTTTGAATTTTTTCTCAGACGTATGCAGGTTTCCTCTCGATGTTTTCCTTCACCGTAGAGCTCGTGGTGTGACTAATCACTCTACTTAAGTTTAGATTTAGTAATCACAATTAAATATAAAAATTTATAGTTTATTGTTGTAAAATATTGCATTGTAGTTGGCGTTAGTTAGGAGGTATATAAATACCTACGTACAGACAAAATCGCATGCCTAATTATGTGACCGAATACGCGATTCAATGGCTATATTGGTACCACTTAAACATCACATTGTGTAACATACCGTGTTCTACATACATACATACATATAATCACGCCTCTTTCCCGTAGGGGTAGGCAGAGACCACTTCTTTCTAGCAAATAAATTATGTCATTCAATTTTATTGATGGCCGACTGGTATCAGTATATCTATGAAGTGTGATAGCGGGTTCATAGTTAATGTATGTATCAATGAGTTTTCATGAACTCATGTCAGAAGGGTCGCTGAAGTGGTTACAAAGGAAATAGCCACTTTTCGTCAGCAACGTATTTTAGTTAGTATATTAACTTTTAGAGAGATATGATGTAATGAATTTCGGTCAAAGTTGGAGTTACCTGACTGGAGCCAAATGGAACTGCTGCGGGTGGGTTGTATTCGTGCATATCATGCCGAGTCGCTAACGGGGTAGCTAGAGGAGTAGAGCGCCAGTTCTCTCTAGACTAACATACCTCTATAGGACTTTATACAATATACCCTTGTTAAATGTATGTATAAACTTGTTGGATATTTGAACTCGGATAGAATATACATATCTTATTTGCATGTCCCCAGAGCCTTTCACAGCAGCTCCGATGACGTCATCGTCGGCCGCCTCGTCGTGTTCGACCGCGTCGGCCTCCTCCCCAGCCGAGGCGGAGCCCCTCTCGGCACAAGCGCAGGCAGAGCTACTGGCCCGCGAGCCCTGGTTCCACGGACCCATATCCAGGACCACAGCTGAAAAGGTCAGTTTCAAGGTCAACCTGATACCACTATGTAGGAGAGTAGGAAGCAATTATTGTTATTTTTTTACTAGCTCCACCCAGCATGCGTTGTAATGCCATAGTGGTAAGCGGTTACCGCCGCCTATGACGCTTGCAACACCAAGGGTATCGCTCGCGCGCTGCAGACACAGCAGGAGTCTTTTCACACTCTTTTTGAAGAACTCCATGCAGTATACTCCAGGGAAACCTCAAGGGGGAGCTCATTTCACAGATGATTGATGATGATTGTTGTTAGATGGTGGTGGAAGATGGTGAATTCCTAGTACGGGAGTCTGCCGCGTGTCCTGGCCAGTTTGTGCTGACGGGCGCCCGCCGCGGCCTCCACAAGCATCTGCTGCTCGTCGACCCCAATGGAGTGGTGAGCACATTACCCTTCATTAACCGACTTTACATGACATCGTATATGGCCTGTCCCTTGCCGTCTTAGACACGACTTTATTGTATTACGTTACTCTTGCAAAAACTACTTAATATAGGCTAATGTCCCAGGGGTGCGGGTATCTCACGATGATTTCCTTCATGGTAAAGGTAATGGTGTGGTTATTTATCAATGATTATAAGCATCTTTTTTCTAGTTTTATATAAACCTAGATGATGCTAGATGTTCCTGGCGTAAAATTTTTAATATATTTTTTTTTTATAATCGGTATATGAACTCCTTATGAAGAAGAGATTCGAACTTTCAATCTTTGCAACTACTTAATATAATAAAGTCGTTGCAAGTTCGAATCTCGACTGTACCAATGACTTTTTCTGAACTTAAGTACCTAAAGTAGGCAACCTGCATACAGTTGAAAATAATTCAAATGCGTATACATAGTTGTGCCCGAGTAACGGCGTTGGACTCGTCATCTGTCACGTCGGCACCCAAAATATGTCTCTGGCGGAAAGTGGGTCTGTACTACTTACACAACTGCCTACCCTTGTGGTAAGGCGTGAAGACATTATGCAGCCGTTTTTTTATTTATCGTAACAAACATCAAATCTTTCAACTTTATACGCAATAATATTAGTAGAGTCTTAATACCCGACTTACACTAGATACCTAATGGGTATCCATTTGTTTTTGCACAAATATTGGATAGTTAAGTTCTACGAATAGCTGGTTTTAAAAAGGCGCTGAGAGATGCATGCGTTCATGGACGGTCGTTAATATTAGTGCGTCAGCTTGGGTTGTAAAAAGAAATGCTTTAAGAATAATAAGGTTTATTATCGGTTGCCAATAATGTTGGTCTCCTACTGCTATTTAACTCCTTTCTACACATACATAGTCGGATGGTATATACCAATTTCGGTTTCTCGCCGTGGTGGCGGTGAGAAGTCACCTGCAAAATCGAGATTGCAGGTTCGGATACCGGTGAAGATTTTTGTGAATCTAAGTACAGTGAGTATCACACCACAAGCTTTACGGTGGAATGAAATATCGTGGGGAAATCTGCAAACCTTTGAAAATAACTTTAATTTCGCTTGAGAATCGGCGATAGGCTCACCATCTATCACACGATATCTGTTAACGTAGTTACTGCTAACGTGTTAACGTAGCTCACTCTTATTTCGTAAGAAAATAAACGATATTATTACTTTTGATTTAATTAAACCTGCCGACTGACACGTGTTTTTTAATATTCAGGTGCGCACTAAAGACCGTGTGTTCGAGAGCGTGCCTCACCTAATCAAGTATCACTGTACCAATGAGCTGCCCATCGTCTCGGCCGACTCCGCCCTGCTATTGCGTAAGCCTGTCATTCGTTCCGGCGCATCTTGAACCGTCAAAAGAAACTTTTGAACCAGACATGATTGTCGGTATTGGCATTTGTACTATTATTTCATTGGATGTAATTGTGTATTACTTATTTAGACTGTATGTGACCCAAAAAAATAAAATTTATAGATAATTTAAAATGTCTAAATAATATACCAAATTGACACATATTCTATGTTGTATTTAGTGAATGTTAAATTGTTACCAAAGTGTTGTGTCGGCGATGTTGGTTGGAAATGTATTTTGTATGAAACTGTACTGGTTAGTTTCGTCGGCTCAGTAATATACTTGTCTAGAATGTTAAATTAGCTATATGATCTTGTTAACTGCACAACACAATAGTACTTATGTATTTAGATATAAATGCTAAAATCGCCAGCTCTACGAAGATTGCCTGTACTATACTACTATAAAATGTTTAATTGGATGGCGTATTGTTGTATTGGTATTTCATGATTTTTATTGAGTAATTGAATGTGTGATGCAGACTGGATTTATAAAACATTCCTTTCTTAAATAAGATTTACAGGTTTTTGTTTCAATGATGTGTCGATATTTTGTGCTTCTGTAATTTAAATTTGGACGCATTTTATGTAACAATAGTTTGGGATAACGACTTCGCTCATCAATTTTGATTGCAAATATTCGAATTCTGATATTGACAAATAGAACATGGTGCGAATTAATACTAATCAAGAATACTTGGTATCCAATGGATCGAAAGTTAACCTATATTTTGATGTCTAAACTACGTTGATGAGCTAAACGTTAGCGCTTGCGTTGCGTATAATGCGTTCGGCGTTGTGATTGGCTGTTATTCACCAATAAAATGCCGAAGATAATAATGAAGAAAGTGTAAACATTTGAAAACCAGGACAGCGCTCTGTTGATAGTCTTAACACCGCATTCGACGCCGGGATAGACCGGCTTTTCACCAATTAACCGGGCACGTTAAACGTGACTAATGCTGACATAGCTCAGCGCTACGCAGTGTATCGTAGGAGGCATCTGTTTCTAATAAGGCTACGTGCACTTATTTGATAGTAAATTAGATACTACGGACACGGGCACAAATATAATGTGTCTTTCCATTAAACCATCCCTTGAACGCCGTCAAAGTCCCCATCGCACGTGTTCGGACTGTTCGCTTTTGTAAGACAAAGTTACAATCTTTACGTTAAAGTAAATTAAAACACAATGTTTATTGGAGTGTACTTGATAATCTCATCCCTTTCATACTATTTAGTTTTCATTTGCATATGATTACAGCTCTCTCTATAGGTTATTGTTCAATGTGTAATTATATGTTTGACATATAGGTGCTATTATCGCATACTTAAATATTATTAGTGTAATTAAAAACAATTTGTATATAATTTATCACGATTTAATGAATATTTTACTTTAAGAGTGTTCTTTTAATTCCCTAGTTATCTTTTATATTTAACTTAACTTGCACATACAGTTGTATAAAGTTAGATTAGGCTGAGCTACTAGCCTATAATCATAATAATGAACTGCTTTATTAATGGCAACCCAAACATACTTGTCTTTCTTATTTTGCTTAGAGTGAAAAACTGCTTACTCACTTATAAAAAGTCTTTTGTCATATCGCAGTACTAAAACTACTATAATTCGAATCTTATGTGTGATTGTCACAAGGGACCCTGTCACAACTGTCATGGAGGGGTAACGTAACGTGCACTTTTCTAGTAATTGACTTCGTGTCACTAATCCATGTCATCATTTCGACAGGAGAATTCGAAAGTATTGTCTATAAGAGTTAACTGAATATAACTATTCTAGAGTAATTAAGTGATAAACGGAAATTTGAAAAAATAATGATTCGTTTAAAAATATTATGTTAAGTATTGGGTGCACTCAATATTTTATTAAAATATATGTATAATATTTGGAAGAAGGATATGTATGAATTACGGCAACGTTCCAGCCTAGAGGAATTACTCATAGTTAATTGGTTAAGTATAGATGAACGTCGCACTTCGATAGATATTATCACTACCACCGTTATGATGCACGCTCGAATATTATACACGCTCTATATGTAATAGTTTCGAAAGTCTGATACCGCTCAGCATGTTAGCAAATGCGTTGAAATATAGTTTATATAAGCTAGTAAATTACATATTAA
Organism: Drepana falcataria; assembly: GCA_945859725.1. NCBI lineage: Eukaryota > Metazoa > Arthropoda > Insecta > Lepidoptera > Drepanidae > Drepana > Drepana falcataria. Next base: position 10,096,272 of record OX243922.1, read on the forward strand.
TTATATACATTATTAAAATACTAATGTGATTTAAAATAAATATACTATTTTAAAAGCTTTATTGTTTTTTACATTTCAATGGAGACAAAAAAACACGTGCCCCCGTGTAGTTGCAAATACCAGTTGCAGACCTCATCATGGATGGATGCAGTCAGTTAACTACTTCAGTGTCGACAACGCGCGAGCAATACCCCTGGTTTTACAAGCGTCCACAGGCGGCAGTAACTTACCACCATGAGGACCAGGACTTGCTTGCCACCTTAGTGGTATAAAAACAAACTTATGTCAGTAGCTATTCCAAGTGCAGTCCTGAAAACCTTACACCAACACTTCCCGAGGGATCTTTTGCGAGCTAGATGTACTGGAGGTCAATAAGATAAGTCCAATCTTAATGTCAGATGCCGTTGACCTACCTTTAGTATGTATCCAAAAACGTATAAATAAAACAGAAAAATCGTCCTTAATTTCTTTATTAAAAATGTAATATTACAGTATAAACAGTAAGGGCATACATGGCAGTGATGTTATTATTACTTATATAATTATATCGTCATTCGCTAAACAACATCTCACCAACACTTCCTACGGGACACTCTCTCACGACCCTAAAGAAATACAGTAACACTGAAATCTCACTAACACATCAATAAAATTCCAAGAGAAACAACAAACGACGTGTCGAGAGCTAGTCGTCCCTCTGCCAACCCTGAGCCTAAGCCAACCCTATCCTATAAACATTCCTTCCTAATTTACACAATTAATCCCCAAAACAATTTGTACACCATTGCGTTTACCATCCAAATCGAAACAAAATAATTACAAGTCAATTTAATTCAAGAAAATATATGTCAAATTTTGTCAAATGTCAGATATGAAATACGAATAATTATAGACATGAAACCAAGGAATGCTCTTGCATGATGTACAGACAACCTCCGGTATCAACTTGCGTGCATGAGTATAACATTCTTTGGGACATCGCAGCACTACTCACCGGCCCTGCTAAAACGTAGGGCTCATTCCGTGCAATAAACTTACAACTAGTATTCGCTAAAACTGTCTACAGATCAAACTAAAGTCACAGTACATTGAAAATAAATAAATATGCCTCTATACAAAAATAACGTATCCTATATACGATGAACACCTGAGCAGTTGAGACCCCAGTACTAACTACACCAGCGCTGCCGCACGTCCGCAGCCCGCGGACTGCACACTCCGCCACTAAACACACGCTCGTTACACAATTGACTTCGTTTTAACATTAACTCGTACAATTACAAAAGTGATCATCGAGGAGTGTAAACTGTAAAGTGGTCTTATTATAAAATTACATTTTTCAACAAAAATATCCTCCTCGCTTACGAATCATATTATTTTCTCGCGCCGTGTATTAAAAATAGTTCATGATCATTTGCCTATTTTTTTATAATTTGGTCAAAAATGACTCTGGACCTAAATATTAAAATTACTCGGAACTAGCATCTAATACTGTATCAAAATTGCGAAGCTCTAATCGAGCAGTCGACGCCCTTCCCACCCACCCTGGATCCGTTACACCACGACCACGGGCGATTTCAAAGGTGAACGATAAAACTAAGAAAAACACCGCGCGGGCGCACTCTCACACAAAATAAATAGGGGCAGGCGAGGGCGGGCCTCAGTCCGGGACCGGCAGCGGCGCGGCGGGCGGCGGCGGCGCGGGCAGGGCGGGGTGCGGCGGCGGCCGGTGCAGCGTGAACGCGTCCAGCACCTGCGCCAGCTCGTCCACGTGGTGCTCCTCCAGGCACAGGAAGCCCTGCAGCGAGGCGCTGGCGCGGCGCGCGCACGGCAGGCAGTGCACAACGTGCCGCCGCTCGTGCTCGCGCACCAGCAGCGCGTGCCACACCTCGCGCTCGCACGCGCCGCAGTAGTGCGACGCCTCGCCGCGCGCGCGCCCGTGGAAGCGCACGGGCACGCCGCGCGCGCGCACGGCCGCCAGCGTGCCGGCCGCCGCGCGCAGCGACTGCACCAGGCACGTGCGCATGGCGCGGTGCAGGCGCGGGTCCGACACGCGGATGTTGCGCGCCAGGTTCCACGTCAGGTGCACCATGGGCACGATCGACTTGAAGTTCTGCACCTTGTTCCACTCGTAGCGCTCGAGCGCCAGCGAGTACTGGCGGGCCGTCAGCGGGCCCACGTTCCACGCGATGTTGTTGCACCAGCCCGTGGCCTGCACCCAGTGCACGCAGCCCGCGTTCACCCACACGAGGTCGCCGGGCCGCTGCGTGAAGCGGTACACGGGCACGCCGTGCGCGCGCATCTCCTCGGGGTCGGGCCACCACGAGCCGTGCAGGTACGACAGCCCGTGGCGGTCGCACAGGTCGCGCACGCCGCCCCAGTACGCGTCGGGCACGCCGAACCACTCGCAGTCGCCGGGGCCGATGTTGATGTTGATCGAGCAGAAGTTGTTGTTCTCCTGGTGGCCGGGCGTGCGGCTGCCGGGCACCTTCATGTACAGCTGCACCGTGTTCATGCCGAGGATCACGTGGCCCACGTGCGACAGCATGTTGGCCGCCGAGGCCACGCGGGCGAACGCCGGTAGCTTCTGCAGCTCCGTAAGCTGCGGGCGCCACTTGCGTTCGTCGGATAGGTCGACGTTGGTGCCGAAGCGCAGCATGCGGGCCTGGCGGCGCCTCTTGGCCGGCCCCGGCTGGCCGTCCGAGTCCGACAGCGCCGCGGGGGCCGCGCCGCGCTCGCGCTCCTCGCGCACCGACTCCTGGAAGGAGCCGGCCTGGTACGCGGCGTACTTGCGCACCGTCGTATGCGAGCGATGCGAAGCGCACGCCCACACGCGCCTGCGGCCACCAGCATCCCAGTTCTCGTCAGCCGACTGCATGAGTTGCGTGCGCACTTCGACCGCGTGCTCGGGCCAGGCCTCCACCAGCGTCTTGGTCGAGAACAGGCCCAGGTCAAGCTTGAGGGCGGCGGTGAGCCCGCGCACCACGGCAATCGGGTGCTTGAGGCAGAAGTCTTGCAGCTGCGGCGAGAAGGCGTCGCGTTTGGACTCGACGTAGACGAAGGGTGCGGGCGGCGCCAGTTGCTCGGGCGAGAGGCGCGGCGCGGGCACCGGGGGCGGGGAGGGCGGCCCGCGCCCGTCGCCCAGCACCGACCACGCCGCCGCTGGGCCCGCGCTCTCCCTACAACACAACTCACATTAGCCACTGCACCCGCGGGCCGGTGTAACGACTGACCAGATATGCAAGAAAATCCATGATCGAGCACCGGGCGATGCTCGATCGACCCCGATCTCGAATTGCTGTCGAACTTTACAACAAACAATTCAAATATATGCAATACAGAATGGCGAGAAATCATTAGGTCGTTCAGCACCGGGTTTACAACTTACTTGCAAGCGTCAAGAATCTGTTTGGAGCTCATGCCGATGTGGAAAGTGACGGGCTTCAGTGGGTCCGCCTTGAGCGGCTCCAGCTTGACGACCGGCTGTCGGCCGCCGAGCACCGCCTCGTTGTTACTTGTGGTGTTCGCATTTTCTACTGGAAACAAATAGATGGTTAAAACCACTAACGAAATAACATTCTAAATATGTGTATTTGCTTCTTTCTGGCCATAATGCAACACAAGTATGAAGCAGTCATGTAACAGTTTACATTCCATGCCATATATACCAAGGCGCCTTGACATAATTGACTCAAGTGCTAGGCTCGAGCTAACCCGAGCCGACGGTAATATGCTCGCTACTAGTATATAATGCGTTCTAGAAATTCAAGGTTCATAACATTTGTGCGATATTCTAATGCAAAATGCATTTAGATAGTCTTACTCACTAGAACGTTTCTTCATTACAACAATGCGACTTATCGGACAAGATAAACTTGATAATTTATCACCAGTTGTCCTTTTGATTGACACTGACATAGAACTACATATAAAAAACGTTACGTTCTTATCATAGAGTTGTATTTACGAGAATGCGAACTATTTACAGCTAGCTCGATTAACCCAGTTGTCAATCTATACTAATATTATATAATGAGGAGAGTTTGTTTATATATAATAAACTAGCTGTCCCGCCCAGCTTCGCTCGGGTGAAAAAGTTAAATTGCCCGTAACACGATCGCAGCGCCACCTATTGGGTCCAATTGTAAATCTAAACCATTCTCGAATCTAGCTTAAGACACACAGAAACACACAGAAAGCTTCGGCCAGGTAAAAAGGTAAAATTCTTGAAACTCGATCGCAGCGCCACCTATCGGGTCCAATTTAATATAGCCTATGTTACTCGGGGATAATGTAGCTTTCCAAAGGTGAAAGAATTTTTGAAATCGGTCCAGTAGTTTCGGAGCCTATTCATTACAAACAAACAAACAAACAAACAAATCTTTCCTCTTTATAATATTAGTATAGATAAATACCCTGGGACAATTCCACACAAATTGACCTAGTCCCAAATTAAGCAAAGCTTATGTTATGGTAACTAGACAACGATATATTTCCTGATATAGATAGATGTATACATAGGACATCCAAGACTAAGGTACCATACCAATACTCGTGTTCATCACACATACATCTGCCCTCAGCGGGATTCGAACCCGCGACCTCGAGTTTCGCAGAACCACTAGTCCAGACGGCCGTCGCCGTCGTGTTTGTTTGTCTGTTTAAACGCGCTTTTCTCTGGTGCTACTAAGCCCGCTTAGAGTTATTTGAATTACATAGCTCGACTATTGAGGAAGACTATTCGTCATATAATACAGGTCAAAACCCCAGTCTAACCTGTAATATATGACGACGGTCTGAACGAACGAGTTGTTCTGAGTTTAACCATAGTGGTAAGCGGTTACCTTCGCATGTGGACGCTTGCAACGCCAGCAACTTGATTTATCTCGGCGTAACGAAAAGAAATCCACATTCACGTTCATTTACATTCTTATAGAACTATATCCTGTTTTCTACAAAATGGTTTCTCTGTCTAGCGTATGGTATTGCAAATGTCATTAGTGCCGCCATACATTGTCGTTATATTAAGGTTAGTAAGGTTTCCAGAACTCCAGAAGACCCTACTGACCGTACTCGTTCGTCCCTTATGCAGCCAGGGCAGTGACACACATGAGGTCGACAACTCTCGGCTAAAGTATTAATTATGCATTATCTCAAACTTAATAATTAAGTTCAAAACTATAAAAACAAGTCGTAAAACACGCCACATTAACAGCTTATTATGTTTTATTGTCTTCTGTTCTTTATTTACAATTAATGCTATGCTAACTTTGTTGTTCCCGACATAACTAATGCCTAGTACTCAGTTATACAATATGGCCGCCGTCTTCTTCTATACAGATATTGGCATCCACGAAGACGCGCCCCACCAATTTCTAGTCGACGGGGCGGTGTGTACTGATAATACTCAAACATTAGTTGAACGTTGGCACTATAAACAATAGGAAAGAATAGTGGGGCGCGTCTTCGTGGATGGCAGTAGCTATACATTGCAGTAAGTATTCTAAATTCAGTGTGCACGCATTAAGCTGTCAAAGTTCAACTCTAAGTCTTCATTGTATGTTCTCATAAGCTCAATTTTATACGATTAGTTCTAGTGTATATTGTACTTATTTAGTACACGATACGAACTCAACATTGTTATCACCGTCAGTAAGGCATTTTTCAAATATTTTAAGTTTTTTTATTGTAAACTCGTACGTGAACCTGGGGGCGTACGTAGCAGAGGCGGTACGCTTTGTTTAATTTTTACTTTAAACAAAATTGTTATATTAAAAATCGACTTTAACTGCACATTCCTACCATACCATTCAGCGACCGTTTTGGATTAATAGTTTCAAGCGATATACTCATAAACTCGTACTTAATACTTTATGTTAGTCATATATTAATCTATATGAGTCACAAATACATAATTTAGTATGCAACATCCGGCCTAGTGGCAGTAACTATTTCGTATTCTGTCGTAGGAGTACCGGTAAAGTCTTCTACTTAACCTATCAGAGACGAACTAAGCACCAATTACTAAGCAGCCCAGCTATGCAATAAAAGGCCACGGCATGGGACGTTACTGGTTCACGAGGTAGGAAGCTTGGCCGGACTGAACTGCATGGCGATCATATTGAGAATGTGAGCCACTATGTATCACCACTAAGGCAGCAAACAGGCATATGGTGATGATGGTAAGGGGATACTGCTAAGGACGCTTATATACTTCTCATCAGATAAAGAATACCGCATATTATTAACTATTAAACGACATTTGACATATATTCCTAAATATACACATTTTTCTGATAATCCTTACAAAACATGAACTTGCAAACTTGTTTCGATTTTTCTGATGAGAAGTGTATAATAACAGGAGTACTCGTACGTAGCCGAACCTGCAAATATCTCTACTTCTTGAATAACAACCAGAGGTGGCATACGAACATGTGGCTACGATAAATTAAGCAACTGAACTTACTTGTCACAGGCTCTGTCTTAATCTCTTTCTTCGTGTCCGAGAACCTCTTCAACAAGTCTTCGGCCAGCGACTCAGCGTTGTCGCTGCCGGCGGTACTACCGCCACCTTCGCTTTTGGTGACCTGCAAACAAAACCGTCATCAATATACGTCCAGAGGCAATACCGCACTAACATCTAGACCTGCCGCCATTGTAGGTAAGGGGAGTTAATACTAAGGTACAAAGAGTACAAACCGCACGAGCCCTCGCTGCCTGAGCGAGACGATACTGCGACAGTAGTTGCTGCATCAAAGTCTGCGAACAAAACGATGCTTGACACACTAATTAAATACTCGACAATAGAAAGTGGATGGATGTTTCAAAATAATCACTAAAAGGAACAATTAATAATACAAGATATTTACAAATATATACAGTTTCTGATAATGTCATCTATTAATAATATGTGAGTGAGTAATTTCCCGAGAGAAATACGGATCAAGGCGCACACTTCCGGTGAAGCCGGTGCCGTTGTGTTTATTTTTGTGAATAAGCTGAACTAAAGTGTATGAGTACTTGTTGATTGGAGGACAAATTGTGGGAGTTCCTTTGGAGGTACTGAAGCGTTTGCAGCTGGTGGTGGGTGAGGGGCGGGGGGTCGTCGGGCCGCTTGCCCGGGTAGGGCGGCGGCGCCGACTTGGGCGCCCGGGACGACATCTCCGCCGATATGGGCAGGTTCCACGCCTCCTCGATCGACGGCAACTGACGCCGCCTGCAGTTACATACACATATGTCATCACGGGGAGACCCTCACGGCGTAAGCAGAGTGCCAGTTCTATCTAATATTAATTGATAGAAATTTCTAGTCTTGTCGAAGTGTAAAAGTAAACGAGAACCGTATGAAATGCCTTAAAAACGGCATATCTCCAACACATGCTAAGATGTGATAGATATCATCAGCTTTCGCAAATAATTGTTAAAGACAAAGTTGCCAGCAAGGGAAGCGTTGGTCGCAAAAAAGTCGTAGCACCGCAACGTACAAGATTGGACTAGAATCGCGAGCGCCTTGCAATTATTCCGCATTACGCATGCTAGGGACAAATTTCATGAGATAATAGCCAAGCTCCGCTAGTTGGAGAGGCACCTGAAGAAGAAGATTGATCAAACCGGAGGTATCACAATACGCGGCGCATTAGCGGCATCAAAATTGGATGATGTCATGTCAAGTTTTATGCGTATGATAATACGAGGAACAACAATGGTATGGCGGCTTGCACAGCGGTAGGTATTGAAATGAATACTATTCACTGGCCATTATTGTGAGTCGTGTCTTGATTCATAATAAGCCTACCATTAGTTTTGTTTGATAAGGTAAGCGTTTGCGTGTATGTAACTCACTTTCCAGTGACGGAGGGCATGGGAGCGTGGGCGAGGTTGGTCTTGAGGAAGGTGAGCCGGTGGCGGAGGGCCGCGTGTGACGCGGTGGCCGCGGCGCCCCCGTTGGTGTAACACGCGAAGGCGTCGCGGGGCATCAGGCAGCTCTCGTAAAGGCTGCCGAGGTTGGTCCACGCGGCCGAGTGCCCTTTGTCAAGCTGCACGGCGCATATGTACGCCTGGAGAGCGTCCATGGGCTGGTTCTGTTGTTGGTATAGCACCCTGGGGAAGGAGCGCTACTTGGACCAAAGTTGAAGGGAAGAGATTTACGAAGCCTTCGGTAGTAAGCTATAGGTACTACTGCTATCTGAGTTTCATTAACTGTTTATTGTTCACGTATTTGGATGTCATTATTGAGCTTGGTAAATACGAAGAGTTTACAAAGCCACTATATTAGTGAACGCTTTTGAAATTAATAATTAGTAAAGGCATCACATATTGTGAGTCAAATTAGATACTTAAATAAATGTAATATCCACAAAATGAGTAAAATTGTTTGTAGCCAAGGCGTGATTCGAACCAGCCATTAACCACATAACAACTATAGTTAGGTGTTTTCCGACGGCCGAGATCATAAAGGTGTTTACCCAATAGAGCACCAGGTATCAGCGTTGCCCTCGGACTTCTCTACAGAATTCCTGTATGCGATGAAGGCGTCGTGGACCTTGCCCTGCGCAGCGAAGCACCGGCCAAGAAGGTACAAGCCTGCGCCGGAGTCTGGCTCCGCCACAACCGCGCGTTGCAGACACCAGATGGCGGCACGAGCGCGGCCCGCCGGCTCACCAAGGGACACGCACCGGTGGTATAACCAACCTGATCACATGAACTTTATGACATACGCATGAATCTTAAGCTTTTAGAAAGTATGCAGTTGGTACTTGTGAAGTGAAATGTGTGGTTATGATTTTTGAGACTGAGTTACCTACCTATAACTAATAAAGACAACATGTAACTCAACCAAACCCATGTAATTGCGTGATATGAACATTCACTTGTGGATTCACGTGTATTAGAGTCTCCTTGAAAGCTTCTGGTCTTACTTTAATATCTTCGCTCTTATTATAAGCGTCCACAAAACAAAGTATATGTGTATTTTTGGAATTATTCGTTATTCATTAGTTGGACGGAATAAATTTAAATACGATATATACAGCTGTGCCTTTCGCACTCTTGAATAATGATGGCAATACCACGTCATGGCAAAGCCCCAGCACTTCCTTAGACATAAATAAACAATATTAAACGCATGCATGTTGTATTTGTGTGATGGGCTCGAATATGCGTTCCTTACTCACGCTTGTATTTTAGTTTATCTATACTAATATTATAAAGAGTTTGTAAGGAATTTACTCAAAAAGTTCTGGATCGATTTTAAAAATTCTTTCACCATTTGAATGCTACATTGTCACTGATTAATATCCTAAGCTATTATGATTACAAGAAAAAAATAATTTTATGCCAAACTGTTTAAAAAATAAATGTCCACCCGTGTGAAGCCGGGACGGGCCGATAGTATTTAATATTATATCAGTATTTACATACATATGAATACGCAAGTAATATCGCTCAGTCGACTAAATTCCGTAGACATTTTCTACCAATAAATTCTCGTGCTATTGTAATGCTCGTGGTGTGACTAATAATGTACGTAATTTAGGAAAACTCATTGGCACAGTCGTACACATTCGTACTTGCAATCTTTGTGTTGAGGCAACAACTCGAAAAACGGCCATTTAATGTTATTGTTTGCAGCTCAGTGGCATCACCATTATTAGAAACAATATCGAAGCCTCGACGGCTTGTCTAAATATCCGTACCAACTACGTTCCATATATATCCAACCTACGTAGTAAGGAATGAAAATTATAAAGTAATAACATCAAAAGTTGTTCTACTAAATGTACGCAAGTTGACTGACGCAGAGTGATGTAACCCGGAAAATTTTGGGTACAAGTTTTAATTTAATTTCCGAACCAGCAAGCAGGGCACACAATGCTCGTCAATTATAAAGCTGCATTTGAGAAGCTTCCTATTCCCACAGCTCCATTCAAACTCGCCGGGAGTTGGTTGGTGGCTATTTCTTAAGAACCGTTAATGATTGAAATTAAAATCGTGATTACGTAATATCAACTTCAAAATTATATAGGCTTCTACAATAAAAACATTATTTATTTCCGTATTTATTACCTGGAATGGTTATAACCAGCTGGGTGCAAATTAGGCATTCGGTCGAGTGTCAGTAAACCTTATGTCGGGTTGTCCGCATAGAGTTTACTGACACTTGAAAATATACACGTCCGTGATAACGTTTGTGGAACTGGTTCTAGATGGGTTTTATTTCATTACCATTTGCCGACTAAAAGAATGTATATTTTATTTTCAAAGTAAAACATTAAAACTGGTACCCAGAATTAATGTCCCAACATTTTGATAAATAAATCTGTTTATTCAACCATATCTACACGACTCCGTGCCCGAGGTATCTAAACTATTGGCTTTAGACTTGGACTTTTCAATCCTAAGCTGTGTTATCTACACTTACCTAACTGCCTACAGACATCTGCCTTCAACGAGGAGGAGAGTTGAGGTTCCTTGAGCAGTCTCTCGTAGGCGTCTCTGGCAGCTTTCCTGAGACCCCGTGCTTCGAGGAGGTGTGCAGCGTGGAAGCTAAGCTCAAGGCGCGTGAAGGTGGCGTCCTGGTGGGGCGCGAGCCGCGCGCGGCGGAAGTGCGCGGCCGCGGCGCCCCAGTGCCTGCGCGCCTTGAACATCAGCGCCAGCCGCAGGTGCGCGTCCGCCGCGCGGGTGAACCCCGGCGACACGTACAGGGCCATCTGCAGCGCCTTCGTCGCCCTGTCATCCAAATTTCACACTACACCCGCGCCCTCCGGCCAATTCCCTATCTATTTTCATCTGTAAACCTTTATCTTTATTCTATAACTAACTTTCATCTACCTATCAAACCGTACTGAAGGCATCGTGATTGACAGACTGATAGCGCTTAGCCTAAACCGCTGGGATTTGCTTATAAGATTAACTTTTATTACCAGAAAAACTACAATTCTTGGTTCACTGGACCATTGCTATTGCCGTTAAGCCGGGAGAAACATCGCAGTTTGTAACTAGTATTACATTACACAAACTAATTCTAGCTATATTAGTATTAATTGAAAAATAATATTATTAAGTGTGATTATAAAGATGTGGGCATGTTACGTTAGACGATTTGAACGGTCAAAAGAGATATACAACCCGAAGGTGTTCGAAAGAAACAGGGGAAGACGACTTTCCATATAACAAGACCAATTTGTTCGAACAGCCAAGTATGAGAAAGTTGATAGTATGAGTACAAAACCAGCGACCGTGCATGAGTTTAATGTATACGCGAAAATGATCTATAATTTTAGACTGGATTAACCAAAATTAAACCTCATTGAGATTAGCGCTCTTTCTTCACAGCGAACCCGTTGGGAACATGGTACATATTATATATATGTATGTACATATAAGCTTGTATATATATAATATGTGCGATTATTTCCAACAATTTCCTTCTCGACTATTGAAATTAAAACACAACAAGGGACGAACGAATACCAATAACTTAATTTGAATGTTAGATTTTTTATTATTTATTCTGTCAGTGTTATTTTCAGCTTAGTATTAAAGAGAAACAACGACGTTGTCCATTAAATTAGACACGATGTTAGCACGTTCCTGAGAACGGTCGACACACAATGTGTTTACTGGATTGTTTTCATTAAATTTCAAGAAAAGAAAGCAGATATTGGAGTAAACAATGTCGGAGATACCAGTTTTATTATTGTATATTGTTTAACTCACAAGGTCGACGCAACGCAAATAGGCAATAACTGACATACAGAGAAACAGATGTCATAAATAAAGGAGCAAGTACCCTTGTTGCTTTGTGATGGACAAACTACGAATTCATACCTTCAATTCAATAGACCTCGGTAACGATAAAAACATCTTTAAACTTCGCGTTATTTTCGAAAAGCGCTCACAATGATCTTACCTTATAAAAGACCCAATGTACAACAATGCCCAACCTACCAGGCCGAAGCAAACTTTTTGTCCATTATACCGATCCATTCCCAAATTTAAACCGGTTTACGCCGAGAGCTTTGAATGGTATATTGCATTACACTTTATGGATAAGATGAAAGAATTTCTTAGACTATTATCCGTACTCCGTCTTACTTAGTAATGTATGAAACGGTTCGTTATGCTTCTATATGCTGAACTACAATAACGTATGTAACCAAACTAGGTAAGATGAATAGGTGTAGTTAGAATTATTACAATGCTCGGCTTTCTTTGAAACAAATCTAGCAGAGGAATGGAGCGAAGACGTCTTCTTCTGTAACTTACGCAGTTACAGAAAAATTAATTGATCCGTTCTTAATAGCCGTAAGGTTATTGAAGAGCGCATCACCGGAGCGTAACGTCACCAATGCGCCCGCGGGGTCGACGACCGTCTGAGGCTCGTTCGTGCAATCGATCGGACGATGCAACAGAACGTCTAGACAGCGATCGCCTTCCAAATTCAACGCCTATATAACCTTTATTTAGATGACCTCCACTGACATTTGCAAGTCGAAACAAAGGAGCGAGACAGGTGCCGTCTTTATACCTCGAAACCACAACTAAAATTAAAATGACGATTACACACACATACATTCGTGTAGCCGTAGAGAGCTTTCACCGCGTTCCGTTCGGGCCCGTGTCGCCCGAGGCGATGCTCCACATTCATTATAATAACATTATGAGAGTATATATAATAACCGACAATTTCTTACTTCTAAGCATTAACAAGTTACATGGGAATTTTGTTTGTCAGCCGTAAGTGACATCAAAATTCTTAACCAAATTTAAATAAACCTAATGCCATGTCAAATGTTAACTTGACTTAGTTTTTAACAAAATCATGTAATTTGTAACATACATAGCGATCATCGTAGCAGCAGTGCGGCCCTACCACGATAACACGCTGGTGTTTGTTCGATATCGCCGATTAGATTTATGGTTCACAACCGCCCACACGAAATGATAACATGATGCATATGCCACTTTTTTGCGTCTAACATTAAAGCAATTAAATTTTAAAATATTAACATATAATATTAAAATATTAAAAATAAAACACCACTTCCAGTTAGCAATTGCAAAACTCTAAAATAACTCCTTATGATCCAAGTGGAATAATTATACCATCCTCCTCCCTAAGCGTGTGTACTTGGGCAAAAAAATACTGGTATATTATTGTACACATATAGGACCAAAAATAATCCAAAGAATCGATTATTATTATAATCAGACTACCTGCCCGGTTCTCCGACCCAAACTGGAATTATTATCTGGTAAAGGTATCCTGTATTGTATACAGGACATAGCTAAATACATTCACAAAATATTTGCTCGGGGAGTGTATTTTTAAGTTCGTGAATGAATGAACATCTGGTGGTTTGGCTACGATATGAGAAATGCGTTGTTTGAACAAATTTTAGACGAATTATGTAAGTTACAGCGGAATTCAAACAAACGTGAGTCGGCAGAGCTACTGAATCTAGTTTCGTACCATGACTAGGTTGGTAAATATTTTGCTGGAAAACAATTGAAAGATAAAATGCTGATGTTAAATGGAATGTAGAGCTGTGATTGTGTGCACAGGGACACTGACCAAAGCAGTTTGGCCTGACCCAGTTCTTCCCACTAGTGTCGGCTCAAGGACGGATCGCCAGCTATTTATAGTTCAATCGACGCTCTCGTCATAGCATCGCACACTTTACATAACTGAACTGAAGCAAGCAGTCACTAGGTGCGCCGCGGTGTGGTTCGACCTCTTATAAGGCGCGCTAAATTCCCACGAATCCCGCTGGGCAAGGGGAACGGATACTGTGTGAATAACCTATTTGCCTATTTACATGAGGGATGCTTGAACAGCAGGTGACGCATGCGACTGTGAATGAGGTCAAAGTCGTGCTGCTTTATTCTATGGCATTCATTCCTAACATTGATCTCGGTACAACTTGTACTCGCAGACTGGAAATGATGAAGTCAATTGTATATATACTTCTCATCAGAAAAATCGAAACACCTTGCAAGTTTATGTTTTGTAAGGATTATCACAATTAAAGGACATTTGACCTATGAACCTATGTAGTAGAAACAAGGAGTCACAAAAGTCAAGTAGAGTTATGATATATGTAAGTACATAAATGTAGTTCATAGTAATGCTCGTGACCATATGACGTAATGATGCGATGCATTCAACGTCAACCTACAATTCACCTGGCTACATTGCATCACGGCCTTGGCTCCACGGCAACAGAATGCAATACAAACTGCAATTGTATGCACTACATTAAGTACATACTTATCGTCCAAGGTAAATACAAGCAAGTTCTAGCGCAGTTTTAGCGTGAAATTATACATTTGGATGCAGCAATTTTATGAGTAGAAACCATATCGTACTGGAAAGTACATCGATATCATTCGTGAAGTTATCAATTGTTCTCATGAATGATGCTAGAGTATTACCAAACGTATAGAGTACTATAAAATTGATAATAAACGAGGGCTCTTTTATCGCTGGCGTCATGCAAGTTGACCTACTTTCGTCCCATTCGATACCACTTATAGAGTATACCGACACACAAACGGCCTCATATACGACATATTCCGCATAATGTGTCGACTATTTTCAGTACTCGCGCAATTTACAATTTATAAGTCTCGTAAAGTTGCAGCAATACATTTCCAATTCTATTTTATTCTAAGGCCATCATCTGCATTTAGGTCATCCTTGTATACACAACGCTAACACTGTTGTTTATGCATCCACGCTATATTTCAGTATAGTAGAAACATATTTCCTGTGATTTCATAAAAAGGAAATAAATAATTTTGTTTAAGATATTAAAAATGAGAACGTTTTTCCCTTTGAAAAGCCGCGAATAGCTGAAAGTATTATATTGACGCAACAATTCGTTACACGAATATTATGTCAATTTGTGACGATTTCACGTCTAACTCAACCGATCATCATAGAGTTTTACATCCACGTTATCAGGGGTAAAGTATAAGACAGGATACTCATCCAGATGAAAAGTAAACAGAAAAACAGGTTTTAGATTCGTCCGACTTAAATACAGACAAAGGGACTTAACGTATCAGAAAGAAAATTGAAAATGAAAATCTAATATCCCGAACGTATTTTCATTAACCGCAAGCAAAAACGAATTAAAAGTCGTGATGGCCGTGATGGGATACGTGGTGATCACCATGAAGTTAATTAGTAAAATGACCGATACTATATATATACGTATACTAGTTGTCCCGCCCAGCTTCGCTCGGGTGAAAAAATACGATGGTGGCGCCACCTATCGGGTCCAATTGTGAATCTAAACCATTCTCGTATCCACCTGAAGACACACAGAAAATTTCATCAAAATCGGTCCAGCCGTTTAGGAGGAGTTCAGTGACATACACACTCACAGAAGAATTATATATATAAAGATTGCCTCAAACTACAAATAATATCTAAGTGCAGAAATAAATACGAACACACAAAGAGAACTAAGACCACATAATATTATGACAACGCGGAAGTGTAAGACTCGCAGCTGCATTCTACAATGCCACTTGCATCGCGTAGTGCATCACTCGGCGCGCTGCGAATACACAACGAGATACTTTACAACCGGCCAAGAGCGTGTCAGGCTTCGCGCAGTGTAGGCTTCCGTAGTTCCAAGTACATTTTATAACTTATATATATATATATATATATATAAGTTATAACATGTACTTGGAACTACGGAAGTTTGTTGGTTGTTATAAATCTAACATTGATCTGCGCGCGATCATCATCAGCGATCAGATCACTGCGCGAAGGGACTTGTGGGAAGGCGTGAGGATATATATATATATATATATCCTCACGCCTTCCCACAAGGGTCCACGAAGGGGTAGGCAGAGGTGTACAGGTAATACCCACACACCCACTTTCCGCCAGAGGTATTTTATAACTTGGCCGACTATTACTCGTTAACCTGTAAAGCTAACTAAGCCGCAATAGTTACATACATACATAATCATCACGCCGAGACCCTAACGGGGTAGGCAGAGAGTGTAGAGCGACAGTTCTCTAGACTTACATACCTCTTTCGCTTTGTCCACATTCATCAGTGTATTTAGTTTTCCTTTTAAAATCATCTAAATATCTACCAGCGTACATTTTTTATAAATTGACAAACGGTTCAGTTTGTTGATGACACATGACTTTAACGCTCTAAAATAAAATGTATTCCCTGGAACCTTTCCGTGGAACCGATATTTTCTTTTTTTTAGATTTTATTTTCTGTCAATATATACTACCATACCAAATTACAACTCTGTAGTACGAAGCGTCTCTGAGCTAAGCCGCGGACGGACAGACAGACGGACATGGCGAAACTATAAGGGTTCATAGTTTACTACGGAGCCCTAATAAAAACGAATAACATTATGCGACTCCATTATTGAACAGGTTCGCTTGCTTCAAACCCATCATGCTTTATGTATGCATTGTGTAATATTTATAATTACGTGTAGTCTACGTAATGAAAACCATATTCCATACATTCATCTAGTTGTGAATAAAAGCACGAACATTTCATTTTCGAGTAGACAATTGACAAGTATTTCTGTATATTTTTGCTAAACCGTTAAGTATAATTAACTATGAAGGACATGTTACGTTGATTTGGACATTTCGAAAAGATGAGTTAATAATGATTAACTATTGATATACAATGCGAAAGTTTGCGGATGAAAAAGCTGAAGAAATTCTAAATACCTAATTCAAAATCAGTCAAGAAGAACTCGAAACCCGGCGGGGATGCATGAAGGGACTGATAAAAGTGGATGAAGCTAAAAAGATCTGTAAGTCTAGTCTACACAGAACTGTCGCTCTACTCTGTCTACCCCGCGAGAGACTCGGCGGACCACAAGGAAGAGGTGTAAGAACGTCCTATTTTCGAAAATATATTTAGGAGTCCAAGTAACAGATAGCGATAGAAAACAAGAGCGACTCTGTCTGATCATAGCGCGAAAAATCACTATGCGATCAGAAAACCTCATTGGTAAAGTGCACCTAGACTTGAACAAGTAATCTTGATATTGCAAGCTCTAAGCACTTTAAAGTACTAGCTGCTGCGTAATAAAATGACTATTGATTTTCAAACGTGTGCATACGCAAAACTACGCATGGAGTGTTGCGCTTCCCCTAATAAAGAAGTGAACATGTACACGGTGCTATTATTACATTACAACCGGCGGAGTGCCCTTGATAACTACCCCATACGATTTATAGCTCACAAGTGTCCCGGCAAGTTCAATACTTATTTACATGCAGCAGAATTAAACTCTCGGCCCCATCCCCATCATATTTTAGTTTAGAAGGGTTCAACCCTTTGTGAACCAACATTTTTAGGTATTGTTCTGTTCACAACGTCTGACTATTTCTGATAATGAAGAGGGCACTGGCATGTTTCATCCTGGAGTTTTAAGGACATTTGTTACTTTGATACGAAACCTCGAGCAAAAGATATGAACGTAAATTTATAAGAAAGCTTGGCAATATTATAAGTTTAGATAACGTATCTTTACAATATGTATTAATATCACTTCAACGACTTCACACGAATTTTGACATCACTTCTCACCCTGAGCTTGAAAATTCTATTCTCTACATACAAAACTTCATCAACCATTCAACGGCTCAGACGCGAAATTCTAGCAAAAGGATTTCATATCACTATAGTCATTCGTATTTATTATTCGATAATATTAGTATGGATAATGGTGAAATAGTACGTGAGCACAAAATAACGATGCACTAGAAGAATGCATAGCCGTAGATCTCAGGGCCACATAAAAATGATTATGGTTCAATTGTGACGTAACCATCTTGCAAGCGCTTAGCCCTCCACTGCTCCCTTTTTGCGGTCACCGGCCGCTTTCTAATACCCATTGTACGTACCATGACGGCTGACGGTAAGTATGGATCGACATCCGTGAGAACAGCCTAGTTGGTCACTAATTACGTACGTTCGTGTGCGTGCGCATTTCTAGCTTTTTTCGTTCCTCGAGAAATTCCTACGGCTATTTATTACCACTGTGATATTTGGTAACTATTTTGAGGTTCTTACAATGGCGAACTATGTAGTATATTAAAATATAATTCAAATTTGTGTAGTGGCGTAATTATAGACGAATTAATTTATTCGGCAAAATTAAAGGCGAAATATGAATAAAATACTATAACTAAGGAAGTCTTGGACGTGGCAACAATGTGACGTTAATGGAAGGCAATTCACATCGTTATCTTCGAACATACACCGGTGTAGTTGCTAATACCACATTTACGTAACTAGCGTAGTATACGTACGTAGCTAGTTCACGATAGGTGGGTATAATGAATACGTGATCGACATGCTTAGTGACAGACAATAATGCGATCGCAAGTAGCTACTAACTTAAGTACTCGGAAAAACCGTCGTATCGTGAATTTCCATGAAGCCATTGTTATGCTAAGCGTGTCAAAACGTTTTTCCTGATTGATAAACTTCGATACATAATGCGTTACCAAGTTTGGTTTACGGAAAAGACCAAAAAATTTCTTACTAAAAGTTTGATAATAAAATTAGTGTTTCATAAGAGTGATGACCGCATTAGGCAATAGCGCTTAGACAAGAGTTTAGTTAATGCTTACTCACCGGCGGCCTTGTAAGCGTGACGTTAAGCCGCGCCCGCACCACAATGTCGTGACGTCTCATGACGTATGGTTTTTTTCGCGGAAATTCCAGCGCGGCCAACGCTCGCGGATCGCAAAGTGCGAATTCAGACAGTCTCGCGAACCTAGTAACGTGGATATAATAATACCATACTCTGACATGTATGCTACAGGAAACTATATAATAGAATGGACTATTGACTAACGGGAAAGTGCTAAAATAAAACGACCGGTTATAATCATATCGTATTACAATCGTTGTTAATAACGAACAGTGCATATTTTTAAAGATTTGAATTTATTTTGGATTTAGTTTAGTTTTGTTAACCATAGAACTAATATATGTATTATGTAACTATGACTATCCTGACTTTGACTCCTAACACAAGCATTATAAGCTTGAAAGGATCGGTCACTTGATTAAATAAAATCGGGGTAAGAAAAATTTTGTTATAGGCGGTTAGTTACATGTGTAAGTCATGTAACTAACCGCCTATAACAAAATTTTACTTACCTAGTTACTTTTATACATATATTCATTAGGAAGTGCTCTCATACAACTTATATTTACGTAACATTGAATACCTTAACTATAGAGCCAGAAACGAATCCTACATATCCCGTTACAAGCACGTAGCCGCATATTGTGTAATTTAGACATCATACACACGACCAATAGTCTTGGTAGAAGCTACGAAAAGAACATCAAACGAATGCACATTTGTTTTTTGGGTCAATCTTAGATAGTAGAGACAGAAAAATCTGGGACACGTTGCATGACTTAGTTCATGCCCTGTGTGGTTGACTGCCCTACAGATGTAGGTGGGCGGTGGACTTACGTAACTTAAACAAAGCCGAAGGGCAACCGCTTGCCGCATTGCCTTTCGCAACATACGCCCTACGACTTTCATACACATAAGGTGGGTACGTAGGAACCTACGCATTTGTTATACATACCTTTATGTATATAGTAAATTTACCTTAGTAAGATATTTTAAAACTAAGTTGTCACAAATGGTACATTTTTGTTTGAGAATAATTCTATGTTCGGAAGCAATGAGGTCATTGACTGGGCAGAGGAGGCATCTCGGATGCAGTGAGTGCACCGTGCGAGTTCCGGTGCACTACGAGGCAGGTATAAATAGCGATCCGTTAGTGTCGACGACCGCGCTCCCACCCTGCTCTTAAGTCACAAAGTCGTGACCTAGATTCATGAAAAAATACAAATACTTGTTCAGTTACGTCACGGGGCAAAGGCGGCTCGGGTACATTGAGAAGCCATTCGACTTGAGTTCATTGAGATCACTACAGTAGGTAGTAATGGAAAAGTTTGTAGCAAGCCCAGCCATTGCCCGATATTAGGAGCGGAGGGCGAGATTACCTAAGACCAAAAGTGGGTTGGGTAGCTAATAATGCATACATGCGCCCTCCGAAAACTCGATAAAGGCCGCCCGGTGTATCTCGGTGCGCGCGCGGCCCCTCGCAAATGCGTCCGTCCCTCCCTGTGCGTGAAAGGGCCCGTGCGTACGTAACGCGACGCACGATGCGGGACGAAGGGAACAGAGCG
Organism: Drepana falcataria; assembly: GCA_945859725.1. NCBI lineage: Eukaryota > Metazoa > Arthropoda > Insecta > Lepidoptera > Drepanidae > Drepana > Drepana falcataria. The sequence goes on from OX243922.1 coordinate 10,116,512, forward strand.
AGAAAGTTGCGCCCCGCCCGCACATCTTCAGCTGGGCTTAAATGCACTATTCGGCAAGGGTCGGAGACCGCGTCCTCTACGCTATTGCGCTTCGGCGCACGAAACCTAGCCATCCGACAACCGCCCTCTCGTCGTCGCGGGCTAATTTACATGGCAAGATTATTAAGATGAGTGTATGTACCGTTATATTTTCTCTATAAATCCGCGTTTGAAATCACCGTCGAAGTACTCTTAATTCCGGTTTCTCCGCTATTCTGTTACTAACCCAAGCGGCATCGATCGTCCATCATCGGCATCAGTCGAATTTAATACATCGATCGATGTATTAAATTTCACACAAGTGGAACATACGCTGATGTACCTACATTACTTCATTACATTGAAAAATACCTGCCCCATCTCCTGCAAAACTACTATCGCCTTGGGTAACATTACGCCTCTGTCTGCCACTTTAGGGATTCTAGGGGTTGAAGATATGTACAAGAAAATAATTCTAGAGTTCATTTATATTATGTAGATACAATTTCATTAATAATACAATGTATACAAGTACTTTTACATGTACCGTGTACATTCGGGAATAAGTTAAATTAACGTTTAAATTAAAAATTAAAGTATCTCGAACCATTGTTACTATGCTTTATGTAGTTAGCATACGTTGAATATTTAAGGCAGAACGAACTTGTCTACAAATTACCAATAAAAAAAATTAAAAGTGAAAGGTCGAATTAGTGGTCGCAAAGTCGTGTAGCATCTTAAAATACAGCAGTATTGCAAATTATGACGGGCACACGTAGATGTTTTCTATTAAATTAATGACCGGATTTATATATATATATATATGTATGTACATTTAAGTTTTGAATTAATAAAAATATATATGATAAATGTTCATTGAAACTATGTTTAAAGAAATCAGAAAATTACGGACCGGAAAAGATTGCCCGGGCGTAACTATGATACCGAACGCAATTACACGCAAATAGTGCTCGCGCAGGCGGTTGGGAAATTTTAATCGCTTTCTACGCATATGGTCATGTTTACTATATTACAGAACTCATAACAATAACATTACTGCTCCTATAGTAGCTTACACACAGTTGATACCGGACATTTAATGTAACATTGAGAATAATATATTCATGATAAAAAACTCTATATAGGTATATTCACCCATAAGTCACAAATAGCAAGTTACGAGCTTCATCAAGTATTCCAGGAATGTAGCTGTGTAGTTACATAATGCTGCTCTCATTGGTCTATAGGTAGGCGTGTTGAATTGAACACCTAAACAAACACATAATGATGTTGATAAAGACTGGATATAACCGGATTTGGATGCGGGATGACTTGAAATAATACAGAAATAAATTTAAGAGTTGAATTTAAAAGTATAGTAGAACAGACAGAGGAAGGAATAGTTGTAGCAGCAGCTGATATGGTGACAGGTGTGGAAGCAGCCGGCCCGCACCTGCCCCGGCACGAGCCACCGCAAGCTGCTCGCACTACATCGCTTTCATTAGCGCATCACCATCTACGTACTTATATCCTAGCAAATTAATTGCATCACGTTACTAAGGCCCAGCAGATGGACACCAACCAATTGGTTAATTCACCTTCCAATAAAGAAAATACAATGTCGTTTCTATTACGACGGTTATCGATAAAACAAGAAACAATAAGAATGATTTCACCTTGAATAATAATGTACGTACAAGATAGGTATTGAAAATGTTACATTGGTATTATCGTCATACTAAGAAAGACTGGATGATTTAAGTAATGGAATCCAAGTCGAAAACGTGCGTATGTTTAATAGGACATGTTAATCACATAGATAATCTATACTAATATTATAAAGAGGAAAGATTTGTTTGTTTGTTTGTAATGAATTGGCTCCGAAACTACTGGACCGATTTCAAAAATTCTTTCACCTTTGGAAAGCTACATTATCCCCGAGTAACATAGGCTATATTAAATTGGACCCGATAGGTGGCGCTGCGATCGAGTTTTAGGAATTTTAACTTTTTCACCCGTGCGAAGCTATCCCTTTCTGTGTGTCTTAAGGTGGATTCGAGAATGGTTTAGATTTACAATTGGACCCGATAGGTGGCGCTGCGATCGTGTTACGGGCAATTTAACTTTTTTACCCGAGCAAAGCTGGGCGGGACAGCTAGTCTATTATATATGAATAAAACTGAATCACTAAATGTGTTGCTAAGCGCAACGGCGGAACCGATTTGGATGATTATTTTTTTGTTGCGATTGGTGAAGTCTGAGGTAGGTTCTTATCCTCATGATATCCTCACGCCTTCCCACAAGGGTCCCCGAAGGGGTAGGCAGAGGTGTATGGGTAATACCCACACACCCACTTTCCGCCAGAGGTATATTAGGTGCCAACGTGACAGATGGCGAGTCCATCGCCGTTACTCAAGCACGACTATACATACGCCTTTGAATTTCTTCTCAGACGAATGCAGGTTTCCTCAAGATGTTTTCCTTCACCGTAAAGCTCGTGGTGTGACTAATCACTGTACTTAAGTTCAGAAAAACTCATTGGTACAGTCGGGATTCGAACTTGCGACCTTTGCGTCGCAGGCTACTGCTCGAACCACTCGGCCACCACGGCTCCATAATAAATATTTGGGGAAATAAGTAAAAACAACAATTTTCTTGTCTTTTTAGGTGGTACTTTTTAAGTTCGCCGGGGCAGCTAGTACTCAATATATTTGTATATGCATAATTCGTACGCACAATGCTGCTTGATGCAAAACGCACTCAGCATACAACTGAAGCGAACGTTTATTAAAAAAATATATAATGACGTAAATTTGCCCGAATCGAGTTATAAATAGTGGAAATACCATTTCCGGCTTAGATAGCCAGGAAAGGAATAGGCAAGGCAACATGTTGGCGAACAAGTTTGCGAAACGAGCAAAGCGAGTCTAGCTACTAGAGGGATCCAGAGAGCCTAGCGTATACCGTTAGCCCGTTACTGGAAGCGGACGGCCGATTGCGTTGATAATGCGAGGACCGGTCCGCGACCGATATCATATCTCCATTATTTGTGATGGTTATTACGACAGATGTCGCATGCCGAGTACTTTACATCGTTGGATGTAGTAACGAGAATATGGCAACAGTGTTAACCAAATACAATCTTTATATATATAATTATATATATATAATTCTTCTGTGAGTGTGTATGTCACTGAACTTCTCTCAAACGACTGGACCGATTTTGATGAAATTTTTTGTGTGTGTTCAAGGGGATCTGGGAATGGTTTAGATTCGCAATTGGACCCGATAGGTGGCGCTGCGATCGTGTTTCAGGAAATTTAATTTTTCATCCAAGCGAAGCTGGGCGGGACAACTAGTATACTATATATTATTATTATGATAAGTCGATTAGGATATTATGACGAAGTTGCTACTCTCCATTGAAGATAGTAAGTACTTTAAACGTATCTAATCGGGATTTGATAAAAATGCGTACGTGCGTTGTCATGGCATCTTTCGATTTGCCGAATTACATAATGAAATTAATGTGGATGAAGCGAAAGAGGTACATTTATAAGTCGAGACAGACCTGGCGCTCTACTCTCTCTGCCGACCCCCTGAGGAAATCGGCGTGAAGATATGTATGTATGTACACATAGTAAAAGACGTTATATCTACAAAAATAGGTCTGATGACTTTACTTATGATACATACCAAGCCCGAACGGGACGAAATATGTATTATTTTGGCACCAACATCGTGATTTTCGACTGAAATGCCTTGACGACACTATGGAATCATGTCATTTCGAAATGTCAAATGATTTGATTGAAGATTCAATTCCAGTCAATGTACGATATGACAGACAATTCATTGTATACTGGATATGAATGGCGTAGTATAAGTTACCTATAAATATTAAACGGTAATACAAAGGGGATACAACCGACTACTATAAGTCATCGACTGGTATCGCCAGAGTACCGGTCCGATGACCAATGACGTAAGATAAAAAGTGCGCGAAATCCACTTGTTATGGCTGTCCTTTTATCATGACTCATTTATTCCTTATATCTTTACGTTAGTCATTTTACCGTCATAAGTTGCTTTAATGCTCTGTTAATGAAGACGCGGAGATGACACGTTTGGATTCTCTTCAATATTAACCTTGCGTTTGTATCTACGTCATCAAGAGACTGTCTTTAGTGGTAGGTATCTCCCTACAAATAATCTTACTACTTACATAGGTCATTCATTTAGTAGATTGGTGTACATTTTAATTGATACGTATTTTATATTCACCTACAAATATAATGTTAAATAGGTTCGGTATTCTCGGCAATTGGGCAATTCGTAGGAGAAGCGAGAACGTCCGGGTCGGGTACTGGTATACCGTTAACATAGCGCGCACAACGATTGTAAGTACGTGAGTTAGTATAACAATGAACCGGTGCAATATCTACGGTGCATAATATGCGTTAAGTGAGTGCCTGTTGGCGAAGGGAGGCAGCATGGCATCGCGTGCAGCGGACTGTTGTGGCCACACTCTACCGACCTACATTTTATACGGCGGCCAACTCATTATTTCCTAGCAGCACGACATATACACACTAACAACCCTTGTCATTTCATTACCCTCAAAGGCACGATACCTACGGTAATACATTTGCTTCGTTTTTGTGTCCATGAATGAGATATTCGCCAGGATCAGCTACCTGCGAAAACATACCAAAAAAAAGCACAAACCATCCACACACGAACAAAAACACGACCTCTCCGGAGCAGCTTCGGGACCGCCGACGTAGGTGTCTGCATTTCGGAAACAAAACACAATAGAAAGAGTCGTGTGCGAACGTGATGCAGGGATACGGGCGGCAGGTCGAGAGAAAGAGGCGGCACGAGGGCCGATGTAAACAAACCGCCAGCGGGTGCTCCGACCGCACTCACCATTTCGGGGACCCTTGGATCTTCGGTAGTTCGATGCGGCCGCTGCGGCCCACGTAGTGAAGAGCGGAGACGTCGTCAGCGCGGAAGCTCAAGCACTCGATCACTCAGGGAAGTTCAGCACACACTCAACACATGCGATCGCGACTCGTTCCGTCCTACACTACGTTAACGGCCCGCGCCGATGCAGTTTACGTCACCGCATCCCGCTCCCGACTGGCAGAGTACAGCGCTCGCGAGCGACGACCTCGCGCTGCAGCGTGCACCGTCCCGCGTCCCGCGCCTCGCCCCGCGCGCACCGCGCAAGCCCTAGCGCTCCGCACGCCGCGCCCCGCCCCGCGCCGCTCGTCCTACGTCCGGTGAATCACGAACGGGCTACCAAGCCCAGTCAACGTGATGTGCTTTCGATTTGATTCCGTTCTAACCAAAATTTCAATCCCGGAGGTACGCCCAATATTATAGATCGCCCGATCGGCGCAACAGACGAAACATTCACGAAATCTTGGTTACGTTTATTATGCATAACTAGCAATGCAACCAATGGCTACATTTTAATAAGATTTTACATTCTCCTTTGATTGACATAAGCAATAACGTATTTGTCTAAATAAACAATATATGAACCTAGTGCGACCGCAACCGTAATTGTAATGCGTATTTCAATTAAGCCTAGTGAAAGCTGCGAAGAAAATAGTCAGCACACTTTTTAAATATTCATGACGATTAGACGGAAAGACAAATCAACCAATTGGTAATTGCGATTCTGAACAGGTCCCAAAATTTGGCAGAATTGATCTGTATCGCAGAGTATACTACAAGTTATTATTATATATATATATCCTTACGCCTTCCCACAAGGGTCCCCGAAGGGGTAGGCAGAGGTATTCAGGTAGTACCCACCCACACACCCACTTTCCGCCAGAGATATATTTTAGGTGCCAACGTGACAGATGGCGAGTCCATCACCGTTACTCAAGCACGACTATACATACGCCTATACGAGTTATTTGTACCTTAAAATAATAATTATTATGATATGATCTTATTTAAATGGGGTGTTTATTGCGTCATAAAATGTTTTAACAAATGGAAAACGTATCTCCGAAAAAAATACTTGTTTGTCGACACCACTAATTCTTAGAGTGTATAAGAAAATAATGTACATCTCCTTTGAATACAATTAAGTAGTTGTTTCTTTGCGGAAAACCATATTTTTAAATAACAATTTCAATAATTTAATTTGCATATTCCCCCACTATGGCTTACTTTAATAGCCCAACGTCGTGTATAAAATACATACATGGTTGTTGGAATTAAAGTTTTAGTCAAATTAAATAATTAAAATTATGAGTATGCAAACGAAAATTACTAAATAATTGTTTTTAATTATGACTGTTGAACGAATAGAAGTTCGACAGACTGGAACACCTGCATCTCATATAAGATCGCAGCCAAATGAAAATTCTACTAGGTAGTTTTGTGTTCCTGCCTTGAGGACTGTTGCCAGAACTCTGCAAGGAAGCTCTATGCTAGCAAAGAAGGAAACGTTCATTATTCTGCTAGTAGAGTAACTCTAGCCTTCCAATGAGGTTTAATTTAATCACATCATTGTAGCCTTTTTTATATATGGCAACGGGTTTGATCTAACTATTTCGCACACAAATATAACACAGGGTTTACAACCTTGAAAGAAGACTAGCCACGAAACGTTAAAAGCAGCTCTTATTCAATGTATAGAAAATGATGTCAAGAATCTCGAAATTTCGAATTCGAAAGAGTCTCGAAAGATGGAGAAGAATTAATGTACAAATTGAAGGTTACAAAAAACACTGAATGACAATAAACCACCCAACTGCATCCTCGTTTACCACACTGGTGGTAATTTACAAGCTAGTAATATATCACCTACAGATAGTGCCAACCACGAAGACGCGCCCCACCAAATTCTAGTCGAGGGGGGTTCAATATTCAAACATTAGTGCAAAGAAGGCACACTTAAACAATAAACTATAGGGAAGAGTAATGGGGCGCGTCTTCGTGGATGGCACTAGGTATAGCTGGCAAACAAGCACGCGTGCCGCCTGATGGTAAGCGTTGACCGCCGCCTTTAGTTACTTGCAACGCCAAGGATGCCACACGCGCATTGTCAACTCAACAAAATTCTCTCCACAGCCTTTCGAAGAACCCCACACTGTATTAACGAAGTGAAACCATCGTTCGAAACCAATTTCAATGTGTGAGGACAAATTCCCCACCGATGACGAGGGTGCGAACATGAAAAGTGGTTGTATACATCAAAGCGAACAAATTGATTAGTCTTAGATGCACGTAATTCAGGCTGTAATTTGGAGGCCTGTATCCTCAGAGCCAGGACAATCAAATCGGCAGTGACTGGTGAGTGTACTACTAGCACAAACAATATACCCATCTTATTGAACAATATTGGGCCGCTACTACTGACGTTCAGTTCCTGTGATCAATGTGTGTGATTGACACTAGCTTTATCAATGGCTAAGGATAAGATTTTATTTCCGTACTAAGGGATGACGCTGTCGTTGTATATAATATATATATATATATATATTATATATTATATACAACATATATATATATATACTAGTCCTTAAATATTTAGTAGTCCTTGTCGAACATTGTAGTTTTTTTTCAGTGTGCTCCAATAACAATATAAACTTACTACTTATATTAACATAAACTTAGAGAAATATATCTACCTACACAATTTTTAAATATAACGTTGTTGAACTTTTTTTTTTAATCAGTGTTTCAATACAGAAGTAATATAAGTGCATAAATGCCGGAAGAATTTCTGGCAGCATATCAGATCGTATCATAGACAGTGATAAGCGCCTAAGAGCGAACGAGAGCAAACGTATAATTATTTACTGGGTACCGCACAAGTATCTCATAAGATCTAGTCGAAGCAGGAATACAGAACCCAAAATAAGAATATATTAGCAGTCCTCTAGGGTACAAAATACTCACCACTCGAAGGCGTTATAATGGTAGTAACACAGTCCCAAACCGTACAGGAACAAGGGATCCTTCCAGTTTTCGGGTTCCAGGGCGTAGAACTTCTGGTAAGCTGACATAGCTGCATATAAAACATATTTTTTGTAAAGGCTTGCATTTAAAACTACGACTTACATGCTTTCTTTTCTAATACATAGGTATATTTTATATATTTTGACACCCTCGCGGATACCCGAAAGGGTAGGCATAAGCACCCATTGAGACCATCGCCCACCCACTTCTTGCTGGAGATATATTTACATAAATATATCTCCAGTAGAAGTCTCCAGCAAGAGTAGAGCGAGTTTGTATTTACATAAATATATCTCCAGCAAGAAGTGGGTGGGCGATGGACTCAACGTCTTTCCCATTGGTACATACCAATAGGAAAGACGTTGAGTCCATCGCCGTTTCTCAAGCAAAACTATATAATTATGTCTTTGAATTTCTTTAAAACCGTGTACAGATTTTTTTCTTGAAGTTACCTTCACCTTAAATTTCATCTGTACCAAGACCCATTGGTACAGATGGGATTTCAACTTGCAATCTTTGGCCTGCAGGCTACTGACTACTCGGCATGGCATGGCATTTTCTTTGCTTTGGTATATTATTTCATCCGGCCTTTCAGAGAAAAGATTTCCTAATCTATAGCATTATAACGAAAGGCGCATGCGTACGTACATATGTATGTATATTTATCGCGATCAAAATATGTAGTAAAGCATAAAAAAAATGTTCAAATGTTACCTTTAGCATAGTCTTCTAACAGTAGGTGAAAGTGGCCTAGTTTACAATAAGTTTTTGGGTCTATGCAGATGTCCCTCCTAACATCAGGTGAACATGCTCTTTCTTCTTCCTGTGAACAAAACAATTACTGAATATTTATTACAAAGACTTTACTACATCATACACATCAAACTGTGAACCTTCTATCTATACAATTTATTTGCTTTGATAAGCAATCAAAGCGCAAGGTAAGTTCATAATGGATACACCTGAAGACACAGAAATTTTCATTAAAATTGGCCCAGTCGTTTAAGAAGAGTTCAGTGACATACACACAGAAGGAAATATATTTATATATACCTAATATTATTCGGAAATAATGTAGATATATAAAGATGTATACCAATAACACTTCGTTTCATTTTAGACAAAGGATAAGTAAAGAAGGAGTAACGAAACAAATATACAATGTGTAAGTGTGTGGAAGTAGAGGTAGATGAAGACCATGTTCCAACTACCTTGTTCAAATCACATACAAAATTTTTGATCAACACACTGCTATCAAACATACTATTTATCCAGAAAAACCAATTACTATGCCCATAGCTGGGCTTGGGCCTTTACCAATATTATTTCTTAGCTTAGCTTCCAATCAATTCTTTAGCCATAATAATAAATAGGTTGTTATATTTTTTCCCCAATCAGCTACACACCATGAAAATTCCTGCAGGATTGACAACATGATATGGCAACAATTACCATGTAGCATTAGGCACACTACTTGTTTGCCAAAAATGCCCTATCCCAATTTGTTCTCTATAATTTGATTCCAAATTACAAAATATGTTGTGAATATGTACAAAAATATACCTTGACTTGGACCAGCATCCCTTCCAGGTACTTGACAGCCTTAAGCACGAGAGCCCGGGTCCTGCCATGTTCACTGCCCCGTAGTTTTAGGAAACCAAACTGGCGGCTGAAATTAATAAGGAATAAACTTTTAAAGATGGTTCACAAGACAATATTTCTTTTTTAATGAAGATTATATATTTCCTATTTAGTTTATATAGTATTTAAAATAGGTCAAATTTTATTCATTCCTTATTTAAAAAGAATGTAAACTTATTGGATTGATATTTCTTATTCAATTTAGCAATAAATCATCAAGCTTATATGAGCAAAAAACACTACATTTGAAATAGGAAATGATGGTCATTTATGATAATATGGACAAGTAAAAAAATTCATATGAGTAATAATAATATAAACTTCTATCTGCATATGCCAAACATTCATTCAAAATCACAAAAATATTTGTGCTTATATATCAAAAATATATATGCAATTGTGTAGTGCACTTACCATCACAGACACATTATGTTTGGTATTAAAGTTTTTTGTTCATTATCACAAATTTTATTTGTAAACAAGTAATCATATTACTGCAAAAGCAGGATTACACCTAGAATAACATTTTTCTTTCTTTCTCATTCTTTCATACTTTTCTTCAGTTTATGAAAAATCCTAGAAGTCTGTGTTAAACAAATATGTAATAACTAAACCCAACATGTATAATATAATCCAATTTTAATGGTTTGATTTTAAAAGTTGGATTATAATAATAATAATAATAATAAATATATATATATATTTTAAAATGTAATCTATAAGATTTAAAAGTATTTAAAATAAAGAATAATAATAATATTCTTTATTGTACACACACACATACAAACAAATAGGATGACAAAAGACAGAGAAAAACATGTAATACGCACAATAGGCGGCCTTATCGCAAAAGCGATCTCTTCCAGGCAACCAAGTGAAGAGAGAAAAAAATGTAGGTGTGATAGTTGAGCGGATGAAATATACATATACTAAGCAATCTAAATAAATAAATATGAAACATATACCTACATTATATACATACAATAACATATACATAAATATATTTACATATGTACAAGTTATTAAGAAAAATTGTATTCAAATAAAAGTTTCTTGAAGGAGTTCAATGATTTTGCCAGTCTGATGTTCTGGGGCAGTGAGTTCCATAGACGGACAGCTTGCACAGTGAAGGACTTGGAATAGGAAGGAAAGAAGGAAGGAAGGAAGGAAGGAAGGAAGGAAGGAAGGAAGGAATAGGATTATCCATTATATGAAATATTTCTTAAGGTTTAAGCAAAGGTTAGGATATGAATGATGCATATTAGTTTAACACTACTAGAAGGTTCACTGAACAGACACTAACACTTGCAAGAAAGGTCCAAGATAAGGGCCAAAGATGAAAAGATGTACAAAAATACCTATAAGAGCCAAGCACTTAATAACATTTGTAGCATTTAGGACAGTAAATTTCAGGTTGCGTTGTTATTAAAATCCGGATAGCATCAGCTGAACAGATGAAGTTAGTATGGAAACCTGGGTCGTGTAGAAAACTAAGTGTCGATATAAACAATGCGGTCTTATTATTCTGGTCTGTTATCTTATTTGTAGCGTATTTGTATAAGCTTGAACTGATGTAAATACAGTGGGTGTAAGTACCTGTCAAGTTCCGACAAAACTTGTAACTCCTGAGAGGTTAGATGTAACTCTTCTTTATCGTCCATTTTGTTCGGAAGTTATTTAAGTTGATTTAGCATAAATTAATTGAAAGCACTAACACATTTCGTGGATATTTTTTTGGGTAAATTGCATTATTTTCATGCAAACAAGGCGCGGTTACGTACATACTAGTGTTGACAGTAAATAGTAGGTAGGGATGTACATATTTACGACTACAGGTTTTATTACCAATGGTAGACTACAGAGATGTTTGCAAAAAAAATACCCAATTTTTTTTTCCTGTAAGAAATCCTTATAAAGTAACAGCTTGACCGTTTATCAAAATTATATGGTTTTTTACACTTTTAAGTCAGTAGCCATGCCGACATACCATCATACCCATATTATTGAGTAAAGATATTTTTATTTTGGTTGTGTAGGCTATGGTACGAATTATACGCTAAACTCACGGCTTTCGACACATTTAATTGCGTAGTGTAACTTTGTGCTAATGGGATAACAATTTTCTGATTCCTAGCGGAATTGCAATAAAATAATTCTAAGACGTTTTTGTTTAGTTTCAGTCTTTTTTTTTCTTTTTCCATTCTAAAATCCTTAATGTATGTCTAATGATTATAAGGCTTTAATTTTTTAAGACTCATTCTACAAATGCTGTAATAACATCAATTAATACTTATCTGTTATCAGCCGCACTCACTCTATCCAAGATCTCATTCTTACCGTGCGGCTAATGAGCAGCGTGTAGGAACCTACATAAGGACACTAATGGTATTTAACATTGGGCTATATTTGTGTGATCTGTGTACAAAGTTATAACGGTCTTGCTTCTTTCCATATGCCAACTAATTTGTATTTTGTCTCTTGCAATTGCCTTCAGAGATGTGCAGTATTAAGATTTGAGTTTTATAGGAATTTTAATTGTTTGTTTCATCATTAATATTCATCATTCATGCTATAATCAAGTTTTTTCTACAAAACTTCATTCAATTTGAGCACACTAAATGAACTATAAATTATTGCAATTAAAAGCAATCATTTGTTTGTTCACATAATTGGTAGGTTACATGTTTGTAATTTTTGTAGAAAATTTATTGTTTGGATATGGGATGTGCTAATGGGATAACAATTTTCTGATTCCTTGCGGAATTGCAATAAAATAATTCTAAGACGTTTTTGTTTAGTTTCAGTCCTTTTTTTTTCCATTCTAAAATCCTTAATGTATGTCTAATGATTATAAGGCTTTAAGCCTTAAATTATCTACATACGACATATATAAGTAATAAAATAGTTTTTTTGTTTCCAGCGCTCCACAAAGCGTGCGTAGTGCATTTAACTAAAAAGACGATATAGACGGAAACATGTTTTTAAACCATGGCAGGTGCTACACCAAATTTAAACTTTATCCATTTAATAATTATAATAATACTAGTTGTCCCGCCCAGCTTCGCTCGGGTGGAAAAAAAAAGATGGTGGCGCCACCTATCGGGTCCAATTGTGAATCTAAACCATTCCCAGATCCCCTTGAACACACACAAAAAATTTCATCAAAATCGGTCCAGTTGTTTGAGAGGAGTTCAGTGACATACACACTCACAGAAGTATTTTATATATAAAGATATCCTCACGCCTTCCCACAAGGGTTCCCGAAGGGGTAGGCAGAGGTGTATAGGTAATACCCACACACCCACTTTCCGCCAGAGGTATATTAGGTGCCAACGTGACAGATGGCAGGTCCATCGCCGTTACTCAAGCACGACTATACATACGCCTTTGAATTTCTTCTCATTTGCCATTTGCTAACTAGTAAATTAGAGGCCTACCACTTGTCTAAACGAATTTAACGTTTAAAACTGAGTTTTACATAGGATATATAAAATAAACACATTTATTAAAAAAGATCTTCAGCCTTTCGGCTCATTTAATTAAACATTTTTCCATTTTTGGAATTCCTAATCACTACCTACATCCCTAGTAAGATCTGAAGACAGAACTCGGCCTGTCTAACATATTATGTCAAGTATATAATAAAGATAGTTGTAGTCTGTACTCTGTGGTCATGTCATATCTTAATCTGGCTCTGAAGGCTGGCGGGGTGCAACGCGAAAGCCAGTAAAACCACATATTGGACATAAGCTGCGTGCGATTATTTGAAATCTATTGACCGTGCACAGTGCTATATGTGGTAAAAAAAATATATATTTTTATCTCTTGGAACTATTAAGAAAATAAAATAAACAATAAATATGAGTTACAGAGATACTGTGAGTATATAACTTAAATATCTTGCTTCGTAAATATGATTTATTTATTCATTATTGTAGTTTCTGGCGCATTATTCTAATACTTTTAAATTGTATTAGAAAAAATGGACCCGACCTACTTAGCTAAAAGAATATGATTCCTCAGGTCTATTTTTGCATAATATATTCACGGATTCAAGGTCAGTGTTGAAGGGGATATCATTTTTCTTATTGTAGTATACCAGCCTATTTTTAGGTTCAGTTTACCTTGATTAATCATGTAATCAGTGATTATAAGTAAAAAGCATGCATTTTCTTACAGCTACTATATCCTCGGCGCTCCCGATACCCCATGTCGTATTACGAAGTATGTTAAAATTAACAAAAAATTTTGTTTTTTGGAATGTCCAACGACTCGTTTAAAGTCTGAGAAATGTATTCTTACTAATAAGACTATTTAAAATTTTTGTGTGAATATTGGCATTAACATATTTTTTCACCAGCTAAATAAACCATATAATGATTTCAATGTACTTTGTACAGCATACTGTACAAAGTACATTGAAATATATATACATATAAGCATAGCTTCTTTTTTCAAAGTATTAAAAGAAATTATATCCAGGAATAATTCTGTCCTTTGTATAATGTAAATAAAAATTTACTGCTGTTACAACCCTTAGACAAAGGTCTAGGACCCTAATTGTTGTTTCATCTTATACATTGTACTGCTTATTAGTTATAAATTTATTGCCCGCAACAGCTGACTCATTCTACAAATGCTGTAATAACATCAATTAATACTTATCTGTTATCAGCCGCACTCACTCTATCCAAGATCTCATTCTTACTGTGCGGCTAATGAGCAGCGTGTAGGAACCTACATAAGGACACTAATGGTATTTAACATTGGGCTATATTTGTGTGATCTGTGTACACAGTTATAACGGTCTTGCTTCTTTCCATATGCCAACTAATTTGTATTTTGTCTCTTGCAATTGCCTTCAGAGATGTGCAGTATTAAGATTTGAGTTTTATAGGAATTTTAATTGTTTGTTTCATCATTATTATTCATCATTCATCATGACAATAAGGCAGCTATAATCAAGTTTTTTCTACAAAACTTCATTCAATTTGAGCACACTAAATGAACTATAAATTATTGCAATTAAAAGCAATCATTTGTTTGTTCACATAATTGGTAGGTTACATATTTGTAATTTTTGTAGAAAATTTATTGTTTGGATATCTTCAAGTTAACATTGAATGAATACATATCATAAAACAAACAGAAAAACAAAAAAATCTAATCAATGAAAGGCCATGTGACATGATTGACAGTTTAGTTACTAACAATGTTTGTTATGGTTTTATACATATTTACTGAATGATATATGATATTTAGTAGTACTCTTCCACAAAGGAATATTTTCAGTAATTCTAGAACTTTTTTCTTTTATCACAAAGGTCACCTAAACGCTGGCAAGACTAAGGTTCTGGTATTCGAAAGAGATGAACAAGTGACCGAGTGTGCTATATCGGTAAATGGGCAAATTCTAGAGCAAGTGAATGAATTTGTATATCTAGGAAGCATGTTCACACGAGATGGAAAGTATGAAAAAGATATTGAAAGAAGGATAACTGCCGGAAATAAGGTGACAAGAGCCATGTCGGCGTTGATGGGCAGTAAAAGTCTGAGCAAGAATGCTCGAGTTGCTGTCCACAACTCGATATTGGTACCTACCTTATTGTATGGCAGCGAATCCTGGGTATGTCAGAGGAAGTATGAAAATAGCTTGAATGCAGTTGAGATGCGATCTCTTCGAAAAATGTGCGGCGTAACGATATTAGATCGAATCCGCAATGAAGAGATTCGCAAATCAACTGGCGTGAATGAGGGCGTGATTGTAAAGATGAAGAAAGGCATGTTACGTTGGTTTGGACACATAGAAAGGATGAGTGAAGAAAGATTGACGAAACAGATATACAAAGCAAAAGTGTGTGCAAGAAGAGGCAGAGGAAGGCCACGTTCCAACTACCTGGATCAAATCGATTGGACTCTCAAGGATGGGAACGTTAAGAGTACTCGAAACCGACGAGCATGTATGAAGAGACTGATGAATGTGGACGAAGCGAAAGAGGTATGTAAGTCTAGAGAGAACTGGCGCTCTATACTCTCTGCCTACCCCGTTAGGGACTTGGCGTGATGATATGTATGTATGTATGTATAACCTTTGTAGGTCACAAAGCCACAATATATTAACATGCTCATTTTAGAAATAAAATTTTCTGAATATAAGGAAATATGTGCAGTTTTTTAACTTAGAAATTTGATATGCAGAGTTTTGGATCCTCACCATCATCTGTACTGAGTTCACTCTCATCGTTCCGCGCCCGACCTTTTGCTGACATCAGCTACAATCCTACTCCAGATGTCAACGAAGTCTACCCAGGATTGTACGTCGGAGATGCGTAAGTTGAATGGGGTAAAAAACAACTACAAATATTATAAATGAGAAATAAAATTTGCATATTTGTTCCTCTTTCACTCAAAAACTACTGAACGAAATAGGATGAAATGTGCCACAGAGATAGATCAATAGCTGAATTAAAATATGTTTTATTGTAGAAAAACCCTTACCCTCTACCCTTGTGGGGAGGCCTGAGATTATATTTTTCACACAAGGGTCCCCGAAGGCGGTGGGCGTATTGGTAGTACCCACACAGACACTCCGCCAGAGAAATATTTTACGTGCCAATGTGAGAAAGCACTACTATACACACGCCTTATCTTTTATAGGCCTATATATATTATCTCTTTCGAATACGCCCCGCCTAATTTTTTCTAAATGTATGCAGATTTTATCTCAATTTTCCTTCACCGTAAAGTTCGTGGTTTGCCTAATCACTGTTCAGAAAAACAGTTCTTACTTAAGTTCAGAAAAACTCATTGGTACAGTCGAGATTCGCAGTTACAATCTTTCTGCGACTCGGCCACCGCCCTGGTGGCCGAGTCATGTGCCTCAGACATTATTATTAAATAGAGTGTTTCCGGAGTTACTGAGGCCTAAATAAGAAAATATAATATGAAGCAATGTTTAAAACCTAAAAAATAAAAAATAAATTTTAATAAATTTGAATTAATAATAGTGTAAAAATTCTTAATAAATAATTTAAAAAAAGCGTGGGGTGCATGGTGTCAATAGTTCTAAATATTTTATTGATATCTGTCAATAAAATACTTATATCTATAAGAATAGTAGATTTATTATTTCGACAATATCCTAAAAAGCACCCCACGATTTTTTTAAATTATTTATTAAGAATTTTTACACTATTATAAATTCAAATTTATTAAAATTAATTTTTTAGATTAGTTTTCTGTAAGAAGCGTGTTTTTTTCGTTTTTTTTTTTTAAACTATAATTATTATTAACTTTTTAGTTCGATATTTTTCAAAAGGGAGCCAGGGAAACGGCTACGAGAACCAAGAAAGGCCGCAGGCGCGCTTATTACCCACGGAGAGTTACATACTGACATACTGACATACAAGTGAAGCTAATAAAAAGCGTGTAAAAAAGCGCGCACGTTCATCCTTGAATTTCTATTTTGGTTGACTGCAAATTTTACACCAAACAAATTTTATTATAACAAATTTTTAACGAAACGGCGTTAACGAAGCTCGACTGCAGTTTTTCTGAACTAAAATACATGGATAATCACATCACGAACTCACGGAAAACATGTTGAGGAATCAGTTGTTACAGCTCTGCCTGCCCCTTGGGGGCCCCTGTGGGAAGTCATGAGAATATTATTTTCTAAATGTTCGCATTTTGAATACTAGGGTGATCTCAAAATAAGTTTATTGCTTGTTTAGGGTGGCTGCGAAAGACAAGTCATTCCTTCGAAGAATGCGCATCAACTATGTTCTCAATACAGCAGAGGGAAAGCGTTACACTCAGGTTGACACTGACCACCTGTATTACCGCGACTGTCCCGGACTGCGCTACAAGGGCTTCCAGCTCATGGATCTCCCATCCACTGATATTTCGAGATACTTCCACATAGCTGCCAATTTTATTGACGAGGGAATTTCTAGCGGAAGTAAGTAACTGCGAACAAGATACTTTATTATATAGAAAAGTTAAGGGAAATTTAAACTGGTAGCGATTAATGAATAGGTTTAGAAGTACGAAACCGAAAATCCGCTTCCTTTTGACGTCAATAAGAGTAAAACACACAACAGACTTAGCTTAGAACCCGAATTTTGATACGACTGATGACTACATCGTCAAATAAGTCACAGACCATGACCTTAATTAATGTAACAATTTGCATGTGTTTGAGATGTTGCTATAGTAGATACTTTTAATTAATCAACAATAAAACAAAACGTGTCAGACTTTAGTTGTTCATAATCTAATCATTTGTCAGATCGCGTGCTCGTGCACTGCTTTATGGGCGTGTCCCGTTCGGCAACTTGCGCGATAGCCTTCCTGATGATAAAACGCGGAATGTCCCTGACGGAGGCGTTGTCGACGGTCCGCTGCCGCCGAGACATCCACCCCAACGAGGGCTTCATCCGCCAGCTGCAGCTGCTCGACCGCGAGCTGCGCGTGACTCGCATTCGCTGACCCTACACCCCCACCCAACCCCTTTTCAGTTCGCCATTCGACGTCGGCAGACATCGCGTGCGAAGTCTAGACAGAACCTACAATCACCGTTACTTTTAAATTGAACCTAATATACCTAACTGTGATTCCAAAAGAATTGTATCTGAAACAAAAAAATATTATTTTTTTTTCTATATTTTCTGTGAGTAGGTACATGAATTTTATAGTGTTCATAAAATGCAAATTACGTGTTATATTTTGTATAATTTATACATATTTATAGAAATATTCAACAAATAATGTGTTTCTGTCTCTAGTGCATTTGATGAATTTTAAGCACCACTGAAGTTCAAAAATGTAGAAATAATGTTCAAATTATAATATAACAGCCTGCCCGAGATAGACTTGATATGAAGATGTCAATACATCTTCATGTATGTAACACTGTTCTTGGTAATAACATGTTATTAACATATATTACTGTTTAATACTTATTGCAGTAAATAATACGTTTCAATATGTATTTCTATTACAAATACATAGTGGATAATTGTTAGGAAGTGTGCATGTCGACAAGAATGGCTTAACGCCAAATGTTTAACCAAAAACACATTTGATTTTATTGATGGGTTATATTGACAGGCTGTTGGGAATGGCCATGTTTGTCTTCCCTTAAGGCGACAAAGATTTATATAAAAAGATTATTAACATATATTATTTAAAGATTTCTCACTGTATATTTAATCACTGTAAGAGTTACTAAGTCTTGTTAAGAGATTTAATCGTCACTACGAAAGCTATAGTAGAAGTTATGCAAATATAAGTTGTATGTCCAGTATATAAGATACTTCAGTCTCATATATTAGTGACAACTATCTATAGTACAATCATCTAGCCTTAGTCAGAACAAAATGTGATGACTCTAAACATGTACGGTTTAATGCTTGTCATACTAAGTATGCTATAATATGTTAAGTTTCCTCTTAAGTCTTAAGACTGGTGATTGTGTCACTCGAGTTGGCTTATTTAGCTTGGTAATGGTAATGTGTGTCAGGTGTCACACAGTGCGAGCACGCATTGTTTAGGGCTTCACACCAGTTGCCAACACTTGTGACATCTGGCTGCATATGTGTGTCACTGGTTAAAGTCTATTTTGATATGTTACTTCATATTATATATGAGATGAGACCTAGTTTTGCTACACTTTTAAATGATGAAATATGTCTAAAAATATTTTTTTATTAATTATTATTTGATTTAAAGTAACAAGATACTATTTTTTTAATATTTACCAAATTAAGTATTTATATAGATATATTTATATATCATTTAATTTTATAACAATTACCATTTATCTGTCATTTTCGTTGGAGTTATAGTCTTCTTGCAGCTTTTTCAAATCATTTCAACTTCCTGGTGACAACCAAATGATATGAAACCCAAACACACAGTTTCTTCAATGAAACCTTTTAGTCTTTAAATATATTGCAAGAGGACTATATAATGTAATTTTTGATATTAATGAGAATCAATTATGTTTGTGACTGATGTTCTAGTCTGTTTTGAAACAACAAAATTTAGATATTAATAGGCATCACGAAAAGGAATGTTGCCATAATGAGTTTGAGATGACGAAAAAAAATCTTAGGAATCTACATATAATCTAGTGCTCCATATCAGGGATGTTGCGAATATTCGCATCCACATCCGCAAATGCGGAGCTTCCGCATCAATTTTGACATTCGCATCCGCATCCGCATCCGCAATAATCTATGCGGATTTTCATGCGGATGCGGATGTTATACAAGCTGCGACAATAAAGATAATTGGACGGGGCCGGCGAATGGCGCGTGCCGTGCGCATGTGAAAATGACCAATAGGAGCGTTAAAAATGGTTGACGAGATCTGACGAGTTTTCTTTTAAATAAATCATTACGTGTTTGTTTGCGCTGTGGATTACTTATCGTATAGACATATATTTTGAATTTTATTGTGATACGTTGAGTGTAAATAATTGTTTATTGGGAAATCTTTATATTAGCCTTAGCTCAGCTTATTACTTTAAAATCGCCAGGTAAATGCCATTATGTTACACCGGTAATACGTTTTATTGTAGGTATACTTTATTGTTTTATAACAATATCCTTAATTTTTCAGCGAGTTTCCCGTTATTGATTATCTAACAAGTTTATTAACAATGTCACCACCGACACAAAGTAATATATGGAATAAGCATGACGAAAGATTTTGAACCTATAATGAAGTAATAATAATACATTACGAAAAAAAGCCTCTTTTTCCGTAATAAATTAAGGTTTAGCGTACTTTAAAGCCGTTTTTTAATTACTTTTTCAATAGTGCGCGAAAGCAGCTCGTAGGTATGACGTCATGCGCTGTGATTGGTGTTTCAGTCAAAAAGGCTGATTAATTATTATTTTTTTAAATTAAATCAACATTAAAATTAAAAAGAAATCAATTTTAAAATTCGATTTAATACGCATTTTCCGCTTAAAAAATTTACGTTTTGTCACGTCCATTGTAATGTAACCGCCTTGAATTAGAAAAGGCGGCAATATTACTGTTTATTTAGTATAATGCGCTTATTACTTACTTAACTTAATTTTTCACTTCACTTACTTAATATGAAACTTAGTAAGTGAAGTTAAAAAAACAGGAGCACTTTACATTACTATTTTGTTTAATAACAATTTTAATTATGATTGTTATAATTCTTCATTCATATATAATACGATATGTGCCCGCTACTTCAACCGCGAGGAATTTAACAAAAAATTTTTGATTGATTTCTAAAATAAAATTAGCCTAAGTTTTCTCCTACCTTACCTACCTACCTTACATCAGCTACCAGCCAGTGAAAGTCCCATCAAAATCGGTCCAGCCGTTTCAGAGATTAGCCGGAAAAACAGACAGACAGACAAACAGACAAAAGTAAAAAAAAAATTTGTATGTGTTACATCCATATGTATTAAGTAAAATTGTATTTATTTGTATAGATTTATGTCAGATCTTAAACATCCGCATCCGCGGATGTGAGCCTTCATATATCCGCATCCGCGGATGTGAAAAAATCGGCATCCGCAACATCCCTGCTCCATATGTTCAATTAATTTGAAGCAATAGTAGTAGCTTTTATGTGTTAATTTTTAGCTTTGCTAGAAATTATCTTCATGGTACCAATCATTTTAAAACTGTGATAAAATAGTAGTTTAAACTGTTATATTGTTCATTCATTATTCTTAATAAGCCGTGGTGGCCGAGTGGTTCGAGCAGTTGCCTGCGACGCAAAGGTCGCAAGTTCGAATCCCGACTGTACCAATGAGTTTTTTCTGAACTTAAGTACAGTGATTAGTCACACCACGAGCTTTACGGTGAAGGAAAACATCGAAGGGAAACCTGCATACGTCTGAGAAGAAATTCAAAGGTGTATGTATAGTTGTGCTGGAGTAACGGCGATGGACTCGCCATCTGTCACGTTGGCACCTAATATACCTCTGGCGGAAAGTAGGTGTGTGGGTATTACCTATACACCTCTGCCTACCCCTTCGGGGACCCTTGTGGGAAGGCGTGAGGATATATATTTATTATTATTCTTAATTTATTATTTTAACTTTATAATACAAGTATGATTGTATGTTCAGAAATCAAGGCACTCTGATGTAAATAAATCTGACATGCATCAAATTTAAATCAAATTAGGATGAAATCTATCGTTACATAAGGAACTATATGCTTTGTTAGGTAATATAGCTAATAAAATATTAATCATCATATTTGACTAGTATTAAGTATCCAACTGCCACAATATATTAAATAAATATCAAATAAATTTGAAGAATTTTGTCATCTGTAATAGTTTGTCATTGAGATCACTACATTAAATAAATATATTTATTTAGAACCATTTTTCATTCACAGCAACTTCAACTCATGAATAATCTTCTTACATGAGAAGTTTAAACCATGATTTATCTAGCAGGCTAGTCCAGTGTATAAGCCTTAAGACAAATAACTTCAAATTTATTTGTCCATGTCACAAAGGCATATAATGATAACAATTAATTTGATTCTATTATTTAGGTAACTATGTGATTTCTTTCAATATTCTAATAGTTGCATATTGTCTAGATATATATTCTGCAACAGAACATTTTGTAGCATTAATTCTAATAAACATATTGACTCACATAAAATGGTTTTTGGTGGGGAGAGGGTAAAATCTCCCTTTGTCCTATGTAATTTGACATATTAATTACAGAATTGAGTTTGCTCTAAGTGTACTCTCTCTGTCTCTCATTTCTCTATGATATGGTTTAGGTTTAAATTGAAAAAGGTAAATATTGCCAAAAATTTAATTACAAACTACTATCAGACCACTTAGGAACTATTATCTTTACAAGTACGGCCTATTCATCTCAGTTTTCTTGGCTTTCTTGTCCCGAGCTCTCGGGAACCAGCGGTGCTCAGTGGTCAGTGTTAATGAAGCGAGTTGTTTTCTAGCTATCTCCGGTTTTGTTGCGCTGAACACCCTCTTAACTTCATTTATATCTGTCATTCGAAGCACACCCGTGTTTTCTTTTTCTTCTTCTGGCAGAGGTCTTGAACACTCATAGGGAAATTCTTGGTCTCGATGAAGCGCAACAATAGTAGTGCCATCATCAGTTATAACTATCTTACTGAAATATCGTGCCAATCCTACCCTTGGCTTAATAATGAATGGTCGTAATAAACAGCTCATTTTTTATTTTATTAATACATAACCTATATGTACGTAAATCCGTAAATCCTTTACTAATAGATAGACATAAGACATTAGATTTTGACGTTTGACCTTTGTTTACTGTTGACCGACTACAGGTAAAGACAGATCCACAGAATATACTATCTAATGGTAGCATATGAACTAAATAAATTCCATCAGCATCCATACTATTAGAAGCTACTTTTATTTAGACTAGTTATTACAGACCTTGGCTAAGATGTGACTGAGTATGTCTATACTCGGCATAAGTATGGTTTTTAACCAGTGACTCTTCCAAGCGTAGGATTTAAAGAATCTATATCAATCAAAGTGTATATTTTTTTTATAAAGATCAAAGACTACTAGATCAAAGACTACTATTTATCTATATATATTCTGTATCTGTATTTATGTGAGACACATTGTGAGTTGAGTGATTGGTGATTGTTTGATTCAGTTATATACTGATACCTACCTAGTTAATAAATAAATAAGAAAATATGGATTTTCCGGCGACACCAAATACCTCTGACGGGATAGAGTATCCAGGAGTCACACGTTCTCCGTTTAATAACGCTGGAGAAGACAGCAAGCGACGCAGGTAGCTAAATCTACATTAATTACAACTAGGTAAGTACTTCTTTTGGAAATTGCTGGAACTTTTGTTAATTTCCTTTTCTATTTATATAGTTCTTCAAGATCAATAAAGCGGAGGCGTTTTGATGATGAGTTGGTCGAATACAGCTTGGGTTTGCCTGGGGCATCTTTGGGTAAAGGAGAAAAAAGGATACGTACTCAATCGTATACTAGTAACTTGCCCGAGTTCCCTGTCATGGGTAGTGCACCCGCCACGCCTGTCGTACCACCGACAGAACGACGCAGGGCATCCAGTAAAATATCTGGCGGGAGCATGGGTCGAAAGGCACGCCGCAAGGGGCAGCTCAGTCAGCTATCTACAAAGGATTTGGGACGCTGGAAGCCTACTGATGACCTGGCATTGATATTAGGAGTGCAACAGGTGTGTTTATATTCTATACCATAATATCAGTTGAAATTTAGCAATTAATTTTAATATTTTATTTAATATTAACTACTGCAGATAATATCCTCACGCCTTCCCACAAGGGTCCCCAAAGGGTGTATAGGTAATACCCATACATCCACTTTCCGCCAGAGATATATTTTAGGTGCCAATGTGACAGATGGCAAGTCCATAGTTGTAACTCAAGCACAACTGTACATAAGCCTTTGAATTGCTTCTCAGACATAATATGCAGGTTTCCTCTCAATGTTTTCCTTCACCGTCAAGTTCGTGGTGTGAGTTAGCACTGTACTTAAGTTCAGAATAACTCATTTGTACTGTTGGGATTCGAACTTGGGAGCTTTGTGTCGCAGGCAACTACTCAAACCACTCGGCCACCACATCTCAAAATCCTTCAATATCTATTTACTTGTACTAAAACACATTTTAATGTGGAATTTTCAGACAAATGATCTGCGTATAGTGCACAGAGGCATCAAGTTCTCCTGCCGCTTCACTGTCAGCGAACTCCAGTCCCGTTGGTATGCACTATTGTACAACGCCGAGGTATCCCGAGTGGCTATTGCTGCAATGCGCAACCTTCACCCAGACATTGTGGCTACTGTACAGCAACAAGCATTGTATTCTAATGCAGAAGAAGAATTATTGGGGACATTGTCCAGTGTGAGTTTACTTTCTCTGCTTATTACAGAAAAAACTCAATCACCTCAATTTTAAAATTTCCCTCATCTTCATGAGTAGATAGTTTATTAGAATATCTGAGTAAGATAGTAGTAATAAATAAAATAATATAATATGCCTGCAATCTGAGATGAAAACTGATTATTTCTTTATGTATATTGCAGACATCACTGCCAACAATAGACAAGTTTCAAGAATTGCTGGAGCAAAATCCGCATGTGTTTTACCAATCACGGACTGCCAAATCCCTGCTGGCTCACTGGCAGTTACTCAAGCAGTATCACCTACTGCCTGATCAATCAGTGCAGCCTTTACCTAAAAGTGAGTATGTCTATTATGATTTCAATGTTCATTGAAGCTAACAGATAAAATCCAAAATAAAAAGGTTTTGAGCAGTGGTGGCCGAGTGGTTCGAGCAGTTGCCGGTGACACAAAGATCGCAAGTTGGAAACCCGACTGTACCAATGAGTTTTTCTGAACTCAAGTACTGTGATTAGTCACACCACAAGCTTTATGGTGAAGGAAAATATCGAGAGTATTCTCTTATCTTTTTAAGTATCTTATTAAGTATAATAAGAAGAAGATATAATAATATTTGTTTTCTTTCAGATCCAGGTGACAAAATATTAACATTTTCTGATGCAGAGGAAACAATGAATGACAATGACCTTTCAGATTACAAAGAAGATGGAATAGATATTGAAATGCAACTTGCAGACAGGTGAGTTCAATTAATGTATTATGTATTGAGTTGAAAAAGTAACTAGAGAAATTGGATGGTACAGGACTCATTCGAAATATATATCTTTACGACATGGGTAGGCCGAAGTGTTAAGTGGCATACACTCACCCACGTTTTAGGTGCCAATGTGACAACTATAAATACGTATTTGAATTTTAGGTTCCTCACTCTTTTTCTCGGTGTGATTAATTAAGTACTGTTCTTAAGTTCAGAAAAAATCTTTGGTACAGTCAGGATTCGAACTTGCAAACTTTGCATTGCAGGCAACTTTTCATTCAAAGTAGTTGTTGCCAGAAAAAAGATCTATGCATGAGTTGGATAACCGGGTAGAAAACAGTGCAGGACTCAGCGTGGGGCCAGTTGTTTATTCTGGAGCCTTTTCAAGGGGCCTATGAATCGCTTTAGGTTATCAAAGGAATAGTATTATAATACCATGAGATTATTTAAATGATAGCCATGCACAAGTAATATTTTTCTGCCCCTATGAAAAAGGGAACCATGTAAAAAAAATCTGAATCCTTTGTTTCACAATTTCTTCTCCTAATAGGTTTTTGTTCTTGGAAAAGGTAGTAACTGTAGTTTTATATTTATCATGTGACATTAAATAATAGGGTCCCTTTATAATATACCTAATATACCTCTGGCGGAAAGTGGGTGTGTGGGTATTACCCATACACCTCTGCCTACCCCTTCCCTTCCCTTCTCCTCACGCCTCACGCCCATGCCGTCCCACAAGGGTCGGGGACCCTTGTGGGAAGGCGTGAGGATATTTATTTATTTAATTTTTGTCGCTTACATTCAATAAATGATTTATGATACGATTTGATTTAGGTAATTAAATAAAACAAAAAGCTTTTTAAAATTTTTATTTAAATTATCACATTGTAAGTGTAGGCAGCCTTGGTGGGTCCAGTGGTTCGAATAGTCCCCTGCTCCACAAAGATTCTACAAAAGTCTATAAAATTATGTTTAAATCAATGTTTCAGGCTTATAAAGCCGAGTTGGGTGTACCATTTTCCAATCTACTATTGCTTGTCTTTTATACCCTTCGGCTCGTTGGAGTCTATGCCAACATACATTAACGGCGAAATACATACCTTCCCATCCACCTATTAAGACACTGTGACAATTTATCCACCAGAATTGAGAAGAAAGACATCCGCATCCTAGAGAACTCTCTATCACGATGGCAAGTGTTGGTCCAATCAGTGGCCGGTGGCAGCGTGGAGCTGGACAAGAATACTCTCGCCGTACTGCGGGGACGACTCGTGCGATACCTCATGCGGTCAAGGGAGGTCAGTATCTGTTCAAATTCAAGATGTTCTAGACCTTGCTACCTTACTACAAACATACTACCTCTTTATTAGTATGGAAATAGATTTACATGAACATATTTACATATTCCAACCGGTTTCGATTAGAGTTTTGAATTACTTTGAAATTACTATGAGTAATATTTGCAACAGGTTGCTGTATTGGGCATACCTCTTTATGAAATGTTGGATAATTATAACGTATTTTTAAAGTAAGTGCATAGCTGTAGGTACAATATAGTTGAAATATATGTATAATATCTCTAACCAAGATTAATGTACTTACATGAATCTGATCAAAGAAAAGTGTATCGTATGACGTATAGGGAGGTCAAAGAGATTGCGCTGGACTTAGGCAAATGGAAGGAGTTGCATCAGAGACGCTGACAGTAGCTCAGGTTTTCGCCAGGTATGTATTTAGGTGTCAGACATCGCGGCCATAGCTGTTTCTCAACTACTCTATACTTACACTAGTTGTCCTAGTTTTCGTTTGGGTGAAAAAGTTCCTAAAACACGATCGCAGCGCCACCTATCGGGTCCAATGGTGAATCTACACCATTCCCGAATCCACTTGAACACATACAAAATTTCATCAAAATCGGCCTAGCTGTTTAGGAGATCAGTCACGCACAGAAGAAATATTATCTATACTAATATTATAAAGCTGAAGAGTTTGTTTGTTTGTTTGTTGGTTTGAACGCGCTAATCTCAGGAACTACTGGTTGGAAATGAAAAATTATTTTTGTGTTGGATAGTCCATTTCTCTAGGAAGTCTTTAGGCTATATAACATCACGCTACGACCAATAGGAGCGAAGCATAAATGAATAATGTTGCCAGAACGGGAAAAATATTCCTTTTTGAGAGCTTCCGTTGCGTACGCTGCGTAAACGGTTTAAGTTACGAAAATATCATGTATTAGGGAATTGTTCATCTTTAAAAGTTCAAAAAAAAAAAAGTCCGCGACAGCATGTCTATCTTTTAAAATTGACTCACTATAACCTTTTTTATGGCAATCAAGTCCACGATGGTCTCCTGAACTACTTAACCGATTTCAATCAAATTTGCGCACCGTATGCAGTTTGATCAAACTTAAAAGAAAGGATAGCTTACATCACAATTGGACCCGATAGGTGGCGCTGCGATCGTGTTTCAGGAAATTTTACTTTTTCACCCGGGCGAAGCTGGGCGGGACAGCTAGTTATATATATATAAAGATGTATGCATGTTTCCTCGCTATGTTTTACTTCCGTAACGTCGTTGTATTTAAGTTTGGAAAATTCTCATTGGTGCAGACTTAAATCAATTGGCCATAGCAAAGATATAAGCTAGTTTTAAAGGTATATGCTGTAAATATGTAATATACTCTTTTATCGATATTGAATGTTATGACATATTTTAAGTGTTTCAGACTTATCAGTCATATTTAAGAGGGTGCTCCAAAATAATAAAAAAAAACTGTCAATATTGATATAATATGGTAAATGATACGTAATTGATAGCATGTTTATTTATGTGAAAAATTAACTGTTTTATGGCCCTTATGTTCATCTCCATGATATATGCCGAGGTTGAAGCAGTGATTGCTGTTCGGTTACATAGCATTTGTGTAAAGCTCAGGGGCCTTTCCATAATGTACAAATTTCATCCTTATAGACGCGCGAAAGGGACAGATAAATGTGTTTAAAAAGTCTATAAAGCTGTACCTTTCGCACTTCATTAAAGCAAGCAAAATCCCAACATGGAAAGACCACAGGGAGCCAACTACATCGGTAGCGTGAACCTAGCATTAGATCTTTGGTAATAGCTAGTAGGAGAATACTATTTTGGAGTTATGGAATACTAGCTTATGCCCGCGGCTTCGTCCGCGTGGAGTTTGAAAAAGTAGCTTTGGAGATTTTCCTGCTATAATCAGGTTCAGCCGCTATGCCGTGAAAGAGAGCATCATAATATATGAACTTAAAATAAAAAAATTAAAAAAACAGTAGTACCCTACGTCCTATTCCTAGGTATAAGCTATCACCATTTCAACTTTCAGCCAAATCGGTTCAGCCGTTTGGCCGTGAAAGAACCGCAAACATCCAAACTTACAAACTTGCACATTTATAATATTAGTAAGATAACATTAGTAAGATATTAGTGAGATTATTATATTGATGGATTATTTTACTTTGAGTAATAAGTTATGTTGTTGTGTATTCTGTGTCCATGGTGATAGTATAGATGTAGATAGGATAGTGATGAATAGCTGTTAACTCTACTAATATTATAAATGCGAATGTTTGTAAGTATGTATGTATGAATTTTCGTTACTCAATCACGCCAGAACGGCTGAACGGAATGGAACGAAATTTGGCATATAGATAGATTATTAGCTGGATTAACACATGTTTTGTTGCGAAAATAAATACATACATACATATCATCACGCCAAGTCCCTAACGGGGTAGGCAGAGAGTATAGAGCGCCAGTTCTCTCTAGACTTACATACCTCTTTCGCTTCGTCCACATTCATCAGTCTCTTCATACATGCTCGTCGTTTTCGAGTACTCTTAACGTTCCCGTCCTTGAGAGTCCGATCTATTTGATCCAGGTAGTTGGAACGTGGCCTTCCTCTGCCTCTTCTTGCACACACTTTTGCTTTGTATATGTTATATGTATATTTGAAAATAAATCGAGACAAAATTATACTATTGAAATCGATTTTACGTGGTTGAAACCGCGGGGCACACAGCTAGTGTAGTAGTAGGAGAGCTAGCACCAATTTTTGGGTAGGTATTTGAGGCAACATTAAACTTGTCACATACCTCTCCTATTATACCCTAATATGGAACTGCAGACTTGCTGGTAAATTTTCAAATTCTTATTACTTATACTTAAATAGCATTGCAACTAGCTACTTAGCTAGATTATACGTATAATCCTATATTAAAGAACCGAGTTCTGCACCCCTGGTAGGTGTATGTGTTAAGTGCGTGTGTGTGTGTGTAAAATAGGTGATAAATATTATTATTATTTTTTATTTTATTTTACAGGTATATTATTATTAGTATAGATGTAGGATATGATTTCTTATAAATGTGTTTATATTCGCATAAGTATATTATATTTTTAAGGTACACGCGCATAAATCGTGAAACAGTCATTTGGAAAGCATTTTATTGCATAAAATGCAGCCATGAAACACGTGCTCACCTCACCAATATCGTAAAATATCGACTGTAGTGCGATAAAATTGTACATGCACACAACAGGTGGGTTTTTATGTTAGCCCCTGACATGTCCGCCAAGGTCGCCGGCCACCCTAATGACACGGCCACAGTTCGATCGACCTACAAATAGTGGGCAGAGGCTAAAATCGATTTTGTAAATCGCCATCAAAATATCGATTGCCCTCGTTCCTATACATCCACTACGTGATCGCTCGGGTGACTTTGTCTGTTATTATCTATTTCAAAATGTTCACTGTATCTTATAACAGCACCTAATCTTATCGTAGGATTTCCGAGATCGCTTTATCAACTGACGACTTATTTTTTATCATTTGTATGTAATGTATTACGAAGTAAGTTGTTAGACGCCAGGTATCATCTGATTGTGTTACGTGTACACACATTGTTCGTAGTTTTGACTTGTAGTTATTTATTATTTTGACGGCCGTCTGGTCAAGTGGTTAGAGCTCCTGAATGCGAAACTGGAGGTCGCGGGTTCGATTCCCGTTGAGGACAGATATTTGTGCGATTAACACGAGTATTTGTCTTGGATACCCTAGGATCTATATATCGTTGTCTAGTTACCATAGTACAAGCTTTGCTTTATTGAATGGGATTATGGAATTTTGTGTGGAATTGTTCCGAGGTATTATTTTATATAATATAATATCTTCACGCCTTCCCACAAGGGTCCCCGAAGGGGTAGGCAGAGGTGTATAGGTATTACCCACACACCCACTTTCCGCCTGGCATATATTTTAGGTGCCAACGTGACAGACGGCGAGTCCATCGCTGTTTCTCAAGCACGACTATAGATACGCCTTTATAAGGCTTCTCAGACGTATGCAGGTTTCCTCAGGTACAGTCGGGATTCGAACTTGCGATCTTTGTGTCGCAAAGACTCGAACCACTCGGCCACCACGGCTATATGTATTATTATTATTTTAACGTCAAAAATACTCAAAACCGACGAGTATGTATGAAGAGACTGATGAATGTGAACGAAGCGAAAGAGGTATGTAAGTCTATAGAGATCTGGCGCTCTATACTCTTTGCCTACCCCGTTAGGGACTCAGCGTGATGATATGTATGTATGTATGTATTATTAGGTTGAATAACGTTATTAATAATAATAATAATTTTATGCATAAATCAACACCAATTAATACAATAAATTGGTGTTTATGAAATTTGTTACATACATGGGTGGCTGAGTTTTCAGCATGAAGATTAAGTTATTTGAAAGCCTTAACCTTTCCTAGTGAGTGCGTAACTGTGCCTCGCTGTACCACCCACTTTTTTCGATTTAATCCTGTTACAATTGGTGGAGCTTTTTCGGAGATTAGCCGGAAAAAACAGACAGACAAATAAAAAAATATGAATTGTATGTTTGTTTACAGTGCCGTATACACTTTCATATGTATTTTGAAAAAAGACAGTTATTTTGATATTGCATTTAGACATTTCAATTGTATTTAATACTTAGAATTAATTAAGTTTCGAATTTGTCCGCTTATTAGTATTGTTAGGACCGATAAGAGAAATTATACTATTTCGATCGACAAGATGTATTGCAGAGGAATGCCCAGTCTCCGCAGTGGAGTTGATAAAGGCTGATTGTAGGATGCATAAACGGCGAGTATGTATGAAGGGATTGGTGAGGGTGGATCACACGAAAGAGGTCTGTTAGTCGAGAACTGGTACTCTTCATGATGTGAGCGACTCGGCATGATATGTATGCAAAAGGAAACCTCGAAAAGATAATTAATAACGCCCTACTGCCTTTATTCGCGTAGGTCAGCGTAATATTACGAGATTTCTCCGTATCTCGTTACGAAATTCTAAAACTAAAATGTGCAAGATAAGGCCATGCGTATGATACTGCCAATGTCCTTCTTGCTTGTGTGTGAAAATTGTTATACGATACATCATGACGTTTAAATGTAAATCGTATGTAATAAAATACCGCATCTATCGAATTTCTGAGTGCACTTGTTAACGGTTTGCCGTGGTAGCCGAGCTATTAAAGTAGTCGCTCTCAGGGCGTTGCAAGGTAACCGCTTACCATCAGGCAGACCGCCACGAATGTGGTATGAAAAACACGATCGAATCAAGATCGAATCCCGATTATACCTACGGCTTTTTTATGATTTTCCACTACAATGATAAACCTGCAAACGTTTCAGCAGAAATTCAAAGTCGTATGTAGTCGTAATTGAGAAACGGCGATGGACTCACCGTCTGTCCATTGCCACCTAAATATGGTTCCGGCGAATGAGGGATGTTGATCCTCTTCTTATCCGTTTGGGGATCCTTGTGAGCAGACGTGAATACATGTTCTACATTCTACTACTATACTATGCTACTAGGCTATATTATAAAAAGGATTTGTTATATTTACAGTTACATGCAAAGATGAAGTCTTTACCCTTACATACCGGTCCAAACTTACTATTTTCAGTCACGATCAGTTGAAAACTATATGCAAGTATAAATGATTCAATGGTATAATTGTGCGCAGCCGCAAGTGCAAGCGCATGTGTGTTTACACAACATTCCTTCATAACAATACCATTGTTTTGGCATACCCAGTACGTCTCACATACAAAACATCGTTTATTAATCAATAATGAATCGATAAATGCAATGTGCAACTTCGCTGATGTCCGATGAATTCACCGAGGCTTCGTCTTGGCGATACTGTCTATATGCCATTATAAATATTAAAGAACTAAATTCAGCAATGGAGTAGCTTCCTAGTACCGGTTGCTCAAACTGTGGTCTGGTGTTCAACCATTTGGGGTCGAAGGTATGCATTGTCAATGCCATGTGACTAACAAGATAACTGTCCTACTATGACGTGCCATTATAATTCAAACGTGCATAAGAGACAGACGTATATGACGTTTATGAGTCCGTCCCTTTCGCGCTGTAAAATATTTTTTTTTGTTCCGAAATCGCTGTTCTAGAACAATTCTAATCCTATGTTATATTATAAATTTTGAGTACGTATTTTGTTGGTTCCGCTTTTACGTCATAACAATTTCGATCATCATGAAATTTGGTATGCATGTAGGTACAGTAAAGAAATAGGCAATTTATTATCCCTGTGGGATTATGCCATGATGGCAAGCAGCTGTGCAATTGGTAGAATTAAAAAAACTCACTCTGAATAAATACGTCAATTGTCCTTTAACATGTCTA
This sequence comes from Drepana falcataria, assembly GCA_945859725.1. NCBI lineage: Eukaryota > Metazoa > Arthropoda > Insecta > Lepidoptera > Drepanidae > Drepana > Drepana falcataria. The sequence goes on from OX243922.1 coordinate 10,149,580, forward strand.
GATAACTCACGCGTTGTTGTAACTGTCGGAATTTACATATTATGCGAAAAGGCGATAGTAACCTTATCTACATATAAACGCAGCATTTCAGTCGTAAGCGTATTATGCTTCCGCAATTACTAACGATTGCCTCGGTTGTACAAATTTGTTTAAAACATTCACCAAACTGATTGTGTTAATTTATGTAATAATTGTGTGATTTTCTTTAATTTTATTCGTATGAAAGATTGTTAAAAATGTGGGAATTCCAAGGCGCTGTGGGAATTGCTACGCGTTCTTACTTACTTAATGAATAACCTCATATATTTACTTGTACGTATACTAAAGTAATTTCTTCATTATACTATTGACAAACGGGGTTCGAAGTACTCCTTTTTGCGACCAAAATAACTCCTACCTTGGTATGTTTTCTGTCTTCGATTTTCTTAATTCCATGTATTTCACACCGATCCAATAATACTTCTTAGTCACAAGTTTTCTCCTATTTCACAGTACCGTGGCCTAATGATATTTTTTTTCTATGATAAATATGCCATAGTGATTAAATGTAAAATAGGCGAACAAAATCCTAAATGGATGTCGTATGTAAGTGCTGTAGGGCACGTAGAGTACATCACACAATAACATAATTTGTTTATTTGTTATCATGATTGCAGAACTTTAATTTGTTATGGTTCCAGTAAATAGTGAACGACATAACGAGTATAGAATATAAAGTAAATGCAGTTGATCATATATTATTATCCATTGTTTTAAATACATTATAATGTATACCTATTTACTGTTTAATGTTGTGTAAAGACATTAAGAGAGTGCAGTCACCCTATATATTTATCAGGTTGCAAGTATATTTGCAATTTTATTCAATAAATAAAAAATATTGGTTTGACGTGGACGGCTCACACACACACGCCCGGTTTCCGATGACAGTAGAAAAAAATCATTTGTTAGTCGAAATTAAACAGAATCCTAAAGGCATAGTATGTCCCGTCTTGTGGTATTAGTTACTGAAACCTGTGATATAATTTTGTTGTGTATTCCATCCTTGAGGATCGCAGTGCACTGCACTTAAAAATAAGGCCACTAACACACCAATCGTAATGATTTAATTCGAAGTTATTTAGCCGTTTTTGCGATCAGTTCTTTCACACATTGTTTCAGTGTATCACTGAGCGCTCAATTGTGGTCTTCTATTTGTACTAGTGAGTGATCATTTATTTCCATGCGGCAGAAAGTTCATTGAACACACACAAATAACCGTTATCTGATGTGAAATTATGCTCGACGAAATATCCTATCTCCCCGTTTGTTGTTCAGTAATCGTTGCATTCAAATAACATTCGTGGAATGACAACATTTGCTATTTATAATTTCAAAACTTTACTATTGTCTTGTATTGTATAATCACGGTACACTTGCATGAATATTTTGGGATCTAATTTCATACAAGCTTTTTGCGTGTTAGGCGAATTTAAAAAAACATCCAGAGATTTCATCCCATTATAGAATGCATACTTTTCGAGTTGGAATGAATCGTTATACTGCAACCTTCAAGTAAGTCCTAGTCTGTATTATAGTCCTCTGACGTACCCTGAAGTACTATATCTAGATTTAGATTCATATTCTTCTAGCACTCTTTTGTCTAATAAGAGCTCTAATTAAGTACTTTCTCATTAAATTTAAATAGTTTAGATTCTTGAGAGTCCTCGGGCACTGTTTTGCTTGATAGACGGTCCACTAAAGTCCTGTTTGTTTAAATTTAAAGTACCGTTTCTTAGACTACTCCAAACCTATTTCCAAGTTAGCTCTGGCTTGAAATGTATTGATACTTGTGGAAATTCGAACTACGTTCTTAACTACAATGCTATCATCTCAAAAATGTCCTCCAGGGCTTCGTTACATCTGGTCAGGAAATCATAAGAAACAAATATAAAGTGTCTTAATACCCTTATACCAAACCTGCGTGTTACACGAACACTAATCGAAGTCCCTAGCAGCAAACGAAGGCAGGATACTGGTAAGGCCTGATATCATTGGGTCGGTACCTATCATACAACGCAGCAAAACAAGCGCTATATACCTATACTAGCTGTCCCGCCCAGCTTCGCCAGGGTGAAAAAGTAAAATTTCCTGGATCACGATCGCAGCGCCACCTATCGGGGTCCAATTGTGATGTAAGCTATCCTACCTTTCAAGTTTGATCAAACTGCACACGGTGTGCCATAAAAAAGGTTATAGTGAGTCAATCTTAAAAGATAGACATATGCTGTCGCGGACTTTTTTTTAGATCTTTTAAAGAGGAACAATTCCCTCATCTATACTAATATTATAAAGCTGAAGAGTTTGTTTGTTTGTTTGTTTGTTTGTTTGTTTGTTTGTTTGAACGCGCTAATCTCCGGAACTACTGGTTGGAATTGAAAAATTCTTTTTGTGTTGGGTAGTCCATTTCTCTAGGAAGGCTTTAGGCTATATAACATCACGCTACGACTAATAGGAGCGAAGCATAAATGAATAATGTTGCCAGAACGGGAAAAAATATTCCTTTTTGAGAGCTTCCGTTGCGTACGCTGTGTAAACGGTTTAAGTTACGAAAATATCATGTATGAGGGAATCTTTCCTCTTTAAAAGTTCTAAAAAAAAGTCCGCGACAGCGTATGTCTATCTTTTAAGATTGACTCACTATAACCTATTTTATGGCAATCAAGTCCACGATGGGCTCCTGAACTACTTAACCGATTTCAATCAAATTTGCACACCGTATGCAGTTTGATCCAACTTAAAAGAAAGGATAGCTTACATCACCCAATATCCATCCCCCAATTGGACCCAATAGGTGGCGCTGCGATCGTGTTTCAGGAAATTTTACTTTTTCACCCGGGCGAAGCTGGGCGGGACAGCTAGTACATGATATTTGTGTAACTCAAACCGTTTACGCAGCGCACGCAACGGAAGCTCTCAAAAAGGAATATTTTTTCACGTTCTGGTAACATTATTCATTTATGCTTCGCTCCTATTAGTCGTAGCGTGATGTTATATAGCCTAAAGCCTTCCTAGATAAATGGACTATCCAACACAAAAATAATTTTTCAATTCCAACCAGTAGTTCCTGAGATTAGCGCGTTCAAACAAACAAACAAACAAACAAACAAACTCTTCAGCTTTATAATATTAGTATAGATAGAAGCGAAATACCATTGAACAATCATTTATCTATCGTCCTGTAGGTTTACCCATGACGTGATATTGCTGTCTCTGTACCTACAATTATGAAATAGACATGAATAAATATGACCCTTTTGGCAATTGTACGTAATGACAATTTTATCATACGTTTTGGATCATATTGAATCGTACACGACCCTACCCGATGAGGCTCATTGTCTGATCTTTACTCTGACTAAATCCTTTTAACAGGAAATGTTCCTACCTATTACCAAATGTATTTGTACTGACATTTAACGTTTGCCAAATATTTTAGGAATAGTAATGGTAGGAGCGTAAGGCGTGAAAGGCAACAATAGGCCTTTACTCATTAATTAAAATCACTAGTTTGGTGAGCGGTTGTTTCAGTTTTCCCCGGAGCAAGCTAACAGCTCTGGAAGCTTCTGAACTCCAAACGGCACAGGTTTTACGCTAACATAACTGTTACTGCAGTTAGATTAATTTGAGGACGGGTCTGTCCCCGTTCAACACGTGCTAATTGCGCTAACCACAAAATATTTTCTTCCGCCATTGACAATACGTTGACTCGAGCTCTCTAGCGCGAGTGTTCATTTTCAAGAGCGTACAAATTTAAATATAATAAAAGATTGTAGATGCCGGCCGGAGACGATGCGTAAAGATTACATTCTTACACATTATCTGCTGAAATTAGGACTGACGCAAAATACACTATATAATATTTTTTCATTTCATAATTATCTATGTTGTATACCCATACATAATATATGTATAAAAAATTACTTGATTTGTGTTCGCTTTAAAAACTAGGAAAATTCGGCTCCGATTGAGCTCGAATGTTGACACATGTACAAGACCGTTCAAGGTTTGTTTTAATCTATAAGGTGGAAAGTGGGTGTGCCGAGGTGTATAGGTGGTACCCTACCTATACACCTCTGCCTACCCCTCCGGGGACCCTTATGGGAAGGTGTGGAGATATATTATTGTTATTTTAGAGGCAACCCTAAACACGATCCTACTACCTATAAAAGTGTAAAGGCGAAAGTCTGAGGATGATCTATTTCACACAAAATCTAGGTACTGAACGGAATTGGACGAAATTTGGAACAGAGATTGATAACTAGCTGGATTACTGATAGCTGGATGATAATATGTTTTATTCCAGGAAAACAACCAATGAAATCAGATTTTACGTGGGTGAAGCCGCAGGCCACAGCTATATATATATGTCACCGTAAAATTGTAAGCACCGTTAAATTATGATCTATCTCGCGAGATGTTAAACTTACGATAAATTGTTAACCATAAGACACTGCTTACAGTTTAACGCATTATTTTTCGGTAGATTATAATCTATCGAAATGAAACTGTTAGATTACAATCTGTCGAGTGTCAAATTGTCAACTGTCCGAAGGCTGTCCCTGATTGGTCGGGGTCTTACAGTTTGACCGTTCTGTGTCCATAGAGCTAGGAATGTGTTACGGTTCACAATCTATAGGCAGTTTACAATCTCGCGAGATAGATTATAATCTAACGGTGCTTGAAATTTTACGGTGACGGTATTTAAATATTAACAAAAGGAGTCATAATGAGGACAAATGTCGTATATACTATTAACCTATGCATGAGATGTGGGTTCAGTATTTATTTAGTTTCTACTTCATATTCACATCAGCGTCGTGCAAGCGGAGTATTTTTTTGAATCATAAGTTTATTTGATGAACTCTACGTATCTTATTTGTTTGGGATTTCCCAAGGAGATTGGTTATGGCAAGATATGCAAATTGCAAACTATACAACAACAACTCCAAACCTACAACGTAAATAAATAATGAGGTCAGTAAATGTTTTGTTATATTAAATTAATAATTTATGTTCCACATTTGCCAAGCAAATGCATCAATAAAGTAATTACCTACATATTGATATACCTACCTACCGTTTGTGAAAAGACGTCAACCTCTTACGATATCTTTGCGTTTATCGCATTGTGACTGTGTACACATAATGATATCCAACTAAAATAAAATAGGTATTTGATAACGGTACATGTTTAATTGCCTCGACTAATTGATAAAGGAACGTTGTAGTCAAACTATTTAATTGTAAATTGGCCAAGGTACCTACTGTATGTAAATATACTCAATTGGTACTACATATAAATTCTGAAGCTCGTAGCAACAAGTTCATTGCAGTTTTTTCAAGGAACTGCCAGAAGTAACGTCCGTATGGTGTTTACATAGTTGTTTAAATGTAGTGTCTCTGTTCAAACTGTGTTCAAATTTAATTAGGCATATAGGCATAAGCGCTATTACATTTAAATGTAATTGCCTATATAATAGTAATTAAAAGAATAACGTTATAAAATACGTATGTTTAAAATGTCGTGCCATTCTGCACTGTAGCGTGGTGTTCAGAGGTTTTAAAAAAGCAGTTGAAAATTATCTATCGATTAGTGAGATATGTTTTGCTATCAAGGTAATTTAAATTTAAACTAAAATACAATTATGTATGAGTTTTATCGCGCGTCATCATTGTTCATTGTACTACCAAATTCGTATTTTCAAGGTATGTTGTGTTACATTACTGTAAAGGTATAAAATATATTTAAGCAGATAATAACAACCGTTTTATGTATTTAAAAGCAATCTAATATCACGGGATTGTCGAGGTACGTACCCTATATTGTCACAAGGCGCTTTTAACATCGCTGCATCGTATGTACTTACGTTCTCTTTGCTGACACAAGGTTAGAAGCCTACTTTATAGTAAGCGACCACCACGATATATGAAAAATAAATCGTGCGTTGTCGACCTAACGGTTGTATATTAGAGGAAACAATATATTTATGTGAACTTCCTTATCCTTATAATGCAGTTTTGTTACTGGACTAATTTAATCTGTAACTTATTCCGTATCGAATACAACGAATGAAGGTGATTATTCCACTGACGCGGGGCGATATTAGTAGATACATACATTACCGTATGTGGGGCTATGCTACGCTTCACTGCGCTTGCAACTAGAAATCGGTTTATCACGACGTCTGTGGGCTTAAAACTAAATGTTTTTTCTAGAGGTTTATAATACCAAAGTCTCTCGCCGCATCTTTCTTTGTTACTTTTCGCGATAAACTCAAAAACCACGTAACGATTTTCATTCAAATTCCTACAGTAGACAGAGTAATACGCTGTCAATAAGATAGATTGTTGAAAATGTCCAAAAAAGTCAAGCCGCCTTGGAGCTTTAATCGAAAACGATGCCTAATCCCTTTACGATAAAACAAAGCAAAGTATGTAACCGCGCGAAGCCGGGGCGGGTCGCTAGCGATAATATTACGGGGGTAAAGTAATCAATCAAATTGGAATGTGGAATAGGAGCTGCCCCGGCAAAATATTTTGTAAGAATCAATCGCCTGCATACATATCACAACACAAATCATTAACTGTCTGTATTGTGAACCGCTAGCGATATTATTGACTTTCAATGAAATAACATAGTTGGAACTAATTAGTATTGCTGATTTGTGTATTCAATAAGAATTTCAACGTCGTTTAACCTAATGACCTTCGTTGCGTACTCTGCTTTGCATATATTATTGAACGTGTGAAACACTTGTTTTAATCTGGACAGTGTGAATTGTATGTAAAGTTGAAATCGAGGAAGCATTAGTAACACTAAAATTGTAATGATATAGACATGCCAGGTGTAGCAGCTACCTCCTCGTATCGTTATCTCACTAATTAGCGTATCCACAACTGTATGTTGCACGTTGATTATAAATACATTTTCATACAATTTTCATGAGAATAGAATTGAAAACATTATAAATGGTATTTGTGTAATCAGACTAATGAGTATAGATAGTGCCATCCACGAAGACGCACTCCACCAATTTCCAGTCGAGGGGGTCGCGGGATGCAGGGAGTGTAACCCGAGTGTAGTGTGCGTGTGCACTCATAGGTAATCTGTGTGAACCGATAATACTCAGACATTAGTTGAAGGTTGCACAGTTACACTAAACTATGAGGAATAATAGTGGGGTGCGTCTTCGTGGATGGCACGATCTATATCGAGATGAGACACCTTAGTCTAGGACTATAGTATGAGACTCCTTTCACGAGACTGGTTTTCTCTCGTTTCTCTTGGACAGTAGTCGCTGTCTTATATTTTATTAATCTTGATAATAATCCTATATTATCCCCATATATAACCATATTATTATTATTATTAATCCATTTATTTCAGGCAACACAATAAAAGTACACGTACAAATATAGGGCCCATAAATATATTTTATAATATTTTGAAAACATGTTTATAAACAAATATAGGTAGGTACATGGTTGGCTGTATTATTGATATTTTTGTGGGGATTTCAATGTAAATTAAAAACAATTTAAAAATATATTTCGTGTTCCCGTGTAAAAATATATCTGAAAAAAAAAAGATTTCTATAGGTGCAAGATTTTATTAAATTGTTTTAGTAGTTTTTATCTTAATCAATTCAAACAATTTTATGCACTTACAAACAATCAAACTTTCCTTTTTTAAATATTACTGTAGTAAAGTGCACCCAACTATAGCAATGTCAATAACAGGTATGTATAACTACCTATGTATCTGGAACTAATACGGCGCACCCGAATGTCCACAAAATTGATTAGGTTTTATCAAAGCCATTCGTTCTGCGGAAAGTACATTAATTACTATCCGATTTGTTTACTCATAATTGCCTTGAGCATATTGAATAATCGTCAATTATTTTTAATATTTGTACATAGTTGGGCATCAATGAAGTACCTACATCGATTAAAATTTAAATATCTTTCATTCAACTTACGGGATACGGAACACTTCGCATGTCACATATTCACTGATGCATGTGGATAATAATAATAATAATAAATACATTTATTTCACCAAATAAGTGGGTGTGTGGGTATTACCTATACACCTCTGCCTACCCCTTCGGGGACCCTTGTGGGAAGGCGTGAGGATATATTATTATTTATTTCACCAAACAGTTTCACAAAATAATTATTATGCTAAGGTTAGTAGTATTAGTGGTAGTCGGTTTCCGAATGGAAATGAGAAAGCATTTGCAACTGCTGACATTGCTAGGCTGCAGAACAGCCTGTGTTAATGTTAAGCAGGCCCATGCCTCTGGATACAAAATGAATGTGGATGGAGCGAAAGAAGTCTGTAAGTCTAGAGAGAATCGACACTACTATTTCTGCCCGTGAGGGACTCTTGAGTTATGACATGTATGTATAGGGGTATTAAGTAAGCCGAGGTAGAAGAGCGGTTCGACTAGTTGCCTGCAACACAAAGATGCTCAGTTGGAATCCCGACTGTATAAATGAAATTTTCCTGAACTTATGTACAGTGATTAACAACTATGAGCTTTACGGTGAAGAAAAAATGCACACTGCGATGGTAATATCTACACAGTTCTGGTGCCCCTTCGAGGATCCGGGGGATCGGAAGGAGGGCGTGAAAATTTATATAGAAGTTTTAAATTGCTGTTACCAGAATTGGTAGAAAAATGCGATTGCAGCAATTCTTGTATTTCGTATTCAAGAATGTATCGAAGCAGGTCTTGCGTTTGTGCAAACTGATACGTTCGCACTGTTCAACCATTCTGTTTTAATTAAGCATACCAATTAACAGCTGTGCATACGACTAGCGACAATAATTAGTTCAATATCTTGACCAATGACGAATGTACAATGATTACCTAAGTATCTATGACAGTGTAGTCGGTCGTGCTGTAAACAGGTAAAATACATTCTGAATTTGTGATGTATTTGAGATATATATTGCGTCGTTGTGAACCCAATTTTAACTTGGGTTTAGCATGTTTGTCAGTGATATAAATGGATAATCCAAGATTTGATGTCTTCACATTCTTAGACATATTTCATAGAAATACACAATTGAAACTATTTTCTATAGTTTCAAGTGCCTATTAATCTTTAATATCAAGGGGATGCTTTAGGTTAATTTCCGCGTTTAACGAACGTTAGTCGTTTAGTATTTTTTTAACTAGCTGTACCTCGTGGTATCGCCCGCGTTAAATGTTTTTAAGTATTTAAGTGAGCGGAGCAGTAATAATATTATATTCATAATATATGCTCCGCTTACTTGGGTAGTAGCACATCCAATTAAATATTTTTTTGTATTGTATAGGAAGTACTCCTGAGATTAGCTATCTCCCGCGTGAATATTAAGTGTATTGATTGATGCAAATACTACAAGTAAAATTTTGTTTAGATTGCTGTGGGAAGGAGCACAAGGGACCACCCGATCGACGTGGACCTGAGTCTGGAGGGGCCGGCGGCTAAGGTCTCACGCAAGCAGGCCACTATTCGACTCAGGAATAGCGGCGATTTCTTTATGTCATCGGAGGGCAAAAGACCAATATTCGTCGACGGCCGGCCGGTGTTGCAAGGAAATAAAGTCAAGCTTAATCATAATACTGTCATTGAGGCGAGTTAAACTTTTTTAAATATCTAAGAGCAGGATTCCTGTTAAATTATAAAACTATCTGGTGCCCGCTACTTTGACCAAGTAGAATTATTATTTCGATTAGTTTTAAATAATTAGCTCCCAATAAAATTTTGCATCTTCTATTACATGTCGTTCAAATATTATACTTTTCCTTAAAAATAAATCAATCTTGGTTCAGATGTTGTGCCTTGACAGACAGACAGATGAGAGTTACTTTCGCATGTATCACATTAAAAGGATTATTATGACGTGACTTTGTTGTATTTGTGAGGCCACTTAAATAGGATAGGGTGACAATTTCTAAACCTACCTTAACAACGACGTTGATAACCTAGCCATTTCCATTGTGTGGCGACCCTGTTTGAATCAGTCATACATAAAATATCTGTAATGCAACAAATGAAATGATTCCATCTCTTCACAGATCGCGGGCCTGCGGTTCGTATTCCTCGTAAATCAAGAGCTCATCAGCGCAATAAGCCAAGAAGCAGTTAAAGTTAACATACCTGTTTAAAACGAACAATAAAGGAAACTAATAAAATATTGTTTTATTGAGAACACATTTATTTGGTCAATTATAGAACATTTCTCAAAACTAGGTACCTACCACTCAAAACATAATACATATTACCCATTAACAATGACGGCGTGTCCATACCCCTCTGCCCGTACATACAACTAGGTTACTCAGCGTGTACGTCGACGCCATATATTAAGTCTATCACCAAACATTATCACGTGCGTTGCTGGCATACGAAGATATGCATTACTTTAATGACAAACAAAACATTTTTACATTTTTAATAAAAATTTAATCCATAACCCTTAACGAATACTATAACCGTATTAAACTATACCAAATTCGCTTAGTATCAATAACAATGGTCAACGATGTGCAGGAAAAATAAATCAACAATCCACTCGATAGTGCATAACAAACACGAGCCATGGAAATGTATGGAGAACTATTTATACGCATAGGACAGTCCGCTATCAGTCGTCAGCACCGGTGGGACTCGACCAACGGATTCGCGGTACATGCTAACAGTGCTCTATATTGCATTGTCCCAAACGTTAACCAAATAAAATTTATGAAAATCAATTATATGTGTACTTATATAATGTAATATTATACCAACGCTTTTATTTACAAAACTCAAGATCATAACTAAATTCAGTGTTATCGGAGCTCAACTTTGTACATATATTACTTCTTAACATTTACTAAACTAAATACTAAATAGTCTAAATTCTTCCCCACATGCCTAATACGAATATTATTATAAATCTTAGCCGTAATAAATAAAACAGTCCGATCACTCAAAACTAATGTAAATAACTAAATTATTTAAATATTAATATTTAGTTAATTACTACTCTTTATCTTATCTACGAAGGCAAATTTGCAAATACATACGTGTATGCAGGACTTAAAAGCACATTTATTATTAATTTATATTTGGTATATTTACTGAACACCCTGTACACGATATCAAAATAGTGAGTTCGTTATCATAATAAGGTATATGAATATGTTTATCAATATAATTGTGGGCAAGCACAATTAGGCAAAACTATAAATTTGCGTGTCTATGAGATCAGTACATATATTCTTATAACAAAATGGATCCGAATATATGTATATTATGGTATAGCATACTTAGACATAATGTTGTCCACATCAGCATATATATTAAAGGCACATTCTGCTATAAGTAAACAATGATGTATAGTTTAAAAAACTATAGATTCATTCACGGCTTTTCAAAATTTTCGCAAATAAATATGTTTTATTAAGATATATTACATCTAGCAAATATTATATTTTGATTTTAATCATTTTACTTATTAAATATAAAATATAGATTAATAACATTAAACAATATAATAATTTTGGTATGTTACAACGTGGCTGTGTATATATAAACATATACATACTTGCCACGAAATGGCTTTATTATCCTCAAATACAAAGTACCTAAGGGTACTTTCACAAACTTCTATTATTTTCTGAGTATTGGCTTTGGTTATTTCACGCTATAATTTTATTACATTCCTACGCTATGTTTCACTGCCACATCCTTACACAAAACATTGGGTAAATATTTACATTAGGCACGATGCATACAACATGAAATACTGTGCAGCTTTTGTACTTCCCTTAAATAAAGCACATTTAATTCACGTACTTATTAAAATCAGTTACGAAAGAATATGACGCGCTTAGAATAGAAGTGAGCAATCATTGACCGATTGAGCTGGCCGACTATTATTTATAAAATATTTTAACCATAATCCAGCATTACTTTACGAATAAATACATTATTTCAAACATTGCTTCAACGAACGCGGTTGTCAGTAGAATAATTACCAACATTACTAGCACAAAACGCACATAAGAACTATAATATTATTTCCATTTAATATACTATCATATTTCCTGACGACAGCAATGCAAAAGCTTTCCATGTGCTTATCACTTTCGGTATGTAGTTGATATATCTAACACCTGCAATTTAGGCAATGTGTGAAACAATATATAAATAATATTTTTGAAAGTCAAAAAGTATTGTGTTTTTCTTAGTTGAAAATAGGCTTCGCTCATGTCTATTTACAATCGATTTACAATTTCTAAGAATCACGTATCACTAGTGTTATTACTTGTCTGTGGCCCATCTATCGTAAAAAAACAGTTAACAAATACAAATATAAGTAATACTCTTTAGGGATGTAAACATTATTTAATCTGTAAGTGCATTATACGAAAATATGCTAGATAAAAATGGAATGTGAATATTCTTTATAAAATTTGAAACACGTAACAAAATACAGATCAGATCAAATTGCACTAATTAAACAATATCAACACATCTTTCTTTGCTATTAAATATCACACTACAGAATTTGGCTTCAATATAAACTAATCAAACAATAAACTAAGATGTAAGGTAACTAATAAAATCTATATTTTGGAATCTAGGTATAGGAATGATAGGACGAGACCTTTGCTGGGGTGGGATCAGGAACCTGTACGGCCGTTTCTAAATACATATTTATCAATAACATTTGAGAACCTAGTTCAGTAGCTATGTTTCAATCTAATGGTATATTTTAGATGTCCTGCGGACGATTGGTCCTGTTTCGGTTGTGTAATGACGAACTTAGCATTATTTACCGACTTGTATTTTCTAAACTTTTCGGCTAATACGTACGATTTTTTTCTATGGTTGAATATAGCTCTTGTTTTCTTCTTGATAGCCATTTTGTCAATAAAGTTGTTTTTTTCTAGGAAAACCCACGGTTGCCATTTCCTGCCCGTCAAATCAGGATTATACACATCTTTGTTCGATGTGCTAGCATAATGTGAACCGTTTTGAGTTTTCTTTATAACCACCTTAGGAACAAGCTTCTTACATTTTTTACTTTTTTCTTTGTGCATTTTAAACTGAACTTCGTCTATACTTTTAAGGACATCTTCAAATTTAGGCTTTGGTTTCTTTACAGTTTTAGGCATAGTTATGTTAGTTTTATTTAGCTTTGGCTCATCTTTGGATATTTTTAATTGTTTTAACTTTAGAAGGCTCTGTTGAGGCAATGAAAGCTTAACTTTAAGATCCCGCGTGGATTCTTTTAATGGCGGAATATACTTTTGAGCTGCTTTGGTAATCAACGGTCGTTTTAACGGTAAACTAGGGCGCGTAGGGACAAACTTTTCTTCTGTTGTGAACTTGCAATTTATTTTATTTTTATCTACGGCATTATTAATTTGAGATATTCTTGAACCTTTGTAATTAGTGATTTTTAAAAGAATGCTTGTATTTCTTTCCTCCGGTGTAGTAGAAGATACTTCAGGAGAACTGGAAGTTATACAATTAGTAGGTTCATCTATCTCCTTATAAGAAAAAACATTATCGATACTGGATTCACAAGAATGCACCGTATCATCTTGAGTTTTGGCAAGTATCAAATGATTCACAGCTTCTTCAGCGCCAGTTTCCGACGCAATATCATCTATAAAATTTCTTGTATTTTCTGGCGATGTTTCCCGTAAGCCAACATTCTCTTTATCGTCAGGAGATTTAAAGGAATTTAACGTCTCAGTTAAAAATAATAAGGAATTGGGAGGATCCAATGAACATGGAGATCCTTGCCGACTGTTTGACTCTGAAAGAATCCTTTCCAAAGATTCTTTATCGTAATACTTGTTACAATCTTTAATACCTTGGTAATCCCTGTCAATTTGAGATGGCCTGTACAAATCAATTAGTTGAGAATGATCAGGAAACATTTTATCATGATAAATAATATTGTCTGTATAACTATTGACATTACTACTAAATAAGCTCGATTCTTCGTTATCAGAGTAATCATTATATTTAGGAGACGGCGGTGATGAATCTATTGTGACATCTTCAGCGATTTCATCGCTTACAACAGTTTCAACGCATGCTACATCATCAACCCAAGATTCATGAGTGTCTTTTTCTTCTTCGCAATCCAAAATTGAAGACTCATGTAAGGTTACACAATCAGGAACATCTTGTTGTAGATCACTTTCTATCAACATTTCCGAGTTTTCTACTTCAAATTCTGCTTCTACCTCATTTTCTACCTCCGAAAAACAATTTTCTGGGATTTCTGCGTAACTAATTTTCTGTTCTTCTTCATTTTGTTCTGTTATTATACAATTATTGTCTATAAAAATACATATTGATACATTTTCTTCATTGTAAGCGGATACCGATATTGAATTCCTACGATTGCTGTGTAAAATACTACATAGGTTTTCAGTAATTAAGCCACAATTTGACTCCCTATATTTTCGACGTTTATGCGGCCAAAAAGAACGAGTTCCGTCATCTTCCGCAAACTCGTCATCACAAAAGCTTAAGGCTGACTCTGACAAGGACCTTTTAAGAGGTATTTGTCTTCTACCTAAAAGTTTTTTTTTAATATTCTCGACACCTTCAATACGAGCGTTTTCTTCGCAGTGTTCGTCAACATTCAGCTTGGACGAGTGTTCCAAAGAATAATTGTCTTTTGGGATATCTTTTCTGTTTTTTTCTATTATGGTATGGGTCACGGGATCGTTCACTTCAGGGTCATCAACTTCAGTACATTTTTCAACAGATCCGGGTATTACTGTGTTACTAGAGGTTTCTTCACAGTCTTCGTCAAAATTGAGTTTGGACAAGAGTTCAAAAGAATAATTGTCATTTGGGATATCTTTTCTACTTTTTTCTATATTGGTCTGGCTCGCGTAATCGTTCACCTCAGAGTCATCAACTTCAGTACATTCTTCAACAGATGCCAGTTTCACTGTGTCAATTGAACTATCACATTTCAGATTATTTCTTCTGTCTTTAAATGCAGAGCTGTTTTCATTTTCTAATACATTACCTACATTACACGTAGAGATCCCCTTACATTCATATTCATCTTGCATTAACACACAGGATTTACTCGTTTTATTTCTTGTTAACGCTTTATTTCCTTCAGCCGCATCTTTAAGCTCCTCTAATGGTGTCGTATTTGTTAAAATAACATTTTGGTCCGGCAATACTTTAAGAAAGTTTGCATTTACGTTTTCTTTGTCACCAATTTGAGTATCCCCTCGTTCAAGATTTACATCAGATTTAGAGCATTCGGCAATACTTATTAAACTGACAGGCTCTTTATCAGCACCGTATAGTTCATTTCCTAACCCACGCGGTTTTGAGTCAACAATTATACCTTTTACGTGATCATCTCGTGCGCCCACGTTATTGTTAGTACTAGGACAAATACCCTCGACACGCAGAATCAATTTTTGAAACCATGGTGAATAAAGTTCTTTCGAACGGTAAGATGTTTTCATTGGCTTACTTATATTATCGCCGCTATCCGAATGAGCACAGAACGAATCGCGAGGCTCTTCTTTACTTTGAAGTAGCATATGGTGTGATCCATCCAACGGTTCAGTTTTTGAAAGATCCTGGATCATTATTTCTTCAGATGTTTCATTTCCGGAATTTTCATTAGAAACGATAAGATGCTCAAGATCATCAAATGTAGAATTTGACTGTCCATTATTGTTTTCTAAGTGTAGGTTTTCTAGTAAGACCTCTTCTTGACTGTCATTTAATAAATTATTTGCGATAATAGGTTCAACATCAGATATTTGGGTATGAATGTTAGTATCAGCATCAGTTTCTATACTTAATAGATGCACGGAGTTGTTTAAAGATTTCCCCACATCATTTTTGGGAGTAGTGCTACCTTCAGCAAAAGAACAATAAATCATTTCATTTTGAGATAATGTACATGAAATATTTTCTCCACAATTAATACCACCATTATTTATATTTTCATTTACATTATCACGAATAAGAGCATCGCAGTTTGGATCAATATTGTCAATGTCATCTATGACTGGAGATACTTCATTTTTATTTGTAGACTCATCGCTAATATCTAAACTGCTTGTATCTAATTCAGTCTCAACTTTAAAAACTGAAGCTAAAGAATGGTCCTCCTTTTTCATTTGAGAAGATGGAACATCTTCATTACTGTCACTGCAACTATTAGAATTCTGGAACTCTTTATTAGAATCATTGCAACTAGGGCTGATTAAAGGCAAACTTTTTAAATGTTGGTCATGGCAAGGAATTTCTTCAAAAATCGTTTTATCTGACTCAACCTTTAAATCAATGTGATTAGATTCTGAATTAACTGTGACCTCAATTCTGTTTCCAAAATCTTTAAGAATCGGCGATTCATTGTCACAATTATCTTTATATTGCCTGTGTTTATTAATTGTGGGTTCATTATTTCTGTACATTTCTGAATCGTCTTTGTAATCAAAAATACTATTATCTGGTTTGTTTAAACTAAAATCGATTGCATCATCAAATGATGTATTCCCAATATTAAAATTGCCTGTTTTCCTTATTTCGGACTTAATGTCATTATCTACGTCACTTATATAATTACAATATGAAGTAAGGTTAATAGGAGTTTGTTGTATTTCATTTACTGGATTGTCAGCTAATTCTTCCGACATTTTCAAATTGTCGGGATTCTTTATTATAACACTGTCTGTACGTATTGTTTTGTTAATAAACCAAGATCCATCTTCCCTCTTGTCTGTTTGTTTTATCTTCTCCATTGGCTTTAATTTTCTGTATTTACTTAGTTTCATGGTTTCTTTTTCTATATCATTTATAGGAGAAAATTGTGAATTAGTGCTAGCAAGTAAAGCTTCACTGTCTTGTGGCATTTGTTTCTCAGAGGTTTCATTTGCTTTTAAGGTTGGTAAATTATCAAAACTTGTTTGTGTAATAGGACTTTTATTTGCATTTATAAATTGTTGATTAACTTCAGGAAAATGTAATTCAATGTCGTTGTCAAGGCGAGGTAGTGAGGCTAGACAAACACCAGAGTTACTTTCCAAATCCTGTAGGCTATAATTCGTTTTAATTGAATCCATTGGACTCTCAGATGAAAATTGTGTTTTTACCATTTTACAGCTGGAATTCTTTTCATTATCATTCCTAGTAAGATGATCCTGTCTTTTAACAACATTGTAATTATCAATATTTTCATCAATGCCACTCAATAATGGTGATCTAATCATATGTGGATTTGCTACTTTCTCTATTAACCTTTCATTTAAAATGTTTTGGATAGGTGCTGCTATTTCTACATTTAACATCTTAGGACTGCATGGCTTTATTTCAAAATTACAGCCAACATCTTTGTGAATAACTGATTGGCTTATCTTGGCCTCTACATCTAAAGGTGACAAGGGTCTTTGAATAAGATCAGATGATGTTTTCAACATAGACCCGTTTGTGGGTGTTGAAAAATTTCTTGATGCTGGTGGTTTGAAACAATTCATTTTAGATGATTGTATTGCTTCCTCAAACTGATTTAGTAATTCAATGCTATTGTATCCTTTTATATTTTCAGGTAGTTTTGAGACTTTTTGAATATGTTCATATTTACTAAGCTCTTCTCTTGGTACATTCACTAATCCAAGTACATACAATGGTTCTTGATTATTATCTTTATTATTATTAATTACTTCATGATTTTTATGTATAGCATCTCTAGCAGGTGTTTGAAGTACCAACTCTTTACCATTGCTGTTATCTGTTTCTTCATCACCTTCATTCCACATTTGTAAAAATTGCCTAACATCAATATTTTTTTTCTTAGACCCAACATTACTATGTCCATGTAGTTCAGAGTTGGATTGGATTGGTGAAGTTGTGATTACCGGTGTATACCTTATATCATATCTTCGGTAAAACTCATGAGGGTGTCGACTTAAACCAGCATCTGAGCTTCTTACACTAGCTGTGGATGACTGGCTAACATAACCGCAGTCTTCTTGTAGTGCACCATGAGTGTGAGTGGTGTCATTACTGGCATTGGAATCAGTTGGCGATATAGCCACTGAACTAGGTGAAAACCGAGATGGGTGTCTAAGTAAAGGGTTGTTTATATTCAATGATGGATCCATATTTTTTAAATGAGACATATATTCATATGTTCTCATAGTGGGATTATCTTTCTTAAAATATGGATGAGGAGGCATAAGATACATATTTGCAGATGGATGATTTGTCATGCCAACCTGACTTTTCATTGTATGAACCCTAGCCATTTCATTAACAAAATAGTTATCTGATACAGGGAATGATTTATTTCTAGTATTTTCATAATCAAGATACATTTTATTACCACTTAAAGGAATAGTCTTCATTTTACCATCTGATGGGTAAACATGCATTTTATTCTGAGGATTTCCCAACATTGGTCCATATGTGGGATGAATTATTTGGTTACGGTAAGCTATATTATAATTAGCTTGTTGATTTGGTCTTTGATATCCATCCATCAAAGGATCAGCCATTCTATTCTCCATGAATTTAAGAGGAGTGTAAGCAGAATAAGGATGATGGATTTGTTTTTGTAATTCATATTTACGAGGTGGGAATGGTGAAGGTGGATGGTAGGGGTTTGAATAATTACCAATATATTCATACCTTGCTTGCGGATATCTTTCCTTCGGTGGTGGATATGGCTTGTAGCGCATGTTTCCATCTTGATAGTAAGGTTCAGGGTACACATAGCTTGGCTCTTCTTGCACAGTACGGTGGAGTCGAGGCATAGCTGCTGGTCTGGGACCAGCACAACTGGGATATTCAGGGTACTGATACAGTTCAGGAGCACCTAATGTCCTTTGGGATTGTAAGCTGACACTTCCGGCTGGCCAACCTGGAGGTGCAGTTCGAGCAAGAGTAGGGTTTACACTTGACACACACACATCAGAGTTCCTCACAATCTTTGGTTCATTCACAGGATTAACATTATAAGGCACATCACAGTACTTGCCATCGAGAGGCAATTTGGTATTTTTTGTTAAAATACTATTCATGTCCGAAATATTAGCAAAGCTAGAGTCATCATTTAGTTTCGCGGAATTGTATGTAGGCGGCACCATAACACGCTGCATATTTTCTTGGAATGTTTGTCTTGGTGATATGTTTCTTGTTGGATTTTGGTAGGCGGACAGCCTATGGGGGTACTCAGGAGGGCCACGGAAGGCGTTATCTGGACAGGGCCATGGGTCGACGGCCGACTTCTTCAGGTACGCATCATTAGTGGCGGGCGGTGGTACGACGCGGTCGGGCCCTATAACGGCACACGGCCGGCACACGGAGGTCGGTACATCCACTTTAGCCATCGAGTTTGCTCCGATATCAGGATACAACTTATTTCTGTGGCATTCAAGCACTGAATTACTCTGTGCGTATTTGCTTCCATCGTTGTTGTGTTCACTTGAAACAGCGTTGATCCTCAAGTCTTTAGCATCCATTGCCACGGAAACTTGGAATCATGTTCTCAATCAATGTCACCATTTTTTTAACTTTTCAAGGACATAATTTTATTAAAATCAAGTAGTGTTGCAAAGATCCGACGAAATACGTCCATACTGAAATATAAACAAAATAACAGGTAGTGTAATGACAATCTGTCAAAATACATGCCACAATTGCCACATATGCCTTTAAGTTTTCACATAAAAAACACGCTTCTCTTAAAAGGCACATAACAAACACATAAATGTACCTTTTTATCTTCTAGATTTCAAGAAACATCAATACAATTTCCAAGGAAACACCGATTTATTACGTTCCGTACCACTTGACGTCCATACTCCATTCCAGAAGTTGCATGTTGCCATATAAAAATGAAAAATTGAAAATATAAACAAATTGAAGTACGGCAACAGTTGTGCAACGCACCAACGCTTCTTTTCTACGTAGGGCAATATGTAACTGCTTACTATTGGCCGGGTCTAGTCGCGGATAACTACATATAAGTAAAGAGAAACACCATAAAATGAGATTTATATTCAGGAAGTAAATTTATGCCTAAAACTAATTATTGATCTTGAACTAATGAAGACTTGTCAGAAATTACTAATTAAGCTTTTTGTACCCTATTCCAAGCCTATAAATTGAGAGAGCATACCTCGACTTCCGGTGTGAACACGTCATACTTAGCCTCCCTTTGTGCATTGGTAGCAGCTCCTTCCTGTGTAATTTAATAATTTATTCTCAACCATCAGCAGCCAGGCGCGAAGGCGCCCTAGCATCATTGGCGTTTTTCGACCCGTTGGTGTAACACGAAAATACGGGCCTGCATAGCTGTATCCTTGTCTATACAAGCTTGTCCGAAGCCCTCGTCCTCCCCTGGATCGTCGTCGGCTTGTCAACGCGTCGTGTGGTCAGGAAAGTAAGCGCAAAGATAAGCGAAATATTTCGAAAAAAGTAGTATATCACGCCACGAGCGTAAGTACTATGGTGTCAGGTCAGTCAATCTCACCATTTTCTTAATCCCGTCAAGTCATGCATGATAACTGCGATTTGGACAACTATTCGTCTATTAGGGCAATAATTATTTAATTATTAATAATAATTATTATTATTATTAATTATCACATAATGGTGATTAGTGCAAAACAAAGCCTCCCGCTACCCTCGTTTTGCACTTAATTAAGCAAGTGACTGCCCTTAATTCGATACTTGCTTAAGCCTCAGCTACCCATGCTGTAGCTCTATTTAAATTGCATTGTGGCTGATCGATTTTATTTTATGTCAGATATCCATGGATGTAACTAATATGTTTAAACAATATCTATATTCATTTACGAGCCTTACGGTAAATGAAAGCATCAAGAAGAATCCTGCATACGTTTGTGAAGAAACTAAGGACGTATTTAGTCATTTTACTTTAATTAAAACTGTATACACTATTAACGGTAACTACAGATAAAGTTATAACAAACCAAAGTCGTGATTGAGAGATGACGATGGACTCTCCATCTATCACGTTTGCACCTGTATTATATCGCTTTAAATGGGTGTATAGATGCTGCCCACTCCTGTGTACCCCTTCGGGAACCCCCACGGGATCCCTTTCGTGAATATCGATTTTTACCTCTCTGCTGGGCTGCACTGAACAGGTATTCGGGAATGGTGGCACTGAGAAGGTTTCTTTCAGATCGCACTCCATCCATGCGTGAGGTGCGGCAAGAAAAAGGAGTTATTTCTAACACACAACGTTGGCCGATTCGCTGTTTCTACAGCCAGTCCTAACGCAGCTTTCGCTTCACAGAACTGCAAACTTGGAACTCTTGCGCAAAGAGAAGGACCAAGAAAACTCATCTTTAATGCAGCACGCGGCCCCGCCGCTGCTTCTATAACCAGCTCTTTGGAGCCTTCCCTTGGTAGGATCACAATCGAATGGTGCCACCGAAAAGGTTCTCTGTGGACTGCGTTCAACCGTTGCGCTAAGGGCGGAACCAAGGAGAATCGTCTCTAACCCGCAACGTAGCCGTATTGCTGTGTGTACAGTCTTAATGCTACTTTTACTTCGCAGAGCTGCAAATCGTAATTAATCCAGTACGCGGCCACGCTACTGCTTCTACAAGCAGCCTTAGGCAGCCTTCCCTTTGCAGGGTCGCAATCGTAAGTCTGATGTATTTCTTATGTGAATACACAATACAAAAACCGCCAAACACGACGTTTTTACAGCGGCATTTAAAAGGACTAGCACACTTTTCAAGCAGGCGAACTGGCCTAGTTATGTTTTATATATTAATTATTACCAGAGACTCTCACTAATAAGCTCTGCCGTTGCCGTGTTTCGAACGTTTTCATATACACCGCAGTAACAGTACGGAGCCGAACATTCGGAAAATAATAGATAGAACAGGGCGTATTGGAACCGGTTCTAGCCACCCCAAGCTTTGTTCTACATATTCCTAGTTCCAAAGGGGACCAAGCATACACGTGCGGCGAAATAACTTTCTAATCTGTGTATCCGATTACATATCAAAGTAAGCAGCAAGTTTGTTTAAGCAATAAGCAAGCTTAGGTAAATAAACATGTTCGAGATCTCGTTTCATCTATTACCGAATTACTGTCTAGTGAAAATATACATCATAACTCATATTTTCGCGCACCGATTATGTCTTCATATATATTACCTATACCAGGATATGTTTGCAAATCTCCCAAGTTGGTCTGCCAAATTCTTTTAAAAGGGCTTACACTTTCAGTCAACCTACAACTTTGCCTGGCAAATTTGAACAATTAAATATTAGACTACTAGGGGGTGCACACTGCACCTCCTTCGCAGGAAGTACGAGTAGGATTCAATGTGGGAACCCTGGACCAGCTAGAAAATTTTCCAGCAGTTATAGTAAATCTTGTTGGTAATATCCAAATATTTTAGTATAGAGACAGTTATCTTCTCTCGCCAAATAAAATCCCCACTCGGCATTTAAAGAGTAGTGGTCTCCTGAAACCGCATATAACCGACCATTGTTTTTATACAGTCCTCAGCTACTACATTATCTTTGGTCAGAATTTAAAATACTGAAATTTTTCTCCGGTGGGTACTAAAGTGGTGTATAAAGAATGCACACAAATTTTTCTTCGACACACTTTGAGTTGCCTCTTACGCTAAGGCTTTTAAGGATGTATACATCAACGCTAGTTTGGTTTTCTCCCAACCTAGACCTATAAAACGACCTGACCATGTGTTTGGGACTAATGAAATTTGGGAGCTACACTGTAATGTTTTAGATACTATGCTCATGAGCCAAGTATTAAAATGTACTCTTGTACATCTAATGTGCGGAATGTGCCCCCAATAATATCTGTTATCGTTAATATTGTTAATCGGTGAAACTGTTAATATATACACGTATTGACGATTTTCGCGTTAGAGTATCTTGCCTTCCAATTCTGACGCGTTGATAGTCTTCACGATTGCATAACTATATCATACTTTGGGTGGTCCAATACCAAAGCGAATTGATATTTCCCGGTTGACAAATGACTCTCAAATTCAATGACAAGAAATCTTTATATTTGATACCCAAAATAGATCCTTATTGCATCGTATCGTATCAAAAACTCCATCTAGTCTAGTGGTACTACAATATATGCCCCCGGATTTACGGGATCTTACGTCAATGCATTCAGCTGAACTTTGTACATTCGAATATCGTGACTTACCCACTACTTTCACGGTCCCTGGTGGTTTCACTATAGTGTTTACTATCTGTTAGATATCTATAATTTGTTATTATTTAAAATATTATAAATCTTTGAAAGGTTTGTGTTTTACAGCTCAGCCCACAAGGTACGATCTAACTTCATCAAATACTTTATTTATTATTATTATTATTTTTTTTTTCAATCGGCGAGCTCTAGAAAGGCTCCTTAATCTCTCACCCGGAGTTTGCTTCCTAGACTGACAATACATAACACTGAAAAACTGGCTAGGGTCTTAAGTTTAAATATACAAACTTTACACCCAGTGAACTGCTTTAGGAAAGTAATGCTTTTATGTCTCCTGATAGGAGAGGAAATATTTTTATCTAATAAAAATGTAGCATGGTTCTCTTATACTCTTGGATATTTAAATTCCATTAAGAGGAAATCTGTATGTGTCAAGCAATCCAAAGACATATGTATAGTCTTACCTGAGTGATGGCGATTGACTATATATTATATGCGTACTACCTCTGCCTAACCCTTCGGTGGCGTGGGGATAATTCCATTTGATATAGACTTAGGTTGCTTATTGTATTCATAAGTTGTTGTACATGATTAACAGGTGTATTAATATATATAGATATGAACGCGTAGACTGAAATATATCTCTGGCGGAAAGTGGATGTGTGGGTACAACCTATGCGCCTCTGCCTACCCCTTCGGGGACCCTTGTGGAAAGGCGTGAGGATCTTATTATTATTTTTATTATGAACGCGGAGACTGATATTGAACCTTACAGTCTTAAATTTTTATCACATTGGCGTTATTATATCAGCAGCCGAAAACAAACACTTCTCAATTTATAGGCTTGGAATAGGGTACAAAAAGCTTAATTGTGAAATTTTACCTACAAATAAAATTTAAATTAAGCAAATAACCCTATTCCAAGCCTAGTTTTTATTGCTGTCTGCTTAATAGACATTTATTTTTATTTTTATTCAGATATTAACCTTAGTACATAAGCTCTTTTTCAGATATTGATCTTAATACTTAAGCTTTCTTTCAGGCATTAACCTTAGTTAAGCTCTCTTTCAGAAATTAAGTAATATATAATTCCTGAATTCTCCCGTCCATATCAGCCTTCCATTGCCACCGGTACATCTCATACTGTGGCCGGAGTATATCATCCCCATGCAAACTCATGGGACGCACTCATAGCTAAGGCTCATAGCCTTCCATTGTCACCAGTACATCTCATACTGTGGCCGGAACATATCGTCCTCATGCAAACTATGGGACGCACTCATAGCTAAGGCGCATGGCCTTCCATTGCCACCAGTACATCTCATACTGTGGCCGGAACATATCGTCCTCATGCAAACTATGGGACGCACTCATAGCTAAGGCGCATGGCCTTCAATTGCCACCAGTACATCTCATACTATGGCCGGAACATATCGTCCTCATGCAAACTATGGGACGCACTCATAGCTAAGGCGCATGGCCTTCAATTGCCACCAGTACATCTCATACTGTGGCCGGAACATATTGTCGCCATGCAAACTATGGGACGCACTCATAGCTAAGGCGCATGACCTTCAATTGCCACCAGTACATCTCATACTGTGGCCGGAACATATTGTCGCCATGCAAACTATGGGACGCACTCATAGCTAAGGCGCAAGTCCAATATACCGTTCCCATGCAAACTCATGGAATGGACCCATGGCTGAGGAAGGCTTCTGCTCAATAAAAACAACTGAGCTCTAATGATGCTAGGGCGCCTTCGCGCCTGGCTGCTGATGGTTGAGAATAAATTATTAAATTACACAGGAAGGAGCTGCTACCAATGCACAAGGGGAGGCTAAGTATGACGTGTTCACACCGGAAGTCGAGGTATGCTCTCTCAATTTATAGGCTTGGAATAGGGTTATTTGCTTAATTTAAATTTTATTTGTAGGTAAAATTTCACAATTATATATTTTTGGAGGAGTGAAAAAATTACCAACTAATACGTATGGACGAACAGAAAACCGTCAAATACTATGCTGTCAAGTGTCAAGTAAACTGTCATTAGTAATCTGGCAGGCAGCAGATTAATCACAATAGAATTCCACCCAATCAATTCAGATTTCCCATTTCTCATGTCACATAATGTCATAACAGTACGTGTGGGTATTGTTTCAGAAATAACGATTAGATTAATAATAAATTTACATTATTTGTCATAGTCAATTCAAGCTAATATGAAATATATATCATTTACAACTATAATCAGCTTAGTATTTGCTGGTTATATTATTAATTCAATATGGACATTGGCTGAAATTTTTCGACCGCCGGAGTGTAGTCGTGGCGAGAGATGTATTACTTCTTATTTAACTGCTAACCCAGTACTTAATTTGGTATTATATACATCACTGAAGCCGCATGCTAGCAATATGGGCTCATCCGCGGAAGCTGTTACAAAAGTCCATACTTCCATGAACTTTGACTACCGGAACCCTAATCAGATGTAAATATGTGAATAGATGATCATATTCGAATGTATCTGTTATTAACAAAATTTACATAAAATATATACTTATCTTTTTTATTCAGCGATGTGTTGTTAAAGATACCACGCAAAACTCGGAATAATGGAACTTTATACATGCATGCAGTGATGTTAGAAAACAATCATCTCTATAAGGATTTTGATGAAATTCGTCATACTGAAGCAATCCACACATTTTCTTTAATAACTCATGTTGAACCTCAAGCTGCTACATTCAATCTTTTAAAGGAAAAAGTAAGTCTTTTAGTCATATCTAACCCTGTGATTAGGGTTAGTTTCTAAGCTAACAAGTGTAAAAATTTTGTTTAAAATTCATCTTACAATGTTTTAATGCATATATAAGAACACACCACATGGCCGTGGTGGCCGAGTGGTTCGAGCAGTTGCCTGCGACGAAAAGGTCGCAAGTTCGAATCCCGACTGTACCAATGAGTTTTTCTGAACTTAAGTACAGTGATTAGTCACACCACAAGCTTTACGGTGAAGGAAAACATTGAGAGGAAACCTGCATACGTCTGAGAAGCAATCCAAAGGCTAAAATAATCATGCTTGAGTAACGGCGATGGACTCGCCATCTGTCACATTGGCACCTAATATACCTCTGGCGGATAGTGGGTGTGTGGATACTACCTATACACCTCTGCCTACCCCATCGGGGACCCTTGTGGGAAGGCGTGAGGATATATTATTATATAAGAACACTAATAGTTACATACTCAAAACTGTGCCAAAATAAAATATGTTAAGAATGCATTCATATGATATATAGTACATACTTATTACTTTCAGGCAGGAGAAAAAAAGTCACAGAGTAACAATGTTCAACCTTTTGCTCATATTGCAACTGTGATCCCACTCTCCATACTCACAGATGACTTGAACCTTCCCACCACTAACATACCTGAAGAGTTATATCATAGTTTAAGGTATGTAAAAATGTGTGAAATTTTACTGATTAAATTGTTCTTTGAAGAGATTGGGCACCATTAACTCTCCTATTGTGTATATCCTATACTTGTATTGTGGTTGAGTTAGACACTAGAGCACTTTCACCTTATGGAAGATTGCAGCCAAATGTTGGATACCCACTGCGCTTGGATAATGTTGTTTCTCCCCTAAGTAAGGTTCTCAGAGTGTTCCTCACTAGGAAAAAAAAAACTAAAAAACACGCTTTTTATAGAAAGAACTAAAAAATAGAAAATAAATTTCGATAATATCTTAAAAAGCGTGGGGTGCATGGCGTCAATAGTTATAAATATTTTATTGACAGATATTAGTAGAGTGATTATCATTTCCCTAATATCTTAAAAAGCACCCCATGCTTTTTAAGATATTATCGAAATTTATTTTCTATTTTTTAGTTCGGTTTTCTATAAAAAGCGTGTTTTTTAGTTTTTTTTAACTATTATTTATTTTCTACTTTTTAGTTATTAGTGTATTGTCATCGGTCCTCGATAAGTCTACAAAGTTTGAACGAAATCTGGCCGTTTAAAGTGGGTCAAAATCGAGCTCAAAGAAGTCGGTTACATACATACATACATACATACATACATACATACAGGTGAAGCTAACATAAAGCGTGTAAAAAAGCACTAGGCTGTGTAAAAAGAACTTGTCCTGCCAAAAGTAAGAATATTTCTTGATTATGGTATGAACACAGCCACTTCTCTCATACTGTTTATAAACAGCCTATTTCTTACCTGGATGTTGCTTTTTTATATTACAACCAGGTCCACACTTAGGTCAATTAGGTAATTTAAATTGAACATGAACTTATAAATATAGTATGTTACTAATAATTTGCTTATCAACACTTCTTATTGCTGCAAATACACTTTGTTCATGTCCTATTGAACATGTGTGTTGCAAGTTCCTATAGGCTACAGCAAACTACTTATTATTAAACCACTTGTGTGAATGTTTGAACATAAAATATTGTCAATATGTTTTTCTATTAAAATAAAACACATATTTTTATCTGTTGTGCAAAGATTGTAAGTTTGAATCCTGACTACCAATGAGTTCTATCCTGTTGTGAACTAAACATAGAGATGAAACCTGTATATGTTTGAGAAGACATACAAATATTGCATAGTTGTGCTTGAGCCATTACTCAAGAAATAAAGATTCCTTAGTAATAAATCAATTAACTTTCAGGATAAGAGATAAAAAGTTCCTACCCATATTACAACACAATGTAATCAAATCCAGAATGGCAAATCTCCTGCTACTTAACAGCAGTACCACTGAAGTCAATGTCACTATAAATGTAGCTCCAGCCTCGTATGGCTCATTTCGTATGGGACGACATGTGCGCCTGGCTCTTCAACAGTTGAACACTCTAGGCTTCAGCGAGAAGGATGTTGATGATGTCAAGGGAATATTTGCTGACACAAATCTTTATTTGCTGTCAGCGACTGTCATGATTGCGGCCTGTCATGTAAGTTAAAGGAATACTATATCACGTGAAAAAACTTAAAAATAAAAGGTTACTTATTAGTAACCTTTAGACTGGGATAATGAGTTTGTTATATTTAACAAACTCATTATCCGAGTCTACTGTACTGTAGTTTTTCTTACTTATTATCGTGAATTGTCACACTATAAACTTTGCGTGAGCAATCAGCATAGAGATTGACATTGAGAAGAAGAAAATAGAGCTAAAGCAGACTCCATATCAATATCTGAAATCGAAGTCTCTTATTATGTCTGCACACTCCAAACGTAGGTAGACCTTTGTAAAAACTGCTTTACATACATATCACTACGCCGAGTTGGTGTACATTGTGAAGATTAGCATTGGAATTTTATAAATCCGATTTTTGTTTCTACTTCTACATTATTTAACAAGATTTTTTTTATTTCAGCTTTTATTCGACATATTGGCCTTTAAGAACGACGTGTCGTTCTGGCGTCGACGGCGGTCGCTCGCTGGGCTGTCGGCGCGCTCAGTACTGTGGTGCGCCTTCTCACAGACCGTTATATTCCTTTACCTATTGGATGAAAAGACGTCGCTCTTGGTGCTTCTGCCAGGAGGGATCAGTACCATTATTGAGGTTTGACTTCTATTTATTAAACCCAGAGCGAACATTTTAATTCGGGCTTTATCATAGGAATAAAGTGAATATAATTGTTAGCCACATATAAGTAACAGCCTCCTTGACAAAATCTCTTTCTGTTCACGCTCACGCTATCCATTGTAGGAATGATATTAGGTGCGGAGAAACGATTGTCATTGCTATACATAGCATAGTGTGAACAGAAAAGGATTTTTTTACCCATCGAATTACAGGCCGATCGCCATCACCTCCCTCCTCTCCAAAATTATGGAGCGAGTGATTAACACGCAACTCCTGCGATATCTAGAGGGTCACGGTTTGTTGAGTGACCAACAGTATGGCTTCCGCCACAGTCGCTCAACGGGTGACCTTCTAGTATATCTCACGCACCGTTGGTCACTCGCCATTGAGAGTCAAGGTGAGGCATTAGCTGTTAGCTTGGATGTGGCGAAAGCGTTCGATCGGGTCTGGCATCGCGGTCTTCTATCGAAGCTTCCATCCTACGGACTGCCAGAGGGATTATGCAAATGGGTCGCCAGCTTTCTGTCCAGCAGATGCATAAGAGCCGTCGTTGACGGTAGCTGCTCCGAAAGCATGGAAATTAATGCTGGCGTCCCGCAAGGCTCTGTGTTGTCCCCGACTCTGTTTCTTCTGCATATTAATGACATGCTTTCTATTGAAGGCATTCATTGCTATGCAGACGACAGCACTGGGGACACTTACTACACGGGCCGTGCTAATCTCCCTCGTTCCACTGTGGAGGAAAGTCGCGAACGACTTGTGTCTGAAATCGAGAGTACACTTCGCAGTGTCTCCGATTGGGGTCGACTAAACCTAGTTCACTTCAACCCCACTAAGACACAAGTTTGCGCGTTCACCGCAAAAAAAACTCCATTCGCTGTGGCTCCACAATTCCAGAACACTCCCCTGAACATCTCGGAGAGCATTAGGATCCTTGGGGTCGATATTTCTAGCGACGTTCAGTTCCGTGGTCATTTAGAGGACAAGGCTAAGCTGGCGTCGAGGAAGCTCGGTGTGCTCAACAGAGCTAAGCAGTACTTCACACCGCAACAAAGGCTGCAACTTTATAAGTCGCAAGTTCGGCCACATATGGAGTACTGCTGCCACCTGTGGGCTGGAGCCCCTGGATACCAGCTTGGGCCTTTTGACGCGGTTCAGAAACGCGCCGCTAGAATTGTCGACGATCCCATGCTCACAAGCGGCTTGGAATCACTAAGTCTGAGGAGAGACTTTGCCTCCCTGTGTGTGTTCTACCGCTTGTATAACGGGGAGTGTTCTGCAGAATTGTTCGATATGATGCCCACTTCCACCTTCTACCACCGCACCTCTCGCCATCGACGGGGAATTCATCCCCATACCTTGGAACCACAAAGGTCTCGCACTGTGCGCTTTCAAAGAAGTTTTCTTCCGCGAACGCTCAGGCTGTGGAATGAGCTCCCCGTTGAGGTTTTCCCTGGAGAGTACAGCATGGAGTTCTTCAAGAAGGGTGTGAAAAGATTCCTGCAGGGTCGGCAACGCGCGGGTGATACCCCTGGTGTTGCAAGCGTCCATAGGCGGCGGTAACCGCTTACCATCAGGCGGACCGCATGCTTGTTTGCCACCCAAGTGGTATAAAAAAAAAAAAAAAAAAAAAAAAAATTATCTAGGGAGGTTTATCACGCAATGCGCATGCATTGATTTGAGCCATACTTTGTGTTCAAGGTCAGAATAATTGATAACATCATACATTAAGGGGAGCGAAATAGAATTGATAATCAAAGTTAGGAATTTATAACAATACCGAGCCCCTTACTTGACTTAGCGTTATAAAGAAATACAAAAAACATAAAACAATTGACAGCTATGGAAGGTGACAAAGGTGCTTCGGCTTCGTGTGTCGTTCTCTGGGTGGCGCGTTCGGGTTTGGAGGGAGCAGAGCGAGGACGCGGGGGAAAGGTCCACGGCCCTTGCCGATGCCGAGGCTATGCGCTACCTCTCCATGTTGTTGTACCCGCTGTGCATTGCGGGTGCCTTCTACTCTCTGGTGTATGAGCCGCATAAGAGGTGAGTGAGGATATTTTTTTTATACCACTCACGTGTAAAGCACATATATACATACATATACTCACGCCTCTTTCCCGTAGGGGTAGGGGTAGGCAGAGGCCACTTCTTTCCACTTGCTATGATCCTTACATACTCCTTTCGCTTCGCACACTTTCACTATTCTCTTCATACACGCTCTTCGGTTTAGGGTACTCTTGACCTGGCCTTTTTTCAAGACGTCCCTGGGTTATATACACCGGGCATAATGCGCGCGCGTTGGTGACCCTGCGGGATTTATTCAGCTAATCCAGACCAAACCATCAGCTAAACAAAATCTTTGCTGTTACCGTTCACGCTATCCGATATCTATAATTTGTACGGCAATGACAAGTTTCTTCAATAAGTGATTTGTAATTTTGAGTGCTACGAAAATTGTCTATTACTAGCTCTGTCTCTCTCTTCATTCACGTGAAATTTCATGTTATTGGTAGATTTTTTCTGGTATAAAATATAGCATGTATTAATCTAGCTAATTATCTATAACTGCGCCAAATATCATACAATTCCGTTCAGTAGTTCTTGTGTGATAGAGGAACAAACATTGCCACAAACTTATATCTTTACTTATTCATTATAATAATAATAATAATAAAACTGTCCCGCATTATGGGAATCTCGTGAAAGCGGAAAAAGACAAACAAATAAAATATTTGGACTTGGCTCACGAGATTGTCAGCATGTGGGATGTGGACTCTGAAATCATTGTGGCGATAGTAATAACGGCCAGTGGCCTAATGGCAAAGAGCCTCGACCAACACCTCAAGAGGCTCTCGTTAGACAGTTGGATCAAGTGCCTGATGCAGAAAGCAGTACTGCTCGAAACGGCACGTATTGTGAGGAGATTTCTTCTCTGGGACCCTAGCCACCGGTACCTTGGACCCTGATCCCGATACCGGTGGGCCCCTATATTTTATATTTTTAAATATGTTTTTTATATATATATATTTAAAAATGTAATATATGAGATTTATTTCAAATAAAGAATAATAATAATATATCCTCACGCCTTCCCACAAGGGTCCCTGAAGGGGTAGGCAGAGGTGTATAGATAATACCCACACACCCACTTTCCGCCAGAGGTATATTAGGTGCCAACGTGGCAGATGGCGAGCGACTTATTAATTATTTTTTTATATTATAAAGAGGAAAGATTTGATTGTTTGTTTGCCTGGAACAGGCTCCGAAACTACTGGACCGATTTGAATAATTCTTTCACCATTGGAAAGCTACATTCGCCCTGAGTGACATAGGCATATATTTTCTTTTATAAAAGATCTTATTTCCACCCGTGCGAAGCGGGGACGGACCGCTAGGTTGTAATATTAGTAGGACTGCCCAGTTTTGGTACAGTGTATTTTTCTCTTTTCAGTTGGTATTCCTGGGCCCTGCACAGTATAGTGAATGGTGTTTATGCATTCGGCTTCCTCTTCATGCTGCCCCAACTATTCGTGAACTACCGCCTCCGCTCTGTGGCCGCGTTGCCGTGGCGTGCGTTCATGTACAAGGCGTTCAATACGTTCATAGACGATGTGTTCGCGTTCATAATAACCATGCCGACTGCTCACCGCGTCGCGTGCTTCAGAGATGACCTGGTCTTCCTTGTTTACCTGTACCAGAGATGGTGAGTCCTGTACATTATGTAGAAACTCAAAATACGTGCTTGAAAAATGACGCTGGGCTCGCGGACGATTCGGATTATGAACGGGCTTAATTATTCTACGTTTATGACGCAAATATACTTTATTAAGTGTAAAATTTTAATGTACAGTAAACTCTCGACTATCCGTGGGCGGTTTATCCGCTTTGCGGATTATCAGCAGTGGCTGTAGGAGGCATTTTTATAAAAAAATAAGGTTTTTTCGTAAATCACAAATATACATATAGAAATAAAATCACTGTGTTCCGGATATTCGTAGTTTTTCATATAGTGTGTATAATAACTTATTTAAAGCACTACTTGCGTGTTGTTTTTTTAGTGCCTTCGGCCTTTCTTTAACCATTAATCGACAATTTGGCGGCTTATCCGCGAAATTCGATTATCCGCGGTATCCACGTCAGTAAATCCCGCGGTTAATCGGGAGTTTACTGTAGTTGATTATTTTAAAGCTATTTCAGGGGTGTGTTTTACAATGTTTACAGTTCCAAGTGATGGGTGAAGAAAGAAGGTCGTGATCCTTAAGTTTTTTTTCTTATATTTCAGGCTGTACCCAGTAGACAATTCTCGTCTCGACACGGGGGCGGGAATGGACGAGAGCCCGGAAGAAGTGAAGCCACTCGAGGAAAAGAAAAATAAATAAGTTGTTTTTTTTTTGACGTAAAGAGGCTATTCAATGAGGTGCTAGTGGCGTACCCTGCCACCTGCTGCGACACTTTCAATAGGTTTAGTAATTTTATTTATTCATAGACAATATAGTTTAAAAAGAAAACAATATTTGTGATTCACCAAAGCTTTTGCAAATCGAGGCATCAAATAATTAATGTTGAATTTATTTCATATCTGTAATTTTTTTATTGGCTGTGTACTATTCTGAGTTTGTTGTTCATTATGTATTGTAATACAGTATTTGACATTTTGTTTTTAGAAGTAAGGGACTGACAGGAAACATTTAAGTTCATAGAATATTATAAATGCGAAAGTTTGCGAGTATGTATGTATGGATATTTGTTACTCAATCACGCGAGAACGGCTGAACGGAATTGAATGAAATTTGGGTCAGAGATAGATTATTTACTGGTTTAACTTAGGATATGTTTTGTTCCGAAAATAAATCTTGAGAAAATCATACTAATGAAACCGATTATTAAGCGGGTGAAACCGCGGGCACAGCTTGTTTATTAATATAGGAATCTCATATACTATAAGACAAGTGCTGTGACCAAAATAAAGTTGTTGTTCCAACAAAAATCTGTGCTCTATTATCTTGTCAACTGTCAAAATAGTAATGTCATTCTGGTAATGTAATTTTTTGATTATGTCACCGCGGGCTTATTGCGAGCTACTATTTTTCAAGATAAAATTACATCTACATAATATATTTAGTTATGTATTAAGATTCGATATCTTTTGTATAGAAAATCACGAGTCTATTGGTACATTTGCTTTGTCCTTTTTCGTTTTGTGTTCGTTTTTGTTAGCGTGCAAATAATGTCTCAATCGGGTGACATTAAATCTAAATCTAATTCGCTTGTAGCTCTGGTTAATTGGTGGAACTTTATCACCGTAATTTTTTTTTTGTGTTGTCTCTCGTAGCGTGAGTTCCGGGAACTTTTTCTACTTAACCGGGCAAAGGCGAGACCTAGGCCTCCAGCCAGGCACTTTAGTGCTAAGCAACACAGCTAAGGGCACCCCCTGTAGGGTACGGACCTCGGCTTAGAACGTTGCTGGATCGCGAGTTAGGGAGCCGGGCTGGTCTGGTGAGATCACCGTACAATGTGTACTCTTACCTATATATATTTAAAGTCGTGTATAAAATTGTGACTGAGGGTCGTGGAAAGCCCTGTCACGTTGGCATTTAAATATATTTCTGGTGATAAGAGAGTCAATATATCTCCTTAAACCCGTTTGGGACTCAATTATTCAATGTAAAAAAAAATGAATCGCATCCACGAAGACGCCCCAATTTTCGTTCTTATAGTTTATAGTGTAAGTGTGCAACCTTCCACTAATGTTTAAGTATTATCCGTACACATTAATTACCTATGAGTGCATACACACATTACAATTAAATGACTCGGGTCATACTCCCGGCATACCGCGACACCCAGACGCGACGCGAAATTGGTGGGGCGCGTCTTCGTGGATGGCACTATCTCTACTACACTTACGTACACGTGTGTGGCCACATGTGGCCTGTACGTATAAAAATGGCGAAAGCATGCAATTACTATATGCTTCTATTAATTCTTATCGCTCTCCTGATGTGTTTGTGTTTTGTGAATGGTTGAAAGATTTCACGATTAATGACTAGAATTTTGGTATTTCATATTATTGGAAATTAATAAATACATATGTGTGTGTTACGTGTAAAAGCAATAATTAGGTTAATTATCTATGGCTATTTTGTACGCGGTGTCACAAATTTTAATAATATATAATATAAATGAATAGTAAGAAAAATATTTGAGTATAGATTTTTGTTTTCTTCGTTTGCTCCCGAAAGGAACCTTCATACGGTATTAAAATTATCATGCATTTTGCAGAGCAGCTACTTACAAATTATTAATATTTTATTAATGTAAATATTTACTCTTTTTAGTGGTATATAGGACCTAAATAATATTTTCAAATCATATACCACTAAATTGGTAATAAAATCATCCGGGTATGGTAAGCGGTTACCGCCGCTGAATTTTATGTTTCATATTAAGATTCTAAGTTTTTCACATTCCATTAGGTAAAATTATCGTATATTTTTTTAAGGAATTTTAATTATTAGTGATAATAGATCCATTGCACATTGACCCTCTTTATTATTAATTAAAGAGGGTACTGTAGTACTCTAGTACTACAGTAGTGTAGTACTCTTGTATGTTATTTCAAAACAGTTACAACTGTTTTGAAATAACATACAATTTTGGAGAAATAATGCGCTGTAAAGGTGCTATTACTTTTAAACAACGAACATCGTATATAAGTTTGGCTTACGCTACATTGTCTACAACTTTATTTCCCTACCAAATTCGGTATACGCTAAGGCTAACGTTAACACAAACGAGTATGAAACTTCTTCGTGATCCTTCCCTTTTGATACTCGCAATAGCGCAATCTCTTGATCTCCCTTCTAACTGTATATATCAATAGGACAACCATTGATCAATACAGTTAGAAGGGAGATCAAGAGATTGCGCTAGAGGCAAATGAAGGAGGGGAACCCATTAGGGACGCCGACGACCCCAATCTTAAACTAAACTGTACTAAAATTATGAAACGGCACATCAAAAGTATGTTTTAAATTCTTAATTGACCATTAAATACGTAAGTCTCTCATTCCGTTACAATACTGTACGTTATGCATTTTGTAATGTAATACCATATAAGTACTCGTCAAATTATTCCTTCAGAGAGAACGAGCTATTTTTCTAGGTATTGATGCAAAACATTATTTTGATTCTGTTCTTATTAACACGTAAGAATTTATCGTAACGAACACTAAGTAATGCTATTTACTCATATATGTACATATACAGGATGGCTCGGAAAATGGGACAATTGCAAAAATATTTGATACACGATATTGAAAGGAAGCAAATGAAAAAAAAAACTAAATTCACTTTTTTTAACCTTATTTTTGCATAAAATTCTGCTGTAACGATTAAGTTATAATGTGGAATCTAACATCTGATTAATAGTTAAAAACATTAAACCATGTATCGGAGTAAATATTACACACCCTTTTATAATTTTGTCATTTTGTTATCTTTAGAGCTATATGATTCATCTAGAAAACAACTGTTCTATTTTCTGATAAAACCTGTATAGTATTATATTATATCTTTATACATCCTGTAATAACTTGTAAAACGGTGTGAACTGAATGATGTAAATGTTTCCTTTTCAGACAGCTGAGTAGTATTTTGTTCTCTACAATGGTTGTTATTTTATATTTTAATAAATGCATTATATGATTTTTTTGATTTCATTTTCTCTACGAGAAATAAAATAATACAATTTTACTTCATAAAAACTAAAGTCTATAAACTCATCCTACTAAAATATATGTACCTACATGCCATTTCAAGGCCATTTCTCCTATACCTTTCACGCGGATCTTTTTATACCTTTCTTTTCCCACGGTACATGAGGATGAGCTCTGAAAGTGCCTGTACGATTCGTTTTATTCGATTTGATTCACAACCCTGTATACGTGAATATTACTTATTGAATTTGCCCGCTGCGAAATAAAAAAATTAGGTTCTGTGAAACCGCAAGTATTTTCAGTTAGTAAGTATAATATCTCCGGCGAAAAGGTTAGTATTACATTTCTGCCTACCCCACTCTGAGATATACAATCTAAGGATAACATCAGAACAAAAACTACCAAAGAAATCAAATTTTACGCGGGTGATACCGCGATGCACAACTAGCATTTAAATAAAGTAAGACGAGCAGTATCTACACAAGTTTATACATTTAAAGGAAATATATTGCTGTTGTAAGAACTTTGGTATCTAGGTGAGTTAGGCATAGTTACAAAAACTAAGCCACTTAACATTGCTGTCAACCGGTTACCGCTTAAATATAGGTACCTAGATAAAAAACAATCTTACGACGTCATCTAGATGTGTACACAACACACACACAAACAAAATCCGATCGACGGCCTTGACTGATGATGGCAACTCAACGTATAAAAATAGTATGTGAGAGATGTCTCCGAAATTAGTGGATCGCTCAATAATCAATATTGGACTATATTACACAAGTAATACAGTCTAATACAAATAAAGTAAGGGTCACAAACAGTATTATAGTCAATATAATATTACCGTATTAAAATTGACATAGAAAACGTGCACTTATTGTATAGATAATCATTATCTCTGAGTTACAGTGAGATAATTGTTGTCGTAAGCTGGAATTATGATTATAGAGTTGGTAGGTATTAATGAGTAGTTCAGCGGCGACACTGACCACGCGTGTTTGATTGGTACAACAGAAAGGACCTTCAATTTGCCGGAGTTGGCGCTTGTTATGATACTATTGCTTATTTATGTAATAGTACAACTCTGTTCGGAAGAGATGGATATATTTGAAGTGCTCCTTCAAGCTGGATTGGTTACCGCAGCTCTGGTAACCTACCTGATATTTATAAGAAAACCATCGGTTAATACTGGCAACTATCGTAATCCAGGTATGTTACATATATTCACATATTATTTATAGTTAAATGATATATTTGACGTTCACTTTCAACCTAGTTTAGATCTCGTAGCTTTAGTAACTAACTGATATTTGTACGAAATTCTTCGGTTGATTAGCTGCCTATTGGCGTTTACCGATACTAAATAATCTCAATATCAATCTCGAGGTATCCCATATAAATAGATTACTTATATAACAGGACTCATTTTATCTATAAAATTGTTTGATAAAGTGGGTTTACTTGGGCTTCACTGCGATTACTCACTGCGACTGGATTTAATATACGAGATTGAATCGTTGTCAAATTATTTAAAAACACTAGCAATACCAAGTTATCGTAAGATACTAACATTATGATAGATTGGTATTGCTATAAAAAAATTAAATAAATGGTGCCCCTTTCGCATTGTTCAATGATTATGGCAACATCACTAAGTAAATTTCCGGTTCTGTATAAATTACTTTCATTTTGAATTGAAAGCCCTTTTTGAATTGTTTATGGATCTTGCTTTCCCTTGACGACGTGAGTGAAATCGAAATATATCTGATATGAGATTAATTACTGAGGTTGTCAAGTCACTGTTGATAACAGCAACACATGTTCGAAGATAGTCCGCGATTAGATTAGAGTCTTACTAGAAGTAATACATGAAAACTTGTGACAATGGATAAATACTAATACAACTAGACAATTGTACAATAGTCCCAAACCAAACAAAGATTGTACTATGGGGACAAGATAACGGTATAGATAATGCTACATAAAACAATACACAAGTGAAGTGTATGTCCAATATTTGCACTAGATCGTCGAACGAAATATCTTCGACCTTATTGGAGTGCACTAAATTACTTAATAGGTAGATGGAATGTATCGCCGAATAGATGCGTCAACAGAAGCACTTACTATCCTCTTGAACTTTATTTAACTTGACAAACTGCAAATGACTATACAATATTTCCCATTCTTGGGAATTATGGTCAAAAGATGTAAGATTACCTAACTACGAAATTGACCATAATATAAATAGCTGCGAATATAATATTATGGACGCGTGGGAATGTATCCCATCCACGTCGTCAGTGAAAAGTCTATGAATTGCAAGCAAAAGAAAACAAGTTAGCGTCCCGTAAAAGAACTCGTGTAATGAATGAGCTATTATATCAATTGTTTTTGTGATGACATTTCAATTTCGCGCCATGATTAATGTATGGCACGTGCCAATTTTACTTGTTATTACTCTCTACATTTACTCTTAGTATATGCGCTCATATTTTTAAAATAAATTTAATGCGGCTTGCAAGCAATGAAGGTTTATATGTAGGCTATGTTTAATATTGTACACCTCTGCCAACCCCTTTGGGGACCCTTGTGGGAAGGCGTGAAGATACTTGCTTACTTAATATTGTAGGTACTACACAAGGGCGCGGAGTATCCTATATCTGAATTTACATGAATGAATTTTAGAGTACCTACAGCTATTATCCGTATATTTTCTGTAGGTTGGAATCACCCTTTGAAATTGCTTTGGGCTCGGTATGCGGTGCGTCAATGGAAGAGTAAATTACGTAAAGCAAAGCGGGGCGAGAAACCCCGCGACGGCCAGGCCGAAGGATGGGACAGCATCTCAATACGTACGTGCGCGAAAGACGGCTCAGCTCTTTTGCTTGGTATACGCAAGCTCTGTGGAAGGCAACCCCTAGCCGAAGTCACAGTATACATCAAATTGCCCAATGGAACCAGTTACAGGCTACCACGTAAGTTCTTTTGAACTAGGATTATTTTTTTATTCAATAAGCAAAAACGGCAAAAAGGTAGTATTAAGCATTTTCATTTAGTGAGCTCATGATGTGTGTGGCATTTTATTATGGTATAATTTTCTTTTTTTTTTTGCCAGTAGGCCAATACGGATGGGAATATGAAACTTTACTGAGTGACACTAGCTCATTGGCTTACACATTTTATTCTCATATTGGTCCACCTTATACTCAATGGCGAGCACATAATATGTTTTGCTAATTTGAAATTAATATGTATTCCAGAGCATCCAGATACTGCTGTAGGAGTATGGGAGAGCTTTTCAGACGGCTGGAGTGCCAATGGTTTGAAGATACAGATTTTGGAGGAGGAGAAACGGCTGAGGATCTTGTATAATGGACTATTGACTAGAGATGA
The DNA here is from genome assembly GCA_945859725.1 of Drepana falcataria. NCBI lineage: Eukaryota > Metazoa > Arthropoda > Insecta > Lepidoptera > Drepanidae > Drepana > Drepana falcataria. Next base: position 10,189,593 of record OX243922.1, read on the forward strand.
TAATGTCACGCAACACGTGAAAGTGAATCTTATGTACGTGAGTTCAAGAGACCGCTTAGGATAATACTATCAAATACGGACTAATCGGAACTATGAATATTTGCTATTGTAGCTGGGCTTCAGGATCAGTTCTGATGCAGTTGCCAGAAGATTGGAGCAATCAGTTGGCTGCTCGGGCGCTGGCGTTGGAACCTTGGCGAAATGATAAATGGCCGTTCATTCTGTGTGTATCTTTTTCAATTTTCCCTCATAGATGTCTATCAAGACTCACAATATTCTATAATATGCACAATTTAAGCGAACATATTGTATTCTTATCTGATTTATTTCTGTCACGACTGACACAATATTATTCTAATTTCGACTCAAATTCAGCTTTCCTACTTTGCTTACGATGTATTCTTCATCGTATAGCTCGTAATGTGTCAAGTCACCGTATTTAACATCGGAAAAACTCCCAGCCATAGATCACCACCAAGTCTTGCAATCTTTACTCTGCTAGTGATTTTACAGACCAATCGTCCACTGCATTAAAATTGTATATTAGAAAAAGCATAAGTATTTTTAAAAATTGAAGTAGTTTTCAGTATGTAGTTCTTTTTTAGAGGGAAATTCGGCGAAGGCAGTTGCGTTCAATTTGGTACTGTGCAAGGGCGTTTCCAATCGTTCGATACGGAAGGAACGTCAGACACGAGCGTGTACTTGCGTACTAGAGGGCTGAAAGAGAGGAGTTGGGCACCTCAGGGGTACCTGGACTTGAGGAGATCACTGACTTTAGTTTCTGCAGCTCACGATGGAACTTTAGTACAACTCAGAGCTTTGTCCTACAATAATGTATTAACTGAGTAAGTAGTATTTTTTTTATAAAAACGAGTCTCCTTTAAAATGTATATGTATATGGATACAGGATGTGACAGATCAATACAATAAATATTTTTTTAATTATTTATAATACTCATAAGATGGATGTCCCATTTTATTTTCTTGTTCTCATGCTGATGTGTAAATTATTTATACGTAGTTTCGTGTTAGGGCTAACGGTAATTCTAAACCTTTTTATCATAAATATGAATGGTTTGGTCCAGCTATACGATATCATTACTCTCTATCCCTCAATAATGCTTCAACACGTTGTCTCGTTAAAACGTTCAAAATAAAGATGGGTGTGTTCAAGAAAATAAAAATTGTTACAGATGCATTTCAGGCTTCGTCCGCTTCCCCAATTATAGTGTGGAGAGCGTTACTTCGACGGATTTGGTCATGTCTGATTTTTGTGAGACCGCTAAAGAGATACCTAAGGTTTACACAATAAATGTGAGCAGTAAGTTTTGACTATCTAATGATTAAAATAAAGTAGAAGAGTTAATTGTCGCTACTATTGAGGATTTGCTAACACACAATGAAGACGAAAGGGTCGATGTCTACCACATAGGACATTTCAAAATTCACATACCTTGTTGAATTTCTACTTACATATATACCAGCATAGGTATATCGGACTTGCCCTCACTCTGAACTCTTTAAATTCCCTTTTTCACTTTTTAGGTGAACTTGCACCTTCGCTTTTATAAGTTTAGGTAATTACGACTGTTTAATAGAGCAAGTTAATGATTTCTTATCGGGTAAAAGATCGGGATAAAGAATACATTAAAATAGATTCTTCAGTATTTATTCAAGATTTAATATGGATATTTTTTTCGCAGCCAAGAATCGCGATATTAAATTAGTATTGAGAATAAACGAGACAGGCGGCCAACTTTGGAGTGGTGTACCTTATCAGCAGAGCATGGTGTATCGCACGCTTGCAGTTGACGTCGATCATGAACGTGGCGCTGGAATTTTGGAACTAAGCTATGAATATAGAGGTAACGGACTGGCTAAATTTCCTTAGATCTAGCTCCGATGCTCCCATAACTATATGCCGAGCGCAAAGAAGAATTTCCCTCTACCCACACACCTACCTTCAGCTGGAGATATATTTCAGGTGCCGACGACGTGACATATGACGAGACGAGACCGCCGTTACTCAAGTACGACTATATGTCTTTTGAATTTCTTCTCAAACGTATGCAGGTGTCCTCTCGATGTTTTTCTTCACTGTAAATCTCGTGGTGTGAATAATCACTATACTTAAGTACTCATTGGTACAGTCGGGATCTGAACCACCACGGCTGCAAATAATATAAATTATATAATTTTATTCAGCGGGGACTCAGCCGTCAGTCCGTCTCTCTCAACCACGCTTACTGAAATGGCTGAGTGAGCGAGAGGCAGGTGATGTGAGTTACTGCGTGCCTTTTGAAGACAGAGCTGCAGCTTGCACCAACTACGTAGGAGGGAAAGGAGCTTCACTGGCGCTTTTGAGTTCCATGCAGAAGGAAGAGGTATGCATGTTGATACAGTAGCAAAAAATTTAAAAATTTGCGACGCTTGCTCTTCATCCAAAATATAAATAATTATATTTCTTGTAACGTATAAATATATGTCTAACAAAAGTCGGAGATTTTTTTCTAGCTTGTAATACAAATCGTAAGCTATGCCATGCCGTGTTCTGCATGTCTTTAAATGATATTGGCATGGCGTGTTCGCGATCAAAGCTACCTAAATTTATTTATTAAAATATTTTTTCAGGGTTATCGTGTTCCACCAGGTTATTGCATAACAGCTAAAGCACTTGAAAAACATTTAGAAAGAAGTCCAGATTTGAGGACTGCTATTCAAGCCATACAAGATGCTAATGAAAACTATGACGAAAACAATTTTAAGGACAAGTGTAATAGGTATTATTTTAATCTCAACAATAGCTGATATCCTTCAAAGCTTAAAACTATATACATAGAATGTCTTGCGTACATCAAAATCGTCTAAGCTGTGTCTACAGTGCACGCCTTTCCACAAGCCTTAAATTGTGATTTTAGGGCATCGGAGCTTTTTGCAAATACAGAAATTATCGGAGATATTAAAGAGGAGATTATTGGTAACTTGAAGGATTTGAGAAGGAAAGCGATTGAACAGGAACTGGGTCCTGAGTTGCGTTTTGCCGTACGGTCTTCAGGTATGTCATATTTTTGGAGTCTGAATGTGTAACATAGTTTGTCTGCTCATTTAGTCGTTGGCCAAATTTGGTTAAAATGTATTTTTAAAAAGAATTCCATATTTATGTATCAAAAATGTTGGAAGTTATTCTTTGTCAGCTGTGGGTGAGGACAGCGAGGCGCTTTCGGCAGCCGGTCAGAACGAGACCTTCCTCGGATGTGTCTCTGACGCTGACGTATTAGAAGGCGTGCAAAAGTGCTGGGGATCCATGTTTGCCTTCACCAGCGCGTATTATCGCAGGTAAAATAGTTATTATTGGTACTCTGTATCTCTTTTTCTTCTATTATATTTTATTTGGCTGGGTGTGCCCCGCGGTGTTAAATTAATATATATGATAACTGCTCCTTTGAGTAATATTTTGCATGTTGATTATAGCCTAGCAAATATACGGGCCATCAAATGCAAAAATATTTCCTTTTTTTTACAAGTGGATTCAGTAGCTCATGATGAGATTACCGCCTATGAACAAACTCACAAACGTATAAACTAATATAAGTGTAGATTTATAAGTATTTCTACAACACTATACTAGCTAGAGTTACTAGAGATGAGACTGGAGTTTTACTGAGTCCATACTCATAAACGAACCTCAAAATTCTTTCAGGCAGAACGGTCAGCCGTGCTTTTGCGGCGGTGGAGTGGTGGTTCAGGCATTAGCGATCCCTCACACCGCTGGGGTCATGTTTACGCGACAGCCCGACGCCGGTGACCCTTCTAGACTTCTAATCACTGCTAATTACGGCCTTGGCGAAGTATGTTAATTGGTTATTCGTTCATTTATTATTATAACCGGATTAACTATATTGAGGGTTATAACCCTTTTGGCTTAGTACTTGTATACCAGTCAGCTAGCAAATAAATACATAGTTACTGAATAGAGAACATTGTACGTCAAGTGCTTAAATAAACGTCGATGAACTAGTGGGATAATGGGAACCTAATACAGGATGTTCTTACGTTTATTGTATATTTAGCACCATCTCTTCTTATAAGGAAATACTAAAATGTTTTGAATACTCGTTTCGATCGCCCACTTATCAGTCATCAACAGGGATGGAACCTTATAGCTTTTATATACCATACTGATCACTCAGCTATCAGGCCGACAACCCAAACAACCTCGAGCTGTAGCTCGAAGGGATAGGCAGCGGCGTATAGGTAGTGCCCACACACGCACTTTCCGCCAGAGATATATTTTTGGTGCAAACGTGATGGCGTGGCGTGGCGGCAGATGGCGAGTCCATCGCCGTTACTTAAGCACTACTATATATACGCCTTTGAATTGCTTCTCAGACGTATGAAGGTTTCCTCTCGATGTTTCTTTCACCGTAAAGCTCATGGTGCGACTAATCACTGTAGTAAAGTTCAGAAAAACAAAGGTACAGTCGGGATTCGAACTAGCGATCTTTGGGGATTTTTTTGTCGCAGGCAAATACTCGAACCACTCGGCCACCACGGCTTATGTACTAAATGTGTATTTTTGTACAGAGTGTAGTATCAGGCGCTGTGGAACCGGATACAATTATCATAAAGCGTGGATTGGACGGACAGCTTACCATAGCCAAGACAGAATTGGGTTCCAAGAAACAAAGAGTCAAAGCAGCCGACACCGGGGTTATTATGGAAGATGTGCCTGAAGCAGAACGGGGTCTGTCGTGTTTGAGTGAGTCTGAAGCGTTAAGACTGGCGAAGATTGGAGTTTCGCAAGAGGAGCTCTGGGGCGCCGGTAGGGATATTGAGTGGGCTATTTGTGGGGTAAGTCCAACTTAGTATATTCTATTCGACGCAGACTAATATAGCAAACCTGGGACTCTTTGAAGTATTATCCTACTGCTAAACACCTCGTAAGTGCAAGAAATTTACAAAATATTTTTTCACAGAATGAAATATTTCTGCTCCAAGCACGTCCAATCACGTCTTTGGAGAGATGGACCGAGGAGGAACTGTTGCATGAACTTGACTTCCCCATCATGGCTGATGATGAACTAACTACCTTCGCCAATACTGGAGAGGTATAACACCTATACGATACAATCGCCATTTTCACTTTCCGTACTTGAATGATAAATATGCTCATATTCGCTGTCTGGGCCAGCGCTCCAGAGAAATCTGATTTCTCAGATCCAAGGGATGTGTATTGTATGATGAATACGTAAAATACGTTAATTGTAATGAATAATTTTATGTGTCAATGGGTTTTTATACCATAACGGCATGGTTGTCTGATGAAAAGGTCTTAGAAAGATGACAGTGATTCGTAACTTAAGAGAAATCACTCTGCTAGCAAGAACAAATAGCTCTTCTTATGAATAGCACAGTCTCCTTGAGAAAGCCCTGGACTTACCCTACTGACAACATTGGTGTGAAATGCAGCAGCTTGAGTTTTCTATAGCAGCAGTTAATAAGCCCCGTAACATTCTTCAAATTACATATTAAGTACGATCCATCACCATCCATCATTGTGGAATCTGGTGAGTGAATGACACCCTCAGTTCTCTTTTTATTTGTTTAGGTGATTCCAAAGCCCCTAACGCCTTTAAGCTACGACCTGTCATTGCTACCACTGACCAGGGGTGTGGATAAATCGGTGCCCACCCGCGGGGACGGCTTCGAGCAGAGCGTGGTCGTCACACACTTCAGACCCATGCTGAATCTCTACGTCGTGAGTAATTTAATATTCTTACAATTATTTGGAGTGTTACGGAATTATTGTGAATGAAAGTGACTATAGAATATAGTCGTTCAAATTTGGCAATAAAATAACATGCTTAAGTACTTAAACTATACATAAAAAAAATACTGCTAATTCGAGTGCAAATTTGGTCTATCAAATTGATCAGGCATTCAAAGATGGAAGCGACGAGAATTGTTTGAATTATGAAACCTATGAATATCGATGAAGCGAAAGAGATCTGAAAGTCTGGGAGAACTGGCGCTTTATATTCTCTGCCTACTCCTAGCAAAAGTTTTAACGTATTTAATAAGTCTAAATCAGAGGCATGAAAAACTATATTCCCCCATCTTCTAGCAATCAGAGTGCTGATTAGAAATCGCTGAACAATTTCCACCTGATGGAGTAGAGTGAGGTACTACACTATAATACGAGGTACTATAAGACATTATTTCCGCGCAGATATGTAAATTAAAGTGCCATTGTCAATTCTACATATTTCTTGTTATTACCTATGGTAGACTTAAAATAGGTTTTTAATTATTTTCCCAATTGTATGCATATTTTCCTACACAGTATTATAACATAATATTTAATGTTTAATTCCTTTGCAGTCAGTGTATCGTAGTGTTCCCAAGAAAGCTGACCTCGGTATCCGGATGCTAGAGATGGCCATCCACGGGCATCCGGTCGCGGACCAGAGTATTATTGACACTGCTCTGCACAGGCGACAGGCCCATTGGACAGATTCTATTTTCTTGGGTTACAATCTAATACGGGTAAGGTTTGCAACCACCATCGCTCTCATAATAATCCACATAGAACTAACGTAATTCTTGTTGACTGGAAGAGATAACCATGTCATTCGATCTGCAATTTTAACCACTAGTTACAACCCCTTATTGTCAATGATTATGTGGTTTGAGTTATTTATTTATTGAGAAACCGAAGGCCATTTGGCTGGGCTTAATAATTCGGTTAAACAATACCAAGAAAGAAGTTCGCCTAAATTATGAAAACTATATCGTTTTGGTATTTTTAGACAGAGCCGTGGTGGCCGAGTGGTTCGAGCAGTTGCCTGCGACGCAAAGGTCGCAAGTTCGAATCCCGACTGTACCAATGAGTTTTTCGGAACTTAGGTACAGTGATTAGTCACACCACGAGCTTTACGGTGAAGGAAAACATCGAGAGAAAACCTGCATACGTCTGAGAAGAAATTCAAAGGCGTATGTATAGTCGTGCTTGAGTAACGGCGATGGACTCGCTATCTGTCACGTTGGCACCTAATATACCTCTGGCGGAAAGTGGGTGTGTGGGTATTACCTATACAACGCCTACCCCTTCGGGGACCCTTGTGGGAAGGCGTGAGGATATATTATTATTATTTTTAGACTGTATTGACATCCAAGAGCAAACTAAACAATAGCATTAAAGATGTTAATAAACTGAGAATAGACACGGAGTCAAGTGACATACTGGAAGTGATGGAGAATATAGCCAAGATGGACAAGAAGATGGAGCAGTACGTGTACAATCACTCAGTGACCACCACGGCGAGCACTGTCACGCAGTTCATCGCCATGAGCGTGCTACTCGAAGGGAACTCAGGTAAACTAGCCAACACTTCTATGATTTAAAGCTCTGTATCATATACGTTAACGAGCATATTAAACCTTAAATAATATTATAAGGATATTGAGTCCCAAATCAAATGTACTGTAGGATATCATATCAAACTCGGCCATTCCCTTCAAAAGCAAAGTCATTGCATTCTTAATACTCAACTGTGTAAATTATTACTTTTATTTGTACGTAAGAGTTACCACTTACAGATTTGATTTCATCAAATTAAGTACACAATGAACATTGAAGTAGTATGTGGCTAGGAACTCGTTTGCATACATCTTCTTCTTCGTAAAATAAAAAACCCCTATTATTTTATTATTAAGCAAACTCTTTCAGATTTCACAACGGAACAATGCAACGAAATCAGTTCACTGCTGAGTTCAGGTGACGTGTTATCGGCTGAAGTGCCTCAGGTTCTGGCCAAACTAGCTCGGCTTTTGGAAGCTTCTGGTCGAGCTGAAGAGTTCCGAAAGCTGGATCCCAAACTTGCTATGGAATACTTGAAGTCGAACTTGCCTGAAGTGCACAGGGATGTCTGTGCATTCTTGGAACAGCACGGACATAGGGCTATAATGGAGGTGAATATTAAATTGCAAGTTCAAACCGTGGCGGTATATAAGCATCAATATATTTTTTACGCAGTTCAGTGTCAATATTTTAATATTTATCACGACCAGTGGTGGTGTTTATGGTGTAGGAAAACACCGTAAGGAAAACTATATATGCCCGAAACTACTGGACCGATTTCAAAAATTCTTTCACCTTTGGAAAGCTACATCATCCCCGAGTAACATAGGATATATTAAATTGGACCCGATAGGTGGCGCTGCGATCGAGTTTCAAGAATTTTACCTTTTTACCCGGGCGATGCTTTCTGTGTGTTTCGCTGTGTCTTAAGCTAGATTCGAGAATGGTTTAGATTTACAATTGGACCCAATAGGTGGCGCTGCGATCGTGTTACGGGCAATTTAACTTTTTCACCCGAGCGAAGCTGGGCGGGACAGCTAGTGTACCTATATAATAGTCATACTAAAGAAATTTCGACAAGCCGCAATCTGCCATGATGGCATCAAAATATTTGTATCTCTGGAGAAACAAGGATTACACTTTTGCCTACCTTTGCCTTTTGGATACCTTTGTGGGGAGACAAGAAGAAATAAAAGCTGAACTCCACCTAATTTATAAATTTTAAGTACTTTTTTATTTTCAGTTTGATTTATATACTAAGCCGTGGGCTTTAGTTCCGGAAGAAATGATGAAGGTCCTTCAATCTATGCGGCACTCAGAAAAGACGTCGCAAGGAAACAAAGAAAAAATTGACGTCATAGCAAATCTTAAAACTCCAAAAAAGTCTAGTACCAGGTCTGACCAAATACATCTAGATTTTTGAACTATTTTGGGCTTAGTCATAGGCTTTTGTTTTAATGTTTATAAGAATTCTAAGTAAGCTCTAAAGGTGTATACCCGTAAATATATTACTGACACGAATCTTATGGCTTATTTTCACTTATCAGTGTGGCGAGTAAAAATTATATGTTAATTTTAACCCCACTGGTGCGAAAAGTTATTATTGAATTTGAAATTCAATATAATTAATTGAATGATTTCATTTCAGGAAATTTCTTCGTTGGGTTCTTCCTCTGTGCAAGCGCAGTGTACGACATCGTGAAGGTACAAAAGCGCATTTAATTCTGGGCATACATAAAGTGCGCCTCGCCTGTCTGCATCTGGGCCGTATGTTGGTTCGACACTGGTACATGCCCAACGCTGACCTTGTGTTCTTCTTCAGAATACATGAACTTAGGGAATACATCAAATACAGAGATCCAGCCCTTTTGAAAAAGTAAGTTTAATATCATGAGGGAATTAGCGAGAGCGCCTTTAGTAGATGGACAGGAGATACCTGCAAATTCTTCAACTGACAATCTAATTCTTTGAGGCGGACCAAATCATTGGTCCGTCTGGTAGGTGGTTGACCGTCGACCTTGTGAAAATCGCTGGGCCTCTTTGGGTGCAGATGGCAAAGGAGAGTCTATGTTCAGAAGTGGACAAGGATAGGCTAAAATTATGGTGATGATGAAGAAGCAGATTATATATTGCATCTAACTGTATGCAAAGAATATAAATTTAATCGTATATTTATTATTTTGTGCAGCTTGATTAAGCCCAAATCCGAACTATTTCAATCAAGAATTATAATGATGCAATTTTGCAGGGCTCTTCAGCGCCAAAAGTATTACCCCACTTGGTGTAAATTAAAATTCGCCGAAATTAACACGGGTTGGGTGGAACCCCTCCAGCAGACCGGTCCATTGATCACTGCCAGTGACATCAAAGTTAAGGCTACTTCTGTTTGCGGCGGAGAAGTTATAGCTAGAGCTTGCGTTGTCAAGGACCTGTCTGAGGTATTATTTCATTCCTTTCTTTTAAACTACAAAGTTTGCAAATATGCATATCGCCCAATTGATGGGTGCGGCTACTATAGCATAGGCATAGGAAGTAAAACTTTGTCGACCTCAAGGAGCATCTTACTTAGATTTAAATATCATCAAGCCGATTTACACACCAGAGCACCAATTCTCACTAGCCTTAAAGACCTCATTACTTACATAGCTTCATTACTGATGTATTCCTATGTTTTGCATGCATATTTTTTTTCTGTCACTCTTAGTCAAACCTAATGTTTGCTATCGTATATTGCTTTTATATGAAAGATAATTGACTTATATGCTGTTATTAAGCTATTGCATAGCTTCTATCGCGGACCTTGAGCGTGGAGACCGAATCCAGAAATTCCGTAACGAAAATAACCTAACACATTCAAAATTTAAACACATTCGAATATAGAACAGTTCCAAATTCAAAATTGCCGGGAAATATGGAAACAACTGAACTGAAAAAGCATGCCTAGTACGTAAGCTCACACAGCTTGTGAGAAAGTATATAGGTGTATTGTATAAGTTGATAAAACATATTTGATAGAAGATATAAACGTTGATAAGCCGTGGTGGCCGAGTGGTTCGAGCAGTTGCCTGCGACGCAAATGTCGCAAGTTCGAATCCCGACTGTACCAATGAGTTTTTCTGAACTTAAGTACAGTGATTACTCACACCACGAGCTTTACGGTGAAGGAAAACATCGAGAGGAAACCTGCATACGTCTGAGAAGAAATTCAAAGGCGTGTGTAAGTCGTGCTTGAGTAACGGCGATGGACTCGCCATCTGTCACGTTGGCACCTAATATACCTCTGGCGGAAAGTGGGTGTGTGGGTATTACCTATACACCTCTGCCTACCCCTTCGGGGACCCTTGTGGGAAGGCGTGAGGATATATTATTATGATAAAACATGCTATGCAATAGCTTAACCGCAGCAGTTCCCGAGTGCCACACGTTTTTTTTGTGTTGTTGACTTACATTTGGATTGTATTACGCTATGACCGACAGATTGGCCAACTGCAGCAAGGCGATGTGCTGATCACACACGCAACAGACATCGGATGGTCGCCGTACTTCCCACTCCTGACTGGAATAGTGACTGAACTAGGTGGATTGATATCCCATGGTTAGTGGCAAATATAAGACTTAAATCTTAGCGCGACGGCTTCATAAAATAATAACTGTATGACAACTAACTGCCCTATCACCTTTTACAAAACAGTAACAAGGCTATTTGTTGCTATGTTATGTCAACTATCATTGTACACATAATAATATGGCACAATTAGATTTTTGCTTAGCACTTGTTTTTTTGTATTGTTTCTCGTGATTCAGTTCCGGGAACTTTTGCTAATTATTTAATGGATTCTAAGAGGGTAGTATTACTGCAAACTGGTCATGTAACTTATTTAGGACCTCATAAGATCAGATGGCTGATAAAGAGGATTGTAGAGTCCCTGATTATTGGAGCTACGGTACGTAATTGCAAGCACCTAGACGTATGTACTGTTCAAAGTCGCGTATTATTCCAGGTGCAGTGATAGCTCGAGAATACGGGTTACCTTGCATTGTGGGCGCAGCTAACGCCACAGACATTTTCAAAACTGGAGACACCGTTCGACTCTCAGGCACACAAGGCACTATTGAGAAAGTCGAGATGGCTGACACTGACAACCCCAAAGAGAGCAGCAGCTCGTAATTTAATCAGATACTGCTTTCAAATCTTAACTTCTATGATTAAATGGCAAAGTTAACTCATATCATAATAATATTTATTATTGATCAAAAAGAACAAAACCAAATTATAATCTCAAAAATAAAACGCTAAACAACACAACCAATAGACATTTTCCACTATCCAAGATCTGATAACTAATGATTAATTTCACACCCGCGTAGACCCTCCAACTTGTAAGCGTGAAGTGATGGTAGTAGCAAATAATATTCTACAATTCGTGCAGTCATATCTACGTTAATTTCTCCTGCCCTATCATTGCCCAAAGCTTGTCCAACATTCAATTGCCCTCCTTTGAGGAAAGCACGAGGAGTTCGTAACAATTGAAGGCAAAGGGTCTTCCGAAGATGATGACATGGCATCTATAGTGTGGGGCGTGCACCGCTCCAATGAGATGCGACCCTCTGTAGTGGACCCTGCCGATGTGCACTCCCGGCGCTATTCTCACTGCGCATGCACCCACTTCTCCGGCACGCCAAGCAACCCACCTCACTTCACCATTGCACATTACCTAGGAATCCACACACCCCATTTAGGAAATAATAGGCTAGTCTTTGCAGTTATCATAGCCAATGGACACTTAATTTAGCTTAAACCATTTGATAAAGACATAATGGGTGTGCGGTGGTAGTGAGTGTGGCCATCCTTAAAATATTTTTTTTAGAGATTCGCCCGAAAAAACCAAAGGCTAGACACCAAGATATATGCGATTTTGAACTAATATCATCAACTACCTGATATTTGGTGTAATGATGCACAGCACCGTCAGCGTACACCAAACAACAATGTTTCGAAGGGTGTAGAGCAGCAGGCAAAACTTGACTCCTGTAAGGAAAATTAAATGAGAGTAGTGCCCAATCCTCTAGATATAATAATGAAGAAAAATAAGGTCAGTGACCTGTGCGTAGTTCTGGCAACCCATATGACCTCTCCGTCGAAGACTCCGGCCGCGACTGCGCCGCTGGGCACAGCGCCGCATGCGCTCACCACCCAAACTGGCCCGGATTGCTTGAATACCGGCATCCAGTCTGCATGCATTTAGAAGCAAAAGCTTTTGAAATTAACGTTGCAGTAGAAATATTGGTAAACATGCAACAAGATAAAACTCGAGCTGCTACAGAATGTTGCAGGATAATTTAGATACTGTACATAAAATATATATGATACGAATTCTACTCATTTAAAAGCAGCCCATCCAAGTATCTAAATTATCCTTCAACATTCTATAGCAGCTCGAGTTTTATCTTGTTGCATGTTTACCAATATTTCTGTACTTACATAAAATATATATGATACGAATTAGTTTTTCACGCGTTTTACAATGTTTCTATTATGCCAAATAGTATCCGTATGATGGTGTCTCTATAGTCGCCTGACTGCCAATTTGCCTAAAAGACCCTTCCATACTCTCAGTTACAACTGTGATCCGAATAATAATACCAGATAGTAGCTTTACAAACCTGCGATAAGATTTGTGTACTTCTGTTCCCATGAATTTTTCAAATGCATGTTATACTTCTGCCAATCCTCAGAGTATTGCCTGATCTTCTTCTTGAAGTGATTCCAGCGTCTGTAATAGAATGCACATTTTGTATTACGGGCTCGTAACTAAATACATTTTGGGCAAAAAATTTAAATAAAGACTTACAAAGTATGTATTGACATATCGGAGCCGGGCGTTTGTTGTAAACGATCAGTTTCTTTGACCTAAAAAAATCAAGAACATTGAATGAAATTTTGCAATAAATATGCAAGTGATAAATTTTGGTTGTTGACTTAGTTCTTTGAAATTAACGAGTCCCGTAAAGTGGTAAAGGTGTAACAGGGCGCGGGCACAGTTGCCTGGCACCCCTTCCCCTCTTCTTCTCCTTCCCCTGGCACTCCCTGGTATAGGTATAGGTAGGTCGCTACTAACAACATCCACACGAATAACGATAGCTTGAAGGGCTATTATTCATGTTTATTAATATCATAAATATGTAAAAAGCCGTGGTGGCCAAGTGGTTCGAGTACTTGCCTGCGACACAAAGATCACAAGTTCGAATTCCGACTGTACCAATGAGTTTTTCTGAACTTAAGTACAGTGCTTAGTCAAACCACGAGCCTACGGTGGAGGAAAACCTCGAGAGGAAACTTGCATACGTCTGAGAAGCAATTCAGAGGCGTATGTATAGTAGTGATTGAGTAACGGCGATGGACTCGCCGGATTTCACTTTGGCACCTAAAATATATCTATGGCGGAAAGTGGTTGTATGGGTATTACGTATACACCTCTGCCCACCCCTTTGGGGACCCTTATGGGAAGGCGTGAGGATATATTACATTATTATTAATATTTAAAAAGTATGTTAAAGCACTTACGACAAGTGTCAGCCAATGCGTCCATCGGTTGAACATATCGATAATATCAAGCATCTCTTTCTGACATTTCATGTATATTTTTGTCTTAATTGTGGCTCTTGTGGGCGACACAATCTATAAAAATATGATTTTATATATTTTCAGGCAGGTGTAGAAATATAGGCTTGCTGTCTTGGTACTTTATATAAAACTAACAACTTTTTGACTTTAGTCCCCACGCAAACATAGACAAGCATTAAAAAATTTGAGCATAGCATAGCAGCAAAGCAGAGCAAAGCCTTTTTAAGACAGGTGAGGCATAACGGGTTTCCTGTTCAAATTTGTAGCTGCCCGACTGGAGAAGGAACTTCACCTTATTAGGTGCCTGTAGCGAGTGAAACTTCGGTTTCTTGAGCGCAAAATAGGCTACGGTAACCGCTTCTCATCAGGTGGGCCGTAAGTTTGTTGTATAAAACATTGGTTTGGTTGCCATTACTTTACATAGATCGTCATTAAGCCGATCTATTACACACTATTTGCCAATGTCAGCCACCGCCTGTTTGTAGCAGAGTATTATAAGTACCTGTTTATCCTTGTATCGTAGAGCTAGCCGCGTAGCCAATTGACGACTAAAAGTATTGTACTGACGCCATTGCAATGATTCCATAGCAACTCTTCTTTGTAATGAAGTCCAGTTTTCTTCAGCTATTACATAAATCTGAGTTTAATATAATGAACTCTACACACTCTACGAAACCCAAATCTATACTAAAATATAAAGCTGATGAGTTGGTTTGGTTCAACACACTTATCTCAGTAACTACTCAATCGAATTGAAATATTATTTTTGTTGGATAGCTCATGTATATAGGTAGGCTTATATGCTATATAACATCACGCTACGACCCCTAGGAGCAGAGCATCAATGATATAATCATACTCCTTGACCGTTAAAGCTTTAGGACCATTCTCTATTATATTAAAAAGGATCACAGAAGCTTCACCTGCTGATTCGTCAAGTATTGGTTGAGCCAAAGCTCGATCGATGTTCTCTTGGATCCAATCCCGCCACGCTTGAAGGTTCCACATAAGGCTAACCATCATGGCATGCCAGTCGGACATTTGGTCCGTCGAGACAATTGGTATGCCTGCTAGAAGATGCTTATTTACGTTATACATTTCAATATCAGGTTCAAACATTTTGCGATGAGCTAAATATTTATCTGTCAATCATGTGCGTACTTCAAAATCGATATTAGAACAAGATAATGATTAATATTTCTCTTTAATGATATATTTATCTTTTATATATATATATATATATATTAATAATCATAAGAATTCAAGACTTACGGGAACCATATCTACTCCTAACTTGACCCATTCTCTTCGCACCCGTGACCACATTGACGGGCCGACTAGTTCTAGCCGAGTACGGTGGGCCTGTCCTAGTTGACAACGATGCAGTAAGACCAGTCCTGGTTGACATCGACGTAGTCAGCCCAGTCCTACTAGACCAAGATGCAGAGGGACCAGTTTTAGTTGACACTGATGCAGAGTAACCTGTCTTCGTTGAAAATGATACAGCACGATCAGTTCTATCTGGCGACGGAGGACGTCCTATTCGAGTTGGCGACGGAGGACGTCCTATTCGAGTTGGCGACGTATTTTTTAAAATCCTTGGTGACAATGGCGCACCTGCACACCATGAAGGCGACGGAACAATACCAGTCAATGTGGACGGTGACGGAGCTGGGCCAATCATAGTTGATGTGGATGGAGCATGACCAGTTTTATTTAGTGATAATAGAGCGGGGCTGTGTCTAGTTGATAACGTTGAAGTTATACTCATCCTAGGGGATGACGATGGAGTAGAGTACATGTGAGTTTTTTCGGGTTGACATTTCTCAATCAAGATAGGTGTAGTTTGCCAGTGAGTACTATCCCTTTCACAAACGTTGTTATTATCTATAGGAGTATGGTAAGAAGTGGAAGATTCGCCAGATTCTTCAATCTTCTTTGTTTCAATCTCATGTTTCTCTAAAGGATTCTGATTTGCCGAATAAAGTTCCAATAACAGGGATTTCCATGGCGAAAACGATTCTGATCTTGATACGAAATCCGAACTTGGTGTCTTAAATGTACTTGAGGGCATTTCAAGATTTGGGGACAATCTCATTGAACTCGATGCGAAGGGATACTGATCATATGAAGTGGAATACATGGCGTAAGAGGAAGTGGGGGGTTTGCGAAGGCAGCCCGAGGAAGGTTTTGCTGCGGGACAGGTTTCGTTTGTAGGAGTGTCTCGTTGAGCTGCACCAGGGCACTGGGTCAGGGATATTTCGATGCCTGGGGCAAAGGCGCGAGAGGAGCCGGGGCTGACGTGCACAGACTGGCCCGGCGTAAGGTCAGATAGCGCCTGCGCTGACACATGCCGTGCGCATGTGCAACAAGGCCGGGTCACGCGCCGCAAGATCTCGTCGCACCACAGCTCGCATTGCACAAACACATTCTTCATGCACTTGCAAACTTGGATTATCTCTGCAGGAAATAATAAGTCATATCATTTCAGTTCCAGTAGATAGCTTAAGCCGTTTTTAAATACTCACGGGGCTGGAAGAAATGTACAGCCAAGAACATCGTAGCATCTTCGATGACATCTGAGACAAAAATTAACGTTAAATAAAGTTGTTTTTCCATACTTACGCTTGTTTACAAGCAAAATTCCCTCTTAAAATCTCACCATCCATTACTGGTTGATACTTTGCCGGCGTGCATTCAGCCATTAGATTTGTGAGTTTGATCTGTATTTTCCGTGACACAACAGGATCAGCGCTTGTGACTTCTAGTTGATCAGTACTTTTCCCGTCCAGCCTGTGTGCGATGACAATTATATTATATATATTTTATATTCTAGAATATTATTTTATTTTATAGTAGCTGATCCGGCAAAGTTCGTCCCGCCAAAGTCATTGAATGTAGTGATATTTTTTTACATATATAGATTTTTATCATCAGATTAACTTAAAAAAATATAAAGTAGGATAAAACATATATCTACTTGTCCAATGTCGCTTAATTATAATTATTATTTCGATTATGTTGATCATGAATAAAATTTACGTTATCTCCCTTACTTGTCCGCGCCATCTTTATAAGATTTCCGGATGTCTCCATGCCGTAATAGAACATTATCTCCTGCCTCTATCATCTTCTCTATCAATATTTTCAGAGCTTCAGTTTTTTCGCCTAGAACATCGGTTACATTAACGTTATATTTTAATGGTTTTTTTATACCCCAGATGGCAAAGAATGTTGTTATGCCGTTGCCACTGCCTATGAAATTATAGCTTGTGACACCAAAAGTATCGCTTGCTCGCTACCAACCAAAAATATATCTCTCAATATATTTTCACTGACCGAAGGTGTCGTGTCTGCTTTACGCGTGAAGTATAGTGAGAAACTTACCTTGAAGCATTATATAGGACACAAGGAGCCTTGTACATTCACTAATGGCACCTGTAATAAAAAAAACATTTATTAAAACACCATATATATATGGCTATATACTGAAGTATCACTTAATATTACGTCGTAAAAATATAACAGAAACGGTGACAATGTAGCCAAAAACCCGCGACCATACCTTGATGTACTATTACCATGAGTATTGCAGAGGGCGAAAGGGAAATATTAAAAGACGTTATTATGATTATATACGTCCGGCACATCTATTCTCAAACATTATTTATTTTCAATTACCCTTTATGCATAGGATCTAGTACCTAGTCTTTTCTTGTTTTGTGGAGAATTCTCACGCAGTGAAAATGGGTTGTAAATATTTGATAGCAAGATGTTAGTGCAAATACTATGTAGCTCACCGTCCATAGCGGCCTTGCTATAACCTGTTGGGGTCACATTAGCCATTATACTCTTTAGTTTTCCCTCTGTAGCTGATTGAAGGCTTCCATTTGGAAGCCCTATTTGGTCTTCAGCGGTCGTTAATGATTTTAGACTGCAAATATAAGTGAAGTGATTAATTACAAAAGCTAAAAAAACTGTCTAAAAATTTAAAAACTTTGTATCCAAAGGACCGTTGGATGCTTCTAAGTGTGGAATCTTATTAATACTACATTTAATGTAAACTTTGTAACTCAATCACGTTAAAATAACTAAGCGAATTTAGATAAAATTTTACACAGAAATTGATTATTTGCTGGACTAACACTAAGCTTGGATGTTAAATGGACAAAAAAAAATAATTTTACGCGGGTATAACAGCATGCACAGATAATCTGTAATAAATTATGTAAGTAAGATAAGTTTACTAAGTAGCGGCGTCCTTGTAAGATTTTTCGATATTTCCTTCAATAAGCAAACTATCTCCAGTCGCCTCCATCTCTCCAATTAAAGCCACATAAGCTTCGATCTGTTCGTCTGAAATAACAATCAAACTAAGTGTCTTCCATACTATCAGCGATTCTGTATCATTATGATTCCTCTACGTACCTGGTTTTGTGACACACTCAGATAGATAATCAGAAGCTTCTTTGACATGTTCTGCAAGGAAAAAACAGTTGACCATCGTAAAACAAAAAACAACACCGAAATAAAATAAAACAATTATAATAAAGAGGTATATGAGTTATCACCTTTCATAGTAGCAGTCAATTTTCGAGGCATAGAGCGACATCTAACAATATCTTCCAGTTTCTTCATAAGGTAGTAGGCAACTTGTTCACACGGTTGTTTCGATTCTAGGACTGTAGCCTTCTTTAATCTTGAAATAAGTAATGACAATAAAATAGGGTAGGTATTATTACAAACGATATTCATTCAATTGTTTGTGTCATTGACTAACCTTTGCGCAGCAAATATGCATGTCTCAGTTGCTCCGTCCACTTCGATAAGAATTTCATTGCCCCGTTTCTGCATTTCGGCAATAAGAGCATGACGCACTAGGGTCTTGTATGCTAACACACATAAAATTGTGAATATATTATATCTTAACTTAGTCTACAAAATCGGCAAATAAGCACTTACTTCCTGAGACAAAGTATTCGGAGAGAATTCGGGAGGACTCAATAACCACATCTGTAAAAAAAAGTATCTTTTTGACCAACATGTTTGTTTGTATCATCAATATATGCTTGTACGAAGAAGAGTCTAGAAAATTACCAGAAGGAGAAAGTAACATAATTATCGTAGCTTTCCCAAATATACGTAAATGTAAGCTCGACTCACCTTGCATTGAGTCATACATCTGTGTTGGAGTGGCTTTTACAACGAGCCCACTGAGCTTCCTCTCAAACTTCTTACTGAGACGAGCCGTATCGCCGGACTCCTTCACCGATTTTTCTACTTTCATAGGCGGTTCCTTTGCCAACCTTTTTAAATCACAACGGAAGAAAATTAGAAATCAAGGTAACTACAATTATTCATACAATTAAATCCTCACGCCTTCCACAAGGGTCCCCGAAGGGGAAAGCAGAGGTGTATAGGTGGTACCCACACACCCACTTTCCGCCAGAGATTTTAGGTGCCAACGTGACAGATGGCAAGTCCATCGACGTTACTCAAGCATGACTATACTTACATACAATATTGAATTTCTTCTCAAGCGTATACAGGTTTCCTCTCGATGTTTTCCTTCACCGTAATGCTCGTAGTGTGACTAATTCGTTCGGGATTCGAACTTGTGATCTTTGGGTCGTAGGCAAATCAAACTCGAACGACGTAAAAGGTACTAACCTCTATAGAAGGTGTCTCTGGTCTTTTTTGTACCATTGACTAAGTGTGTCAAAATCACAATGGTCTGTTAAGTAGTTAAAAGATAGATAGGTAAGTTGCCTCGAGGGCTTAGAAGGAAGATTGCCAACTGTCAAACGAACATGTAAGTATAATATAGTCAAACTCGAATGTAAATAGGTACTAACCAATCTGACGCCTGCGCGTGCGTCAGCGAAGTTTGTGGCTGTTTGTATAATGTTTCACCACCATGAGCTCGCAATTGTTTGTGCAGAATAGCCAGAGCATTGTCGTGATCTTGGTCCATTCCACCTAGTTAATAGAAATGGTTATTAATGGTATATTGCTTCAAAATAATAGAATGGATATTAATGACCGATGTATCAATAATAATAAAATTATTATTACCAACACCACCGCCGCCTTGCATCCGTCTCTTTCTCCTTTCCTCCTCAGTCAAGTGTTTGTCATCAATTCCTCCTCTAGCTCGTTCTTCCTCTTCTCTTCTCCTGCGTGCCTCTGCGGTTTCTCCCGCGATGCCTCCTACTCCACCAGCACCAACACCACCTCCAGCACCTAAGCCTCCTGCGCCCATACCTCCTGCCCCTGCCCCACCTGGGCCGCCAGTACCAGTACCTCCTGGACCACCAACGCCTACCCCACCAGCCCCGTCTAATCCGGACCCGCCCATGCCCGAACCGGGGCCTCCTGTACCGCCGGCGCCGCCAGCCCCCATTCCTCCTACACCACCTGCTCCCCCAGCCCCAGTGCCGCCTGCGCCGCCAGTTCCGAAAGCACCGGCACCGCTAGCACTAGTGCCAGCCATGCCACCCGAGCCAGCCCCTATACCCCCAGCAGCACCACCCGCACCTCCAGCACCAGATCTACGTCAATGAAATTAATATTATATTCACAAATACAAAAACCAATTACCAAGTTCCAGAGATACAAATTTGTACAGCTATCTGTACTCTTGAAAGTAATAATAAAATTGACGCAGTAAGTAATTATTCAAAACAGCAATTAAACTAACTCTAGATGGGGACAAATAAGAAAGCAAAAGAAAAAAAAATAATTCAATTTACGAAAAAACAATAAGTTCTGTCCGTACTTTCCTACTCCAGCACCCAACACACTGCGATCAAACGCAGATAGAGCTGTTGAGTCCAAACCACCTGTTACAATAACAATCAAATTAGCAATTATTCTAGGATATCTGTGCGCAAGTAAAAAAAAACTAAGTATGTATATAAATTCATTTACATTCTTTAGTAGCCACACCAGCGATATAATCAGCAGTTATATTTGCAGTATCTGAAAGAAATTAACTTTAGTAAATGGACTTGTGTTAGTTAAATTTTTTATAATATGTTTTGTGTAATTTCGAAATGATACGAAACAACTTTAGCTTCGTTATTAACAGTACTTTTCTGTTCAACAATTACCTTGCATATGAGTCCTGCCTATCGGAGTGTTGGGCTCTTTATTGAGAGCATTCACCTTCTGAGCGACTTCATCACGAATTATAGGTGATGGATTTTGACCACCGAATTTGGTTGCAGTAGCTAACCTGTTTCAAAAATTCTTTTATTGGTTGTACGATCACGTGCATGTGTAATATTTATGTAATGCTAATTCCAAGATATACCAAAAATATAATTATATTTTATTTATTACTTCTGTATGCATATTATATTTTAGAGTTCATAATAACTCTAAAAACTAAAATTTTATGGAGTTAGTATGCAACTAATAACTTGATGGAATATTTTGGATTTCTCAATTCAACTGCAATAAGAACTGCAGGTAATAAGGCTTGCAGGCCTAGAATGGTTCTTAAATAATATAAACATTACATATTCCGTACATTTCTGCAGCTTCACCGTAGGTCTTCTTAAAATTCCCAACGTCTACTAATTTCTTATCTTTATCCTTTACTAACTCGTCGTGTAGAACTTGCATAGCGTCACCTAAATCAGAATATATAATCTGTATGTACTTAATGTATATACAATAAAAATTATAATTTATAAAAGGAAATATGAGACGTTCTCAATCATTGCATATTAAAAAGAGTTTGAAGCGATCGTACTCTTGTGAAGAATTTGGAACAAATTTTACGAAAAAATCAGAATAGATTGCATTCAATTGCAAGTCCACATTGCTTTGTCTCTATCAACACTGCGAATAATGCTATAATCTTATGCTGTATGCAATAATACCAACCTCTTCCCTTTAGTAGGTCAGTCACATGAGCTGCACCTTCAACAACTGGATCTGTAAAAAAAAAAATTAAACACCTTATTAATTTTTTTTTAGTTTAGTTTTAATTCAATGCTTATATTTCGTAACCTTTTAATATCTCTTGCAATTTCTTGTCTGGAATGACGGTGTTAATTTTATCAATTAGCTCTTTCTTTTTTGCTTCATTATGAGAAGTCTTGACTCCCATTGGAGCCTTCATTATCCTGGAACAAACTGTATATCTCATGCCAAATTCTCTGATGGTGTATACCATGCTTTAAATCTACTAGAATGATTGTAAGTTATTGCCGCTAGTTATTGAATAAAGTATACAATTGGTATGAAGTCATATAGAGCGGAAAATGGAACGAGTTGCGACCGTTTCCGTGCTGTCTGGAAAAAAATGGTGGTTCGTTGATATAAGCATTTCTAGGTAGAACCAATACTTCTAAAACGCGAATATAAGCATCAAATAATAGTAGGTACTTATCAATGACCAAAGATTAAAGTTAATACATACTCTTGACCACCTTCAGTGTAAGTAATTTTGTAAAGCGCCTCTTGTCCAAGTTGAGTATCACCCTTGCGGGCCATCAAATCAGCGAGTAATATTCTTTTATCACCTTCGGCTAATTTTTAAACCATATTTCATTAGTTAACCACGTTTTCAGCCTTTGGAATGTATATTTTTTCAGAATAAACATTTATAACTTACTTTCAGGCATTGGTGATGCTAAATATTTGGATGATTCGTCAATAATTCCTTAAAAGCAAAAAAAACTAATTGTAAAGTTTGTTTCATTGTACGTGAAAATTCGAAATATTTTTAATGGATTTGTAGGCACCAGTCATATCTATTGCCGCAGGTTTAGCTGTATTGAGTGCCGTTAGTTTTTCCACCACACTGTCATATGTGCCTTTCTCAACTTTATCGTTTTCCAATGTACTTGCATTTTCTAATCTGCACAAAGATAGTAATATAACCTTGGCACAATTCTACAACCGCAACCTTTAGTTTGGCAGTCAGGAGCTCTAACCATTAGACCAGACGGTCGTCATAAAATAAGGATATAAGAATCAAATTGATGTACGCTATTATGATTCTAGTATTTTTCGTTGTCTTATATTCACGTATTATATTTACCCTTAATAAAAATTCTCTACTTCCAGTGATTCACCCATCATTCCGAATCATGAATTAAAAATGGACATCGGATGTATCGTTTTAATATTTGATTTTAATCCTTTTCTTTTAAATTCTAAAACTGTACAGCCCTGGAGTATAAATGTTACCACATACCTCCTCGCGCCGTCACTGTAAGTTTGCTGATATCCTTGCATAACAGCCAATGGAGTATCACCCTGTTCCTTCATTATGTTCACCAAATGCTCCATTGCATTACCTAATCACTCACACAAAATATCCAGTCAAAATAGATATTTTAGTTTGCAAAAATTCGCATACAGCTAAACATGGCTGGAGATCTCAAGTACACCATTATAAAAGAAATATCAAAAGTCCCCACTGACCCGACTTGTGCAAAAAAATTGCACAAGGTAAATGTCAAAATATCCACACAGAACAGTGAACAGTGATATTTTTTACATTTGACCTTGTGCAATATTGTTTTGTCTCTTTGGACTGGAATAAATGGTTTGGGGATAAGATAGATACATTATATACGTCAAAACGTAGATGTTACCGTTACAACAACACGTCGCAAAAGTTATTAGTTTTTCAGTTGTGTAGTTTATTCAACTTACATTTTAAGTCAATATAACTTACCTTTAGCTACTCCAAGCTTTGCTAAATGATGAGCTGCGTCCTCCATTGTACCTAAACAATTAAATATAATATATCTTAACGGCTTCCCACAAGGGTCCCAAAGGTGTACGTAGAGGTATTACCCACAAACTTACTTTCCGCCAGAGATATATTTTAGGTGACCACGTGACCGATGGCGAGATAATCGCCGTTACTCAAGCACGACTACACATACGTATTTGAATTTCTTCTCAAACGTTAGCAAGTTTCCTCTCGATGTTTTCCTTAATTAAGTAAGTTATTAAGTTCAGAAAAACTCATCGGTACTGTCGGGATTCGAGCTTGCAAGCAAACAACTGGCACCGCTCTAGTCTTTCTACCCCATAAGATATTCGGTGTGATGATATGTATGTGTGTAAATTGCGCAACTACTAAATCTTACTGCGCATATCTTGAGCGATCGTAGGAGCTGTTCGCATGGGCACACCTCTCTTCAACTCTGTTACGATTTCACTCTTCAAGTTATTCTCATCTGGTGTCATGGCAGCATCTTTGTCCAAAGCGGCCACTTTTATTCTTTTGTAAGACCATTACATACATTAAAAATAAAATTATTAAACTCAAAAAAAATATTAATTTATATAATAGAATTTTAGCACATACATTTCTGCCCCATTTGCGTACGTTTGGGCATACGACTTGTATTTAAAAAGTTGTCTTTTGCCCAAAGATGTTTTAATTGCTGATAATAAATTCAGTGGGTATCTCACACCGGCAACTCCACCTGATGACAAAATAAGTTGCGGTTTTTCAAAATTGAGTTATATGGCAACATCATATAGTATAAAGTGACTGGTAATACATACTTCTCAGTGCCACAGGTTGCGATAAATGTCTTGAAACATCTTGGACTACACCTGTAAAAAAATATAAAGTAAAGAAAATGTCCATTGTCTACGTTGTTACCATTGATACTTAAGATTCTTACACACTTTTCATAGCTATTTTCAGTTCCGGAGGAGTAGTGTTCTCTACATCTGTGGTCAATTTCTCTTTGATCTCATCAGCAATATCTTTGATTGGTAGATATGGCACTATTGTTGGCGAAGTTTCGACCCTGATCAGAACATAAATATCTTATAGAAAAGGGTCTTCAGCGATGTCGACAGGCTCGTCATGTGCCAAGTTTGTACACGAGATAAAGATATGTAAACTGAGTGAGCTGTGGGTGTTATCATAAAAAATATAAAATTAATTTACTGATACGACAATTAACAAAGCAGGAATCTACTTACTCCGTGGCACCAATACTGTAAGTCATCGTGTAATTATTTCTTTGTACCAATGTTTTATTTGAGTTTGCTTTCATCGATCTCAGCAGGATTTGCATTGCTTTGTCTAGAATTAATGTACCGTGGCATGAATGTATGGTATAAATTAACCATAAATTAAAATAAAGATATATGAATTATTAAATATGAAATAATAAATGAAACTCACCTCTATCTCGGACATACGCAGACAAGTAGTTACCAGATCTGCTTATTACATCTGAAAATAAAACAGCAGGTAAAAGAGGCATTATAAATCAAATAAATAAATATATTGTGATTATGGGATTATAGTGGTATATTTCGTCGTCTTTCACCGATTTCAATATTCGAAATCCCAAAATATGCTTTACATTTCGAGGATTAGTCGGTAAGATATGTATATATATCCTCACGCCTTCCCACAAGGGTCCCCGAAGGGGTAGGCAGAGGTGTCTAGGTTAAACCCACACACCCACTTTCCACCAGAGGTATATTAGGTGCCAACGTGACAGATGGCGAGTCCATCGCCGTTACTCAAGCACGACTATACATACGACTTTGAATTTCTTCTCAGACGTATGCAGGTTTCCTCTCGATGTTTTCCTTCACCGTAAAGCTCGTGGTGTGACTAATCACTGTACTTAAGTTCAGAAAAACTCATTGGTACAGTCGGGATTCGAACTTGCGACCTTTGCGTCGCAGGCAACTGCTCGAACCACTCGGCCACCACGGCTTACGGTCGGTAAGATAGTTCGATAATAATATGTAATAAAATACTCGTAAATAAAGGACCTTTCATATCGTTTTGTAGATTTTTCGGCGTGACTAAATCAACTGCCTTATGTAAAGCCGCCGTGAAAACTGGCGATGTCGCAGGGTCGGCTTGCACAGCAGATAGCCCGGGTGCGGATTTCAATCTGACGAAAAGCGAATACATAGTTAAGTATGAATGGTAGAGCATACTCTTATCTAAGTAACTAAAGTTCCAACTTCCAGCGAATGTGACACCCGTCATAATGCTATTAAAAATTCTATCCTTAATCCCATTTTCCTCATGGAACCCAAACATTTGTACCTAATAGAATCTTGATGTTGTCACACGACATTAATTTTTTTTAGGATAAATTATAACCGACTAGTTTTATTTAACGTTACTGTATTATCTGTTTAGTTAGGTATATTTAATTTGATAATAGAAAAAAAAATATAAAGTACTTTAATTACATAAATAATCAATATTTACGTATATGCAGCCGGATATTTCGTGTCCAGGATCGGATATTGAGGAGTAAAAGAATCGTCACCATTTTGCTCTAATTCCTTAATTAGGAAATCAAATGCCGGCCCTCTTTCAACTGGACATAGAGATGTGTGTTTTAATTATGCATCGTAAATATAAATGTCTGGAAATTCTATCCGAAAATTTGAAACTTACTTTCATCTACAGCGCTCTGCGAAAGATACTTTGAACAAACGTCTACCGTCTCTGTAAATATAAGTAATTTAATTGTAAGCATGAAATTATCAGTGTTTTTATTTATTTATTTATATATGCTTTATTGTACACTTTATTTAATTTAGATAGTACATCATAGGCAAAAAGTACAATTGGCGGTCTTATCGCACTCGGCGAGCTCTTCCAGACAACCACAGTGTTCAACAATAGATGAGTGATTCATGGGGAAGGTTTATATGTATTACTAGCTGTGCCCGCGACTTCGTCCGCGTGGGATAGTGACTTTGCGCAGTATTTTTTTATTTATTTTGGATGTGTGTGTATAGGGTATGCCTACGTCATAGTAGGTTTGGGCTGGCGTTGATAGATCACTACGTCAGTCAGTCAGTCACCTTTGAGTTATATAGATATAGATACGTACATATTACAGTTAAGAAAAGCCGAAAAATTCAAAGATTTGTTATGTCCTAACAAAAATATTTTTGTGCGCTTAAATCTTACGAGAAAATCAAATTGTACGTCTACGGAGTCTACGGAATTGTATATCTTTTTAAGATATTCGAGAGTAGACTAGAAAAAGTCCGCGATGGCGGGGAGCTAGTACAGATATAATTCAGACTTTCGAATTTGTAATACCTTGGTATAATGTATGTATTCTTTATATAGCAAGTTATCGCTGAATTGAAAAATGAGGTTTGTGAGCTACGGAATAAGTTTGTGCCCGTGTTATCGCCGCAGTCAGCGGGAAATATAAACACCCAACGTGGCGTTAAGCGGTGTCAAACTTCACCCGTCAGCAAGACGACAGAATACCGATGCGCAGTTAATTGACCGCCCGGGTCCAGCGACCCTGACCCCTGGCGTATCAACAACGCAACCTACGCAGATTGCGCCACTCTCTACTCCTCCAGTGCATCAGCAGCAGATGAAGAAGAGTTATGCGCAAGCGTCTCGTCATCCGCAACCTAACCAAGTCCCTCACACAGGTGTGGGACGACCAAAGGTCGACGACGAAGGCTTCACCCTGGTGAAGAAGAAAAGCCGGACGAGACCATCGCGTAATCGTCGAGGTACCGCCACCGCCACCGTCGCATCGGAGTTCACTCTGCGTGTTGTGGATCCCACCATCGCAATATATATATCGAGGTTGGATCCTAAAACGTCAGTCGAGGAGATCCTGCGATTTGTGAAGGAGAGGACAAAGTTTTGGTGCAAAGACCCGTCACCGATGCAGTTACACTTGCAGCGTCTTGAGTCTGCGAGAGAAACGAATTTCAAATCGTACGACCTCAAGGTGCCTGCAAAGCATCGTGACATGTTCTTCCAATCCGATTTCTGGCCTGCAGGAATCGTATACCGGCGTTATAGGGATGCGCGCAAGAGCGGAAAACCCTAAGGATATATTTTATTAATTATGTATGTGTCTTTAAGGTATATATTGTAATAAAGTTTGTATGTATGTTAGGTTAAGGTATATATTTATGGGCCCTATATTTGTAAGTGTACTTTTATTGTGTTGCCTGAAATAAATGGATTAATAATAATAATAATGTAAACAAGTTGTGTAATACCTCCCATATCACTTTTCAAATCGGCAGGCGTCACACTTTGTACAAGCTTCGTCAACTTTCCATGAATCTCTTGAGAGAGATTGGGGTCATCGTGATCACTTTCTAGGCCCTTGGCCTTTTCCAATCTACAAACATTAATCTAGCATTAAGATCTAATTACATTGGAACTATTTCAACCTTGATAATAACAAATTACTCAGTAGCTGCAGTAGTGTATGTTCTTCGAGCTTTCTGTTTTTGGTATAACTCTTCGTTTCCTTTAGTTTTCATAGTTTTAACCAGCAAACGGAATGCAGGACCTTTCAACTCTGCCAATAAACAATCGCAGTTAGAGATAATAATTATAATCTGAAATATAATTTAATGTGACTTGTGTGAACTAATGGAATTGCGGCCTTAGCTTGACGTGAATAGCCACCACTATTCAATAATGCGAGGGAGCCAGGCATATACGACGTGTATGCATTGGTCATTTTATCCTTAGTTTATGAAACAGCACATGATAGTTACAAACTATTCATGAAAAATCATTTGGAACGTAGCCTGCAGCATGTGATGCATCAATCATAATAAGGATTTGACTTTGAGTGAAGTAATAGTAGGTACAATACAATACAAGAAAGAATGCTCATTATGCAAATGGGAATCAAACTCGCGACGTATATTTGAGTGGAGTAGTTAAAAAGCCTGCTGGATAATGAATCAACGCAAATTTTGGGCAAAAAAATTTTTTGCCCATTTGTACCAGTCATCTTTTTTTTAAACCAATTCGATACATACTAAAGTTTAGGTCTCACAGCTCAAAGTTCAACAATAGATGTTGATGGTGGTAAGTCAAATATTATATAAATATTAATTTCGTTCGTTTCTATTGTAATATTTAGGTTGCATATTTATACTTACTATTAAACTCAGCGTGTTGCGCAAGATAATTTGAGCATATATCCACCATATCTGAAAATAAATTAGTCAGTAATAAGAGTACGGCACTACAAAAATAGCTCAAATCGCTGAATGTTCTGTCACTTAGATGGCGAGGTAATAAGGTGTTTATAATTACCAGTCATGAAAGGTGCAATGTTAGGAGGAGTGACAGGTTTGACCAAGTTTGACAGATTACTGTTCACTTCGGTTGCCAAAGTCGTGTTAAACTCCGTCGCATTGAAATCTGGAGCCTCCTTTAACCTAAGAATGTAGATTCAAAGATCAATTCAACAAGAGTTAATTAGTAATTGCGCCGAAAAAGTTTTATAATCTTTTTATACTCATCCGCCCCTTCTTTATACGACTGCGTGAACTTCCCATAAGTTATCAAGTTCTCTTCGCCCTTTCCGTACATGGCTTCAGTTAATATATTGAAGGCTTCCAACATTTCCCCTGAAATTTAACCATGTGGATTAATACAATTTGGTATATGTGCGTAAATTTGGTATACAGATAAGCAAAAAATTTACAAAGCTACCTGTAAACCTCAAGTACGCGTTCTGGGCTGGAATAAAAAGACGTTTATGAGAACAAAATACATTTTAAGAGCGTACTTAATATCGATGGAAATATTCAATCTTAAAACGGGTGAAAAAAATACAGTTACTCACGTCCTTTAAGCAGAGCACCCTGAAAGAAACAATTATATTTTAATAAAAGTGTAATCTATGAAAATAATAAACTTAGAATCATTCTCCATTCTCCAATCAAATACAAATGAACACAAACAGTATTCTAAAATAAATTTAAAAGTAGTTATTTGGGCGGTTGTTTGGAAAATGAAGAGATTCTATTAGAAACAAATAATTTGCATTACCTTATCTTGTGTTCACTTGTATGAGAATGGCCAAGCAGTTAAGTATTGTGATCTGGTATTTAAGCACCCACAGTGAAATAGATCTCGTTGCCCAATAGCTAGAAATCTACGTCACGATAATTTTGCCACAATAACGGTTCCCAATACAAATAGCTGTTTGGAGCAATGATAGGAAAATAACTTCAAACAACAAGTTCTCAAAGTTTTTCAATTTTTATTTTACAACTTAAATAGCTTAGTTTTCTTGAATTAGTTGCAATTGTCACGTTACAGTTCATTTTCCTTTACAGTTGATGAAAAATAAGATACGATCAAGTCGGTGCTGTGGGTTCAGGTCTGCGTGCTAGGACTGTTTCTATATAAATTTCAAGTTCAAATTCCTCAATCTTCACGTGGAATATAGCAAACTGCTTCACACCAACCTAAGCGGCCCATAGTTCAATTTTAATATTGTATAAATAATGTAGATTATAGAGATAGGGCGCAATGGGAACCCCCATTCAAAATAGGAATTGCCTGACAGGAAGTACCTTAATTTTACAGAAAATCGCGACAAATATTGTCACTGCATCCGAGTAATTTTGTGTTCCTGCGGTGAGAAAGATTTTGACTTAACCATATTGAATGACTGTGCTTATAAAAGCGGGATCAGTTCAGGCCTTTGAAGAATAAAGCTCACATGCTCCATTCACAATAAGTAACCAGTAACCGCATACCGTAGATTAGGTTGACCGTATAATACATAGTAAAAAAAGTATGAAGGTAGAATGTAAGAATGTGGGAAATTGATAATACTTACACCAGACATCATATTGAGGAACGAGCCCGCAAACTCCGAGTCTCTTGTCTCATCTGCACCTAAAACATCTGAGGACAACATCTTCAAGTTACTTTCTATCTCCAATTGTCTGTAGTAAACGGTTGTCACTCCTTTATTTTATTGTATTATACTGGTATATTTTGTATTTTACTTCATTTATTATTAAGGTCAGATACTGCTGCTGCCGCGGGTGGAGTATGACCACTAAAATATATTGTATAGAGACCCAAAATCTACCCATTTAGCATGGCAAATAAAATCTAAATACTAAAAAGTTTATGAGTCATGGTCGCTATGCTTTCGGTTGAAATTTGAGAGCCACATACTTACAATTATTCGAGACCAGACTTTGAGCTCTTCGGGGTAATGGCGGGCGTAGCGCCGGCTGATGGTGGTGCGGAGCTGGCCGGGGTGGCTCCCGGCGTGGAGGCAGGTGTGGCGCCTGGTGTGGTGCCGGGCGTGGCGGCCGGGGTGGCGCCTGGTGTAGTGGCCGGGGTGGCGCCCGGCGTGGCAGCTGGCGTGGCCCCAGGGGTGGTAGCTGGCGTAGCGCCTGGAGTCGCAACGGGCGTAGCACCCGGAGTAGCCGACGTGGCATCTGTCCCACCCATCGAGTGAGCCGATGTGTCCGGCTCCGGTGGTGGTCTATTTGCGTCCGCGATGCTCTGCTCCACTTCTTCACGCAAAATATCAAATAATTCGTAAAACACACATACCTCAACCAATGGTGTGGTGATCTCGCGCCGCCAAGAAAACCGGGGATTCGAAACGTTTGAATTTGTGCACAATGGTTCAGCAAAGTTAAATTAGAATTCCCGTTTTTCTTGGAGCAATTTGTTACAATGATTTTGGTTTTAAAACTGCGATGAACGATTGTCACAATTTTCAAACGATGACTCATCTTACCTTATTAACATCTGAACTGGTGTAATGCATTAATGAGTAAATAAACTCAACAATAGTACAGTACAGTAATATAAACTTACCATCGTCTTCATCAAAGTCCATCATTAACATTCTATCATCTGACTCCGAAAGGATTTCATCAATCCAAACTGCGACCTGTAAGATTTGAACATAAGTACTTGTTTCAAAATATAGGCTCACTTACCTTCTGACCTCCTCTATACACATGCAATGATCCATAGAAGAGATAGTACCTTATCAGAAACCTCCATCATGAAGCGAGATCTAGGATGAGTAGACCGCCGCGAAGGGGTTTTGATGTGCATATACCCGCACACCTCATTCAAAATTATGTTCGAGAGCCTCAACATCCTGCCAAACAAAAGCTTATTTTAAGAGGACTCTACTATTACGATTTATTGCATTCTCAATATGAATAAAATGTGAGCGACAGCTGTAAATGGTGTGTGTGAATCTTTTCACTTCTAATTATGATTGCATGAAATGCAATGCAAATGCATGTAGTGAAATACTATTTATGTAATTTGAAAATGCCGTATTGTTGTTCTCAAGAGCATTTTTCCTACTAGTGGGTTAACCTTTATAGAAAGAACGAAATCGTCATAAAGATGAACCCGAGCTCAATATGAAATGAAGATACGAAGTTTGCGTTTTATGTGCAGAGTAAGAAGTCAGAGCAAAGACTCCAAAATGGAGTGATAAATAATGTTTCCATTACTCATTAAGAAAGTATCAGCTAATAAATCTTACCCATCAGCAAGTGCGTATTGACCAGGTCTCGACAGGCGTTGCTGAATGCCTCTTGCAAATGCAACAGTTGCGTTACGTGCCCAAACGAACCGTTTATCAGCGCACATCGCAAGAACATCTTTCTTGATTTGGTTCACTCGCATGCTATTGAACATATTAGGAATTAATCTCTTCAGGTTATGGTTTGTTTTTTTATTGTTCGAAAAACAAAGTACATTTGCATTAAAATACAAGGCGGTATAAGTATCTATTATCTATTAAACATTTTCAGAAAATGTTGGACCTTGAATATAATTTGAGTGGACCATTTGAATGTTATGATAAGAACAAAATTCTCAAAAGAGCGCGGTTCTCAGAATGCTAAACCCATAACAAGTAACGGTGACAGAAAATACGAAATTCAGTTAAAGTGCCTAAAATTAAGATAAAGAAAATTATAATCTTACTTAGTACTTTTCTTTTTGGTCTTTCTCATGTTGATGAAATATTCGTACGCCTGATCTGGTTTGAACGGTTCATCCGCATCAAGCATTGCACGCAGTCGAGCAATCTAAAAAGGGGAGTCATTAAATTCGTGGTACAAATAGCTTAAGGAATCTACTTAGTCTAAAACTGTCTTTACCGTGTCTGGGGGCAAGGTATCAGCATTTTCCCTCCACAGGTATATAATCCTACGGCGCAAAGGTTTGGACATATGTTCCAGACGGTCTGTTAGTACAGCGCCGTGACGTCGCAGGCAACGTGTGTGAGCCCTCATCGCTCGATTATTCAGTTTCATGTCTGTGGCTTTAGGACCTCTGCAAAATATAAGAACATATCTAGAAATAGGCACCATCCAAATATTAGTGGATTTCTGTAACCGTAGGGTTTATTAGGGTATTACTGACTTAGAGGCCTAAAAGAGACTTATAGGTAGGCAGAGAGAATAGAGAGCCAATTTTCTCTAGACTTTACCTCTCCCGCCTACCTCTTTCGCTTCATCCACATTCATCAGTCTCTTTATACATGCTCGCCGATTTCGAGTACATTGATCTGATCATCCTCAAAATGTAACCTACACTCACGATACGATATCTAGGTACCTAGGCTTAGCAGGTCTCGGTGCGGGATGTACAGGCTTCTTAGGCGCGGTTTTGTGCTGCAAACGAAGGCCTCGTCCAGCGTGAATAGTGTCCGCGACTGAAGGCGGTGCGGGCTCCATGGCGTAGGGAGGGTACGGTGGGAACGCCGCCGGCGCTGGAGGTGCCGGGGTCGCTATCGATACCGGATAAGTACGGTTTAGGGCAACCATGGATATATTGTTCGCAATAGCATAGTCGTTAGGAACGACGCCGTACGTATTTTGGCCGCTACCGAATTAGTTACTTAGTTTATTTTGTTAGGAATAGAGCAAAGCGAAGGAATAATTCAACACACGTTCACGTGGTGCTGTTACCAGGCACTGCAAATGTCATGACAGCGACGAAATGGCACTTTGAAATCGCAGGTTCGAATTCCGCCTTGTGGTAGTAAATAGTTAGGTGATAGTATATCTGTTAATGATAGTGAGGTGTTAGCAAATTTCAAAAATCATCTTAAAAAATACTTCATCAAAATAGATCAGAAATTGTTTTACTAATAATAAAGTAATAACCTTCACGCCTTCCCACAAGGGTCCCCGAAGGTGTAGGCAGAGGTGTATAGGTAGTACCCACACACCCACTTTCCGCCAGAGATATATTTTAGGTCCTTGAACGTGACAGATGGCGAGTCCGTCGCCGTTACTCAAGCTCGACTATACTTACATGCGCCTTTGAATTTCTTCTTAAGTGTATGCAGAATTTTATTCCTCTCGATGTTTACCTTCACCGTAAAGCTACTGGTGTGACTAATCACTGTACTTAAGTTCGGAAAAACTCATTGGTAGAGTCGGATTCGAATTTTCAATTTTTATGGTGCAGGCAACTACCCGATCCACTCGGCCACCACGGCTCTTCATTCAAAGATCAAAAAGTGTATATGAAAAATTTATCAAAAGCCTATACCTGTAATAACATGAATACAAGGATTGTATTTTTTGTATCACTGCAAAGCGATTTGACGTCTCGCGTCTCATTGAATAGATTAAACTGCCTTACTACATGAGTTATAGGAAAGTCTATTCAAAGACTACTATTGATCACTGGAGGCTATTGTAGTGTGTTTGTTAATAGATAAGGACATGCAAGACCTTACCTTCTCCCATAATAGAAGCCTGCATTTCGCTCTCAGCCATTTCTGATGGAGTGGGGGCGACTTCTGCCATCTTGAACTTTTTATATTAAAATTAACAATAGAAACAGCCCTTCAAATACTCTGTTAATGATAAAAAAATGTCTTCGCTAAACGGTTGTTTGGTCGTGATTGCATTTTAAAGAATGACATTTAGAATATTTGTGAGTGTTTTTCGTCTGAGTTTTCTTCCAGCCAGTATCAGAATACTAAAAAAAATAATAAAAAAGGTGCCAGTGCTAAAAAACAAAAATAAACCTTGGTTCTTGGGTTGAATAGGAGTTTTCAGACTGGGACAGTAGGACAGTTCGCTTTATAAGGTGGTCAACAATTACCGCTTACCATCAGGCTTGCTGTACCTATGCTTATTATATAGTAAACAAAAATGCTATTACCTCTCCATCTTTCGTGCCGATATTGAATTTATGAATGGTGACGAGCTTGATCTTTCATGTCAAAACAGAAAAGTAGTATTTTTTACGTATGAATGACTGTGCTTGCATAACATACATACCTACTAGCTATTTCAGATGTATCGCTAAGATAAGAGAGGATAAAACAAACATACGTTTGGTATTAGATGTATTTAATATTAAGTATTACATTGGCACTTCACGTAAAATATTGTGTACGTGCACACCACTAAGCACACGAGTTCATAGTGACTCTAGTAAATTATAATAACAGTCAATACAATATTGCCTATAAAGATATATAAACTATTCTAAGCAAATTTGTTTAAGCTGATTGCCAACCAATAAAATGTATAGATATACATATCATCGCTTTCTCTCGAGGAAGTAGAAGAACAGTTTCCTCGAGTCTTCCAGATCAGTTTCCCGTCATCCATTCAACATTGATTAGTCTCTTCAAACATGCTCGCCGGTTTGAGTACCATTGACTTGTGACCTGTGCTCAATTTATGCGATCTAGACTCTAGATCTTCCTCCATTTAAAAAATATATAATATACTTCTCATCATAAAAATCGAAACACCTTGCAAGTTTATGTTAAGTTAAGTAATAGTGAATAATAAATACCTCATATTATTCACCTACTAAACGAAATTTGATATATATTCCTAAATGTAAACGTCTTTCTGATAATCCTTACAAACCATAAACTTGCAAGGTGTTTAGATTTTTCTGATGAGAAGTGTATATCCGAATTGATAACTTCCTTTTTTTTAAGTCGGCTAAAAGTAATGGTTTAAACAAAACTAAAATAGAACAGTAAATACAATTTTGCTATCCATAGTTCATTTCCTAAACTGATTCCAGAAAAACATATAAATAGTAGTATATATTTAAATCATTCCATATGTTACATGGATTTTTTAAGAAGGTATACTTCTGAACACATTTGCTAAACTGATTCTTGAAATAAAATATTATAATCGTAAATAAAATATTGCGTATAAACATTTCAAAGCACATTTGTTTATACTGGATTCTATCAAATTATAACAATGGTAAATAAAATAATGTGTAGGTTTTACATATACATGTAATTTTCTAACGCATTTATTCACACTGATTCTAGCAAATTATAACAGTAAATAAAAAAAACTATATAATTAGCACTAGTAACACTTATTATGCAAAGTATAAAATAAATTCGATACTTATAAAAGAACGATAAAATTGAAACTTAAAGCAGTACTTTGACTACGATATTTCTCGACAACACTCAACGTTTAGTCTGTTTTATCGATTGTGTTGAGAAAGTATTTAACAGCCCTATGCTTCTATCATCGAGTCTAAATATTAAAAATAATAATAACTATGTACTTTTTGGGATTAACCTTAAAGAAACAGAGATTTTGAGTCTTCGTGATCATGGCATTTGATAACTCGAGGAGTTCAGCGTTACGCAACGCACAAATTTTACTTCTTTTTCTTAATACTTATAATAAACCGAGTATTTATATAAAAATGTCTTTACGTTTTCGTTTATATACAGCAAAACATACGTAAAAAGTTTGTTTTGATATAATATAAGCTTACATTTTCATGAAAGATTTTCATGAAAATTAATTCTATGGTAGTTTAATAAAAAAGTTTTGGATGGGGGATGTCCCATGCCTTACAATCATAATATTCTGCCTGATATATTATTCTATACGTCATACCGAGTCTTCTCGAGGTCACGCTCAAAAATTACAGCGCGAACCAATCGCCGAGCTCAATATTGTTGCTAACAGTCACTTAATTCTTATTATACAATATACTTACATTAGAATTACTTCATAAATAGACACGTGATCTCCGTTGAGATTGTCATTGATGTTATGTGTCCATAGACTGGTTAATATGATCTACGGTATCAATTAAAATGCCATAATGAAATCCTCCCCTTCATACTCTTCAGGCTCCGATTCCTCTTCATTTTCAATGTTGATGTCGAAGCTAAACATTGTGGGGTGGGAAACGCTGTGTCCATTGCACGTGTGTACTAGAATTTCATACTTCTTGTAGCCAACCTCTCGGCCGTCAAAGGCAATGTAGCAGCATTTGTGGCTGACCTGTACCTTGCCGGGGATCAAGTGCCCTTCGTGGAACACCCTGCCAATGTACAGCGGCTCCCTAATAGTCTCACTATAGCCAGCTTCTATTGCACCAACCGGTATTTTATCATCCACTGTTGTCACCCACTTGCAGTTGTAGCCGCATAGGACCTGAAATGTTTGAAGATATAAATATTGCCAGTACAAAGTGAACCTAGATAGAGACGTAAAAACAAATTACTTTCTTTGCTTAATTGATACTCCGTGGCCGAAATGAGCCATGGTATATGGAGCTTATGAAAATAATTCATAGACAAATAAAAAGTGATTGCCTAACATGATCATTAAGGAATCGACATAGTATAATATAATTTAATGTCATTTCTCTTCTCGGGTAAGGTTGGCTGGTAAAATAAAATAAAAGTAACAATTAGTTACTTTTATTTTATTTTACTACGTAAATTACACAATCATTAAATTATAAAATAAATCTCCTTTCGAAGATACCTAAATATGTTGAGTTGAGAAAGGATGAGAAAGAAGCAAAAAAGAAGAAGAGAAGCAGAAAGATTGACGAAACAGATAATGCGAAAGTCTGGAAGAGAAAGAGGTAAAAAGGAGGAAGAGGGGTACACAAAAATATTAGCTGTGGTGGTATGTGGTAATTTAAATAAAATAATATATCCTCCAACTCCTCCATAATTCCAACCAGTAGTTCCTGAGTTTAGCGCGTTCAAACAAACAAACTCTTCAGCTTTATAATATTAGTATAGATATAGATTTATTATCTTTATATATATAATTATATATATATAATAAGAGCCGTGGTGGCCGAGTGGTTCGAGCAGTTGTCTGCGACGCAAAGGTCGCAAGTTCGAATCCCGACTGTACCAATGAGTTTTTTTGAACTTAAGTACAGTGATTAGTCACACCACGAGCTGAACGGTGAAGGAAAACATTGAGAGGAAACCTGCATACGTCTGAGAAGAAATTCAAAGGCGTATGTATAGTCGTGCTTGAGTAACGGCGATGGACTCGCCATCTGTCACGTTGGCACCTAATATACCTCTGGCGGAAAGTGGGTGTGTGGGTATTACCTATACACCTCTGCCTACCCCTTCGGGGACCCTTGTGGGAAGGCGTGAAGATATATCTTAATATATTGTTACGACGGAAGGTTCTGGAGGGCTTGCCGTGTGAAAGCCATGCCAAACAACAACACTTAGCCGGAAATATAGACAAAAGGATGCAATTAAGAAAGGACGTAAACAACTTGTTTACGTCGCCCGGCCATTGTTCTGCGGATGCATTCCCACGGCAATTCAACGAACATCTTAATGGCGGTCTAGAGCCTTCCACTGAATTCTAGTATATCGTGCCGGTGCCATATATAAGGCGGTACCCGATGGGCACGGGCAGTCAGAGTCAGAGTTAGTTAGTGAGTTAGTTTAGTATAGTCAGTCAGTCAGTTGATTCCGGAGTAGAGTTCAGTGCGAGTGATCACAAGTGTTCTATCGGTAACTATAGTGAGGTTACAGTGTTAGTGAAGTGTTTCAGTGTCTAGTGTTTACTGTGTTCTACTGTTACTGTGTTGTAGTGTACACAGAGTAGAAGTGTTTCAGTGCCTAGGGTTTACTGTGTTTTACTAGTACTGTGTTGTAGTGATCAGTGTTATAGTGAATAGAATTATAGTGATAGTGTACTGATTTATCGTACAAGTTTCCGGAATTATTCAGTGTAATAGAATAAAGTGTCGTTAAAGTGCATCAACCGGCTATCATTAAATTATCCCGAACCCCAGCTCGTAACAATATATATTTCTTGCGTGCGTGTGTATGTGACTGAACTCCTCCTAAACGACTGGACCGATTTTGATGAAATTTTTTGTGTGTGTTCGTGGAGATTCGAGAATGGTTTAGATTTACAATTGGACCCGATAGGTGGCGCCACCATCTTTTTTTTTCCACCCGAGCGAAGCTGGGCGGGACAACTAGTATATATATATAATTCTTCTGTGAGTGTGTATGTCACTGAACTCCTCTCAAACGACTGGACCGATTTTGATGAATTTTTTGTGTGTGTTCAAGGGGATCTGGGAATGGTTTAGATTCACAATTGCACCCGATAGGTGGCGCTACCATCTTTTTTTTTCCACCCGAGCGAAGCTGGGCGGGACAACTAGTTATATATATATATTATAAATTATAAGATCGGATTATAAGAGCGGAGCAATAATCATATATATTAATTTCATGCAAAAATATTATCTAGAGATTCATATCCCTTGCTCGATACACGAGAGAAATTCACAAGATGGGATGCTTGTTAAATCTATACTAATATTATAAAGAGGAAAGATTTGTTTGTTTGTTTGTTTGTTTGTAATGAATAGGCTACGAAACTACTGGACCGATTTCAAAAATTCTTTCACCTTTGGAAAGCTACATATCCCCGAGTAACATAGGCTATATTAAATTGGACCCGATAGGTGGCGCTGCGATCGAGTTTCAAGAATTTTACCTTTTTACCCGGGCGAAGCTTTCTGTGTGTTTCTGTGTGTCTTAAGCTAGATTCGAGAATGGTTTAGATTTACAATTGGACCCAATAGGTGGCGCTGCGATCGTGTTACGGGCAATTTAACTTTTTCACCCGAGCGAAGCTGGGCGGGACAGCTAGTGGGTTAATAAGTAATTGTACCTACTTGATATTCAATCTTCTCATTTGCTTGTCCTCCCCAGGAGACGTAGCCTAGTCCACGAGAGGGCACAAATTTGCCGGGCGTCAAGGATCCTCGGTGTGAAGCTCGAATGATGTAAAGAATTTCATTCTCATAGCCCCCAATAAGGGCATCCACGGGTAGCCCATCGTCAGTATTAGTAGTGGCCCAGCCGAGCGTTCCTCCCTTAATAGGCTTCAATTTTGGTTCATCCAACATTGGTGCCACTGTAAATTACAAAATGGTAATCACAACAATATTTGTACTCAATCGCAAATGTTATCAAAACAACAAATAAGTCGAAGTACATACACTCAACCTTCCATTGAACAGGAGCAAGTCTGTTTGTCGTGCCGAAGGTGACATAATTCAAATCTTCCACATCACATGCGTATCTCATAGTTGTGTAATACTCTCCTCCTCTACCAAAGCATATGTAACTGCCATGCCACGTTAACCAAAATCTCCTGTACTCCTGGACGTCCAGTAGGTCTGGAGTATCTGCTGCTTTTGATTTCCCTCTACCAGAGAATTTTTGAATCCACGAACGGTTATCTACTCCAAGGACAACCTGTAGAAAAAAAACGAGAGGTATATATAGCCTTCACTACGATAGGTGGCGCTGCGATCGTGTTTCAGGAAGTTTTACTTTTCACCTGGGCGAAGCTGTCCCTTTCTGTATGTCTTAAGGTGGATTCGAAAATGGTTAAGATTCACAATTGGACCCGATAGGTGGAACTGTGATTGTGTTTTAGGAAATTTTACTTTTTCACCCGTGCGAAGCTGGGCGGCAGGGCCGCCGTAAGCGGGCGTGCAAGGCGTGCACTGCACGCGGGCGGCACGTCCAGGGGGGCGTCAAATCGAGCGACTCATACCTAATTCTAGTCATTGTACCCCTGACCGGTCGACTCCTACGCAGAAGGAGCGCATAGGATACCAACTTGGGGCGCCTAGCCTGCAGCGGGCTAACCGGTTACTGGCTAGGTAGCGCGCCACCAATAGGCATTTTATATTTTTTTGTAATTTTTCGTAATAATAATTGAGTGCAAAAGATTACAAGGTGACGGAGCAATCACGGAGGAAACACTTTTTTTTATGAGGTAAAAAAAATATAAATAAAACCTTATTAATTATACATCAAAATGAGGGAAAATTATTGGAGATTCTAAGAATATTATAATAGTTTCCGTAACCCCAAAGTAGCTCATATAAAAATATTGTTTTTTTTTAAAAACCCCCCAAAAAGGGTTATAAGAAAGTTTCATTGGTTCAAGGTGAAGGTCTAATAAATTTTGTTTAGGATTTATTTTCACAATTAAATCTCAACATTCAAAACTTACGTGGTCATGACAATGGTTCTAATATGCGTGGAAAACACAATGGACTGCAAAAAATATTTAAATTTAATAATGCTTCAGCAAAGACTAAATTATTTAGCTATAGTTTCAATTGAACTTGAAATTGTAGACGATTTGGATACAAGAAAGTTGATAGAAGATTTCGCAAATGTAAAGGCAAGAAGAGTGAAATTTTTGTAAACATACATACACATCATACATATCATCACGCCGAGTCCCTAACGGGGTAAATTCTTTACAATCACGCCCTCATTCACGCCAGTTGATTTGTGAATTTCTTCATTGTGGATGCGAAGATCGTTACTTCGCACATTTTTCGAGTGTGCAAGAGATCGTATCTCAACTGCATTCAAGCTATTTTCATACTTCCTCTGACATACCCAGGATTCGCTGCCATACAATAAGGTAGGTACCAATATCGCGTTGTGGAAAGCCGGGAAGCGAGAAGGTTAATTGATCCATACATCCTCTTCCTGGTCTAAATCAACCTTGGGATTCCCAGAGAAACCGATCGCTTTTGCATTGACAGACAGACAGGGTGACTATTTTATAATGAAAAATTTATATAGTATGTTAAATTCAATGGTATACTTACCAAGTATGTGGGTTGTCTACTTGGTCTCTTAGCAAGTCCCACAATAGCGCTTCCACTGCCTTTGACTTCAAATGATATGGCATTGGATGTTACTTTGTAGAATATTTTCTGCATACGAATTGATGTAGTAATTTCTGAAAAGTATGTCACAAACTATAACAAAGTTAACAATATATAGTATGTTATGAAATAAGAACATTACAACAACTATTGAATTGGATTCAAATAATACTTATATTTCATGTACATCTTTATTTATGCAACTGGGGTGAAACTGGCTCATTGTAAAGATGAATAAAGGATATGTTGTACTGGACATACAGAAATAACAAATGAAGAGAGATTGATGAAACAAATATACAATGGGAAAGTATGAAGAAAAGGCTGAGGAGGACCATGTTATAACCTAGATCAAATTGCAATAGCTTGTAAAAAGGGACTGGTGAATGTGGATGCATCAAAAGATGCTTGTAAGTCTAGAGAGAACTGGGGCTCTACTCTCACTGCTTATCTCATGTGGGAGCCAGCATAATGATATGTAAATATGTATATTTCTTTTCAAAACTTTCTATAGCAAAATTTCTCTAGTAGTATATTAACTTACAGGCAAAAATTTTAATAAACTAAATAAAAATTCTACTACTAAAAAGCCGAGTGGTTCAAGCAGTTACCTGCGACACAAAGATCGCAAGTTCGAATCCCGACTGTACCAATGAGTTTTTCTGAACTAAGTACAGTGATTTGTCACACCAAAAGCTTTACGGTGTAGAAAAACACTGAGAGGAAACCTGCCTACCCCTTCGGGACCCTTGTGGGAAGGCGTTTGGA
This sequence comes from Drepana falcataria, assembly GCA_945859725.1. Lineage (NCBI taxonomy): Eukaryota > Metazoa > Arthropoda > Insecta > Lepidoptera > Drepanidae > Drepana > Drepana falcataria. The sequence goes on from OX243922.1 coordinate 10,232,142, forward strand.
TATAAAATTCTACTAATTTATGACATCTGCCATCAGTCTATACATTAATTTAGTTTTTTCATTCAACAAGTAGATTCTACAATTATGTAGTTAAATGGAGGACAGGCTACACCTTTATTGGACATATCAAGTTAGCGTTCTTAAGGGTCAATATAATATCAGGCAAAGGTGAATATATGTGTGAATGATTAATAATGTTTATCATTAAGTTATTGAGATGCTGTTATTATTGTTGTTATTGATATTCTATACTTCATACTAAACTTACACAAGTATAAAATATAGAATGTATCCTTCCCACAAGGCTACCCAAAGGTATGGTTAATAATACTTATTATCGCGTATTAAATACAACAATGTGTATCAATCATATAAGTAAGAAAATAAAGGTCTGTAAGAACTGGTCTAGAGACCTGGCTTTCTACTAGAGAGTAGGTAGAGGCCTACCCCACAAGGGAGTCGTCTCGATGTGTAGTTATTGTGTATATGCGGTAAGAATATCATACCTATTGTCGAACTTATCCAGAAGAAAGTAGATGTATAGTTTCGAATCAAGTTAGTATCAAAAGATATTATTTCGTATTGCACAAGAACTCTACACGAACAATTAGATCATAAAATGTACTTACTCAATAAATCACCCATGTTGTTCTGTGCGTCATGTACCTTAAGTATATTGCAAAATCACGAAGTTAAAAACGATTAAATGATTTGTGTATATCTATAAATTTTACAGTAGTCGATTTGATTGATGTCATCGATCGATCCACTCACCTATTTGATTGAAGCATTTGAAGTGACTTTTATGACGTTAAAGACTTTACCACAGATTACTAATTCTAAGCAGGAAGTATGTACGCGTGACACAGCTTTGGGATATTAATTTTGTATGTTAGTTAATTTGTATTATGTATAGAAAATATTTTTGGAGTTTACTCCTTAAGAATCGATTTTCATATATAAGGCGCCCGGTATGAGAAAAATATGAGAGGTAAAATCTACTGATGAATGACAGCGTTACGTTTTTGGTGCTCTCGTACTCTCCATGGCAACGAGAATAACAGAATAGCGATGTAATTAATGTTAATATTTACTTTCAATTGCATATTGTATTAACCTGATATTAACCTACAACAACTGTCAACTTGCGGAGGTTTTATCGTAAATTTTATATTTTATTTATAATTGATATAAATTTATATTTATATCAATTATAAATAAAATATAAAATAAAAATTTATATCAATTGATATTTATTTCAAAATTGAGAAAATTACTCAATGAATAAAAATCAATCTATAGATGTGTCATGCATACTCTAAGTAATATAAGAAATACATTCATTTACCCTTATTAACTAATCTATTTATTTTATAATCGTTCGTAAGGAGTAAACTCCAGTCGTGCGTCGGAGCTGACACACACTTTTTTTTTTCTAACAAATAAAGCATTAAGCAAGAATACTTTTTGATAATATGAGATTTTTATTTTCATTACAGATACTAGTCTATTTGCTAGTTTCTTTTTAAAACTAATAATTACGATACTCAATGGAGTTTCTGTAATCTATATTATGATCATAATAAGTAGGTTCTTCGTAAGGGTAATGCAATATAATCAAAGGCTATCGTTCCATTTACTAAACCGCTTCAAAGTATATCCTTTGTTCAGGCATAACTGAACCAACCGACGTCGCCTTAATTTGCGCTTCTAAAGGCTTCCCTTAACATTTGAATTTGCCCATATTTTTTCAGTTCTTCGCGCCATTCTTTTTGTAACCAAAAAAAAATTATTCGCATAATGCTGGATTTCATTTCTCCCGCATAATAAAGTTCAGTAATCATACTAAGCCTCATTAAAAAAGGTCCACATCAATTGGTCCTACATAGTCAAACATTATGTAATCCTTTGAAGCTAGATGACTCGAAACGATTTGATACTACGAAGCTGGATTACCTGAACATCCTAACAAAATGACTGTCACAAGTCACAAAGTGAGCCATGTCGCAAAACTATATATGTCTGATTGTTATTCTATAATAAGGCAATGCTCACAATAGAATAAGAGACGGCTCTTATTATGTAATACTTATTTATGTATTTAGTATTTGTAATCCGATTATGTAAAAGATAAATAAGTTACTGAGACTGAGACACAGTATGCGGTATAGAGGCGGCCGGGCGGTCGAACATTTTAGTCTCAAATGCAGATAAAAAGGGTCCTTAAAATAAAATAAAATAGCAAGTAATAAAGTTAATGTTTAATAATTTAACAAAAATACGTAGTTACTTAATTCTTACGTGATACCTACACACATCAACGATTTAACAGGCAGTGCACTTAATAAAATAAAATACGAATAGGCACAGTTTGGTCACGCCGAGTGTACATATTTTGTTTGCATTGTATCCGTTGCTATAATAATAAAGCGGATTAAATATGTGTGAAGTTTCTGATTGACTTAAGACATGAGGATTTCGTATTCGGGGAAGCTCTTCTCTTCACCACCGAATGAAATGTAGCAAACTCCGTGGGACTGCTGCACCTTTCCAGAAGTGACAATGCCTTCGTGACGCACTCGGCCAACGAACAGAGTCTCACCATCTTCGGTTTCTCCGCCCGGGAATGCACCAGGGGGCAGGTTGGAGCCGGTTACTGGCACCCAGATGTTGGAACCGCCAACTAGCACCTATGAAGGGAAAATTTAATTTAGAGTTTATTATCAGATATATTCATGCAACTGCCCAAATTAATCAGCCAGCTATACTATTAATATTATAATGCGAAAGTTTCTTCATCTTTTATGCAAAAACTTCTGAACGGAATCTTGTGGCATTTGGTATATAGATAGATTATGTGTATAGCAGGGCGAACAGTTGAACAGCTTCCTAGACGCTATTCGTACCTGGTATTGTGGTTTGCCATGCTCGACTCCTCCCCAAGGCACATATGCGCAGCCGTGCGAGGAAACGAGTTTTCCGGGAATCGTTGCACCTTCGTGTTGCGCTCTAGCCACGTACAAAGGCTCTCCAGAGGCGTCTTGTCCAGCCTGCACGGCGCCAGGGGGTACTTGACCTCCACTGGCGTCTACCCACACACTGGACCCACCGCCTGGAGCACCACCAGGGTAACCAGGCGGGTTGCTGGTCAGCGAGGCGACCATCGGTGCAGATGGCGCCACCGGCACTAAAACAGGAACCGATAATTAAAAACTTACTAAAACTTAATTGTAGTGTAAATGTAGATATAGATGCAGAATACGTGACGGAAATAACACCAGCGTTATTAGCAATATTCAAATTATAATATTTCAGCCAAAATTTGGTCTTAAAGGTTTTCTGTTAAATATTTAATTGTTCCTCGCATATCAAATCTAATAATTCCTTTCAAATGCTCTACATACTCCATTGATTATTATAAATAGAGTCTGAAGTGCAGATTATTAGGATTTACATACTATTGGATATTTTATGAGAACTGACAATCTTAATTCATGCATTGATGGAAAAACGATCGAATGGAACAACCGAAAAGAAAGTGTGCCATGCAGATTATGATGAAATGGTTACTCCTAGAAACGAAAATGCGTGTTATTAAGAAACAAACAACAACCAAAAATAAGTAAAGCTACACAAAATGTACCCAACGTACCGCAACAATCAAATCATCCAGGTAATAAGGGACCTTCAAGAAGAAACCAATCATTTTACACATATAAAGTTCATTGTAACCAATCTTTAATAAGTTAGTCGATCTATAAAGTGCACGACATTAGACATAATTCGTCATCCCAATGATTAATTAGTTTATACTACTGAATAAGTTGAATAATATAATCACGACAGTTAGCATTCTACACAAAGCCATCGCATTCTCCAAAAAAGTTCACTCAACAGGGCTGCGTGCCGGGCTTGAAGAAATGTGTGATGCGCCAGTTGCCGCGCGCGCCATATCCAGTGCGTACACCAAAGTGCGTCACAGGGAATGGAGCGGGGTCCACCCACTCCATCAGGAGCGCGCCGGAGGACCTCTCACGCACCATCAGTCTTCCGCACCGCCATTCAATCAAGAATTTCCTGAACTCGTTAGCATTCATAAGTCCAGGTGTCGGGACAGTTACCTACGGACCGTCAACAATTTCATTTATTCTTTATTCGAGACAGCAACAACATTTAACACAACAGCGACCACGACATCTCTACGCTACCTTGTCTGGCTTCTGTCTGCAATATCTAATTACGGACTGGGTATTCTCCCAGCCGCCCAGGATAATTTCGTACATAGGGTCGACGTCCGCGGGGGTGGAACTCAAACATAAATGGCAATTGTGTGGCCCTCGATATTCAAACTCCAGGGAGCCCGCAGCGACCGGCCCGAAGGTATACTCTAACTTGTCTGGAGTATTGAACTCTGCTCCATCTGTTGGTACCGATTGATTAAGCATAAATTTTGATTCGTTGGGTACATTTTGGTTGAATAAAAGGATAGAATACCTTCGATTTTCCAGGTGCCAGAGGCACCCCAGCCAGTGCAGACACCAACGTAGCCAACAGGGAACGGCTCGGGGTCAGACCACGAAATGAAGGGTACTGCTTCACCGTCACGGCCAGCAGAGATGATGCCACTGTCCCAACGAACCCAGAAGCTGCGGAATTCACCTCCGTTCAGGATACTAGGTGTTTCACTTTCAACTTTGTCGGGCTTCGTCCTGTTTTTTCTGATCACGCTCTTAGAGTTGCCCCAACCACCAATGAAGATCTGCAAATAAAATTAGTAACAGTATTAATAGAAGTTAATTTAAGCAGTCGAGTTCGTAGACGGCAACCCTACAGCCTTCGATTTAAATGGGCTTAGGTTTGGGGTGATTTTATCAGAACCTAAATCTAGCCGTAACGATAATAAATTCTTGTAATGTGCCGCAGTATTATGTATAATAATCCCAGATTTACCTCGTAGTATTCTCATATTTAAAAATTATGAATGAGTTTAGGAAATACCTTTAATTACATTAATGTTGAAATGTGATGGTTACAAAAAATTTTTACCTCATACATGGGGTCGGACTCCTGTGGTCCCATTGTAAGAGCGATGTGGGCATCGTTGGCAGCGCGAACTTTGAACTGAACTGCTCCGCTTGAAATCGGGAAAAATTGGTACTGGAGATTGTCCTCCGTTGATACATCTGAAACAAAAACCACGAGAACTCACCTTTAGTTTGAAAAGATAAATAGTCAATAAATAACGATTATTATTCTTAAAAGGTTTCAAAAAGTGTCCTGGTCGCCTAGTTAGTATTTATAACATCCGCCGCATGCCATTCGGGACATGTCTCCTAACAGTACCTCTAAATATAGTAGTGTTTTGGTATGTGAACGAGTGAGCGGCTTGCTTCAACTATATCTATATAAATAAAGCGATTTCGCATCACTGCCGCAAGTTACGGTTCGTAGCTTCCTTGGAATGTCAGTGCAAATTGAAGGAATTGGTTTAATAAAGTCGATAGAGTTCGCCCTGTGCGCAGAAGTGTGCGACGATGATGTCATAACATCGAATCAATGCGGAGCTGACCTCTGCGTAGTTAGTAGGCGCATTTAAAGAGATCCATACAGCTTTGAAATGCTTACAATATAAAGGGAGAGAACCAGTTCACGTAAACCAGAAGAGCCGATAACTCTCTCAACTTGATGAAATAAGCCATTTCTAAAATATATTCATAAATTTACGCAGGCTTATTTAGTAAGTTTTAGGCAACCTTTAACAAAAAGTTTAATGACAAGCAGACATTGTTTGGGCAGTCTTTAAATAAAAGTCATTAACATTTTATCTAACAGTGTACTATAATATTAATATACCAAAGAACGGGATTCTCGAACTAAGTAATTATGCACATTACATGTAATGAACTAATTAACGTTTTAAAGATTTTGAGAGCTGAAACGTAAAACTATACCTTTTTTTAAGACTTCACGCAAGAGATTTCAGAGATTATGGAGTACGGATTAATCAGGGAATCGTAGCATACAGAAACGATAATTATTTCTTTAAAATAATATAATAAATGACGGTGAAAGTGTAAAATATCTTAGGTCGGCACTTGCTCTAACCTGTAATATCTTTTCACGATAAGACTGCTTTTTTCTTATCTTCGCAAGCTTTTATTCATGTATCGGTTACCGGTTGTCATATTTCATTGCACGTTTATTAATTGCCTAGCATGATGATAGAATATTCCATATCGAAGAAGTGAAAGAGGTCTTGTTAACCTAGAAAGGAGTCCTAATAATAAAATAATCTCTGCCTACCCTGTCAGAGAATCTGTCTGTAAGATATTTATGTAGAAAAAATGAATGTATGTACTAATAATATTTCCTTTCAATATAAATGGAATGTCGGCCTTTTTAGCATGTACATATCCTGCCCACACCTACCTGCCTACACTGTTTTTCTTTAGTTTTACTGGAGTAGGTAATTTTAATGCCTACCTTCTTTGTGGTTGTTTATGAAATCCTTGGACAAGTCACTCGTTAGACTTATTAGCCATGATTATAATAAGAGTAGGCACTTATTCAGTTGGCCGTGTTATGACTCGTATGATAATAAAATGGATTTGTATACATTGTAAGGTACTGTTGCTGCCTAGACTAGGCAGCCTAGTTAGTCACATTGTTGGATGAAAATAAAACTTGTTTACGTGTCTGTTGAATCACGATTATTTTTAATATATTCATTTCTAAGTATTTTGCAAGAAACAATTCTCATTGCCTATCCACGAAGTATTTATGAAAGCTATTATGAAGAGCGTGGTTCGACCATTTGTATTTGCGGGTAGTCTTCGAATTTTGAGCCGTTAGTAGTCAAACAGCTTAAATGAAACGGGAGTGCTGACAGACAAATTTAAATCATTAATATTTATATAACATTTCTAATTCTGCATATTAAGTACAACTAGATGTATTCGCCTTTACATATAATAGGTATTAATTATGAAGGGAGTAGTGATAACGTGGTTCAGTTATAAAAAAAAAGGGTAGTCCAAATCAATGATTGAAATTTTGAGTTCGGCATCTGAGAGATAAGTTTTACAGTAAATGACATCGAGACAGACCTGTGAATATATATATATATATCAATCGAAAATCATAGTCTAAAACCTAATATGTAATTCTTTTAAAAAAAGTAAAGATTTATGAAGAGAGAACGTGGTTGGCTTATTAAAAATATGAGGGTAGTTTCAGCCAGAACACTTTTTAAAGAAAGTACCGTAGTTGCAGATTAAGGATTGTCAAAAAGCCGTTTCACAGAAAGTAAAACAGCGACCGTGCAAAAACAAACAAGGTTGTAGGACAATACAACCTTCATTAACTAGAACTTGAATAACGAATGATCTCATCGTAAATAGCATTTAAACTCTGTCGCCGAGATTGATCAGAGATGCGCGCCGAGACGTAAACCGAAATAGATTATTATCTCGTACCACGTAAAATAGTTTGTTTAATAACCATATAGCGTGCAATGTCCGTGTATAATGCATGTAAATAATCTTATTGTATTGATCCTAACGAATCTAATGTATACGAACGCGAAGTCTAGCACCACGCCCGCTTCTGGCGGTATGCCAACAAAACGCCGGCTATTATTGCGGTACCGGCTTGTCAAACAAGCTGTTTTTCATTAAAATTTAAAATTGCAAAGTAAAAAGCGTATTTTGTCCACCTCAAAACAGGTTTTAATCTATCTAGTAAACGCCTAGCATCTTGGAATTAATCAAAATAACTACGCCTAACAAAAAATTTTAGGTAGGAAAACTTAACTTTTCGAAGTCGTATCCTAATTAAAAGCTTATTAATATGGTTGGTGGAAAGAAGTACTCACCCAAAATGTTAGCCATGGCTTGAGAACTAATTGGAATTTACTTCTTGATCGCTCGAAAATTGTATCTCCCACGTCAGCTTTGATCGGGTGCTATTTCAAGACTGAGAGCAGCAGTGCGACGCGACTACAACTACATCTCGCGACCTCGGCACCACCGACGCTACGTAGCTGGATGATGTCATACGTAGTTGCTATACAAGCAAATTAAGTTTTATTGTCCTCATATTTAAGTTTATATTCCGTCCTCAACATATTACTATTATATTACCATTCTTTCTTTGGAAGCTTAATGTTAAATAATATCCCTACCTAGGTATAATACTGGTAATGGAAAGTGTTAACTGTATTGGGTGGGACGCAATGAAACAGTTTAAAGGGACTGTGTGTAAGGAGGGATATTTTTGCACGTAGCACGTAGTCTTTTTAATTAAATTAAATTTAAAAACTTAAAAATTTAAATGCTAATCAGGGATACAACGCAGGTACAAAAAGTTCATTCGCCTCGTCTAGGTCTCGTCTCTCACGAATTCAATTGCCGAAAGATGGAAGACTAAACGAAAGGACGGACGAAAGATATTAACCAGGATAATTTAATCCTAGTTAATATACGTAAATATGAGTTTATTTGTTTAGCTTTCACGTCTAGTCAATCGTACTTCATGAAAAAATAATCGGAAATGTTCTTACTCGTTGTCGGGGTTCCAGAAAATTCTGAAAAAAATGCGCCCTGAATGTATTATATGTACTTATAAATCTACATTAACGCGAGGAAATTCAAGCTAAAAAGTTGGTTGGTTAATAAAGTTCAGGCTTGAATTATGAGTTTATGTTTCAGGTTCAGGTTCAAAATTAAAATATTTTATTTCACATGGGTCTAGATGGGCTCTTATAAAACGTCGAACAAGGTGCACGGTTCGGGTTGGTCGTTTAGATGGAGAAGAATTCCAGGTTAAAATTGTCTTTAGTTTAGCACCCTGCTTCGATCTTCTGAGCATAAAATGTACAGTTTATACCTATTCAATGCAGATAGAATAGTCGTGTGACCTTCTCAGGCCCTTGTGTTGGTCAAGGCCGGTCTTTTGTATGTCCATTAACTATACAGCCGACATGAAACGTATTCACCGTATCCATGAAATGATGAACCTTAATCGAGCCCAGTTTCTGAATGACTCGTGTATTGACAGTAATTTTAAGATACAGGGAGCAGAGGACCCGTTCCAAAAATCGATCAAATCAAATCAAATCAAAAGTACAGAGCTAAATGAGGAACACTTAAGCCAAAGAGGTGCGTAGGTGTACTCTCTCTGCCTACCATGTGAGAGACAAGGTTGTATGAGTAGTAGAACCACTAATAAATCGTAGTACCTGCCTTATTTATGAGTCGAAAGTTCTAGAAAGATCGCTTGCGCGTTTTGTCCGTATTGCGATGGATTTTAAATTTTAAAATACCCTCTTGTCCACTACAAAATAGTCGAATGTATTTCGTACTCTTGGAACGTACCTAATTATATGAATTATTACAATATTAGCATTATCGTTTGTGGCTACTGCCTTATTTTTGTAATTGTTTGCTCATTCATTACATGACCATAAGCTGCGCTATGACCCAATATTATCACAGAAAAGAAGTAGCGCACATCACAATTTTCTGACATAAATTGCAGATGCCAGACTCCACTAGGTGCTCCGGTTGTTTTAGAGCTTAGAAGAAATAGCTACAGTCATCCAAGTTTTTATTCAGCTATTTCTGTTAACATAAGTTTAATAATGCGTGTTATATAACCCAGGCTTTATGACATAAAGCCTGGGTATATAGCTCGGGCTCGGAAGCACGGAATATAACGCCTGAAGGCACCCTTTCTCTAGGAAAAAGGTGTCTTCAGGACTCAACAGACCAAATCTCTGTGGGGGCAATCATGCTGAGGCAATGGTATGGTGAATCTCTCTCGCGATCAGGAACACCGTGAGGTTAGACTAAAGCTACTGGCTCTGACGAAGAGTGTCCCACCTTTGACCCACCAATCTGAATGCTTGGCGAGATCCAAGTGGAACGCAGCAGTATAATAAAAAAAACTAAAAAACACGCTTTTTATAGAAAACCGAACTAAAAAATAGAAAATAAATTTCGATAATATCTTAAAAAGCGTGGGGTGCATGGTGTCAATAGTTATAAATATTTTATTGACAGATATTAGTAGAGTGATTATCATTTCGGTAATATCTTAAAAAGCACCCCACGCTTTTTAAGATATTATCGAAATTTATTTTCTATTTTTTAGTTCGGTTTTCTATAAAAAGCGTGTTTTTTAGTTTTTTTTAACTATTATTTATTTTCTACTTTTTAGTTATTAGTGTATTGTCATCGGTCCTCGATAAGTCTACAAAGTTTGAACGAAATCTGGCCGTTTAAAGTGGGTCAAAATCGAGCTCAAAGAAGTCGGTTACATACATACATACATACATACAGGTGAAGCTAATATAAAGCGTGTAAAAACACTCCGTTCAACATCCGTGTTTGCTTGTTTATCAAAAAGCTATTACTATATTTACCTTTACTTGCTTTATTGTATTCCTTTAAATGCACTTTAACTTGCTAAGGCAGATAATGTGAGTATGTAGGTATTGATTACGAGTATTTACAGGTTTCGTTTAAATTTTTCGTATTTCTTATCGGCGTCAGTTAACTTTGAATAATTTGTATTCATTTTATCAATAGTATGCAACATTCCGCAACATTAGAATTCGAAGATGTGGATTAAATTAATCATTATTATTTTGGTGAATGACACGAGCTGCGTGTTTTATAAACGTATCGTCATCACGTTTGCAATGATCGTACGGCACTTACAAACGCACGTTTTGTCTCATGAGTCAACAGTGACGAATGCTCATCGACCTTACGACATGAATTTAATATGTTCAGTTGAAGTACGTTAACTAGTTCATACAGACAGTTGTCTATCATCGTCATTAATTCAAGAGTTCGTTCATGTCGGCGTTTCTGATGCAATTCCATTTACTTCAGTCCCTGTTCATCAAGAGATACACATTTTGTTTGATACGACTGATATAGGTGTGTCTGGGTCTTCCTCGTTCCCTATTACCCTATAACATATAGGAGAGCCCATTTGTGACTCATCACCAAATCTCAGGAACTATAAGGCCTATTGACTTGAAATTTGGTAGGAGTATTCCTTACGCGGTATAGAGGTCAGCTAAGAACAGATTTTATGAAACAACCCGGAGGAACGCGGGGGCGTTAAGTAAAAATAACGTATTTCAACTATTGCTTCCATAGGCATGAAACTTGGTCAAAATATTATTTTTGGCATGATAATTTACAATGAAATATTATAAAAACCTTAGCCACAGCAACGCGTGGCTGGGTCTGCTGGTTACCCTAAATAATTTATAAGATATTCCAAAAGAAGCTCTCATGTCATATAAGGCCTATCTTATTTCCTCCTCTATTCTCGACTGTCTTTAGCAGTTGTTGAATTTTCTGTAAGTACCTACTATTTTATCTGCTTCGCCTCAAGAGGCGCGCCTCAGGGGTCGAAGAAGGCGTAGGCTTTGGGGTTAGAACACTGTTTGCCGATCACCTTTAGGTGACAGCGTGACAGATGGCAATTATGACGCATTTTCCCAGATTGGTACTTATGCAGGTGTTTTACATGTTTTCCTTCGACTCTCGTCTTCGAAGCTCTTGATGGAAATTACTAGAATCATTTTATATTTTCCATATAAGTACATATATGCTTAATTTTCAAAAAAGCATTCTGAAACCATAAAAATTGCGTTGCCCTCAATAATTACAGCTGGTTATAATACCAGAATATATACCTTTAAATAAGCTTATATTTATACTGGGGCTATATCTAATAGCAGCTGATATCTTTGACTACCGTTATAAGTTAACAAATTCTACCAAATAGCTTTGATTAAGGTCAGGATGTTTAACTTTGTGTAGATATTCAGTAACCATGTGATAGTTTTATCAACATCAAACTGTACCTTGTTAGTTAATTATTTGAAGTTCTAAGATTACAATTAGCTATCACGTACATATTATTTAAGTAGCTAATGATAAGCACATCATTTAACTTATTATAAACAAACAGACAATAAATTTTAATGAAATTCCAATTGAATGACTCAGCTCCTCTACACCTTATAATGGCTACCTACCAAAAAAACAGACATTCAAATTTGGAGCTTGATAAGACGTCACTAACAAACAAAGTCGTGACATTTGACATTAGGTATATCTTATTAAAAGGTGCCTTTAAATCGCGTGAGGTCAGAATTAAGCTTACACTATATGACGTCAATATTATGACATAACAGTAGCAAATTGTTTCTATCAATTGGATTATTATCTGGTTCTCGAAAGATTTATTTATTTAATAATGAGCACGGAATGTAATGTCAATTAGGTACGCCAATCGGACAATCGTTTAGGTAACAGTCAGTTTATTATTTAAATTTAATAATTATATATAATAAGAAATAATAGAAAGATATATACGATCCACAAATATTCAATTATTTTCCTAAAACGCCAAGAGCTCCATCTGTAGGAAAATCGTCTAACGACTAGTTAATTTTGTTAAACAAAACATTTATTTATCTGGTCGAATTTTTGGCGGTAATCTGGTCTATTTAGTGTGATGGTATATGAACTGTGCAGTAGCGTTTCGTTTCATGGTTTTACATGTGAAGAGATAGGTATATACTTTTATAAAATACTATCTGTGCCGCGAATACGATTTGCATTGGTATTTTTACACGCTTTATATTAGCTTCACCTGTATGTATGTATGTATGTATGTAACCGATTTCTTTGAGCTCGATTTTGACCCACTTTAAACGGCCAGATTTCGTTCAAACTTTGTAGACTTATCGAGGACCGATGACAATACACTAATAACTAAAAAGTAGAAAATAAATAATAGTTAAAAAAAACTAAAAAACACGCTTTTTATAGAAAACCGAACTAAAAAATAGAAAATAAATTTCGATAATATCTTAAAAAGCGTGGGGTGCTTTTTAAGATATTACCGAAATGATAATCACTCTACTAATATCTGTCAATAAAATATTTATAACTATTGACACCATGCACCCCACGCTTTTTAAGATATTATCGAAATTTATTTTCTATTTTTTAGTTCGGTTTTCTATAAAAAGCGTGTTTTTTAGTTTTTTTTTACTATTATTTTATTGTGAATACCTATAACATACCTCTGCGGTGTGTGCTCTTTAATAATCTTGCACTGTACCAAATTCAAATCCATTCAGTAGATTTTTGTGATAAAGGAACAAAATATTCTCGTAAACTTTGTCTTTATAATATTACTATAATGATTGTCATAATTTTAGAGGCTAAATAAATTTTATTACAGCTTGTATTGCTCAGAGACGTATTTAAATACGCAACGCATCGTATTTTGATTTTTGAAGAGAGAAATGTTATTATTTCTATTAATACTTCCGAAAAGCTAGTATCCATGTCATGAATATTACTATAAATAAAAGCTTATTACTTTGCGAGTTTCATACTACCAACGCCATCTGCACTCTGCATCTGTTGAACTTTGAAAGAACTAAATCATATTTATACAAGGCGGACTGGTATCGTATGATATCGTAACAGTAAATATGTACATATTAATTTTGGATGGAACCAAATCATAATTCTATTTGGTTTTGCTCGCCTCTGCTCCAAGCTTCGATTCGTAAAAAGTTTGTTGTAAACTTATTTAGTTCATAGAGTTAACGACAGATGACGTTAAAGAAACTTACTTCAGTGCTTAGCCTGCTTCAAGTGTCTTTTGGTATTGCCATGTTCATCGTGGACATATTTTTTTTCATTTATTTATAATTTATAATTATTAATTGGTAATTATTAATTTCAATATTTTTTAAAGTACGTATATTGTAATTTAAGTGAATTCTTATCGTTCAAAAGGTCTAGATGCCTTATTTTTTACTTTTCTAGGCAGTTATTGGTTTGTACAATTAACGACAGAGGGCGCTACAACACAATTATATGACAGATAGTGCAGTATGCTGATCAAAGATTACAATGTATATGCTGATACACAATATTCAAGCTGATGCTACTTTGATATTGGTTTTACGAAGCCCAAAAAGACATAAACACATATAAACGCCGTCTATCTTCACTGCACTACACAATAAAATAGCAGTATTCCAGGAAGGTCGGACAGCACGCAGGTTCTGCTGCATTAAACTTGTATACTTACAAACATACATGTCATCATTTCGAGAATTTATCAGGGTAGGCAGAGAGAGTAGGGCGCCAGTTCTCTTTAAATTAACGAATTTCTTTCTCTTATCATCAGTTCATTCATATATGCCGTTCCCACTATTGAGCAATTAACTTTAAAACAACAGAACAGATTTTAATGCAGGTTATAAATACTAACAGTTCTTTTTTCGTTCATTAGATAAGTGCATTTATCAAATAGCAGTATATAAGTACAACAGCTAGTTACCAAATCGGAATATATAATCGGACGATACTGTGCCTTCTGAATGTATTTACACTCAATAAAAACATTGAGCATTTTTTGCCGTTTGAAAATGTTAAAACTAACCCTACTTCTACCAACCCTCATATAAGAGAAGGCTAAATAATAATACGGAGAGGATCAATACAATGGGTAGCACGCAGCGAGATAATACTGTATAGCTTGAGGGAGGACCACGTATAATGTAGTACGCTCAGCTGCGCGGGAGTAATATTGTGAAATAAATATGTATATGTATTCTCACGCTTTTCCACAATGGTATGCAGAAGTGTCTAGAACTTACACGAACACTTTTCCCCGGATATATTTCAGGTGCCAACGCGGATAATAGAGAGCCCTACGCCGTTTCCCAAGCACTACTATACTTACGTCTTTGAATTTCTTCTCAATCGGCTGCAGGTTTCCTCTCGCTGTTATCCTTCACCGTAAAGTGTGTGGTGTGAACAATGATTATGTCTATCTAAGTTCATATAAGCCATTATCATAATCGTTGTCTACTGTGTTTTACTATGTATAAGCAAGTATCTTTACGCCATGGCCTAGGGCCCCCGACGGGGTTGGCAGAAGCGGAGGTGTAGAAACACCCTATTTTCGCCAGAGATATATTTAGCTGTCAACGTGACAAATGGCGAGTCCGTCGCCATTTGTCTAGCGCCGATATATATACATACGTCTTTGAATGTCTTCTGATACGTATGCAGGTTTCCTCACATTGTTTTCTTGCGCAGTAAAGCCCGTGATGTCATTAATTATATGTATAGGTCCCCGGAGGGGATGCCCTTATCTGCATTGCTTACACCAAAAAGCCCGTAAGACCACGGGCCTCGAACCAAGCACTATTTGGTGTAAGCAAACTTAGTAAGCAAAATTTCCATTGTTAGTAGTAGTTCCTAAGTAGCTAGGGCCCCCAGAACACACAATATATATATTACAGGAAGTTATTGGAACATTGGACTGCTGTCCAATATCAAGAGAACGTGTATGTAGACTCTTGTGAATTGAACTTGTAAGGATTGTCTACGCAATTCATGGTCGTGTGAACAGCACCTAGGTATATTGATTAGTTTTATTGAAGCGTAACATGGCATACGAATACCTATATGTTATGTGTTACTGGTCATCTTGGCAAGGTACATGTCAATTACATAGAGAAGAGAAGATAAATATGACAAGAGCAGTGTCCGTAAGCGACGGAAGCCGCTACTTGTCCGGCAAGCAGTGTTGCCACCTTATTGATATGAAATTACCACACCGCAAGGCTCAGCTTGTTATACCATGTACAATGTATTGCCGAGACGGTCGAGTAGTTCGAATAGTTGCTTACAACACAATGATTGCAAGTTCCAATCCCGACTGTACCAGTAAGATATTCTGAACTTAGTGCAGTGATTGGTCACAACACGACCCTTTTTACAGTGAAGGAAAACATCGAGAAGAAAAGAAGAAACCTGCATACTTCTGAGTAGAAATTCAAAGACGTGTATATCCGTGCTTGAGAATCGGCGATGGACCTGAAATATGTCTCTCGCGAAAAGTGAGCGTATAGTTACTACCTACACACCTCTGCCTACCCCTTCGCCCTTGTGGGCAGACGCGAGCATTTGCTTCATATGTAAGTATCATTCCGACATTGTAATGTGTTTGTGTTTTTTTTTTTTTATACAACAAGAGTGGCAAACAAGCATACGGCCCATCTGATGGGAAACGGTTACCGCAGCCTATTTACGCTCACGATACCGAAGTATCACTTGCGTGTTGCCACTCTGTGTTGTAGTGTATTGGCAGCATAATGGGTTTAATCCCTCTGCTTCCAACACAATGTGTAAAGTCTGCAGTGGTCCGAACAATCAACAGTACATTGTCAAATATCCTTTATTTGGCGTTCTCATCAGTTCATCACTCCGTCTGCACCTGAGACCGCGCCGTTGTCTTTTTATGACTGTCCTCGCTAATTTTAGCATAAAGCTCGACTACATACGGCACACATACGAGGTTCTTGACTGTAAAGTTACATTGTCTAATTACAATAAGGCAAATTTAATTGAACCCCCCCCTCAGGGGGCCCTTGGACTCTGACTTACAAACTATATATTGAGCTAGTGTAAATTTCTCCTACATTCGGAATATAAACAATTCCATGCGACTTTAATTATGGCATCTTAGTTTTAATTCGTTCATTAAAATAAGTTACAATTTGTATTTGGTTCCTAATTTATAATATTTACAAAGAACAGTTGAAACTAACTACTTACAGATAAAATATTTGTCCCAAATCGGTATCCCGAGCGCGAGACCTGTCTCGGGTCAGGTTACATATTTGCTGCATTTGCGGTTGAAACTCTGGGGCCTTGGGGTCCTGAGGCTCACCAACTTTTTAAAGAGGTCTCGCGCCGTCTAGTCGAGGCCTCTCGTGACAGGCGGGCTGGAACATATCTCGCTCAGAGAATCAGCATTGGTATCCAGCGTGGCAATGCTGCTAGTCTTCTTGGCACGTTGCCTCGGGATACCGATTTGGGACAAATATTTTATCTGTAAGTAGTTAGTTCCTAATTTTATTATGGATTCGACTGTATTATGACGATTCTGGATTATGACAAATCCTAATCCTGGAGTACTTGGGTCGAATTTGGAAAACGACGAATAGCAACAAACGATTTTAAATAGTTTAGTTGGGGCCCTAGTAAATTTTCTGTCCCAGGGTCTTTGGTTAGGTACCTAGATACACCACTGATACCTTATGATCATTAAACTATAGCTAGTGCCATCCACGAAGACGCGCCCACCATTTTCTTGTAGAGAGAGTCGCGGGATGCAGGGAGTATCACCCGAGTCTGTTAACTGTAGTGTGTGTGTGTGCACTCATAGGTGATCAGTGTGTACCAGGGATGTTGCGAATATTCGCATCCGCATCCGCAAATGCGGAGCTTCCGCATCAATTTTGACATCCGCATCCGCATCCGCATCCGCAATAATCAATGCGGATTTTCATGCGGATGCGGATGTTATACAAGTTGCGACAATAAAGAAATTGGGCGGGGCCGACGAATGGCGCGTGCCGTTCGCATGTGAAAATTACCAATAGGAGCGTTAAAAATGGTTGACGAGATCCGACGCGTTTTTCTTGTAAATAAATCATTACGTGTTTGTTTGAGCTGTGGATTACTTATCGTATAGACATATATTTTGAGTGTTATTGTGATACAGTGATAATTGAGTGTATATAATTGGTTATTGGGAAATCTTTATATTAGCCTTAGCTCAGCTTATTACTTTAAAATCGCCAGGTAAATGCCATTATGTTACACCGGTAATACGTTTTATTGTAGGTAAAGTTTATTGTTTTATAACAATATCCTATATTTTAAGAGAGGTAGGGCATAACGGGTTTCCCCTTCGAATTTGGAGCTGCCCGACCTGGGCACCTGACTGACTGACTGGGGACCTGGGCTAAGGTGGAGGTCCTGCCCGACCTGGGGCAGGACCTCCACCTTACAGAAGTCCGTAGCCAAATAACTCATTTTTTGTGTTGTGTTCCTACGCGGTGAATAAGGTTTCCAGTAATGAGCTCCTTGGGGAGGGGGGAGGATTGTTACATTGTGTTGGAAGCAGGGATTAAACCCATTATGCTGCCAACACACTATAACTCTCCGAACACAGAGTGGCAACGCGCAAGTGATACTTCGGTATCGTGAGCGTTAATAGGCTACGGTAACCGTTTCCCATCAGGTGGGCCGTATGCTTGTTTGCCACTTTTGTTGTATAAAAAAATATATATATCCATATTTTTTCAGCGCGTTATTGATTATTAAACAAGTTTATTAACAATTTCACCACCGACACAAAGTAATATATGGAATAGGCATGACGAAAGATTTTGAACCTATAATGAAGACATTACTATTTACGAAAAAAAGCCTATTTTTCCGTAATAAATTAAGGTTTAGCGTACTTTAAAGCCGTTTTAAATTACTTTTTCAATAGTGCGCATAAGGAGCTCGTAGGTATGACGTCATGCGCTGTGATTGGTGTTTCAGTCAAAAAGGCATATTATAGTATTATTTTTTTCAATTATTGAAAAGCTTATTAATATCAACATTAAAATTTAAATGAAATAATTTTTTAAATTCCATTTAATACGCATTTTCCGCTTAAAAATTTTATGTTTTGTCACGCCTTTAATGTAACCGCCTTGAATTAGAAAAGGCGGCAATATTACTATTTATTTAGTATAATGCGCCTATTTTTTACTTCACTTACTAATATGAAACTTAGTAAGTAAAGTTAAAAAAATAGGAGCACTTTACATTACGATTTTGTTTAATAACAATTTTAATTATCATTGTAATAATTCTTCATTCATATGTAATACTATATGTGCCCGCTACTTCGACCGCGTGGAATTTAACAAAAAATTTTTTGTTTGATTTCTAAAATAAAATTAGGCTAAGTTTTCTCCTTTTTACATCAGCTACCAGCCAGTGAAAGTCCCATCAAAATCGGTCCAGCCGTTTCAGAGATTAGCCGGAAAAACAGACAGACCGACAAACAGACAAAAGTAAAAAAATAAAAACCGTGTTACATCCATATGTATTAAGTAAAATTGTATTTATTTGTATAGATTTATATGAGATCTTAAACATCCGCATCCGCATCCGCATCCGCGGATGTGAGCCTTCATATATTCGCATCCGCATCCGCATCCGCGGATGTGAAAAAATCGGCATCCGCAACATCCCTGGTGTGTACGGATAATACCGAATATTAGTGGAAGGTTGCCCACTTACACTATAAACTATAGGGAAGAATAGTGGGGCGCGTCATCGTGGATAGCACAATCTATACTTTCAGTAATCGATTGGTCGACATGCCCTAATATAATCTTCTATGTGTAGGAATTATGAATGTAAGTAAATTGTCACATATTTTAGGTATGTATTTACATAGATACCAAGATTTATTTAATGTAAAATGCAGGTATTGAGTATTGCCAACTAACAATTTTTTAAGACTAAAAAATTAAGTGGATCGTTTAGGAACAATAAAATGTCAAAATATATATTTTTATTTTATTAACGTAATTGTAAAAAATTTTAAAAGCAAAATCAATTTTGGCGTTAGAAAAAAATATGATAATGTTAAATTCTAACATCTGCTTACCCCGCGACTATGGCTGTTGATGGCAGCTGCGTGCGCACGCGCATATTCGACAATAGACGCGATCAATGAACCCTCCCTGACCGGCTCCCATCAGGTACCCGGTACACTACCGTTCCACTGTAACCTTAGTATTATTACTTCCAGTTACCGGCTGTAACGCTTTTTATGCCAGGTAACAGCTGATTCGAACAGCTGGTCCAAATCAATGACACGACTTCTATAAAGATAGGAAAGTATTTGTGACTATTGAAGGTTACTTTAACACCCTTCGAACGGAAGAAACAATTGAATTTAAACATTAAAAACCATAAAACATCTGAGGTCGCCTGGTGGTAATATTTTATAGTCTATGGAATTGTATTACTTATTAAAAAGTAACATCCTCACGCCTTCTCACAAGGGTCACCGAAGGGGTAGGCAGTAAGTAATGTAGGTAAAAAAAATATGTCGTGTGAAATCTATCAGAAACAAGGAAATTACGAAGTAATACTTTGTGAAATTATTTGATCCAATACATTTTTAAAATGGTAAAAAAAGCATTAAATTAATGTTATCATCACCACACACAACTTGTGACGTTTAGCTAATCTTATATATATATATACACTAGTTGTCCCGCCCAGCTACGCTCGGGTGAAAAAATACGATGGTGGCGCCACCTATCGGGTCCAATTGTGAATCTAAACCATTCTCGTATCCACCTGAAGACACACAGAAAACTTCATCAAAATCGGTCCAGCCGTTTAGGAGGTGTTCAGTGACATACACACTCACAGAAGAATTATATATATAAAGATATCATCACGCCAAGGTCCCCGATTGGGTAGCCAAAGAGAGTGGAAACACCTTTGCTTCATCCATTTCCACTGCTTGAAATACTGCTAGCATTGACATTCATATCAAGTCTTCTTGTTCGATCAGTTTGACCACCACGGCTGGTTAGTACAATATTGAATTATGAGATAATAAGCCGGAACAGTGGTCACCAACAGCAAACAAACGCGATGGAGCAAAGGAAGCGATCGGTTCCACATATAATAGTTGTGGATCAAGAACAATGCGTTTCCCACAGTGGCGACGCTTCCTGTTGGGCTATATACAAGCTTGGATTTGGTACTTTCTCAGTAGGCACATTTATGGATCAATAAAATGCGAACTAAGAAGACCTATGGAAAAAAAAACCTAATATATTTCTTTACATCTAAAATATATAGAAAAATCAATCGTCATTCGTTAGTCTCCTAAAAACTCAAGTATGGTACGATACATTTTCATGATTTTTTTGTATATTATTGCATGGATTCTTGGATGTTCTATATTTACAATTTGGCCCGACAGGAGGCGCTGTGATCGTGTTATTTCTTCACCCAAACGAAGCAAGGCGGGACAGCCAATCTTTTACATATTTTCTATGCCTTCCCACAATTTTCCTCGAAAGCCGAGGTGTAGTAACACTGGGGTGGAGGGTAGGTCGGGTTTCTTTTAGTAATATCAAATCGGCAATGCTATCCTGTGATCCTGAAACGTGGATACTGGTTAAGCAATGATTAGTTTAAGGTGAAAATTGCTATTTCTTAATTTATAATTAGAATTTCGTGTAAAATTACTTAGTTTATGAAACTTTAATAGGGATGTTGCCCAGACGGAGCCCGAAAGTCACTTTTCAATTCCTAGACATTAAAGCCCACTGAAAATGTTAATCTGAAATAGAATATTGTAACCCAATTATATGTACCATCTACCTACTAGGTATCTCTAGGTAAGTTCTGTTTCTAATGAACAGGTAACTATTATGATTGGACTTTTACTTTATGTATCATATCGCCCTTGATAATCTAACAATTGTAATAATAGTTACCATGAATATGAAATATTTACGATAATCATATATACATAATATAATGTTTCCAGGGTAAGTACCTACATACATATATTACGAACACAACGTATAAAATAGGTAAGTAGTTGCTTCAAATTCATAATTGTAATGATTTCCCCAATCCATTTTATCTAATCGTTTGATTACCGGTCCTTGATGAGAGATAACTCAAAAGTGAGGTGGTTAATGATGACATTATTCGCAATAACGACAAATGAGGAGAGGATTCGTCTGAGATAACGAGGCGTGTCATTCGAGTGTGGAGGGTGGCGGTTCCAGGCAGTAGGGCACGGCAGGGCAGCCACGCATGTGGCCGGTGCCGACGCATCTGGTGTCGGGGGGGAGCGCGGCGGGGGCTAAAATTAGTAGCCGAGCGCCACGTGCGCCGCCACCAAGCATCAGTCCGCGCGCAACCACCACACCGCACGCCCGCTCCACACACAGTGTATCAGTACTAGCACAAGCACACTCGCGCCGAGTAACTGACAAGTGCTGAGCGGCGGCAGTGACAGTGTTAACACAGTGCAACGGTGGCCGGCGCGACGGAGGCGGTGCAAGGTATGCTGATGGCGGGCGCTCTGCCGGCCGAGCCCGAGGGGCTGCTGGCGTTGGGCGCGCTGCCGGGACAGAAGGACACCACTTGGACGAAGCTGTTCGTCGGTGGCCTGCCATACCATACCACGGACAAGAGCCTGCGGGAACACTTCGCCGTCTACGGGGACATTGAGGAGGCCGTCGTCATCACAGACAGACAAACAAGCAAGAGCAGAGGATATGGCTTTGTGAGATCATTTTACTTTCCTTAATACCTAGTTAGCAGTTTCATTGAAATGCAGATGCCGTATGCTGAAAGCATTGTGTAAATTTGAATTGACACGTAAACTTCGAGTGCTCGTGCGCATTCGCTTCGTGTCGACTCTGAAACAGGCATATCGCACACGGTTAACGCGTTATCGCACCTCATGCTACCTACACTATACGTATAGGTATAGCCCATCTGTGGTTGCCACATACACACGAGCTATATCGCGAATTTACATCAAACACGGAAGTTATGCCCGTTTCGTGCAGGTGGATATGTCATTTTGTACCGTTATTGGATGTTAATTCCGGGATCTTCTGCCTAAATTATGTTGTAGCCATCATTGTTTAGCCATATTACAAAAAGCTGTTTTGTTGACTAGACAAATATTAATTTGTAGCTGTTCACAGCTATGTAAATTTTCAGGGTCTTTGTAAGGTCTACACATATTGTCCGACTCAACAATGAGTTTGGGCCGTTCATGACTCGCATTGTCCGCGATGCGATTGGCATCTTGCTCTGAATGAGATTTGTTAAAAGCAGGAATAAACGCGGTAGACGCTTTTTTCACTGCAACTGGTAGTTTTTATAATGTAATATTGTTAGAAGCTTTCTGTTGGTGATGCGTCGCGCTTGTGGGAAATGAATCACAACCCCATTTTCAATCGCGCTGGGGTGCAGACCCCGCGGGAGGGTACGACTCCGTTGCACCCTCCTTGTCACAGCCAAATAGCTGTAATAATCGCATCGTTCGCAACACTTTCTGACGTCGCACATACATACAATTCACTATGGAAATTGTGCTTGCAGTTTGCGACACACATTTGAAACCTGGCAAATTAAAGTTGGCCTACTTAGAAAATCTATTGGTATTCCAAGATAAACTTATTACGAGCCATTTCTAACACAATAATATCGCAATGATTTATTTCAGTGGTAATGAGTAAACTGTTCATTTCTTAGTATTCTGTGAAACTGTTGTAAACCTATATAAATATGTTATAGAATATATATATTGAAATGTTTAAATTGTTGTTCTAGTGCGATGGTCAATAATAATGTCATTAAATCATTCGCTTTAGTTATATATTATTAAGCTTGGAAACTCCTGATGTCAACATGCATTTTCACAACGTTAATTTAGAATTCCAAGTATAATTTGATTCAAACTTGAAAACTCTTCAAATGCGAGTTCCCCTTAGAATCTCTTGTTAATATAATCTCGATTCTTGTAAGGTTTTTGTGCTACATACTTACTCGGGCGAGTCGCGACGTGCTGAAGTGGTTGTCGGGGACAAAAGCCTGATATCTGATACTGCGTCGCCCGTGGCGCTTTCAAGGCGGCAGTCCTGGTGAATAAGCCGGATTATATGCTGGTTATATCCTGTGACTGCGATATTAATTAACATTCTACGGCTGTCAGGCTCACTCAAAACCGGCGAGCATGTACACCTGCTGATTTAAGTGGATGAAGCGAAAAAGGTCTGGAAGTCTAGAGAGAACTGGCACTACTCTGTCTGCCAGTTAGGGACTCAGCGTGATGATATTTTTATTGATAAGTCATAAAGCCAGACTAAGGTTCTGAATATAGTTTGGATGGATGTATGTTAATCAATCGCCAACCGCAAACGCCTGAACGGTTTTTGATAAAATTTCTAAAGAAAATTACTTAAAACCACAGAGGTTGCATAAATCACTGGTAGGTTTCGTAAGCCCGTTGGAACAAAAGAATGAAACTTTTAAATTTCTATATTTGTTACTATGATTCAGTCACTCATATTTTTACATAGATGCATACTCATCACACGTACGCCTGATCTCTCTAGACTTACAATGCTCTTTCGATGCATCGAATTTCTTAAATCTTTTACTAACTAGATAGTAGAAAGAAACCTCAATCCGATTTTATGTAACGACCCGATCCAATTGATTATTCTCGAATTAATCTCCACTAATTGGTAATCAGCGGCGCTTCAAATGTGATTCAAGGTAATTTCAAGTTCACAATTAAAATGTTATACTACTTTGGCAATTTCGTAGGTTTCAAGGGTCGTAATTATAACCCCTCTACGACTCTACGGGCTACGCTCCTACGTCGTAGGCTTTATACACCCACTGCTTGTAAAGTATTCAAAGAATTTCACTGTGAGAGTAACTATTGGTCGGGACGGTCACACTGCACAAGCCTATCGCTGTGTTTTCGACACCATGAGCTGTAAAAGTCGTGTTTTCATAACTATATTCAAGATTTTCCTTTCTCACCGATTTGGCAGTGGCCGATTGGATTAAGTGCAAATTCAACATTGCAGGTTTTAAGCCTAGGAGAGCTGTACCAATAAGTATTTCTAAAGACCTGCAGTGGGTTAGTCACACCACGAGATTTGCGGTGAAGAAAAAAATATGAATGACCTACGTTTTAAATGAAATTTAAAGTTTAACGTAATTGTGTCTGAGAGACGACGACATTTGTCACGTTGGCACCTGCATATATTATCGGCGAAAGGATGGTGATATTACCTACATCTGTAACATTTTTCCTCTTACCTTTCAAAGCCTTAATTAGTTCCGGACTTGTTAATTCAAAATAGTAAAAAGGAATTGCCTGCAATTTGCAACTAAAAAAGCTCTTAGCTTCTAGCTATTGAATAGTTATTAATTTTTAGATGTAATTTATGGCTTCCCCGCATGTTGGTGAACTACAAAGAAAAAGAGTAAACACGATAAATATTGTAAAGGTAGGGTATGACGCGCAGGCGCTGTTTTCGTTCATCAATTAGCATTTCCTTATACAAGCTTTCATTCAGTCATTTTGTTTCTTTGTGGTCATCTATTTGAGGTTGTCTATGGAATGTATAGGGTTGGTGAGGGATTAGATCATATGTATGTATACTAGTTTTTGTCCGAGACTTCCCTCGCGATACATTTATATGGCGTCGTCATTTCTGCCGCTGTCGTAATTGTGAATGCTTGCAGAAGTATTCAGTATAGTCAATTATGCAAATTGTGACAGTTAGGTGATAAGACAGGAAGGTGTTCGTTCGTAAATTAATCGTTTGGCATTACTTGTATGGTAGTAAACCATTCCTTTTTTAATGTGTCTCATGGAGAGCGCTAGGGCATAGAGCATTACTGATTTACGAATCAAAGAGCTTGGCTAAACTTTATAATATAATATAATATGGATAAAACAATATAATATAATAATAATGATGAACCATTTTGGGACCCTTTAACATGGGTGGAATATCTTGTTTTGTTAACCTTTGGTCACCCTTTATAAGTCGAAACATGCCTGTCTTCACTACGCTCATTCAGCCCATGTATAGAACATCTCGTTGTGCGCTATTTCTTTTACTCACCGTCGATTATATTTCTATTGTTGCTGGTAACTACTTCGTTATCGGGTCCGCACCTAACATAATTTGAACGCTCTAGCAAGCAACACGTTACAAGGAATCGGCGGCGAACGGCGCGATAAAGCCGATTGACTTCACTACTCGGGCAATTTTATTGAAATGTTTAATTACGCTTTTTCTTGGCATCGCATACATTTACATACAATACACGTTTGTTTAAAACTAAAGTCGCCTTTAATTTTAATGATGTCTTCGAGATAGTGGATTTAGTTGTGGTTTTATCGACGAAAGGACGGGTACTGTAGTAGGTAGATATTTGGTGACTTGTTTTATTCGTGAAGTACCGAGTTTATGATTCTAAGGAGCTAAGTAATTTTAAGCTATATAGAAATTAATTCCTCAATGAGCTTAAAGAAATGGTGGTAAATAATTTTATCTGCTATCTAGTTTTTACCATCTTAATAACGCATGTATTGAAAAAAAAAAACAATTTTTAATGTATTGGACAACAAATGCAATGCAATAACACACGAAATTAGAATAAATCTACAAAATGTCTGTGGCCTTGGGATCATCCACATTTAAATTTTAAAATAAAAATATATAAAAAAGTGTTTAGAATTTTCGATTGTTCCAATAAAATTATACCTTCTATATCGGTGGTTCATCTAACTTTTGATTTTGTTTCAACTGAAATGCTCCGTTAGCATTATTATGACCAGTTCCACTTGGTCTCTGTTAAGCTTTGTGACTGAGTCTTCGTCGCTTTTAATTCAAGCTAAGTGAATGAAGCGGAAGGTCATGTAAAGGTGGGCAAATCGATAATAGCGGCGGCGAGGTGGCGACCTGGGTTCACGCATGCATTACAATAGTTAATGCCGATTTATCGTCATCCACCGACACACTATCGCATTGAAATCAATACGTTAAGGAACGACAATAAATAAAATTTGCATTCGTCGGTCGTTGCATTTTTATATAAAACGCGAGATTTTTTCTTATATCTACCGTTAATAGATAGTGCCATCCACGAAGATGCGCCCCGCCAATTTGTAGTCGAGGGGGTCGCGGGGTGCGGGAGTATAACCCGTTTTTTTTTTTTTTTTTTTTTTATACAACAAGAGTGGCAAACTAGCATACGGCCCACCTGATGGGAAACGGTTAACGTAGCCTATTTACGCTCACGATACCTAAGTATCACTTGCGCGTTGCCACTCTGTGTTCGGAGAGTTATAGTGTGTTGGCAGCATAATGGGTTTAATCCCTCTGCTTCCAACACAATGTAACAATCCTCCCCCCTCCCCAAGGAGCTCATAATAACACAAAATATTTTGTTATTTGGCTACGGACTTCTGTAAGGTGGAGGTCCTGCCTCAGTCGGGCAGCTCCGAATTCAAACGGGAAACCCGTTATGCCCTACCTCTCTTAACCTACCTCCTACCTCTCTAAGTCCATTTATTATAGTGTGCGTGTGCACTCATAGGTAATATAGGCAGTGTGTACCGATAATACTCAAACATTTGTGGTAGGTTGCACACTATAAACTATAGGGAAGAATAGTGGGACGCGTCTTCGTGGATGGCACTTTACTAATTATACCTCCACTGAAGTCACACCAGGATCCTAGAAGATAGGTGTCAGATACCCCTAGTTCTGCCAACGTCCAGAGGTGGCGGTAAACGTTTATCATAAACCGACCCCATACTACCTAATTCGTATAAAAAATATAGTTTTTTAGTTATATTTGCCAAAATCTGATCCGTTTCCGAGACACGACTTCACATTGTTTGAAACTCTCAGACGATACGGGTACGTAGGTATGTCTCTTAACCTTAGCTCGTGGTGTGACAAATCACTTTAATTGATTGAAAAGGCAGTATCGATACAGATCTTGTTTTCATCTGCATTATACACTTTGCAGATGAATAGCTTTGTTCTACCATGTTTTAGTACCTGCCTAAGCGTACCTACCTAAATACAATATATCTTGCATCATGCATCATATATTACTAACAAAATATATATATATATATATATGCAAATATACATACATATGTATAACAGTGTAATTTGTGTGTGTAATGTAATATTATAATATGTCCCAAATAATAAATAATATAATATAATATATCCTCACGCCTTCCCACAAGGGTCCCCGAAGGGGTAGGCAGAGGTGTATAGGTAATACCCACACACCCACTTTCCGCCAGAGGTATATTAGGTGCCAACGTGACAGATGGCGAGTCCTTCGCCGTTACTCCAGCACGACTATACATACGCCTTTGAATTTCTTCTCAGACGTATGCAGGTTTCCTCTCGATGTTTTCCTTCACCGTTAAGCTCGTGGTGTGACTAATCAATAATAAATAAATTTACATATTTCACATTATACACCATCAAATACATAACACTATGTATATTTACATGTATGTCATGATATTCTTCGTTCCGTTAGTGAACCCGCAATTTAATCGCAGCAAGCCAATATTTCCTTTTAACTAGAACAAAAGGTTACCTTTAAAAGTTGTTATTTTTATCACATCGTATTGGGTTGGTAATTGTTTTTTAGTTAATTGCGATTGAACAATTAAAATACTACGCAATTGTAATAGTCTAGAATTTAATCAAAATAGTATTTTAAGGAGTTGAGCAGGAATGTAAGAGGCAGAATGTTACGAAAAAAAATACTAAAACCATAAGGAATTGAGCAGATTCGCAGATCGCTTAAGTATGATATATGATAAATGCTAACAAAGTAAACGGGCTTATGCCACAGATTATTATTAGCAGTTTCTAATGTTGACTAATTTAGTTCGACTTAATGCAAATTGTTTTTTTAACTTCTTGCCTATGGCAAATGGAGTTATGATCGCAAATGAAGTCTTTGGAAAGTGACATTATGGCTATATGTTACTGGATATTTTGTCATTCTTATAGATTCTAGCGTGTAGTTGTACCCAATAAGGTAGGTAACTTTAATGGGTACAGCTTTGGACAGATTCAAAATATTGCTGTCGCTACAGAAAAGTTTCTGTTCTGTGACTTCTGAATTATGGACATGTCTTTTGTATTACTGAACATAGTAATAGCAAAGTCGCTTCCCGTCGACGTTCGTTAAGCTGTTTTAAATCACGCAACGGATTTTAATGCGGATAGATAGATTGATACATAGACAATAGAGGATTCAAGAGGATTGAGCTGTATCTGTAATAATTTATGTATACGTATTTGATACGAGTGGATTCGCGGGATACAGCTTATAACTTGTAAATGTATTGTTGCAGGTAATAATGGGTGACCGAGCAGCAGCGGAGAGAGCGTGCAAGGACCCAAACCCAATCATTGACGGGAGGAAGGCAAATGTCAACCTCGCCATCCTAGGTGCCAAGCCCAGAGGGAACCTGGCGCCAGGTGAGTTTTCCTTGATACATTATTTTTTTTCGTGCTTATATACGAGGAATACCTTATTGGAAAATCCAACTAACATACGTTAATTTTACGCGAATGAATCCTCGGGTACAGCACATCTTTGATAAATAATACTTTTTTGTATAAATGTTTCTGAGCTGAAACAATTTTATGGTATTTTACTAAATTTGACTTTAAACTTATCACATTGAACTCGGAATATGGAAACTCAAAGCGAGAATTACTAAAAACATATAAAAGAAATACATACAAGACTGCTAGCTAGTCTCTGAGCCGCAGACAGGGTGCGATTATCTCCCTCTTATTTGGATTGTGAAGGGTTACAAAAGATAGGAGTACTGTCAAACACCTAACGGTTATCTATACTCAGCTGTTTGTCGAGGCGTTTTTGTAACACGTACATACTTTAGGAAACGTATGATGTATGTATTTGGGGTTCCCTACGACTTTAACTGACGGAATACCTTAACGGAACCTTGGTTAACATCTACGCGTCTTTTCAAGAATGCTTATTAATCAACCGCTTGTTAAGAGTTTGCTTAAGGTATTTAATTTTGGAATGTAGCATTTTTTTTATTTGTATATCATATATATGATTCCGAATCCAAATTCTAAAAGAGAAGGAGGTTCAATGTTCCACTGTACATATTTTTTTAATTGTGTGTACGTACAAATAATTGTAATTATGTGCTTAAGCTGTTTGTGTTTCAATAAAACGGTGTTTAAGTTGTTAAGCATGTGATATATACATAAATATAAAGTTCTTGCGTATATTCCTGAATGAAATAATCTCAAATCATTTAAAAACCGTTCCCATGGCGTCAGAATTAATTAAAATGGTCAACTGGAGTGGCCAAAATCTTATTAATATAAATCTTCATGCGTTGTCTAATGTTATCCCTAAGTATGAAGTCAAATATATAAACTTTCTACGGAATCCTGGGCCCGCAAGTCTTACGACAACTTGTCTGGTTTTTATTTCTTAAAGAATTTTGTAAGGAGTTGTCAGCGTGTCGGTCGACAAAAAATATGAACGCGCCGTGTGTGATACTGCTCGGGGGGGCTTACATGTGTAGGTTTCGTTATCACGCGGCGGTGTGAAGGTTTCATACGCATTATAGTGGAGTAATTATAATTAGGAGTCGTGGTGGTCGAGTGGTTCGCGTGGTGCAACATAAAGATTGCAAGTTCGAATCCGGAATTCGATACTTATGTACAGTGATTAGTCACATCACAAACTTTACGGTGAAGGAAAGCATCGACAGGAATTCTGCCTATGTTTGAGAAGAAATTCGAAGACGTATGTGTAGTCGTGCTTGAGAAAAGACGATGGACTCGCCATTTGCCACGTTGGCACATAAAAATTATGACTTGTATCTTAAGATACCATCGTCATCATCATCATAACATCACGCCCAACCTAACGGGGTAGGCAGAGAGTATATAGAGCGTGAGTTCTCTCTAGACTTACATACCTCTTTCGCTTCATCCACATTCATCAGTCTCTTCATATAGATACCACTAGGTAAATACCATAAGATACCACATCAGTAAAATTCGGACAAGTGGCATATTGTTTTAATTTGTATACACTTAGCTGATACATCCCGCTATATAGTATTTGAAAGGTTCATCCCAGTTAATTTCAACCCAAAAAGTTTTATTTTTATGACAAAATATTACTTTGTGCTACTCACTTGTGTTCCGTTTGTCTCTATAGGTACTAAAATTCATCATATTTGGTTGGACTGATTTGGTTTCAAAATTGACAGACAGACAGGGTTACTTTGAAACATTTATTAGATGTCACCAACGTAAAAATCGATTTTATTCGTAGAACTTTATCAAAAATTTTTTTTGACCAAATCGTAGTTTATGTGTTAGTCCAGCTTATAATCTATCTCTGTGCCAAATTTAATTCAATTCCGTTCAGCCGTTTGACGTGATTGAGTAACAAACACCCATACTCACAAACTTTCGCATGTATAACATTAAGTAGGATTATTTCCGGTTCCATTTATCGTAGGTTTAGAAACTGTTAAAATCGTTTATTGAGTGGGCTATATGTATCTATACTCATTGATTAGTTACTGATAAAAGTCCGGTATCAATCGCGGGTGCGCTATGTGATAACGTTTTATTTAATTGTTATCACTCCCGTCAAGTGGTCATTTAATGAAGTTTATATTGGGACATAACATGAAGCCGCGAGCTCAAGTATTCATTCACCTTCGAAGTGTTGTTATGTAAGCTCAAACCTATGGGTATACCGTTTCGCCTAGGGCGGTGATTTATCACATTACATTCGAAACGTCATATGAAGTTGGCACATATACCTATGTATGAATGTGAACGAAGCGAAAGAGGAATGTAAGTCTAAGAGAACTGGCGCTCCATTCTCTCTGCCCACCCCGTTAGGGACTGCGTGATGATGTGTATGTATGTCCAACCTCCAAATACTGGGCAACGTGCTTTACACGGGTGTGATTACTAAGAACGGTAAAGCACAGTTTTTTTTTAACCTACGACGGAAATATTACAATCGAATGTAAATAACGTATCATTGCATAGTTTGCTACAAAGCGGCCAATGTATTTTGAACTATGTATATAAGGTCCGAAGGTGGGTAATAATTCAAGCTTTGTCTTGAAGCTAGGACTCCGTTCGCCCTCGCCGGAAGTCCCTAAACGTTCGGAAACGGAAGTGCTCGGTGTACGCGGTCGCTAATTGATTCCGTCCCGTGGCCCGTGTTTCGGACACGCAGATATCACCCTTGTTAGGTAACACATTGTATTGTGAAATAAACCATTTCATAATAGTTAGCAACTATAGGGGGTTTTATGGTGTTTGAGTTGAATGTTTTTATCAAGGTAATAATGATTTGTCTTTATGGTCTATACCATAATTTTTTTAGTTTTACGAGTATATTAAATAAATTAATACCGTGGTACAATTCCTTACAAATTTACATAGTCCCAAATTAAGCAAAGCTATGGTATATGATAGTGTTATGGTAACTAGACAACGATATATTTACTTATATAGATATATATATATACATAAATACATAGGACATCCAAGATTAAGGTACTCGTGTTCATCACACAAGTCCTCAGCGGGAATCGAACCCGCGACCTCTAGTTTCGCCGTCAGGAATTCTGGCCACTAGACAAGAGGGCCCTAGTATATTTTTATTTGTTTATCACCAACTTCAGCATTTATATTATTGGTAGGATTCATAGCTTTTAGTAACGAAATTATGTGCATGGAAATATCATTGCTAGTTTACTTATCAACGACATACATAATGCTTAGAGTACACGATGAGTTAAATAAAATTGTTCCACATCTGCCTCCTACTGGGTATTTACACGAGTGTGAAAGCACCTAAAAAAATATATCTCCGCCGAAATGCAGGTAGTAGGTACTCAAATAGTACCTACCTGCACACCTCTGCCTATGCCTTCGGGGACCATTGTAGGAAGTAGTAGTTTCTTCGCCCAGATAGTTTTGACTGATTTAAATTCATTAATTTAATTTGATTATGGATCGCGCAATTACAGCATAACTATGCCATTGCCACTCAGATTTGGCGACCGTTCGCACAGACCAGATCATGGTCCTCACTCGTACTGAAACTATAGTGGCATTGAATTCACCGTGCCTACGTAACCGACAATACTGTGATAGCAATCTGCGGCATGTAATTTTACACAATACGTAGAGCATTCATGGTTGGTTGGAACTGATATACCTTAACGCGAGCCATTAGCATAATTGGCGTCCTTCAGTTGACTTCGGAGTATCTTACAATTGACAAGTCCAGTGGTCGAGTGTTTTAAGCACAATAAGGATTGCAAGTTTGACTCCCAGTGGTCTGTACTATGAAGTTTTTTTGTGGAACGGCGTGGAGAAAGAGAATTATTGACTAGGAAATCCAGTTTACTCTGATTAATTGCTATATGTTGGAATAGAGCGATACAATTGCGAAACATCTACTGGTTCAGAAGCTATGCAGGAACGATGATATGGGTATTAAATGCATCTCTTGCACGCAAATTTATATTATTTAAGGATCTGCTTATTTGCAAGCGCTACTCCTATGACAAAATTATACTTACATGCATATTGCAATAACCACATTTTTTATTCTTCATACGAAGTGTATACATCTTTCGTTGTTATGAATCAGTGGGTAGTTTATGCTCCGTATGTATTGATTATAGTAGCCTCGTATGTGCAGGGTCGTTGCTTGACGTGTCGGGCACGCATTGTTTGCACCGCTGCCGGGTAGTGAGGGGCGGCTGCACAATGGGTGCGCGCGCGCATGACGAGCCACCTGGCCACCGGCTCGCCATATGCCACGCTAGGGCTGCTATGGTTAATTAATCTGTGTTGCCAGTTGTATATAACGGTAGAAGTGAAAGTGCTAACATATTCATTTGTCATGAGCGTTACGGACAATGAAATTGAAGCCAAATTTTGTTTGGTAACTGGTGCAAGGAGTTGCTTCGATAAACATTTGGGTTAGGTAATAGGTACTGAACTTTTTGATGATTTCCCAATGAATTAGATTTGATACGTTATACACTCGAACTTGGAATCCATAGATAGGATGTAGAGAGACTGTTAGGATTAACGGTTTGGCCCTTTTTAACCAAATGTATTTTTGTACTCCAAATATCGGAGCAAATGGCAAAGAGATTGATAAAAGTCATTTTAAAGAGAGGGAGGGCATAACAGGGTTCCCGTTCGAAATGGATCTGCCCGACTGTGGCAGGACCTCCACCTTATAATAGAAGTCCGTAGTCAAATAGCACATGCTTTTGTGATATGGTCCTGCGCAATTAATAAGGTTTCTAATAATGAGCTCCTTGGGGAGGAGGAGGATTATTATATTGTGTTGGCAGTAGAGGCTTTAGTCTCAGTATGCTGCCAACACAATATAACTCTCCGAACACAGAGTAGCAAGTGATACTTCGGTATCGTGAGCGTAAACAGGCTACAGTAACCCCTTCCCATCAGGTGGGTCATATGCTGGTTTAACACTCTTGTGGTATATAAAAAAGGTCTAGAATATGATATATTTCATTCAAGACACAATAATTACATAGGTACAGTTAAAATTTTACGCAAGAGGAACCGCGGGGCAAAGCTAGTATAAGCCATGGAAAGGCATAGCCCGCTTCATAGTACATAGTCTGTTACTTTAAAAGAAAACTATTTCGTCGGTTCAACCCTATCGATGGCAACAAGTATGTTTCGTATGAGCGTCCATCATCCGTGGTAAACTTAGGTGAAATGAAATGTTTGCTTTCTGCATGTTTTGATAACCTATTTATTATTTTTTTACTAGCTTTGCCTCGTGGTTTCACTCGTAAGATTATCCGCTCTTGGCTAGCACGTTGATACATACAGACAAAAAAAAGCATAAAAATATTATTCTACATCGGGTTAGTCGCTCCCGAAATTAGCGCATTAGAATAAACAACGAACTCTGCCTGATTATGACATATTTACTAATATATCTACACGCCTTCTCATAAAGGTCCACGAAGGGAGTTAGACAGAAGTGACGACAGCCTCTTTTCTCTGGAGATAGGTATGTTTAGGTGCCAATGTGCCTTATAGATCATATTGGGAATCATGCAAATCCTTCATGGATTCAAAAAGTGTCAGCGTCCTAAAAACCATGGTGCGGACGGTTTCAAATAATACATACGATGCATAAGTTTTTATCTTACAGTAGGTAAACATATAAAAGACATCCGGCGAAAAGTGTCTGCTTTTTTTATATTTACCTATACATCTGCCTTTCGGACTATAAGTACGTAACAGAAAAGTGATGTTTATATATAGGTAGTACAGGCTGTTCGTATTCGAATCCCGACTGTACCATTGAGTTTTTCTTAAATTAAGAACAGTGATAAGTCACACCACGAGGTTTACGGTGAAGGAAAACGTCGAGAGGAAACCTGCATACGTCTGAGAAGAAATTCAAAGGCGTATGTATAGTCGTGCTGGAGTAACGGCGATGGACTCGCCATCTGTGACGCAATAAACTTATTTGTTATTACAAATTAAAGTAAGGCATGAAGAAACTGATGAAGAAGTAGCAAAAGAGGTTTGAACTATATCTGCCTACTTTGTGAAGGATACGGCGTGGTTATGGATGTATGTAAAGCAAGGCCACGATAATGCGATCCGTTGTGTAGAAACTCCTCGCGCCTGAATTGATAAAACTTATTATAATCCAAAGGTTCCTTCGTAGTTCAACTTAATTAACATTTAGACAATCGGAAACATTTATTTTGTTTTTATTGTCACATGTATTTTAACAAATGAACGCAGCCAAAGTCAGAGCAACATTATTCGTTGTTAGAATATAGATATTCAATAGTTCGCTGTTTAGTCTACGACTCAGTGCCTTGCAAATTCGGTTTACGATACGGTGCACTACATTGTACGTACATGTTGAAGGGCATTTCTCATTCAAAATATTCCGGTCTTCGTGTATTAAGAACATCATTGTATAAACGTCTTATAAGAACTCCGCTCAATCTAGATAAACGAGATTTATTCTTTAGAATCTAGACGGTTCAAAGTGATGAAAAGACCGTTACTATGCCGGTTTCTGTGTGACCGTTCGGCCGCTTGTGCATCGATCGTTACCGTTATTCGGGAAGGGTTGGGATTCACTATGAATGAAGCGCATGCGCACCCAATAAACTTACACAAAAACCCTGCGATCTTCAAACACAAAGGCATGTTATCCGAAACGCTGAATGCAAATGAGATGCAACAAAAAATATTATATAGGGTGAGATATTCAGTACGTACTGAAGGGTGCTGCTTTTTCAAATATATATTTTATTTTAAATGTCAGTCAGACGACATTGCTCAATATTGAGTTACTATGTGGAGTGTAACTATTCATTGTGAATTTTCTAGTTGTTTCTCCGAAATTATTAAGTTGGTCAATACCCAATTTATACATTTCCCCTAAAACCTTCCCTTCCCTTGCACAGTTTGATTGAAAATAGTAATTGTCCGATAGAAATTGTGACATTTGGGCAAACGCTCGAATAGCCCCGGAATCACACATTACGAAGGGTAGAAGGGTAGGTAGAAGGGTAAGTATGACTCACGCTAGTTATATTAAACTAGTCCCGCCCAGCTTCGCCCGGATG
Organism: Drepana falcataria; assembly: GCA_945859725.1. Taxonomy (NCBI): domain Eukaryota; kingdom Metazoa; phylum Arthropoda; class Insecta; order Lepidoptera; family Drepanidae; genus Drepana; species Drepana falcataria. The sequence continues at coordinate 10,268,385 of OX243922.1, forward strand.
AAAAAGTAAAATTTCCTGAAACACGATCGTACCGCCACCTATCGGGTCCAATTGTAAATCTAAACCATTCTCGAATCCACCTGAGACACAGAAAAGTGTTCGGACTTTTATTTTGCACCCATGCAAATAAAAGCGGTACAAATTTAATTACCATAAAAAAGGTTATAGTGAGTCAATCTTAAAAGATAGACATATGCTGTCGCGGACTTTAGAACTTTTAAAGAGGAACAATTCCCTCTTACATGATATTTGCGTAACGTAAACCGTTTACGCAGCGCACGCAACGGAAGCAAAAAGGAATATTTTTTCCCGTTCTTGCAACATTTTTCATGTATGCTTCGCTCCTATTGGTCGTAGCGTGATGTTTTTTTAGCCTAAAGCCTTCCTAGAGAAATGAACTATCCAACACAAAATTATTTTTTTAATTCCAACCAGTAGTTCCTGAGATTAGCGAGTTCAAACAAACAAACAAACTCTTCAGCTTTATAATCTTTATATATTTATATATATAATTCTTCTGTGAGTGTGTATGTCACTGAACTCCTCCTAAACGGCTGGACCGATTTTAATGAAATTTTCTGTGTGTCTTCAGATGGATTTGAGAATGGTTTAGATTCACAATTGGATCGTGTGGTGGCGCTGTGATCGTGTTTTAGGGCATTTACTTTTTTCACCCAAGCGAAGCTGGGCGGGACCACTAGTATTAAATAAAGTATAGATTAGTATAGATACTAGAACGTAATACGCAGTGAGGTGTTGTGATGTGAAATGAATCACACTACACCGAGACTTTTATGGGATAGACAGAACGAGTAGACCGCCAGTTATCTTTAAACTTAAAGATCTCTTATGCTTCATCTATACTACCTTCATTCAGGCTCATTGATTCCGAATATTCTTGACGTTGTATGTTCGATCGATTTGATCTGGTTATTGCAACGACTTCCTGTTTATCTGTTTCGTCAATCTTTCTTCACTCATCCTTTTTATATGTCCAAACCAACGTGCCTTTCTTCATCTTTATAATCACAGCCAAGTCCACGCCAGTTGCTACGCAAATCTTTTCATTGCCAATTCGATTATGCGTATGCCGTATATTTAATAGTATACATTCATTAAATATATGTGTATTTGATCAATTCTGTCCCGAATAATATTTTGAAAGAAATTCAATTGGATGAGTTGTATGGAGGCGTAACTGCGCGTCTGTCATCGACGCTAGCGCATAGTGCCCGAGCCAAGATAAATAAGCAAGTCTTCAACCGGGGAAGGGAAACGACTCCGGTTTATAAAACACCATCATTTTTATAAGCCAAATGTTCTTTAAATAATTTAGATTACCTATTTGTAAAGTGCGTCGATTTATTTTTCTTAAGCTTGAATAACAACAGACATTTTGTCTGTAGCGTTTGTTCATGAAACATGGTTGAGTGTTTGTGGCACCGACACAAACACTCTGACGACGACGACGTCTGTTTGATTAGGTGTTTCTTATAACGATATAAACGTATTGTTACACTTTGCGACGAATGTTTAAATGAATTGAAAACTGTAACACTGCGGCAACCAACATGATGTTTAACAAGTAATATTGTACGTATAACAATATTAACTATCGCGGTACCTACGAAATTTGTGTAGCCCAGTTTCTAAATACGTCGCAGTGGTTACAAGCTATGGGTGATTTCAGTGGGCTGGCGTCGATTATGAAAACATAGTTAAAGTTTTACTATATGGGAGTGTTGATGAAGGCGGGCGGGCCACTTGTCCAAACACACGACACGTTGAATTATTGAGCAGACTGAGCACCGCACTAATCGATTCACACCTGTCTATGACCACCTTTGAACGACCCGAACGTTCAGACGTTACAGAGTACGTAACTACCTACACTTACTTTGTATTACTTTTGTCGATACACATTCAATACCATTTATATACTAATGTATGCGTATTTTTCTATTAATTTCAACATTCATACTTCATATAGGTATGTATTTAAAATACAATAAAAGGTATAGTGAATCAACCACGAACATTCATAAATGTATAGATGCACTGCAAAGGCTATGGACACGCCATCTGTCACATTCAAACCTAAGTACATCTCGCACCTTTGTAGGGTAGGCGTGATATAGATATACCTACTATATGTTATATATTTATATATAAAACGTACATAATGAAGGAAGGCGACAATTAATAAAATAATGTAATAAATACAACGGTAGTAACAAAAACACAATTATTAAATCTTTGCAAAACAATTGAATGATTTGCCACAAGTCAGAAGAGTACAAAGATTCAGCATTCGTTTCTTCAAATATATTTATATTTTCATATCATATTATAATACTAAAAAAAACATGTGAAAAGCCGACATTACCGTTGCGCCTGTCTTCCCGTCTACCCCTTTCCCTTGCCAGTTTAAGTACGTTTGAAGCGTCGCTCGAGCCCTATTGGGCAAATGACTCGTCATTGATTAATGAATAGCCAGGTTCCTTTGTGGTGTTCGCTAGGGTTGTCCTTAGTGTTGGCGCTGCAGCCGGGATCGCGTGCGCCGCTGGCCGCCCTTCGCCGGTGCATTACTTATGCATGCGCCCCGCGCCCTCGCTATGTACCCTCCGACTATTTTTATTCCAACTATGGGATTTGGGAATGCACCGATGACCCCACACGCGCCCGATCGATAACCTATTGTTTACTGCACAGTATTAAATAGTGCATTGTCTGCTTAGTGAGAGTCTGTGCAATTGCACACAAACTTTCTTCGACTGTGTGAGATTTTTTCTACTGATAAGAATAAGCCTTTCTGGCATAACGGTTGTCCCGTCCTTTTGGTAAAACTGCACTGTACGGATTCAATTTTAAACATAGAGGTCGGACGTTGACAACCCTTAATTGCTTTGCAGGCGTAAAGTCTGGACTCATCACCATGCAAGCATGAAACTGCTTTTGAAGTTACTTTTCGATATGTCTTGACGCACAATGAAATGGATATGTTCTGAAGTCCCGTTAAGTTGGAAGGAAGCTCTAGTTCTTGTCTAGCCGATAAGTGGTGTCTAGCAATCGATAACGATATCCTTACTAATAAAAAAAGTGCCAAAAGAGTTTGTTTGTTTCACATTCACGTTTTAGCTCGACTAAGTATTATGAAATTGTGCACGCTGTCAGGGGTCCGAAATAGAAATAGGGTTCCATATTTTAGTCATATATATGTCACAAATGTGAATGTTTGGGGGGATATATGTATTTCTTACATGCAGAAACTACAATACGAAATTGAATGAAATTTCACACGGAGATAGGTTATTAAATAGACTAACACATAATATACGTATTATTCCAAAACTATCAATTAAATCTAATTGTACGCGGGTGAAACCGGCGGGCACAGCTAGTTGTTCATAATTACACACGAAGTGAAGCCATAATGGACAGCTCGCATTGGCCACGTGGACCGCGTTATACTATTATATGTGACTTCACCTACTTGTCACATGTATCTTTGTATTTTTACTGTGGAGAATGGAACGGAAACGTGTAATTACCGCACTGGTGTAGTTTGATGTGATTTTAACTATAAAACGGTTATTAATGTAGAACATTTTATTGTGTAGGTACCTATGTATTTATGGACTCTCCATCTGTCACGTTGGCACCTAAAAAATATATCTCTGGCGGAATGTGGGTGTGTGGGTAGTACCTATACACCTCTACCTACCCCTTCGGGGACCCTTATGGGAAGGCGTGAGGAAATATACACAAATAATAAATATATCGCAATAAATCGCATTAAACACGTGCGTGTGCAAACAACAACGTGGCGGGGGGCCATAGACAGGTACATAATAGTATCTAATGAAGAATTATTCACCAGTAGCAGATTATAGTGATCATTAACGCGCTGATCTAGATTAATAAATATGTGATGTCGTTGTCGGTGCGCTAATAACCTCGAAACTGTTGAACATGGTCCAAGTAAATAGTCCAATCTTCCGTGTAGTGCGGATGTGTGGCATGTAGCCCAAAAATGTTAACCAAATTGATCGTGCGCGTGCGCCGGTGGGCGGAGCATCTGTTTTAATACTTTTAATGAAAGCTTTAACTATCGTTCATAAAGGTCGGGCTTGGCCCACCTTGTTGATTGTCACTTCAGTTAGGTTTTCGAAAATGGAACGATACTACGGAGCCACAATCTTACCATTATTATAAATTATCAGTTTTTGGCCATGTTGCTACTCAATCACGCCAGAACGGCTGCATGGAATTGATTGAATTTTTTTCACAGAGATAGATATTTGCTGGATTAATATATGGAATGGGACTTAATAAAAAAAAAAGTACCCATGATCTCAAATTTTACACGAAACAACTAGTCCTGAATATAAATAATTTATAATGTTATTTAGAACCGTTTGGAGCCATGAGATATCTGTTCATTAGTACGTTAATACGGGGTGTACGACAGGAACACTCGTGTGGAGTAGTTCCGCTCCCTTTGTCGCCTACTGAAACACGATCCGTGGCCGCGACTTCCGTACGAAGCCCTTCGGTCCTTCGATAATCCTCCGACTACGAAGATTACACTCGACATCACTATAAGCCATCTATTCTGCAGTATTGCGTATATAGTTCAATTTCTGATGCTTATCCACAAATGTGCGGAGCTTTCTACGTGTCTTAATTATTATTTATGTATAACAGCTGGCGAGCAGAGGTTGGTCGAGCGAGGCTGACTCCGTCCGGCGAACGACGCAGTTATTTATAAAACAGAGTTGTGTCTCGTTTTGTCTTCGGCGCGCTCTTTATTTTGTCTAAATATACGCAGTTTTGGGAACGACGTCGCGGCCGCTGTGCCACGAGCCGCGACACAAGCATTGGCATCGCGCCAGCTCCTCATCTTTTCTCGTCTTATCTTTTGTCGGCCACCATAGTACGTACTGTGTACGTTTTAGATTCGAATTAAAATTCGCTAATGATTCAGAATTAACACATAAATGATAGAAAATATAAATATGTAATGGATCATATGGTATGATTAATACTACCTAGTACTTAAACTTCAGTGCCGAATGGCTTTCCTCATATATCAAAGAACTTGCACTGCACGTGTTTCCTCTAAAAATAAGTGTCTCCGGACGAGGGATGTAATTAATTGGTCGCCGAGTGGAGACCGTGCGTCGTCGATATTTTATCATTTGTAGGTAGTGGTGTAGATTGATGGCTATCGTGGCGCGACACCGGCACCGGCGACATCAAAGAGAAGGCCGTAGAATGAAACTTGTGGCGATTCCGACACTAACGTCGTTGACTATTGCAATCATTCTGAGCCTACGCAGTCCTAGACTTCAAACCGTGCCAACAATTTTAAACACACAATTATTAATGAAATACTTTTTAAAATTCAGAACGTTTCGATACGTAATTAGTTTTTCGGGAATTCATTCGCTTATTACTAATAAACATAAATAATAGTTATAATTACATATGTAGGTACAAAGGGTATTTTATGTCTTATCGTATAATTTTCATAGGTGACTGAATGAATCTAAACACTTCGAACACAAACATCTGATTCGCCATCAGTCATTTTGGTTCATAAGGACTTATTATTTCATTAAAATACTATACTGATATCTACCAGCATTTCTACTAGTCTACTAGTGTAGTATTTTCATTAAACATGGCCAGTGTGCATAAAACTTTATTTTGCGGTAGTCTGATATAGTCATTCGACTTGCTTTTATAATATGACTAGCTGTGCTCGCGACTTCGTCGGCGTGGACGTCTTTTTTATCTTTCGTAAAAATAGTTTTTTCAATAAAATGTATCCTATGTTACGTCTAATACCTCCAAGAATATGTGTACAAAGTTTTATGATGATTGGTTAAGTGGTTTTTACGTGAAAGAGGAACAAACTAACATTCATATTTATAATGATGATGATGATGACAGTCCTAATTCAACGCCAGTTTCGTTTCGTAAATAGGTACTAGGTACGATTAGCACACAACACAGTAGCTTTCTGTCCCGTCCAGTGCATTTGCGTCTAAAACCGTATTTCCGTAGAATCCTTACAAGCGAGGCTAAGCACTTACTGTCGGCTTTGCAGGGCGACGACCTCGGCTCCTGGAGCCATCCTGAAACCATTCAAAACAAAACTTTGTTACTCCTAATAGGAATGACTCCAAATAGGAATGACTGGCCATGTTTATCTGGATCCTACGCAAATAACTTCGACGTTTTTCATAAATCTGCGTATGATTCATTTTCTGAGCTGTGGGACTGAGAGCAAGTGGACTGCCAAATCATGATTGCACATTTGAACCCCGACTGCTTTGTACTAATGAGGCTTTAATTTTTAGTCCAATTACATGACAAGCTTTACGATAAAACATCGTAAGGAAACCTACGTACGTTTAAAAAGTAATTCAAAGACTTATGTTTAGTCGTGCTTGAGGAGCAACTGTTTTGTTAAATGTCACGTTGGCGTAACGTGAATTATTTATCGTCAGATATATAATTTCCAATCTAGAATACCATATTAAAAGCTTTAGCTATGTTGAACACTGCTTCATGTGTATTCTTCATAGTCGAAAAATTATTCCAATGTTTACCTATTGTGTTCGAACCGACAATCGATTGCGACTGAAATCTATGTGGGTCATGCAATGGGTAACAAAGGACCACCGCGTCGCATTTAGGTCTGCGACAATGGTCTAAATGGACTGAGGAAAAAATTAATGAATCAAGATAAGGTTTATGGTGGACAGTAGTTCGACCTCGGCCGTCATTTGGTAGCGCATCGATCCACATGTGGCACCGGTGGCGCTTCACGCGACCATGTTAGAACCGAAGAGAATGTTCCAGGTCTATTAAAATAATAGTCTACTAGCTGGGCCCCGTTGTTTCACCCGCACTATATTTCATTTCTTTCGTTTTTTTATGGGATAAAATCCTCCCCAAATCCTTTAAATCACATGCTAATCCAGCCAATTATATATCTCTGTACCAAATTTTACCTAGTTACGTTCGGCCATTCCACATGATTGAGTAACAAACATAGTATTATTATCCTCACAAACTTTCGCTTTTATAATAACATCAGGGTTGGACACAATCTCATTTTAGGGCCGTGGTGGCTTAGTGGCTCGAGAAGTCGCCTGCGAAGTAAAGAAAGTTCCCGATAGATTCCGATAATACAAATGAGTTTTGTCTGAACCTAACTACAGTGATTATTAACGAAGGTTACGGTGATGGATAGCATCGAGAGAAAACCTGCATACGTTTCAGAAGATGATCAAAAACATTATAGTCGTGCTTGTACGGCGATGGATGGCCATCTCTCACGTTTGCACCTCCGGCGAAAAAAAGGTGCTGTTATAACTCGACCTGCTTCTTCGGGAGCACTTCTTCTTCCTCATTGGGAAGACGTTAAGATATTGAAGTAAACAATAGCGCACTCTTACGAACAAAAGGACATAAAGTAGCACTAATTTGCAGGTGTTTCGTGTATAATTTAGTTGACAACGGCATTTACGTATTGAAGGTCAACGTGGCATTATCATAGCACACGAACCGCGACACCATCCGGGGCCACTGCGGATGTGATCTGCTGTAATCACCGGTGAAATTTCACCATACACAATACATTATGCATTACGTAGTCCAAGTCACGCTTTTTGGTCGTTGGCCATCAATCAGGGATTTGTGATTCAAACAATATATTATCTTTGAAATTATGATTGCACATTTCCCATATGGATACATCAATTTGGTTGTCGAAATAGCCACTGAGGTCAATCAACAAACTGAAAAGCCACCTTGAAGTTTTGGTATTGTTCGAAAAGGCACCCGAATAGTTTTTAGACGTTGCGTTGGCAGATGATTGGCAATCCCAGCAGATGATATCTCTCAAGGCATGCCGATAATTCGGTATGGCCATTCGATGCCAACGACTCTTGGCCATTTATAGCGAGGTGTTTGTCGTGTTCTTGTCAAGAAGTATGTATCAGGATGCCTGTGCCCGGGCGGGCGGCGAGCGACCGAAATAGCCGGAGCCTCGCGCGGCTTAACAATGCAATAAAAAGAAATCAACACTGACGTTGCTTGCACTAAGTTGACTCGCATGTCATTTGGAAGTGGTCCAATGGTCCCGTCATATATTTTAGTTTGAATCCACTCTAGCAACTTCCGTTAAGTGAGAAAGAACTAAAATAGAGTGTATAAGACGGAGACGTTGAAAGAGTAATGGCTGGTATTTTTTGTCGTTGTTCTCCTTTTGCTGTCACATTGTATTTTATATTGTTTTTGGTTGGTTTTAAGATTAGTTGTCTATTGTTGCAGGTTTCGGACTGGCGGCGGCGGCAGCGGCGGGCGTACGAGCTGGGTACCCCACAGTACTGCAGTCTCCATATGGGTGAGTGCGAGCCTGCGCTGCCTACATGCATTCTGTACCATGTATCAATGTTCAATGGCTCCACTTCGATATTTGCCAGCACAAGGCGCCGCATGCCGCTCCGAATACATCTCACGAGACAAAACTCAGACGTTTACTAAGACCTATTTGAAAGGCTTAGGACATTCACGGCGCTCAAACCGAAGATATTATGCTATTAGAGTAACCACTACTTCGAAATGTTAAGCATTACTTAGATAACTGTGGAGAAGCATGAACATATATATCTGACACGAAGAACGAATGACTTATTGTAGGCGGATAAAAATATGATAAGCCCTTGTTTTATGTTAGTCCAGTCCAATTAGATTATGAGGGAGAATTATGATTATACCACGAGAAGTTCGGTTAGATACACAAAGTAACGGACACAGTTTGTGAGCTGACTTTTGTCTCGGTAGATGAGGTGAGCGGCGTCTCCGGTCGGCTAGCGGCGCGGCGGCCGGCGGACCACACCTAGACTAAATAATCAAACATTTTCACATAGGTATCTATGGCAAGCGTGAGCGTGAGAGTGGATTTTTTTCGTTTTGGGTGTGAATTAGTCGATTGGGTTTTTTAATGTTTACGTTTTACCAAGCTATACGGGAGCATGGGCGGCGCCGGCGGCGGCTGACGCGGGCGCCGCCCACCGCCACACTATACGCATCGTTCTCGACACTCAATGTTTTCTTTATTTATGTTTTTATGCCGTGTTCGTGTAAGATTTTGTTGATTTGAATTGATTTTTGTTGGTGGTGGATTTCGTTTAATATACTGACTGATAGGTGAAGGGCGGGCGCGGCTAAGGGCGCGCAGTGTGTGCGTAGGTGTGTGCGCGCCCTCGGCCGAGTCGGGCCCGCCACCGCCGCCGTGCTGTCTGACACAGACCACCACTACTGTACGAACAAGGATCCAAAACTCCACCTACGAAACGCACACGGCTTATGGAACTATCCCACCAATAGTTCCTACACCCTAATGTCACACGGACCATCCAAACAAAAACTATTTGCGTTTGACCACTGAAATCAAACACTGAGCTTAAAAAAAATACTTATATTTTTACTTGTAAAAAACTTTTTTTTTATAATAATATACTTTGGCTTTGAAATGTAGGCACCAAAGTCATTAACCTAATTTCTGGAAGTTGCGTCGGAGTTGTGGAGTGCTTTTTATTTGGTTGCCACGTGTGACAGCCTTAATTACAACGGCCGATCGATGCTCACCCTGGCACGCCCGCAACACAGTATATATGTATTATTCAACGGCACTCGGCTTCTAATCGACATATAATCAACAAAACTCTTCATTCGCTTTATCGTCTTTTATTTTTAGTTTCAATCGAATAATTGAAAGCCCAATGTCGTTAGTTAGCGACCACCTAAGTAAAAAAAATCTTGATAATATTTCCGCTTGATCCCGAGTCTGCATGAGACCCACTAGGTCATTGATGATAGCATATTAAATATGATATCTTCTATATTCTGTGAAGTAAACGATATTAGTTGTAGATATGAGCTCTGCTTGTGTGTTAATGTATCGCCAGTTATATTGTTTGCCTGTTTTACCACATTAGACTTACCAATGCTGGAAATAACAGTCTAGTTTAAGCGAATCCACCTCCAATCCGTTATTTTAATCTCCACTTCTTAGCAATATGCGTGATTATGATTGCGTACTCTTTAAACCAACAAAATCTTTGGCGTCACACAACGGACGTCAAAGCTTCCTTCTATCAATACTAAAAGGACGAATAACCCAAATAAACATAATATGTCATATTTTAGGACCTGGCAAGGAACCTGGTAGATGAATAGTTTTGGGTTTTCTCACAAGATGACGTTGTTTCAATTGTAAAACAGACTACTGGGTCATTTTTTTGCTTATGCCGTACGTAAATTTTCGGGATTGATGACAAATATCCCATTTTCAAGTTATTTGTTGAAATTCACCACGTTTGTTTGGGTGGACAATAAACCAAAATTATTTCATTAATCAAATTTAATATATATATGAATATTTCTACTTATATTATTATTATTATAATTAAGTAGTAATTTTGTAAGTAATATATTATAAATATATTACTAAAAGAGAAGTAGGTATGTTTCCAAGACATGAGACCACAGGTGGGCGTGTGGGCGGGCGGAGCGTGAAGGCGGGCGTGTGACACGCATGCGCCGTGCACACTAACGACAAAATTAAATTATAAACCAATCAATCCATCCCTTTCAATCGCTTTAGGGTTGGAAAAAGATAGGTGACGTTGCATTTAGTCCGTGGATGCAGGCTGGAAGTTCTTTGACGCGCTGACGACGTCAAGTGCACCACTTGAGCTCTTGACCGCCATCACGAGGGAATAAAGCTGACAAGCCGATTTCCCGATCACTTTTTGCTCTAAGCCAATCGATTCTAAAACACGAGCATGTTAGAAAACACTCGGTGTCCAAATAACTGTCACATTTATTTCAGAATTCATAGACGTGTCCCAATATTATTTCTTGGAAAGTTTTCAACCACAAACATTTCCGAATGGGAAAGTAGTCTATAGCCAGCGCAAGCTTAGGTGTTGAGTCCAAATGTTGTTTCGTAATGCTCATAAGCCGCCACCTAAATCTTGATCTACGCGACAGTTCCCGTTGCAGAGATATGTAGGCAAATGCGGATATTTCTGTATTTTCTGTTGAGTCGGAGTGCCACCCGCGCCACAATTTTCCCTAGTTCTTTTTTAGTCTCACTGGCAATGACGCACGGCGGTGGTTTCTTTAAGCGACAGTACAGACTAAGATCAGTCGCATACTTACATTACATAACTGTATATCGATGTCTACTAACATAACCAGATTAGATTTGCTCGTGTTTGCCACGGCTGCAAATGGGGCTAGGTATCTACTTATAGCGTGTGATGACAGTTTTTGAAGAGTATTTTTCATTAATTTATAATACGAGGACCTTTCACGAAAACCTTACATTAGAGTCTAAACCTTACATTAGTACTAAAAGAAATGAGAGCAAAAACAATCTACCTGAGAAAGGATAAGATTCCTTCATGAATTTGGAGATCTTTTCCGTTTAAGTTTTTATTAAGGTTAAAGACATGATTTTTCATATTTTCACATTTTAGATTCATATTCAGAGCTGATGACAAACGAAATCCCCTCTTTTGCTGAGCCCGTTCGAGAAAGGTCTTCGTTACTTACTGCGTCGAAAGTCCAGGATATGTTATCCTGAACGTTTGACTTGATTTTATATCATGTAAAACATTATTTGTTGGTGTTACCAGGTTGTCCCCTGGATACGTTTACGGAACGCCAAGCTACATGGGCGCTATGAGTGGGGTTGGGGCGGGCGTGGGAGCTGGCGCGGGTGGGCTGGTGCAGCTGCCGCAGTTGCAGCACGCAGCAGCCATGGCAGCAGCGAACCATCTGTACGAGTACCAAGCCGCTGCTGCGCAAGGAGCCGCAGCGTACCAACAGCAATACGCTGCTGCTGGATTTGATCCTTACGCTACTGCTGCCGGTGGGTATTCTTGTATATTTCAAAGGTTGCGGTAACCGCTTACCATCATACCGTTTATCATCAGACCGCACGCTAGTTTGTACTTTAATAATATTAAAGTATAGTGTTAACATATCATATTGAGCATCCATTAATTAACATGACAGCAAATCATTGGAAATTAAATATATATGCGATCCTTGGTGGTTAATTTCTATCCTGCGTAAATTTTGTTTGTACTAACCTTAAACTAGTCAGCATTCCTAATTATATTTGTTGTATTTTCCAGCTGCCGCAGCAGCAGCGAGTGGCGCAGGGTACATGTCTCCATACTACACCTTGCAGGGAGGCGGCGTCCAGGCCCCCCTTCTGCCGCCGCTATCCTACCCTCCACAACTTCAAGAAGCTAGAATGCAGTAACCATCAACTTCACTATCAGGAATACATTACATATGAACAATCCAAAAGCTAAACAAAATGTATCTATCGAAATGAGCTCGTAAATTCAACGGCTTATTTGAAACTTGCCAAGGGCGGCTGTTAGTATAGTTTCATATTTAATGTACTTCGGAGTGTTTGATGACAGATGGAACGCGTTCAGTCAGTAACAGCCAAATGGGAGTTTGTAAGCGACATGTCATGAAGTTTATAAAACTAAGCGGTGTAGATAAAGCCAAATATGTTAGACTAAACCAGTCTAAAAGGAACAGTATCAACCAAAAAGATATATGACCAAAGCTGAAAGCTTTTACGTTAGAAGTAGGATTGAGCCAGACCTAGGGTATTATTATGTACCTGCAATTCAGTAGGTACAGTTTAAACTTATATTAAATCACATAAACAATAGCTGTGTTAAAAACTTCTTGCCTCATATACCTTACTTCCTAGCATCACATATTTTTGTATGTACTTAATAGATAGGTATATTTTTCAATGTAGATACTTAACCCCTTTAAAGAAATCTGATAGTTATATATTGTACTGTTTAAATATTACGTAACATTTAAAAGCAAATTGCTGTTGAATGACAATAAGTATATATTTTACAAATTAACATACCTACATAATATTTTGTTGTCCTTCAAATTGTTATAATTATATATTTTTACTGCTTCTATTCAAATGAGTATGTTTGAAAAAAGGTCGAATGCGAACACCTGGCTTTGACGCTACTACTTTGATTAAAAAAAAAGAAACAGGCAAAACTATTTCAATTGTTCATAATCTTACACGACTGCAAATTACAGTACAGGTGCAATCTCATTGTCGTTAACTGCCGACCTTCGTTGAGGTCTTAAATTTACCACGTCGTGCTGTACCATCATGTGTCTACTTCCTGAAAGCAATTTTCCATTTTACCTAGCCATTAATTCGATAAGTTATATAAATTGTAAGCCACGATAATTATCACATTATACCAAGCATCATCTATGTTCGAATGGAATCTAATAAGACGCGTAACTATTAATTTAACTATGAACTAGAAGATATACCTATTTTGTTGCTTTACTCAGTGTAAAACGATAAATCTTAGCTTTCCTAAGTTGACTAGTTCTGCACTCTTAGAACGGACGAGAGCTATTTGAAATTCGTCGTGAATTATGTCGCGATGTGTAGATAGTGCCATCAACGAAGACGTGCCCCACTATTCTTCCTCATAGTTTATAGTTTGCGTATTATCGGTACACGCTGATTACCTATGAGTGCCCACACACTACAATTAATCAGTCGGGTTAATAATCCCCGCATACCGCGACTCCCTCTACTCGACTCGACTAGAAATTGGTGGGGCGCGTCTTCGTGGATGGATGGCACTATCTGTAGTGATGTTTGAAGACTCGCGCGGCGAATTTCTCGTCCTTCATATCTGTTCTAAGAGTGTGATATTCATGTCCATGTTGCTCAATAAGTCTTGATAAGGACTTGGCTTAGCTTAAGATTGTGGGAGAGCAATAAAGGGCTAATTATAATTAATAATAATATTGTAAGTAGGTATCTTACTTGTTCTCGTCTCAGTGAAACTACTTAACTATTTTTACACTATAAGCCCTTGCAACATTATCTTATAGTGTTCTCCCGAGCGGTATAGGGTACTTACTAGTTAGAATAATTCAATTACTAGTCCATGTAATTTTAATTTAATGAATTTTAGACGTTCGCCGGTCATCTTAAAGTATCATTTCAATCATTTGACATTAGGATTAGGGTTACGGCTCATATCGTAATTCAATCGTCTCGGCAACTTTATTCATGGATGTCGTATCGTGAGACATCAGATTTGAGCCTTCTTTGAAGTCTTAGAAAGATAAGTAGGTAACTATATTTAATCAAATATAGGAGATTTAGTTGTTCCATGACACAATAACTCTCTAACGTCATAATTACTTATCGTTACTTAACGACATTATGATACCTTATTGTCCGTATATTATTATTGCCGTTTACAGTTTAATTACGCTATAATTAACCTTTTTGACAGCGTTCAAAGATCAGATTCGAGTGTTCTTCACAGAAACATAATTTGTTGAATGAAACATAGATGTACTTATAACTACCACTGTACTTAATGTAACATCATGGTATAGATAGATAATGCTAAATAATAACATGTCTTATGTTATTAGATTGCTATCGATAATCTGTGTAATGTCAATGACATTCGCAGTGTGATATATGCGATCTTCAAAGCATATACTAGACTCGAAGCAAGTGCAAGGCCGGCGACATTAGTACAAGTTAGAAGCACTAGACAGAGTAGACTTCACTGAAATATAGCAAATAAGCCTTATTATAATTATTGTAATATGCTGTTATTCGTAATTTATTTTGTTGATATTTGTAAATCTACATGTTGATAACTATTTATTATGTGGAAGAGGAAATAAAAAATTGTTAAATATTATATCGACCGGATCGAATCTATATCATATCGTGATTCGGCACAGTTTTACAATGAAGGGAGAATTTTGTAGTGCTGTGGTCTATGGTCTATGGTTAGTTGGAATCATGATTCGGTCTAATATATTGAATTATACACAGTAATTATAGTTTATGTAAGTAGATTAATATTATAGATGTGTACCAAATGCAACAGTAACATGTTAGCCATATTTGTAGCCATCTTGCCTTATGTATACACACACATATACATAGATAACGTATTGTACTTACATATAGATATATAAAGTATAGTATTAAACACATATCATCAGAAAAGATAAAACTCTATGATAAAAAAGTAATTTTGTGAATATTTCGGTGTATCGTGCACTGACTGTCCATTAATAGTGCATTTCATTCACAGTAATTTTAAGCACAACTATTTATGTGTTAGGTACATAAATAAAACATATATGTATACATAAATAAACATGAGTTTCATAATAAATACCTTATAATTGTTATAATTAATTTAATATCATAGTATAATGTACTTAATTTAGGATATTCTAAAATGGAAAATAAAATTTTAAGGTACCAATTGATTTGTCTCTGATTACACTTCCCAAGTAATTAGATAAACGTTTCCTACTTAAATATATATATATACATACATGCATACATATCATCACGCCAAGTCCCTAACTGGGTAGGCAGAGAGTATAGAGCGCCAGTTCTCTCTAGACTTACATACCTCTTTCGCTTCGTCCACATTCATCAGTCTCTTCATACATGTTCGTCTATATCTTAATATATATATTTCTTGTGTGCGTGTGTATGTGACTGAACTCCTCCTAAACGACTGGACCGATTTTGATGAAATTTTCTGTGTGTGTTCAAGGGGATCTGGGAATGGTTTAGATTCACAATTGGACCCGATAGGTGGCGCCACTGGGTCCGTGGCTTTAATTTTTTCACCACAGCGAAGCGTGGCAGGGTACAGCTAGTATAACATAGATCAAAAGGCAAATAAATCGGCTTGGCTCCAAGATTAAAATTGTATAAATGGCCGGAAAAACGTTATAAATTAGGTTGGAAGAATCGGTGTCGTCAAATATTTTGGCGCCGCTCCAAATTGTGTGATCTAGCATAAATATTTTGTTTAGCTAAGCTCCGACATTATGGCAGCGAAAAATACATAGATTTAAGCTGCTGACGCGAGTCAAAACGAATAGCTATGTAGGTCTAATCTTATAATTGACAGACAAGGCACAGGTGACTTGCACTTAGGAGTATAACATACATATAGATATGTATCTGTGTATGTATATCTTCACCACTTCCCATAAGGGGTAGGGAGAGAGCAAACAATACCTACCCTATTTAGGTGGAAACGTGACAGATGGCGATTCTATCGCCTCTCATGCACGTTTCACACATGCAAACTAAGTGTGTTTCGTACAAAGCCGATGGGTACTTCATTTGTTTGGTGGGAATTCTTCATTTTCTTTTCGCATTTTGTATTAAAGAGGTACCTACATCTACTTTGGATATATCAACATATATACTTTGTCAGAATAATTAAGATGATATAATTATAAGTTTTAGTTAATGATAGCGATAATAGGCTCTTTTAATATCTACAAAACATAGTAACTGTACAATACATATTATATATAAAAAGCTTAGGCGGAAAGGATGTTATATTGACCCTGGATTACCTTCTTACCCTTCTCGCCGTCGGGTCTTCCCAGATACTTATGGAAACCTAACACACAATGCGGTTGCAACTTTTCCACGAACGGTCAGGCTATGGAATTCCTGTCGAAAAGTTCTCCAAAGAGTAAATACATATTGCAGTTTATTAAATGTGTGAACCTTTTTTTACAGGGTATGCAATGGGTGCTTAATACCTAACCGGTAGTTACCGCAGATCATCAGCCTCCGGTTCTTGTTCACCTCAGTGAAATAATAAATATTTGGATTTTATTAAAATATGCTAGCTGCAAGTTTGAACGTTCAATAAAATGAATACTAGCCGTTCTTAAGCATGGTAAAAGGTTCTAGTGCAGGCAATTAGTGCAGGCAGCTTTTTGCCTCTATAACACTGAACACATGAAAGTGTGAGTTAGGAGTTAAATTGTATTTCATGTGCATATTATAGAGGGTACATTCTTAGTTCTGAGTATTTATATTTCTACTGAGCAATCTCAGTGGAAAATAGGTAGGTATGTTAACTCAGGAAAATTGTGATGCATGTAATGAATTAGTTGTATGGATCAAAATGGCATCTCTGTAAGCATTCTGTGAAGGATGTCTGATCCATAGTAATATGTATAGTTTGAGCTAGGCAAAATTGTAAAATTTTACCTGTAAATAAAATTTAAATTAAGCGAATTACCCTATTCCAAGCCTTTAAATTGAGAGAGCATACCTCGACTTCCGGTGTGAACACGTCATACTTAGCCCCCTTTTGCGGTGGTAGCAGCTCCTTCCTGTGTAATTTAATTACTTTTCCCCAACCATCAGCAGCCAGGCGCGAAGGCGCGCTAGCATCATTAGAGCTCAATAGCTTGTTTTTATTGAGTAACGCCTTCCTTAGCTATCTCATAAGGTCCGTCCCATAAGGTTGTATGGGGACAGTGTATTATGCACGAGCCTTAGTAATGAGTGCGTCCCATGAGATTGCATGGGGACGACATGACTCTGCCACAGTATGGGATGTACTGGTAGCAATGGAAGGCTGTTATGAGCGGGAGCATTGGAGAATGAAATGATGTTTGTTCTTAAGGTCTGAAATAGAGCTTAGGTACTAAGGTTAACATCTGAAAAAGAACTTGATTAAGGTTAAATGCTGAAATAGAATGTATATTAAGCAGACAGCAATAAAAACTAGGCTTGGAATAGGGTAATTCGCTTAATTTAAATTTTATTTACAGGTAAAATTTTACAATTAAGCTTTTTGTACCCTATTCCAAGCCTTTAAATTGAGATGTGTTTGTTTTCGGCTGCTGATACAAGTAACGGCAATGTGATTAAAGTAGAACTAAAAGGAATAAAATCCGTAGGCATGTTTATTTTTATTTCAAAGAAAATGTCTTCACTAAACAATCACAAAGCAAATTAATCAATGTAAATCAAATGGGATT
Source organism: Drepana falcataria (assembly GCA_945859725.1). NCBI lineage: Eukaryota > Metazoa > Arthropoda > Insecta > Lepidoptera > Drepanidae > Drepana > Drepana falcataria. The sequence continues at coordinate 10,286,355 of OX243922.1, forward strand.
AAAACATTTTAACACCTGAGAAGATTCTCTGGGAATTGGTTGAATTTCCTTTCTATAAAATCTATGGAATGTTGATGCATTCTTCCAGTTACCTCGGGATAGAATATCATCAATACTATGACTTTCAAGCCAGCTGGCTGAAGCCACAGCCGATCTAATACTGCCTGCCGAACTGTCAATTCCAGCATTCTTCAACACGGATTTAATCCAACCACCTATAATAGTTCTCGACGCTGGTTTTACTATACCTACTGATGTGACAAATAAGTTATCAATATTTCCCCTTCTCTCTAGAGATGTACTAATTAACTTCTTTACCCAATACACTGGGTCTATGTTTCGATTAGATGAGTGAGAAGTAAGGCGCCAACCAGACTGTCGGTGGCGAGTACTATCAGTTTTTGAACCAAATTCGGGCCAGAAAATTATAGAGTCCTCATTAACCTTACAGAAAGAAGCACCAATTTTTAAAAGAGTTAGATCATGTACTCTTCGACCCGAGCACAATAAAAGCAAGGTAGCACATCTCTTAGAAGTTTCGAAGATAGAATCATTTATAGGTTCGTTAGTTTCCAAATAGTTACATAGGTCCTTGATATCCCATATGGGTGCTTTAGCTTTTTGTGGTTTACATAAATTTATTGCTTTCAGTGCCTGTCTTACAAGAGTATGGCTACTTAAAGCAGGGAATTTTGGGCAGAATGTAGAGACAACAGACCTATGAAGACAAATTGAGCTATATGCTAGATTAACATTTTGAAATAAATATATCAAAAATTTTGCCAAGTCTGAAGGACTGGGATTGTCTTTCAGGACATTATTTGATGAGGCCCATGCGCACCATCTTAGCCAAGCTGACTTATAGGCGGCAAATGTTGATTTACGCCAGCCCCTTAGCAAAAGGCGCTTTTGACCTTCGTCCCAAGAAACTAGCATAGAGGCCCACCCCGTATTTTCCAAACCTCCAATATCATCTGCTTGACTCCTGGAGGAGGCTTGCAGGTACAAAGGTCGATTAGAACTGACTGCAGATTCCGAATTTGTAGAGGTTGAGATAGGGACCTGGATATCAGATCGCTGCGCCAGAAAACCCTGGTCCATCTTGGGACGACTAGCAGAAAGGTTCCTTGAGCATTGTTGAGATGAGTTAAAACACGAGCTACTAGATTCGGAGGGGGAAATAGCCACGCCAGTTGGTAGTCCCAGGTTCTGCTGAAGGCATTGACATATGCGGCTTGTTGGTCGGAGGGATCCATTGTCACATATACAGGGACTACATGAGCATTTCTTGATGCGAAAAGATCTATCTCGGGTGTCCCCCACAATCGAAAGATCTCTTGAGTCACCGAATTTTTTAAAATCCATTCCGCATTGTGACGAAAACGGGAGAGACGATCCGCCTCGGTATTGTACCGGCCGGGAATAAAGTTTATCACCATGTACACGTGTAAATGATCTAAGAGATTCAAAATTTGAATCGTGAGGTCCAGTAATTGAAGGGATTTCGTGCCTCCCTCGTTTCGAAGATAAGATACTACCGTTCGATTGTCCGACAAGATTTGTAACGACGAGTTCATTATCATTTGAGGGTACAACTTTAGTACTTTGTAAATGGCCATCATTTCTAAAACATTGGAGTGAAGCTCCCGTTCTTGGAGATCCCAAGCACCTGATATTCTCAGGTCGTTTAGCATTGCACCCCAACCTAGGGCTGATGCATCTGTTGTAAGATGCATTTTTGGCCAAGGTAAGTGAATGCGGGAAGTGATGTGCGCGTTTACTATCCACCACCTGAGTACCCTCAGGACAGATTCCGGAATTTGATATTCTAACCAAGGACCTTGATGTAACAGCTGGTGACTGTGTAAGAGCAGCGCTCGGGTATTTAAGCGACCGCGGGGAACCACGAATCCGGCGAAATTGTAGAGACCCAGAAGAGATTGTACTTGACGAAGAGAGGCTTTTCGCCGCGATATGAATTTTTCGGACATCCTCAAGAGACTTTGCACCTTGTCCGTGGGAAGAGACTTCTCGTTCGTCCAAGGATTCCAAAGAATTCCCAGAAACCTTATCGATTTCTGCGGTACGAGAGCAGACTTTTCTAAATTGACAACTAACCCGAGCTCCTGGAATAGGTGCAGGGTGAAAACCACCTGCTTCTTTAATATTGCCCTGTCTTGATGTGCCAGGCAAAAATCGTCTAAGTACACTAACAACCTTAGACCCTTTTTTCGAAGGATTTCGGCCACCCAGTTTGTGATGGACGCGAAAACTTTTGGTGCCGTCGACAGACCGAATGGTAGACATGTCATTTGCCACAAGCGGCGGCGATATATTACTCTTAGAAAACAGCGCTGACGGGATATGATCGGCACGTGGAAGTATGCGTTGTGGAGATCCAATTTTACTAGCCAGTCGTTTGGTTGGAGGAAATCTGGGACCTTGAACATGTTTGTTAGCCTGAAGTTGCTTGCATAAACAAAATTGTTTAACAATTTGAGGTTGAGTACCGGACGCATTTGTTTGTTTCCTTTTGGCACTAGAAATATGCTGGAGACAAAGCTTGGAGTGGCTTGAGCCGGTTCCAGAACGCCCTGTTTTATTAACCTGCATATCGCTCGTTCCATGTGGAGGTGGTGGTGTGTATGAAACCGCTTTGGAATATGAGAGGGTGACACTAGGGGGGGTTTCTTGAAAAACGGTATTTTGTACCCGGATATAATTTTTAAAATATGACTGGGAGCGCCCCATTTTTTCCATAGGGCCGCAAATCGTGCCAAATGGCCCGCTCGAAAGGTGCGATAGTCAGTCAAGATGCCTCTGGGAACGACGTCCCTGGCGGTTCTTAAATTGCTTTTCCCCTCGAGGGGTTCGAAAAGTCAGATCAGACTTACGTTTGCGGCTTTGTGTTGTGAGGGCTGCGTTATGGCCGACTGTAGAAACAGCAGCGCGGCCACGTGGTGGTTTAGAGATGACCCTCCTTGGTTCCGCTCTTTGCGCAAGAGCTCTGCTCGCACCTCCTTGCGCAGGAGTGGAATGCAGTCTGAAGAAAACTTTCTCGATGCCACCATTCCTTGAGACACATTCTGAAAAACGGCTATCATTAAACAGATGTTCAATGGTAGGTGGGATTTTTCGCAGAGTTTCCTTGACCGCTCTGTCTTTTACAAAACGCAGAATGATATCACGGCGCTGCTGTATAATATCTGCGCGCCGTCCGCATACCATTTGCAATAGATCTAAGTGAGTATGATTGTAATCACCGCCAAAAATTTCGTTAATTTTATTTAGTACGTCATCGGTAGATACTTGTTCAGAAGAATTCAACTAGGTAATAAAGGCCTGAAAGCCTTCGAGAAGCTTTTCGTTTTGAATGATCAAAGCGTGGGACACTGCTGCTAAAGTTCTTTCCGTTTCGGCTAAGGTCCTATTGCGGTCGAAAGTTTTAATTACATCATTGCTTTCTAATTCCGCAAAACCCGGGTAAGAAATATATTGTTTCTGCACAGTAGCGTATCTCACCTGAGACCAATCAGTCGTATCAAAGTGCTGCAATTTGCAAAGGACTTCCGCGTGATTGGTTGAAGTTTTATTTAATGTTGATTTGAGGGTAGTTTCCTGCTTAAAATTAAACGGGGAACCTTGTTCACATAAGCCGCCATTATGTGACAATGTAGGCTCTAATTCGTCATTATCTGTGTATATAGACAGGATGTCCGAATCAGAATTGCCAAGCATGGCATGACTGGGTTTAATAAACGATGAGTTTGACTCACCTGAGGCCATGGTACTTACGGTGGTGGCAAGATTATTTACCACCTTTTCCAAGAGTTTCAGGCGCTTATTGATGCGTTTATCCATGCGCCTATATCCCCGGCGATAACGCCTACGATGATGGCCAGACGAAGATTCCGATGAGGAAGATGGGCTCGAATACTTAGCATCCCTTGAGAACTCGGGGGCAATTTTACTGGATTTTGCGTTTTCCATATTAAGACAACCGCTTAGTATTTGAAATTGAAATAAAGTATTATTTCTTAAACTCCGCGTGTTACACCAACGAGTCGAAAAACGCCAATGATGCTAGCGCGCCTTCGCGCCTGGCTGCTGATGGTTGGGGAAAAGTAATTAAATTACACAGGAAGGAGCTGCTACCACCGCAAAAGGGGGCTAAGTATGACGTGTTCACACCGGAAGTCGAGGTATGCTCTCTCAATTTAAAGGCTTGGAATAGGGTACAAAAAGCTTAATTTACTAGTATTCTTAAAATAATACTTTTTACAAATTTTGTTTTTACATTATATGTTAAAAGTCATATAACAATCGTCTGGAATATTAAATTTTCAATGTCAGTTTCAAATATAATTTGATTTGACATTAACAATATTGACATTTCGTATAGTAAAATATTTGAGGTTATGTTTACAGACGCCTATCGGAATTGGTTAACTTAACGTTTGATTCGGTAACTATAAGACATATTATCAATATGGCTGGACAAGGCCATCAGTTTCCGGGGAACTTCCAGGGTAATGCCGGAGCAATGAGATCAGGGTTCGGTGGTGCACCTATGGGCAGCCAGATGCCGGGAATGCCAAATCAGTTAGCTGGTAGTATTTGATTAAATTAATTAAAAACCGAATTCTAAATTCTTTGTAAGCAGTAAGCATCTATGTGGATAAAAATGATCTTGTGGGAGACTTCTTATACTGGCGGTCTTTTAATGACGTATTTGGGTATTATCTTACTACTCCTACTCTCAACTTTAAGTCGCTACCAAAGTATAGATCCCTCAATTGATCAAAAAAAATCAAAAATCAAAATATTTTATTCAATGTAAGGGACACAGGGAACACTTATTGAACGTCACATATTTAATATAAACTAAAGTTACCACCGTTTCCAAGAAAAAAAGAAAAGTACCTGCCAGGAGAAGAAACGGCGAAACAAACTCCCCGGTTTTTTTTTTTTTTTTGCGTGGGGGGAGAAAAGATTACATATATAAACTCTGTACCAGAGGAGCAATTCATTGCCATGCATGGCCATCATTAAAATAATCTGATGTTTTATAATAAGCCTTTTGAATTAATTTACTTTTAACGACAGCTTTAAATTCTACAAAAGGTAATTCAATTATTTTCCGAGGTAGCTTATTAAAAAAGCGTATACCTTGCCCGACAAATGAGTTGCTAGTTTTGTGTAATCTAGCTGTAGGAACATGGAGTTTATCTTTGTTACGTGTATTTAAGGTATGCAAGTCGCTATTTTTCTTAAATTTTATAATATTCTTTCTTACAAATAACACATTTTGGAATATATATTGACATGGTACGGTCAATATGTCAATTTCCTTGAATAATTCTCTGAGAGAATCTCGAGGCTTAAGGCTATAAATTGCGCGAATAGCCCGCTTTTGCAGCACAAAAATAGATCCAATGATTCAGAAGATCCAAAGAAGATTACTAGATAAACAATCTTCTTGAACTGTAACACAAATGAGCATATATTAATTTTGTTTACATCAATTTAAGCAATGTTTCAGAAATATGATCAGGTATAATGACATCTTAATATTCTAGGGGTTATGGGTGGTCCTATGGGAAATACAGGAGGCATGGTTGGCATGGGAAACCAGATGGTGCCACCATATGGAGCTCCCATGCAGAACCAGATGGGGAATATGGGAATGGGACCACAGGTTGGTGAAAATTTTAACTCATTCTCCATTATAATAATTATGTTTGTGAATGTTTTACTAAGTAATAAATAAATAAATAATATAATTCATTTGCTGCTATACTTTGTCAAACAGGACTCACTCCATGGTATGGCTCTGCATATAACTACATTACTGACATACAGATTTATTGATTTAAAGCTTAAAAATTATAATTAGTAATGTTAGGCAGCAATTAAATTACGGAAAGCCAATTCTTTACGTACATGATACCTGATGAAAATTATACTGCAGCAGGTATGGTTGCACAGGATACATGTGTAAAGTACACCAAGTTTCTAACAGCTTGGGAAGAGAATAGAAATGTGGAATAGAATTTCATTATAGAATAACAAATCTCTTGCATCATGGGATATATAGGGCTGAAAAAGACTGATGGGTATTTACAGGGCATGGGAGTGGGTGTAGGAGGTGCACCAGTTGGTGGTCTTGGCCCTCAAGCTGTTCAACAACCAGGTATGTCCCAACCATTGCCTACAAAACATATATATGATGTCTGTAAGCTAGAGGAATATGAAAAAAAAATCACTAATGGATATATTAGCTGATTTATAGTGGTTGGAGCTCTTGGCTTTAAAGCTTGTGGTCACAGAGCTGGTTCTCTGGGAAATTTATGAGATGGACACAGGTATTTGTAGTTGCTATGCATAGACACTAAAAGTCCTAATTATAGATTATGTTGTGTTTCAGTCGGTATGCAAGCTACGGGCACTGTGACAACTCCGTCAGCCCCACCACCTGCCCAGCCACAACCACAGCAGCCACCACAAAATAAAGAGTTTAATACTGCATCTTTGTGCAAGTATGTTTAGTCTACTTATTATGTATAAGCTTTAGCTGTGCTAGCATATTTCTCTGCTCCTATTAATAAAATAGCAGTCTATGTCTATACTTGAGGCAAGTGAAAGGTTTTTGAGACCAGATGAGTCATTTGAGTTTAACTCCTGCATCTGAACTTACAGAACAAACTTACAGACTTTACTATTTGTGGGTGTATGTGATCCTATCCTTATTAATTTGGTCCTACATCTTCAGCTTTCCATTTCATTGATTACATAGGTCAGAGAACAGAGCAGCATAATCATATTTCATAAGTTTGATTACTTGAATATATATGGTATACATTTCATGTGTTTGGTGTTTCTATCGCACTCTAAGATATGCATGTGCTCTTTCCATTTCTCTTTGCTAATATACTATGCATGCTTAACCACATTGTGATTGATTTTGTATGCTATCACGGTTACGACGACCGTCTGGTCTAGTGGTTAGAGCTCCTGACTGCAAAACTTGAGGTCGCAGGTTCGAATTCCGCTGAGGGCAGATATTTGTGTGATGAACACGAGTATTTGTACCTTAGTGTTGGATGTCCTATGTATTTATGTATATATCTATCTATATAAGTAATCTTATCGTTGTCTAGTTACCATAACACAAGCTTTGCTTACTTTGGGACTATGGCAATTTGTGTGGAATTGTCCCAGGTATTAATTTATTTATTATTATGGTTGCAGGTTCGGTCAAGAGACAGTACAAGATATTGTAAGCAGAACTCAAGATGTATTCCAGACGTTAAAAGCTATCCAAGTAAGTGAAGTTGCTATGGAATTTGTATTTTGGGTAGAGTCTAAGATTTTTGTTTAGTTTAGTAGGAGAAGGGTTTATTATAATTTTATATTTTTATAATATTAAATCTTATTATTATGAAGGTATGTATTTCACTGAACTCATAGTCAATTGATGTTTTTGTATGTTTGCCTGGGTCCATGGATAGTTAAACTCTACAGGTACCAATTATGATCCAGATTTTTTTTTTCACTCAAGTGAAGCTGGCCGCAGCAAGTATATAGATTTTTATTTTTTTTTAGCCTCCAAATGGCACGCAGCACGGCGAAAATGCCAGTAATGATAAAAAAGCGAAAATGCAGGAACAATTACGCACAATCAGGTTGCTTTTCAAGCGGCTGAGGCTAATTTACGAGAAGTGTAATGAGACTTGCCAAGTAAGTGCATTTACTTATTGCAAATTGCGTATACTCAGACGGCTTGATGGTCGAATGGTAAGCGGTGAGCACTAGTGTTTCTACCTTCCTCTTGTATGATCTATACATATACAATATGCATGTATATTATGACTTAATTGTACCCACCTATATTGAATAGTGAGGAATTAAATGTTGTCTATACTAATATTATAAAGAGGAAAGATTTGTTTGTTTGTTTGTTTGTAATGAATAGGCTCCGAAACTACTGGACCGATTTCAAAAATTCTTTCACCTTTGGAAAGCTACATTATCCCCGAGTAACATAGGCTATATTAAATTGGACCCGATAGGTGGCGCTGCGATCGAGTTTCAAGAATTTTACCTTTTTACCCGGGCGAAGCTTTCTGTGTGTTTCTGTGTGTCTTAAGCTAGATTCGAGAATGGTTTAGATTTACAATTGGACCCAATAGGTGGCGCTGCGATCGTGTTACGGGCAATTTAACTTTTTCACCCGAGTGAAGCTGGGCGGGACAGCTAGTTATAAATAAAAAAAGTCTTTGTTGATTTTTTCATAAGCCATATACATAAAAAAATAAAAAAGTTGTTATATATTATGTAGCGGATAAAACCGTGACGCATTTTTAATACTTAAAGAGGTATAGCTCAATTTTCATTTATTTTTATTTATTATTATTTATTATTATTATCATTATTAATCTGCTCCACAGCCATCAATCAGTCTCTCTCTTTCCCCTAAGGGTCGCATTAGGGGAAGGCTAGATATGTTAATATTTAAATAAAGGTATTTATTCAGTTTTACCTTTCTTATAGGGAATGGAATATACGCACATGGAGAGTTTAATACCGTTGAAGGATGAAGCGGAGAATAAGACTCTTGACGAGAGGCGGAATACGGAATCGTACAGACTCGTCCTGGAAGAGAATAGGGACCTTACTGACCAGGTATTTAAAATATATTCAATTATAGCCGAGACAGCGGTATCACCCTTTTAAATTAATACAGAAATAAATAATGGGCCTTGGTGGCCGAGTGGTTTGAGTAGTCACCTGCAACCCAAAGATTGCAAGTTCGAATCCCGACTGCACCAATGAGTTTTTCTTTTTGTGGTAGTAGCAAGTTTAAGTTCAGAAAAACTTTTGGTGCAGTCGGGATTCCAAATTGCAACCTTTGCGTTGCAGTTGACTACTCAAACTACTTGGACACCACGGCTTCGGCGAACTAATTCACGTTTTTTTTTTCTTTGTTCGTAAATGACGTTATGTTAAATAACTCACTTCAATCTTATTTGCCTCATCTCCCCTTTCTTTAAAGACGTTGTTATAGCGTATAAGACGACTTATCTGCGACCGCCTGGTCTAGTAGAGCTCCTGACTGCGAAACTGGAGGTCGCGGGTTCGAATCCCGCTGAGGACAGATATTTGTGTGATGAACACAAGTATTTGTACCTTAGTCTTGGATGTCCCCATGTATTTATGTATATATCTATCTATTTAAGTAAATATATCGTTGTCTAGTTACCATAGCACAAGCTTTGCTTAATTTGGGACTAGGTCAATTTGTGTGGAATTGTCCCAGGTATTTATTTATATTATTATTATCAACCTTGCTCGTTTATTTTCGACTGTCAGTAGCCTACGCGAGTCGAGTCATGTGATAAAATATTAATTAATTTATTTATAGCCACCTATAAATAAATTAATAACGGCCAACCTCCAGTAATGGAGTGGCACTTTTAGAAGAATATATGTCTCATTACTGGGCAAAGCCTTCTCTATTTTCAATAAAGATAGAGAAGAATAAAGTAAGAATATTGTACTTAGCTTAAATTTTGTTTGCTCAGGTGGTGTTAAAGAATAAACAATTAAAGGAAGTGATCACGAATTTGAGGACAATCATTTGGGAAATTAACGTGATGTTGACTATGAGGCGATCGTGAATTAGGTTAAGTGAATAATAGTTAATATATGTCTTAAAGCCCAAGGTCAAAGGGTAGACAGGGGTGTAATGAACACATTTCGCAGGAGATATCTTGCCAATGTGGTAGACAGAAGTGTAACAAGAAACTCTTTTGCCAACGATATATTCGGATGTCAACGTGTCCGTCAAGCATGAATATTCACAAGTCTTTGAATGTCTTCTCAAACGAATGCAGGTTTCCCCTCAATGTTTCCCTTCACCGTAAAGGTTATGGTCCAGTGCTTCAGTTCAGAAAAGTCTCAATATACTCACAATAGGGGTTCAAATTTGCGACTATTCGAATAGTTTAGGCACCACGGTACTAATATCATATAACAAATGTATTTATTCAAATCTGTATTATTTAGTGCATATTATAAATTAATGATTGAAGATTTTAAGCTTAGCTTTCATTGTTGAACCAAACTCACGACCTCTACAATTACCTATGCAAAGAATCTCTGGACGAGATATTCAAAACTGAAGGAAAGTTATACCTAACTTTAGTTGATTATGGAGATCAGCTCGTGAATAAAATACCTTAGTTTGTAACAACGTCGTTCTATAATTATAATATTTAAGTTCTCAAAATGTCCTGTTTATTGTTATATGGTTTTAATGTAGTCCAATGAGTGATATCAAACAAATGTACCTATTATGTGGCAGACGTGCAAAATTAACATGTTTTGTTATTTATAGCATAATTATACGTTGAATGTAAACTAAGTTGTGTTATTGGCTTATTTCCACTTCTCATTTTCCTTGTTTGATAACACATGCATTTACAGTAAAAAACTAAAAACTTATAATATACTTTAATAATTAATAGTTTTATACTAATATACAAAATGTCGAGCGCTTTACATATCGGCAAGAATGTTGTAGCGGCTGGCAAGCTTAATGAGTATTACTCATCTTAATATGAAACTTATCTACGTTCAACAGGCTTTGTGATTTCGGTGGCCTTCTTCTTTTCTAGAATCTTCTTTTCGTAAGGGCGGCGGTCGACGTTCTCTTCGGGCACTACGAGGTCCGGTTGGGGTTGGTCTGCTTGTTCTGGGAAGTCTGGGGACGCTTCTACGTCCTTACCCACGCTTCTGCCAGCCGGCAAGGCGTGGAAAGCTTCGGCTAGCTCCAGGTTAATGTCGGCTAGTGAGTCCCCCTTGGTCTCGTCAAGTACGTAGACCGGCACGTACCCCGGTCTCGAAGGCAAGTACTGCCCTTTCGGAGAACGGTTCGGTCGAGCTTCTGGAATTTATAATGTTTTGAATTTAATACGACATTTACAAAGTGATTTATTAGAAACCTTGCTCTGATACTTATGGGTAGAAGTTTTCTGTTCTATACTATTTTCATAACAGACTATGCTAGAAATTGTTAAGTTATGGCTATTTCTCATATTAAGAAATTATTATAAAATAATGTACATGTCATACCACATGCCTGCGACTTCGTCCGCGTGGGATTTAATAAAAAATATTTGTTCAGTTTCTAAAATAAAAGTAGCCTAAGTTAGTCCTTTTTATATCAGCTATCTGCCAGTGAAAGTGCCGTCAAAATCGGTCCAGCCGTTTCAGGGATCAGCCAGAACAAACAGACAGACAAACATTTAAAAAAAATTGTTGTATGTACTGTGTAAACATCCATATGCATTTAGTAAAAAGTGGTTATTTCAATATTACAATATTATTATTAGTACCTGTGATAAGATTTCACGACAAGAGTGGTTGAAGTGAAAGAGGTCTATAATCTAGTATAATTGGGTATATAAGGTATGAACGTGTTGGCTTTTAGGCGTAAGTTTATACATATTATTGGCTGTAAATATAAAATAGTAATGTTAGGGACTCGGCGTGATGATAATTATGTATGTATGTATGTAATATTAATAAATAAATAAAGTCTAGAGAGGCCTGCCGCTCTAACTGTCTACCTACTTTTTGAGAAACGGCGTGATGACATATTTACCTAGGCATACGTATTTATAAACGAGGTGAGTGTTAAAGGTTAAGTACTGTTTAAATATGCGGTGTTTTAACATAACTGCTAATTACCGAAAAGTGCAAGGATTAGTGTACATATATACATATCTATGAATATTCATTGCATTTGAACAAGTTTAAGCAACTCGGCTTCCCGTAATCAAAGCTAGCGAAAAATCTATAATACATACTGTTGATCCAACCGGTATAATTTAAGTGTGGTAGTTAGAAATAAAATTATAAATTTATATTGGTATTAACCATGAACAGAAGTTCATATCTATAGGTAACGGTAAATGGGCATTTCTAGTCAGTGAATGAATTTGTATATCTTGAAAGCATATTCTCACGAGATGGAAAGAAAGAAAAGAATGATTGACGAAAGATATAGATATAGTGCGAAAGTATATAAGAAGAGAGACGGGAAGACCAAGTTCCTGGCTGGAGGCCTAGGTCTCGCCATCGACCGGTTAAGTAGCAAAAGTTCCCGGAACTCACGCTACGAGAGACAATACAAAAAAAAACACGTTCTAATTAACTGTATCAAAGCGATCGAATACTTAAAGATGAGACGACGGGGCAATGTGATAGATGGATGCGGATGAAACAGAAGAAGTCAGTTAGTTTAAAGATAACTGACGACCACTCTCTCTGCCTACCCCGTCAGGGATGATATGTGTGAATGTTTGAATACCTACGAGAGCTATTTAACAATACGTTTACATGTCACTAATGAAATCAGAAATGCAATTATATATAGGTATATCTATTCTACCGAGGACGACGGATGCTGCGCGCGGATCGACGCTTGCATCCGTGCATCGCAAATTTGCTAATGCTTAGATAATGAATAGGTTGCCAGTTGGCGTAGGTCGTTCAACCTCGGGTTTTATGATCGGCGTTTGGCTGTCTTGCATTTAAAAAGTCTTATTGATCGTATTTGTAGTTAAAATATCCATCACGTTACTGGAATATGAGGTTTGAGAGATATTTATTTTCAAGTTATTTCTCTTTTTTTTTATAAATTTATAATGACACCTAGAATGTTGTTTTAATTCTATGTGGTAATTTATGATAACGCATAGCGGCATTTTGTCCAAAGGTATCCCGATAGTAGGTTATAAATACGTAATTCTAACAAAATGGTGATATATGCACGTAAGCAGGTTTCTCGTACTAATTTTCAAATCCAAATTAAATAATATTTATAGTAATGTTTCTTAACACAATATTAAGTCATAATTGGTTATTTGTTTGTGTGTTCTTCAGATCCAATAGAAAAAAACAAATATCACAATCAACGTACCTACCAGAACAAGGAATACCATCTTTGCATTCAAGCGTCAGACAAAATAGAGAAGGCAACTCTATGGATTTTAAGTTCATTAAAATTAATCGTAGACACGCAAAACAAATGAACATCAATTACGATGTTTGTATTATTATTGTGTTATGCTAATGCGTCGTGAGTGGTAAGATTGATTGTAATCTGTTAAGTTGTAAGCGTTATCCTGTGATTTATGAGCTCACGATTTCATTGAATATCATATTTTTGTTTTTTTTTTACTAAACGGTTTGTGGTCTGCATATTATATCCTGCCTGATTATGATTCAGAGCTATTTATATATAAAAAAAAAATTACTATATTGTGCTCGGCACGAGTTTACAGGCTTAGCTCGATTATTAATGAGGCTCTCCATTGGCACTTACACCTCAGCGTTTCAAGCCAAACGCATTATTGATGAAGCACGACGGTAAATTTGTTTGGACAAGGTACTTTCATATAGGTACCTACATGTACAGTAAGTCAGACGATATTTGGAGAAAGTCATATAAGGCTACCATCTCCGCTAATTCATTGAAGTACCTGCAGGGCTTTTAAATTACAAGTGACAATGTAATCTAAAAGCCCATGTTACTTTACGAAGCAGTGATAATTATGTTATACCTCTTACGTACAAGTGGTCACCATTTTGGGATCAATGGCGTAACGGTATTTCGTTTAAAATCACAAAGAACGTCATATATTATGAAGATACTGATGAATGTGTTTTCTTTATGCCATTGAGGTGGGAAACAAGGAGGCGGTTGGCGGAACGCTTAACATCAGGCGAATGGAATGGATGGCTGCCTATGGATGCCAGCACCTGGGTATGATAAAGCGAAGGAAGACCGCAAACAACTTGGCACCTACTTTTGACGGACGGCGTGATAATAATTATGGAAGTATATTAGCCGTGGTGGCCGAGTGGTTCGAGTTGTTGCCTGCAACACAAAGGCTGTAAGCTCTAATCCCGACTGAACCAATGAGTTTGTCTAAACTGAAGCACAGTGATTAGACTCACGCCGAGCTTTACGGTGAAGGAAAACATCGAGAGGAAACCTGCATACGTCTGAGAAGAAATTCAAAGGCGTATGTATAGTCGTGCTTAAGTAACGGCAATGGACTCGCCATCTGTCAAATTTGCAAATCAAGTGTGGGTACTGCCAATACTCCTCTGCCTACCCCTTTGGGGATCCTCGTGGGAAGGCGTGAGGATATATTATTATTATATTATATCTTTATATATATAATTCTTCTGTGAGTGTGTATGTCACTGAACTTCTCTCAAACGACTGGACCGATTTAGATGAAATTTTTTGTGTGTGTTCAAGGGGATCTGGGAATGGTTTAGATTCGCAATTGGACCCGATAGGTGGCGCTGCGATCGTGTTTCAGGAAATTTAATTTTTCATCCAAGCGAAGCTGGGCGGGACAACTAGTATTATATATATTCGTAAAAAAATTCTACCGCAGCACACGTTTACTGAACAGGTGACCCATCAGCTGCTTACCGTCTTGCTAACAACAAAACTGAGGGACTGACGGCACTGTAGTAACCATATATGCAGCTTCAACACCGACTGTGTAAGATTTTCTAACGTCTAACTTGGGTTCATTAAAAAATCACGATGAAATTGGAGGCGAGAAATGTGAATGTATGCCGCTCTCTTGTAACGGTCGGGACCATCTAATTCAAGGCTGAGTTTTTGCTTGTCAAAACGCTAACTAACTGTACATTCTTTTGAGTATACACTTCACTTCAATATCTATGGCTGCTGTAATTGATTTTAAACTTAAGATTTATGACTAGAAAGTCGATATTGGAGCTAGCAGTCTTGTTGATGTTAATGGTTGTACCAGATTCAGTGCCTACTTGTATTCATATTCCTTGCTTGGAATCGTGTCGGTAGAATCAAGTTAATGCAATATTTAAGTGTGTCCATACAAGTAGTAAGTTGTTTAGTGTACCTATCCTTTAATGGTGGAAACAGAATGTTATAAACAACAATTAACGAGAATTGCGAAGCATGTGCTATAATAATATAATTAAATTATTTTCACCACACATTTTTGTGGTGAACGAACACATTAGTAATAAATGATGACACGCTCGCCGTCTATAAAGTTATACCTGAATATCTTCGGCGAAAAGGGAGAGACTTTTAAGGGATTTTTCTAATAAAATGTTCCCTCGCATCTTGAGTTTTGTGAACTTTTGCTACTCAACAGAACCATAGTGGTACCAAGAGGGCAGCCAGGTATTTCTTTGGTGCTAAACAAACGCACTAAGGGCATCCCGCATTGGGTTAGGACCTCGGCTTAGTGCGTAGATTCCGAGATTGAGAGCTGTGCTGGACTGGGTGATTTTATTTAAATTATAACCCTGTGTAACCTACACGGGGTTATAATTTGAATGCAGGATAATGTCCTAATTGTATATGTACGTAAGTATTTAATAAGCTCTGGTAAAGTATATCGACTCCTTACTCTGTGTGTCGGAAAAAGTGGTTAGCTTCATAAACCGGTAGCTCATCGCAAGATGCCAGAGGACAAGGGGAACACATATAAGTACTATCCGCCTGATGGCAAGTTACTGTAGCTGATTTGTACCGGTTTAGCTGGTGTACAGTTTTACAGTAAAACCAAATTTACGCTCTTTCTATATATGATTCTACTGTACGTGTGTATGAACGAACTGAACTCGGAACACTGAACTGAACTCCTCCTGGTGGAGGCTGGACCGATTTCAATGAAATTTTCTGTGTTTTTCAGGTGGATACGAGAATGGTTTAGTTTCACAATTGGACCCAATAGGTAGCGCCACCATCGTATTTTTTCACCCGAGCTGGGCGGGACAGCTAGTTCAATATATATCTTTCAATGGTAGGTAGCTATTGCGTATATTAAGTGCGTATGTAGCATAGCCGTTTGAACTTATCGATAGTCGCCTCATTAATAGCTTATAATAATTGTAAAGTTATTGCGCACTGTTTTGGAGATAAAATTGCAAGAGCGTTTGCGTTTTATGTTTATTGACGTAGCCTTTGTTCGCGATCACGGCTAATATAGATAATTGTTTAAATTATTACTATTATTATTGTTATTTGTACAGCATAATAGTTACGAACGTTCAAAAGTACAAAATGCTTATTCATAATCAAAATCTTTTATTCAACGTAAGTGGCACAGTTTATACATATTAAACGTCAAAATTTGTAATATTAGTAAAATTACCGTTACCACGGACTGTTAGTAATGTCTACGGTAATTTTTACCCTATGTTTTATATTAATAGGTAAATCTTGACGCCTAAAGGTCCTTGAGAGGGTAGACGGAGGTGCAGCAGCACTTTCTTTTCGCCGGAGGTATCATTTTAAATGTTATTTTATGATGTTACATAACAAACCAATCCCATACCATGACAATACGCTATGGCTATCATACATAAACACGAGAAATTGTTCCTTAGAAACATACATACATATATGGTATGGGACTAGATCGATTTGTTCGGAGCTATCTTGAGGTAGGCATTAGGCATACTATACTACGTAGGCATACTATTGTCATCATTTAAGATTGCGAGAAGAATACGTGACGTGATGTATGGACGTGAACTTCTAACCCTTTCGCATGGATGGATAACGATAGCAATGGCGTGCCTCGGCCCCTGCAATTATACCGATAGTTGTATCATAGTAAGATATCTTCACGTCTTCACACAAGAGTCACGAAAGGATGGGCAGAGGTTACTCACCCACACACCCAGTTTTCGATATATTTAAATGCGAACGTGACAGATGGCGAGTCCATCGCCGTTTTATACATACGTACATACGCCTTTGAATTTCTTTACAAATGTGTGCAGATTTCCCCTCAATGCTTTATTCTACAGTAAATATCTTCGTATGAAAAATAATTAGTACAGTTGGGATTCGAACTTGCGATCTTTGTGTCGCAACTACACGAACCACTCGGCTATAATAGCTCAATTTTACAAACCACATAAAAACCAGTTCCGTTCTCGTTTCAGAGTTTAACGAGAGCAGACAGACAAAAGGCGACAGGAAACTTTGTTTTTAAAAAGGAGTGATTTGTGTATCACAAAATGATATAAAAAAACTATTAGATAAGATATTTGTGTCATCAAGTAAAAAATACTGAATGCCTTATAAGCTGACCATGAATCTAGGTCAGTGTCTGAGTTTCTAAGCCTAGAATCTTATCGAAACATGTACAAAGCACGTAGGACGAAGCATCAATAATGGTTACTAACCGACTTCAAAAAAGGAGTAGGAAGACTGCTCGTCATTTTCTCGTAGAATAAATTTTAACGACCAATAGCTATGATCCTACTGTATAAGCATTATGCGGGAAAAGTTTGTTGTTGAGGTTTTCCTTCACCGTAAAGCTCGTTGTGTGTATAGTCCCTGTACTCAAGTTTAGAAAATCCCGTTGGCATAGTCGGGAGTCGAACGAGTCGGCTACCACGGCGTGTGTCGATGTTATGAGTACTTATATTAAGATATAAGTACTAATAAAATAGCACTATTTATAATCGACCGTATATTGAGATGCCAAACGTGGCAGATGACATGTGAGAAATAATTTATATAGAAATTACAAAATACTCATGTGTAGTGTCTAAAATAAATATTGAAATATCAATCCGCTATTGTCACCGTTATGCGTTTTTTTTCATACAAGATGTCCGAATAAGTTTGCCTTTTCTTGAACGTTAGATACCTACGTAGAGTTACTTAGTACCGAGGAGCAACGGGAGTCATTGTCCTGGGCAGTCTGTAACCACATTCAAGTCCAGAACGGGTCGATCGTGTTTGTTTTTGCGTTATTATAAAATTCCACTTTGAAACCCTTACGAAGGGACAGGTAGTTATTGCCGCCAACATGATACATCGTCGTCAAAGTTCGATAGATTCGGAAGATTTCGAAAACTTGAGCAGGAGTGTACAGTGTATTGAACGATTAAGTCAAATTTACACTGTCATATAATATTTACCTCATGCCTTCCCCCAAGGGTCCCCGAAGGGGTAGGCAGAGGAGTATAGGTAATACCCACACACTCACTTTTCGCCAGAGATATATTTCAGGTGCCAACGTGACAGATGGCGAGTCCGTCGCCGTTACTCAAGCACGACTATACATACGCCTTTGAATTACTTCTCAAGCGTATGCAGGTTTCCCTCGATGTTTTCCTTCACCGTAAAGCTCGTGGTGTGACTAATCACTGTACTTAAGTTCAGAAAAACTCATTGGTACAGTCGGGATTCGAACTTGCGACCTTTGCGTCGCAGGCAACTGCTCGAACCACTCGGCCACCACGGATTTTTTATTTACCGATCAGGTATTTATAGGAGCTTAATCACAGTTTTATTAAGTCGTGCTCGAGTCCTTTCCCGGAATCATTGTGATGATATCATGATGCCGGATCTGGTTTGAAAGCTTCGATGATGAACATTGGTGCAAAAAATGCGCGAATATTGGCGATGACTAATTATGATTGGTAGTTAGTAAGGAATTTATTAGTGTCTGGAGTTTAAATCGCAGTAAATGTTATGCATTGAATATAATTATTATCTGTGGTATTGAGAGCAATAAACGGTGGCCTTATTTCCACATTCGTGCAAAACATAAACATTTTGAACACTATCTAATGGCGTGATGTCCATAAAGGTTGTCACTCTGACTTTGCTAAAACATAAGCAATTATTGGGCAGAAAACCTTTTTGAATTAAAATGCTTTTGTACTGCAATTCTCAATAATTACATTCTAACGTGAAGATAAAGAAACAATCGAATGCTGTATGGGCGTTTCTTAATACATCGCTCCGAAAAGATTCTTATCCAAAATAATTACGAATGCAAAAAAATACCAACTTTTCTCTAAGCTCAGCTTAGTAAAAAAGTATTGGTAGGGGAGGCTTTCCAGCAAGGAAAGCATTGGGTCATCACGCCGAGTCCCTAACGGGGTAGGCAGGAAAAGTAATCTTTCCACGTTTAAAATAATCAGATCAAATTGAGTTATAAATCAAAAGCACTCCAACGACGAAAGAGTGGAAGAGGTTCGTGGATATCACAGCATTTGTAAAAGGGTGCGGCCTTCCCTTATGGGATTTAGGTATGTGTATATGTATATCGTTATATCCAAGGAAGGCTACGCATTAAAACGTAGTTAGTAGTTCAATTTCTTTAATCACTCTGTCATTAAATTAATCAGTGTTAAAAATTAAACATTTAAAGCTCTTCGTGTTCAAAGCTGTCGAATGTCTTATAAGTTAATTGATCGTTTTTATCCCATCACGACCGCGGAAAAGCTACAAGCGATTTATCTCGTCGCCTCCGTGACTGCTGATGGAAGTGTTACCAATATTTATATCATAATTACATATTATGTCAGAGATGTTTTTGTTAAGGCACTTAATGCTTAATTGGAGCTTTTTGCTCGATTCGAGTCTATAGTAGTCGTGTTCGAACTTGTATACGGATGATCACGTTCGATCCACAAAAAAATTTAGGTGCTCGTGTTTTTATTTGCCTCGATTATACCAGTCAAATTGGGATATATATAATTGTAAAATGGCGTAGAATAAGATCACGCTTTAACAGATAATTATTCGGTACATAAATTTAATGAAATGATTGCTTTAACAATCAAATGGATCAGACAAGGTGCAATTTTGTTATTAGTTAGGTTAGGTTAGGTTCGGAAAGTGGGTGTGTGGGTATTACCTATACATCTCTGCCTAACCCTTCGGGGACCCTTGCGAGAAGGCGTGAGGTTAGGTTAATTGAATCTAATACGATGAAGTTATGATTAATTGTAAATTAAGAATATTTCGAAATAAGAACTTACCAATGACGACAC
Organism: Drepana falcataria; assembly: GCA_945859725.1. Taxonomy (NCBI): domain Eukaryota; kingdom Metazoa; phylum Arthropoda; class Insecta; order Lepidoptera; family Drepanidae; genus Drepana; species Drepana falcataria. The sequence goes on from OX243922.1 coordinate 10,306,248, forward strand.
AGTAAACCACACACAAAAGAACAACCGACTTGTACATTTTGATGTATTTTATTTTAAAAATATGAATACAATACTGCGTATACGACGCGAGTAGCGGCTACAAGTGCAAGCTTGTGAGTGAGGCGCGGGCGCAAGCAGCCGGGCTAAAAACGTTAGGAGATAGGATCGGCGCGTGCGCACACTGGCACTCTACAATACACATCCCTCTGGAAAATACGTCATTATATTCTATTATTATTATTAATTATCATATTTAAAAAAACATAAATAAAGCATCTTGTGCCAATATTTTGTCCACACATTCCAGACATATTGTATTAACACAAATGGCTATTGATCATGGGTATATTTTAAGAAATGGTAAGGTATTTTTTGTGTCATAGTAGATATAACTTTTAACTATAACTACTAACTACTAACTATAACTATTCGTTGCTGGCTATATAGCTATATCTTTAGGCCTGCAAGATTCCCCAAAGGGGTAGGCAAAGGTGTCGGAGATATAGAATTTAGATGGCATATTCGTTGTAGGCTCTGCAATGTCTTATTTTTAAATAGTAAATAGTCACCTAAGCTGAAGTCTGCAAAATCGGGGACCTAGAAATTGCGAAAGTATGAAGAGATCACTGTCAGGGGTAGGTCACAACGGATAACCCGTTCAAATTTGGTACTCGGCTGAAATACATACTTCCAGATCGCAAAAATGAAACTGCTCTCGGGTTTTCCTGTGGTGAACAAGGTTATCAGTACTTCTCAATGATTTGTTTATCGGCAGATGGGGGAACCCGTTAAGATAGACAGGAGTTATAACATAGGGATGACATGGTGGCGTTATTGTACAAATACAGGAAATGCACGAAGGAAATACCCTTAAAGAGAGGAGTAAAGCAGGGAGATGTAATAACTCTAAAACTGTTTACCGCTGCCTTGGCTGGTTTCCATCAAGCTCCTGGAATGACAAGGACTTGGCATCAATATTAACGGTGAAAAGATCACCCACGTTCCATATGCCGACGATATAGTAGACATGGCTGAGTCGCTGGAAGATTTGGGATAGATGCTCGGTGACCTTAATATGTTTTCTCAACAAATAAGCCTTTAACTCCACTCTTGAAGCTGTAGACAAATATATTTACCTGGGACAGAAAGTCCGGTTAGGTAGGTCCAACTTCGAGAGAGAGGTCAGTGGACTGATCCAACTCGGCTGGGCAGCGTTCTATGAATTACAAGTCCAAGATCCCTTAGTGACTTAAAACCAAGGTGTACAACCAATGTGTTTTATCAGTGATGACTTATGGTTCTGAGACGCAATTTCAGCAATTTCAGTCTCGCGCAGCGAGCTATGGAGAGGAGAATCAACGTTGCCGAAATAGCCCGTAGGCTTACCAAGCTGAAGTGGCAATGGCCGGCTACACAGCGTAAAGATCAGAAGGGCGACGGGGCAAAAAGATGCTGTAGTGAAGATCACGAACTGGTAAGCGCAGTGGGACGGCTTCCTACCAGATGGAACGAAGACCTCGTCAAAATCACTGGGCCTCCTTGGATGCAGGTGACAATGGAACGGTCGCGCTGGAGATCTATTGGAGAGGCCTATGTTCAGCAGGTAGACGGAGATAGGCTGGAATGATGATAAAGATGTCAGGGTAAAATGTCCGAATGGAAAATCTGTCGCAAGCATCATTGGTAAGCAATGCATCGTGTTTGATTCCTGCAGGCAACATAAACGTTTTTGGTTCAGGGACGCGCGATTGATACTCCTGTGTTTACTGGCGGCGGGTCGCATGATTGTTTCTATGTATAGGACTAAGATGATGTGGATGATATACATCTCGAGTAGTTTCGTGTCGATATCTATAGAACAGGTTGTGCCTAAGTTGGCTATCGTGATAACTCCAAAGTATTACCATTAAAAGTAAGCTAAAAAATAAAATTGATATGAAGAGTATAAACAATATACATACATATTGAAAGCACAGGTACTTTAATAATTTTATCTTTTGTTATCAAATATTTTTATCAATTAAAATTATTTACACGTCCGTTCTTATTCTACGGTCTGTCTAGTGATTAGAGCTGTTGGCTGTGAAGCTTGAGGTCGCGGGTCCGATTGCCGCTGAGGGCGGATATTTGTGAGATGAACAGGAGTAATTGTAGCTTAGCCGTTCATGTTCTATGTATTTATGTATATATCTATCTATATAAGTATATAAACATCATAGTCTAGTTATCATAGTAAGAGCTTTACTTAAATTTGTCCAAAGGAATATATTTATTTACCAGCGACCCGCCCCGGCTTCGCACGGGTGCAATGCTGATACAAAATATACCTACCTACTCCAGAATGTCCTCATAAGCAACGTTCACAGCTTTTTTGTCATTAGACAATACAAACATGTTTTCTTTAGAGCGCAAAAAAACGTGTTTATTTACGACATCACCTTAGAAACCTCATAATTTTTCGGTGTTTCTCTACTATATTATGCATGTATGCAACCTTCCTCTTGAATCACTCTATCTATTAAAAAAAACGGTTCAAAATCCGTTGCGTAGTTTTAAAGATTTAAGCATACATGAGTACATTAATCACACCACGAGCTTTGCATACGTCTGAGAAGAAATTCAAAGACGTATGCAATCCTATACCTTGTTGTGCTTGAGTAACGGTGATGGACTTGCCCTCTGTCACGTTCGTACCTAAAATATTTCTCTAGTCAAAAGTGTGCCCCACTTTTCAGTGGGCGTTTGAAAAGGGCGTGTGGGTACTACACACCCCAGCCTACCCTTCCGGAGACCCTCTTGGGATAGCGTTAAAAATATATTATATTTATGACGTATTTTGCAATATTAACCAGTATACATTTCAAACTCAAACACTGTACGAGTCATCAGCACTATGAAGATAGATTGCTGACCTTTTTTAATCGAGTGGTTTGGTTTGCTTTTAAGCTGAACTATCTGGTTTCTTACAGACGTAGCCACAAGCACTTTGTGGTGCTGGCGATTGAATGGTCGGTTTTAGATTTATTTAAATTGACCAACTTCTAGCACTCTAGCAAATATGAGGAAAATAATAGCTTAAGGAAAGTAATACTAAAAACCTTTCATAAATATTAATGATAACCTGAAATCAAAGTGAAAGTCGACTGGAGCAGCCATAACATAACATTCTGCATTTCCAACTTACAGTATTGGCTTTTCTATGACCATTTACAACGGTGATAGTTGTTAAATGCAGTTAAAACGGATATACACTTTTGTACACCACTAAGGTAGCAAGTTAGCTTGCAGTTCGCCTGACGGTAAGCGGTTACCGCGGCCAAGACGCTTTCCTTGTCGCACATCGCACACTGATGAAAAGCGGTCTATGGACACTTGCTGCCGACTCTGCAGGAATCTTTTCACACACTTCTTGAAGAACTTTTACTTACTTGAAGAGCTTTGTTATTTAGTTCTACTCCGCTACTTGATGGATAACCTCGTTGGTGACAATGTGTGAAGGACCCAAGAGTCAAATCTACGCAAACAACTTTCAACCAGGAAATTTACTTTTTTCACCAAAGCGAAGCTGGGCGCAACAACTTGTATTTTAATATATTATTTCGTTATTATAAAAAAATATCGTCGATTTAAGCACCACGTTGAAGTCAGATTAAAATTCATCACAGTTTCCATGAAGTAAACCGAACAGGAAAAGAAAACATCTACTTACACGTATATGGTTCGTTTTATATTTTCATAGTACATATTTAATTATCGTATAAGCCCATCGAAAATACCTTTACGTTTTGTATTTCTGCTATGTTACGTGTGAGAGATGTATTTCTATCTTCAAGGTGATATCTGGCTTTGCTTTTATGGTTTTCACACTCTGTGTCTCTCTGTGTCTTGAACGGGAATTTTAATGATCTTCATTGTCACCATTTAAATACCACACCCATTTACATTTACATAAAAAATTACAAGCTGTATACCCTGTAGGCTTCCACCGCGTTAGATTTTACCACCCGTTCGATACTTAGTAACTTATACATATACATACAAATAAATAAAATTGAAGTGTCTGTTTGTAATATTAAAATAACCGCTTTATACTAAAAGCAAAATCAATTTTTTTTTGTCTGTCTGTCTTTCTGTTTGTTCCGACTAATCTCTGAAACTGGACACATTTTGGCGGGACTTTCATTGGCAGATAGCTGATGTAATAAGTAGTAACTAAGGCTACTTTTATTGTAAGAAATTTAACAATAACTTTTTAGCTTAATTTCACGCGGAGGAAGTCGCGGGCACAGCTAGTATTGAATGATTTTGCAGCAAAGATGGAACACGCAGGTATTTCTTTATTTGATAACAAAAGTTATGTCTCTAATATAAGGAATCATGGAATGACCTAACTTAAGTTTGGTTTAAAAAAATTATTCCTCGTACAACATACATTTGATCATTTTAAATGAGATGGAATGTGTTACATATAATATAAGTCTCCGACCTAACTTATAGTGTATACTTAGTGTTTCTCTCGATGTTTTCCTTCACCGTAAACTGTAGTGCTTGTAGTGTGACTAACCACTATACTAAAGTTCAGAAAAACTCATTGGTACAGTTTGTGATTAGAACTTGGAATATTTGTGTTGTAGGCAACTACTAACACAACTAGGCAATCATGGCTTAATTATATGCATACGAGACAAATTTGTTTCATACTGGTTGCGTACGTAATCCCACACGTGGTTCTCGTGTAATGCTAATTGAGCATGAGCAAGAGTACTCGAAACCGACGAGCATGTATGAAGAGACTGATGAATGTAGACGAAGCGAAAGAGGTATGTAAGTCTAGAGAGAACTGGCGCTTTATACTTTCTGCCTACCCCTGTTATGAATGAATGAATGAACGACAGGTAGTCACCGAAGAACTCCTAGCCCATAATTGAAGCTGTCTAACTACAGCATTAGCTCCAAGTCAAGTGTCGTGTTGTAGTAGTAATGTGTCATAAAGGCGTAATGTTGTAGTTCGACCGTCATGCTGTTAGGCCAGCTACACATACAATACGACAACGCTCGCTTTGTATTATTATATTTGGCGGATCTGATTCGTTACTTAAGTATATTCGTGTATTAGTATACTCTTTATATATTACTTAAGACACTGGTAATCTTGAGGGTTGCATCGAAGGTCATACAAGGCCGGAACAGGTGCGTCGACCCCTCGCGAGCGTTGACCGCAATAACCGCTCGACCACAGTCCACTATTCCGCACTAAGTTGGCCTTTGGAGCAGTGCTGCTATTGGTGCAATTAGTCCGTATTATCTTTAGTTACTGATAAGACGTGGGAGATGTAAAACGAAATCTACACGATCATTGCGAAGATTTGATACTTTAAATTTGGAAAATTAACTCAAAGACAACTGAAAATTTAAAAAAATATTCTTTAACGGAAAGCTAGGTGTAGATGTACATTTTTATTATCAAATTTATTCCCGGGGCAGATCTGCTTGTGTATAAATATATTCTTTACAAGCTCTGCCCATCGGTTTCACCCGCGTAAAAATCGATTTCATAATAAATTTTTATCTAGATTTATTTTCGGGACAAATACACATACAACATAGTCTATTAGTTAATCCAGCAGGATTGCACACGTTGCAAACAAACATAAGCCCCCCGCCTTAAATACGGCTAATTGCATTTTTATACTATGTGTTGAATTGGAAGTTGTAACTAAAAGTTAAGTTGTAAATTGTTACCTGTAAAATGTTAGCAATTCGTCAATAAGGAACATTTTTACAACTAGGGCACCATGAAGAGTATTTGTTTTATTGTCATTGTGGTTGTGACGACTATTACGGTGGGTATACTTATGTACATACAGTCCACCGCACATTTGGCTGCGATATATCAGTAAATAAAATAAAACACTACTTTGCTGTCAGCTCGTAAAAACAAAATTAACTGTCCGTTCACATTGGACTTCGGATTTGGAACACCTTTTTTAGTGGCGGAGCGAAATTTTAATTTTAAAACTGGAATCACGAACTCAAACTTTTGTAAGGGTTTCGGAGATATTGATGACTTGAACTAAATGGTCAGTGGTCCTGTGTGGGAAGAGAAAGGTCGCGGGCTAGATCCCGCTGCGACCAAATGTGTGTGTTAAACAGTGAATACAGTAAAAGTGTGATGATCGGTTTCGACCTTAATCTAAAAAAGACTAGAAGCTTCTACGTGAACTTTAATAGCGCGTCAGCAATCCATCATAGGCTTTAAAGTAGGTACTGGCTCTTGTCAGCATCCATGATTACTACGGCCAGGGCAATATCTTTAACCTCCCTCCCCTGTACGTCATGAGAGACTTTGACTCTTTTTCCTCCTAAGATATTCTTCAAAAATCTGTCATGTTGTATAGGATGCCGCTATTAATAGTCAACATTAGCGCTCCTAAAAAAACTACTCGGTTTTATAGATCCTGCAATTGTCTTAGTATATCGTGTTGCATCGGAATAGTTGAAAGGTGAAGGTTTACATTCGTAGAAACAATGATAACACGAGAAACAACATTAGGTAAGCAAGAACATATTTTGTTATAACTCACAGACTCTGATAAATTCATAGATATTGAATAACAAGAAATAACTTTTGGTATTTCCATCGTACGAAATAAACAACATTCAGTGAATCATGACGACACACATTATAAAGTATTTCTTTACGATTGATAATTAGTGCAATTGTTCCTTAAAGAATATAATCACGATTTTATTTATTATTAATGTATATATACTTATTTGATTGGACATTGTATCAATGCTAAAGGTTATCCACGACCAAAAGCGCGGTCAAGTTCACTTGTGTTGTGGAGTCCATGCGTTTGTATGTGAAATTCATTTTACGACTGAACTACGAAATGCCGATATTGAATCAAAAAGAACCGAGACAGAGCCACGGTGTCCGAGTGGTCTGAGTAGTCGCTTGCAACGCAAAGATTGTAAGTTTAAATCCCGACAGTGTCAATGGGATTTTTTTGTGTGTGCACACAGATCAATCACACTACGAGCTTTACAATGAATACAAGGAAAAATCGAATTTTTACTAAACCGGAATTATAATGAGATGTCAATGTGACAGTACCCTCATAAGGCAGAGATACAATCGCAATTCTAACACACATCTCTTTGCTTCATGCAGATTCATCAATCCCTTATTAGGTAGGTACCTCAATATATGCAATATTATGTTGTAGCAAATATTATATTATCGGCTTATTTTACCAGGTCATTGACACAGTGTGGGTACTAGCGAATAATGTCACGTTTAATTACTTAATTGTAATGAACGGTCTAGACAGGACCTTTGATAACCTTTTGATAATGTACCGCCTTTGTGTGTAGGTAGGTACGTATTGTGCCATAACAATGGGGATATTTAATATTTATTACAGAAATAAGAATACATATAATATTTGCAAAGAACAGTTGAAACTAACTACTTACAGATAAAATATTTGTCCCAAATCGGTATCCCGAGGCAACGTGCCAAGAAGACTAGCAGCATTGCCACGCTGGATAGCAATGCTGATTCTCTGAGCGAGATATGTTCCAGCCCGCCTGCCACGAGAGGTCTCGACTAGACGGCGCGAGACCTCTTTAAAAAGATGGTGAGCCTCAGGACCCCAAGGCCCCAGAGTTTCAACCGCAAATGCCGCAAATATGTAACCTGACCCGAGAGTGGCATACTTGCGGCGCTTGAGGCACTCCTGCTGAGCAGCAGCAGCGCCGGCTGCCACCGATGTGTCAGGAAGATGGGAAGGAGCTAGTGTATCGACACACGTAGCGTCCCACACCAAGGGCCGACCCATCCTCCATGGCATCAGAGACATACCGTCCGGCCTCCGGCCATCGCCGCGAGCGAGACCGTCTGGTTCCAGCACAGCAGGCACGTAATTTATAAATAAATTATATGTTTTAATAATTATGTGAAGCGTTTTTCGAAGATTCACCTATTAGGAGGCGGTAACTGCTTACCATTAGACGGACCGCATGCTTGTTTGCCACCCATGTGGTATAAAACAATATATTACGACCATTTCGACAGTAGCTCAGAAGAGATATCAAGGTACATATTAGCAAATCTTACAAGCCTTGAAGTAAATTTGCACAAATCTTAAAGTAAATTTAGACGAAGTTTTATACATATACATACATATCATCACGCCGAGTCGCTAACGGGCAGAGAGTATAGAGCGCCAGTTCTCTCTAGACTTACATACCTGTTTCGAAATGTCATATAAAAGACTTATATATACAGTTTATACGCAGTGGGACTGACGCCTCTCATATTTTGTTTTGCTTAGAACAGTTAGAACCACCGTGTATGTAATGATACATTTGATAATAGATACTAACGCCATCTCGTTGTCCGTAGTCGGAACTATAATGTGCATATTACCTTCTTGCAAGTGAAGTGAAGTCATGCATGAAAAGTTAGTAACTGCGGGATAAGCTAAGGATACATTTCGAGAAAATAAGCTGAAGAAAAAAAGATAAAGCAATGTTACGCCAAATCATTACGCCTTCCCACAAGGGTTCCCGTAGGGGTCGGCAGAGGTGTATAGGTAGTACCACACACACACACACACACACACACACACACACACACACACACACACACACACACACACACACACACACACACACACACACACACACACACACACACACACACACACACACACACACACACACACACACTTTCGCCAGAGATACATTTAAGGTGCCAACGTCACAGATGGCAAGTCCATCGGTGTTACTTACTTTTGTGTGAGTGAAGTGAATTTCTTCTCAGACGTATTCAGGTTTCCTCTCGATGTTTTCCTTAACTGTAAAGCTGGTGGTGTGACTAATCACTGTACTTAAGTTCAGAAAAACTCATTGGTATAGTCGGGATTCAAACTTGCAATCTTTGTGTTGCAGGCAACTAACTACTCGAACAACTCGGCCACCACGGCTTTAAGTAATTTAACGCCTATTAATTTCAAGCGAGCAATAAGCTTAGTTCTTTCGCATCGATACTGAGCAAGATGCTTACATAGCTGTCCTCATTCGTACGTACAAACAAGGAGTTATAAGATCATTCCGCTTGGTTCTTGTTACTTGCCTGCAACGATGACAAATTCGAATCACGAATGAACTAATGACTTTTCCTAAACGTTTGTTTAGTACTTCAGTTTGTACTGTGATTAGTCGTTCCAGGAGCTTTACGGCGAAGGAAATTATCGAGAGGAAACCTGCATACGTTTGAGAAGAAATCCAAAGGCGTGCATGATGGCGAGCTTATAGTCGTTTCTGTTATAAAGTATGAATGTTTCTTCTCGATGTTTCTTTCACTATTATGTTTGTTTCCTTCACCGTTAAGATCGTGGTGTGACTAATGACTATATTTAAGTTATAAGAATACTGAGGAAATCTCAATTTATTGTTTAGCACTTGCCGGTACTATAGGTATCGCATAAATATGCATACCTATAAACATACAAGTCAGCACGCCGAGTCCCTCATGCGGTAGAAAGAGGGGAAAAACCGTCAGTTTGATTATACCTTGATTGTTCGACCGATACCCAAACCAACAAGCAAATGTTTGTAGCCGGCGATCATCGGACACTTACTTACCAGTTGCCTTAAAGGGCCCGTCGCAGTGGTACATTACTAACGCGCCAGACACCTACTTATCACAACTTCCTGGTTCTTTTTGCTATAAAACTGGACGCTCATGTGCTTAAATATATCCATACGCATAATTCATATAAAAAATTAAAACTAGTTTTTACATCGAGATGAGTTCTGTGGTTAATGATACGGCTATAAGGCATGTAGGTAATATTATTACCAGCTGTGTTTTTGTAGTTTTTGCTATTACTCATCCATCCGCCTCAGCAGGTACCTATAGATTTTACTGAGAATGATAATTATGTGTGTCTCGGTGAGATTTACGTGGGAGAGCTCAGCTCGTTGGAGTAATTGTTCCTAATACATATTTCGAGCCGTACTGGTCGAGTGTTCTGAGTAGTCTACTCGAACCAGCTAAAGCCCCGACTGCACTAAGGAGGTTTTTCTGAACGTACATTAATCGTTCGACGAGACGAGTTTAAAGGATACGAATTTAACTAAAGGAAAACTTTGTAAGAATACTTTATAGGAGATATTCAAATTTATTTTTGAAAACTGGGATGCACTTGGTATCGTACGTTGGCACCCAAATGTGTCCCGTGAAAGAGATTGTTGTTACAATTCTGTCTACCCCTTCGGGGTCCCTTCTGGTAAGGCATGAAGATATGAAATGAATAAAATCGTGTTTGCACGTTTCTGTTACAAATTACACAAAAAGATTAATCGTAAAACTTTATTTGTCACTTATAAATACTGGCTGTATCAATTAAATGGCAATCATCTTCATGATAGGGCCGTTACAATATCGCTTTAGCCCAATATTGAAGGCATTTGCGTTGTAGTAATGATTATATATTTTATCTGTCGTGAAGACTTTTAACACAGCTTGAGAAGTAAAACTATTTGGTATTAAGCGATCGACTTCCGGACATCACAGATAACACAACAATCACAGCGCTCCGATGACATTACGTCGCTAACGATTCGAAACTTGCGCTTCCGTCACTACCTGTAACAAAAAAGAAACATTTTAATCATCATCTTTTTAAACACCCACCCGATACACCCTGCATTCAAAAGAAAGAAGAAGAAATTCAAAGGCGTATGTATAGTCGTGCTTGAGTAACGGCGATGGACCCGCCATCTGTCACGTTGGCACCTAATATACCTCTGGCGGAAAGTGGGTGTGTGGGTATTACCTATACGCCTCTGCCTACCCCTTCGGGGACCCTTGTGGGAAGGCGTGAGGATATATATATTATAAACTTGGTTTTAGCCCAGAGATCTATACTTAAGGGGAACGGTTGCTTGATTTCTCGGGACCGAAGTCGCAGTCGCAAAACTTAGGCTAACGAAGGAGGTCTTAAGAAGCAACGCGTTCAGCGTTGGGGGATCACGTTATATCAGATTGTGATTAGAATATCGTCAAGTTTTGGCTCAAGCAACCCAATGTTTTCTTTTTTATACCATTTAAATGGCAAACATGCGTGTGATCCATTTGATATTAAGCGATAGATGTGTTAGGCCATGTTACCCGCTTGATGCGGCCGCTGCCGAACTGCCACCGCTCGAGCTGGCCGCAGCTGCTGCACTGCCTCCTTGATTGCCGCCGCATCCTCCTCCGCACCCCCCTTGTTGGTATCCGCCCTGATAGCCCCCGCCTTGGCCTCCGCCGTGGCCACCGCCGTAGCCTCCGCCGTAGCCACCACCGTAGCCGCCACCGTAGCCGCCGCCATAGCCGCCGCCATGGCCGCCACCGTATCCGCCACCTTGTCCACCGCTGTATCCGCCGCCACCGTGTCCTTCGAAAATGTACGTTCTTTTGTTAGCTTACCGACTAGGATTGTCGAAGGGACCTAGTGGTAGTAGGGGTCTATTTTTTTTTTGTATTTTTTTAATATTTTTTTTTTATTTCTTCTCATACGATTTCAGGTTCATGTTTTAGTTCGGGTCAGAACGTAGATTATTTAAATTCGAAGATTTATGTGCATGTTCTAATCTAATAGACTAGTTGTGCTCCGTGGTTTCACTCGCGTAAAATTTGATTTTATTGATAGATTTATTCTGGAATAAAATTCCATCAGGATATATCCAGCTAATAGTCTATCTCTGTTCCAGATTTCGTCCAATGCCGTTTAGTAGTGTCTGCGTGAAAATGGAATAAACTTTCGCAGTTAAAATAATAGTAGGGTGACAGTTAAATACATTGATCTTTCAACCAAAAGCATGAGACAAACCTCCTTGTACGTATTCTTTCACAATGATTACGTTAGTTTTCGTAGGTTGTTGATAACCTCCGTAATAACCACCACCCCCATAGCCAAAGCCACCACCACCTCCGCCCAGACCTAGCAGCTTATGCTTGAGGGTGCGTTTCTGCCGGTTCAGCCTCGGAGTTGACTTCTCTTGGTCTTCCAATTTCTGAAACACAGATCGTTATAGAATTAACTTACATTTCTAGGTATACTATTCATGAATGACACGTGTCTAGATTCTACAGTCATAGTTAGTGTTTTCGGGTAGCTTTAAAGGCAAATTAAGGTCAGCAACGAGACAAAAAGGTATCATACCTTTTTGCAACCGTCCATAGGCGAAATCGCTTTCACTAGTCATCAAATGGATTAAAACGATAAACGTCTCCAGGAAACTTTGACCCAAATTATTGTTTATTCCATTATACGAAGTCATTCAAGTGGTCAAATTGAAAGCTTTAAAAAAACACCAGTTACCTCAACGTAAATTGGCTGAGGGTTGCCCGTTAGAGCCTTAGGCTGGACTTCAGATCGCGCGTTGTCGGACCGATCTTGAGTAAGTAAGACCAGTATGGGGAACTGACGGGCTCGGTCCGTAACGTGCTGCCTCGAATCCCGAGGTGGGGCCAGAACTGGCGCAACCAGAACCACCCGCTCGCCACCATCCAGACTGTTGTCGACGGTCGAAGCCGACGCTACCACGGCCCACGCCAGAACGCTCACTACTACACTACTGAATCCCATCGTGATCACTGCCGCAGGACTCGCAAAGCAAACCTTTTTATATACGCCGTGTATGTATTTCCCGCAGACGGCGCCGACGTCATGAACCGCCTACTCCGATTGAGCCAGTCGGCAGGACATAATTTCGCAGAACACTACATTCCCACGATGACGTTATCGTAGATAAAGTATACATTGTTCATCTTTTGTAGCTAAATAATTAAAGTTCAATAGCAATAAGAACATGAACGAGGTATCCTGTGTATGTGTGTATCGAGGAGCGAAACGTGATGCACACACCACCTGCCTGCCATTTTGCTTATTCTATGCACGTAGTCCCTGGTTATTCCTATAACCACCTGTTATCCCTTCGCATATCTAGACACACAATGCTCGCTGCCAGTTCTACATTCCATATTCGAGAGATTAACGCGATACGTTTTATTTGTAAACACGAAGATGCGGCCGTCTGAGCTTGTAACCAGTTCAGTGCATGCCAAGATGAAATTTTAAAACCTGTTAACGTGACTTTTTTCATGTAGGTTAATGAATGTTAGAGCTAATAAGACCATAGTTAGGTATCTCGTTGGATCTATGATTGGGTTTCGCACATGTTAATTAACGATTTTTTTTTTGCAATACTGTCCTTACACTAGTGATAAGCACGGCATTGGAATAACGATCTAGCCCTAGAGGCTAATGAGCTATTTTAGGCTAACTTAAATTGCTAAAATAGAGTTAACTAAGAATGTGTCCATTAACACTTTTCTTACTGTCTCTATCTGTACAAGAACAAAGTATCTTATACACTTTGTTCTTGTGTTCTTTTGTAAATATCACTCACTGTATCATAAAGGTTCACTATCACTTCACTACACTAACTCAAAAGGTTTTGTTCTTTTTAATCTTCTCACTATGTCCGTGTTGTCGAGGAGTTGGATAGCCTCGACGTTCACGTGTTGATGAAGTCTTAATTCATGAGCTTCAGCAAACTTTTTTATTATACTAGTGACGAGTTCCACTTTAAGGTCCCGATGGAGATCGTCATTTCTTACGTACCACGGTGCATTAACAATGTTCCTGAATACTTTGTTTTGGAAGCGTTGTATTGTAATTATATTACTCTGAGCAGTACAGCCCCAGAGCTGGAACCTATGAAATGAGAAGACGTTTTTCAACGTCTTTGGCGTGTTTCTGTACAAAGTAATCAAACTGGCGCACAGCCCGCCTGTGGTTACCCAAGTTTATTGACGTTTGGTATACTTGTCGGTTGTGGTGTGCTGGGAAACTTACATACCGCGGAAACACATTACCTGGAAGCGGTGCGTTACAATATGCGTTTCTACTAGATAGACATTAGAGAGATGCTGCCTTTGGCCACTCAAATTCTAAATACGAGATCCGTATTGCTTACCCTCATCAGCTACCAACCTGATGCAGGTATGGCGAAAAGGGAGGATATTGTTACACGAAAACGCATTTCAGTATTGTCCCCCGCCTCCCCAAGGAGCTCATTATTAGAAATCTTATACTCCGAGCAGGATCACAACACAAAAAAAGTGTTATTTGGCTACGGACTTCTATTATTTTTGTTCTATACGTTTTGTTATTAACTGTGATCAATAAATTTTCAGGAAATATATTAGTCATCACATAATTATTGTTAGCATCAAAGTCTCATACAATGAAGGTTAGAAGATAATTACAGCTGATCATGGACCGGCTGATTAATTGCAATTGATGCAGCTAATACCATACGACTGCGAACAATTACACCGTTGGGTACCATCTTGGAATAGGTTCTTTACCTGGCATAATGTGATGGACTGGCTACGACTTAATTAACGAAGAATACTACAAAAAAACAAATCTTGGGTTTCGCCAAAATGGGTTTTTATTTTACGTGTTGTTTTTGGTTTAATTGCATGAATAAATTAACGGCTTTTATAATTACTATAATCGGTTTGATGGTTATACTACATGTATGTTGATTTCGTTGTAGTTCTGTTTTGTAACAATGTGATTTGGTATAAGAATGTTTCATATAGTAATAATATCCTCACGCCTCACAAGGGTCCTCGAAGGGGAAGGCAGAGTATGGATAGTACTGACACACCCATTTTCGGGAGATACATTTCAGGTGCCATCGTGACAGAAGGCAAGATCATCGCTCTTACTGAGTCAGGATTGTACATATATCTTTGAATGTCTTCTCAAAAGTATGCAGGTTTTCTTTCGATGTTCTCCGTCACCGCAAAGCTGGACTCGTGTGATTCTTCATTCGTGTAACCAATCACTTAGTTTAAAAATACGCATTGGTACAGTCAGGATTCGAACTTGCAATCGTTGTGTTGCAGACAACTACTCAAAGCACTCGGCCACCTCGGCTCCTCCACAGAGGAGTACATCCTCATCCTTGAAAGATGTTTCAAGAAAAGCTTTTCCTAAAACACTTATGTCTTCTGTATCTTTCACACATGCAAGAACCTAATCTACTATGCCAATACCAATTACCTTATGTTACGTAGACGCGTTCGTTCGTTTCACTTTTTTCAAAGTTTTAATATTCGCTTTTACATAATTATTACCAATTGAAGTTAACCTGCTTATTTATTTTATTAAAGTAAAGATATTTTTTTATATCTACTATGGACTTTTATATAATATTACCTAGACAGAAAATTACTCATTACTATAATAATTTTTTGAGTTTTATTTCAGTTACATGATAATTGCAACTTAGCTGAATTTGCGCTTGTTCGTGGAACACAATTTAAGTGGTATGTGAGAGGAAAATCCGCATTACGTGCACAGCACACATTAATAACCGTCACACACCTAAGTGCCATCATCAGCTATTAACCGGAAACACGTAGTGAAGCCTTACAGCGACGTGCTATTGCTATAAAGACGTCACTTAGGTACATATTATTGGAAAAAATCTCGGGTCCCATGATCATGAATACTACATTATTAACTAAAATATATCCCTGGCGGAAAGTAGGTGTGTTTCTTTTTTTCAGATGCTATCACAAAGTTATTATCGTCAATTATATTAATTGCGATTCCTACAAAATTATATGTGTCATTATAAAAACAGTCTTAAACGTGTCTCGTGAAATTTGAATTTGTTTGTAAAGTTAAATTTAACAAAATTCTTTTTTTTTCATTTCTTCACTTGTTTTTCTTCAATTATTCAGTTTCTTTTAATAGAGCAGACGCCATTTACTTGGATACCGCAGTTTTTCAAGTTTCTGAAATGAAATAACAAGTAGGTATGTTTAACTTTATGGTCAGTCACAGCAGTGCCAACCGACGTCGTGTTAACAGAAATATTTTTATGTAGACTCCGCTTTGACCTTCGTCGAAACCAGTATATGTTTGCGAAGAAATTCAAAGGCGTATTTATAGTCGTGCTTGAGTAACGCCAATAGACTCGCCATCAGTTGCGTTGGCACTGGTTTAGACCCTTGTGGGAAGGCGTGAGGTCCGATGATTTTCTTGAATGAAAGGTTGCTAGCATTAGGATAGCTTTAGATAACTTTTACTCTCGATGTCTAAACCTCGAGCCTGCCTGCTCCCTGGTAACATTCGCAGTGTTAAAAAGTCCACTTACTTTGACATATATCAGTTTCAATTCTTCACTTGGCCTCAATGAATCTACATTAACTTTAGTTTCAATATCGTCCGTCTCGATTAACTTGATTATTGGAAAATCTTTGGCTGTTTCCATCACCCGATCCTTTATGTTCCCATTAGGTGCCAGCACGGGTGCCACTAAGATAATTTTTTCATCTGGTCTGGTACATTCTGTTTTTGTAATTAATAAAGCAGTGAAAAGCAAAAACCTCATTACTTTACCAAAATTCATCTTGATTAATGGCAAAATAATTCGGGAAGCTTTATTTATACGAGCGTCAGTAGAATAAAATCACGATTTGTGATATCACGTTTTCGTGTTTAAGAACAAGTCACGCTGTAATGCATTTATGAAAATCATTTACCTATGTACGTTTTACAAGCATTATTAAACGAAACATTTATAGCTTTAAGCTTTAGGTCTAAGCCTAAAGTAGGTATGCTTGGAACTTTTTTATTTGCTTGTTGCACGTAGTTGCAGTCTATAATAATAATAATAATAAATACCTGGGACGATTCCACACAAATTGACCTAGTCCCAAATTAAGCAAAGCTTGTGCTATGGTAACTAGACAAGGATATATTTACTTAAATAGATAGATATAAATACATAGGACATCCAAGACTAAGGTATTAATACTCGTGTTCATCACACAAATATCTGCCCTCAGCGGGATTCGAACCCGCGACAATCGAAAAGTCTTCTCTGTGTCCTTTACGTTGAATAAAATATTTTTGGTTTTATTTTCTTATTTCACATTCGACGTAGACGCATGCAGAAGAACAACAATACCAATAAACCATTGAGTTTATGATCTCAAAAATAGTGATTTATCACATCATAGCTCTACGATGATCGGAAATACCATAAGAAAACCTTGTTACGTTTCGGGAAGAGCTTCGCGTCTTCGTGCGACTCCATTGACATCTTCAGTCAATTAAGTCGCGATTGTAAAACGGTAATACACCTGACACTGGACTCTAAATACGTCTCCGGCACCAAGCGAATTTTTAATACACCGCCCCAATCAGTTCCAGAATAGCCAGAATGACAGACAGACAGACGAAAATAAAAAAAATATATATTTTGGTATTATGTATATACATCCATATGCATTTTGTAAATAAAAGTAAAAAGCTGTTTATTTTTAAATTATATTATTATATATTATTTTAATATTTATTAACCTAATATTTGGCACCTAATATACCTCTGGCGGAAAGTGGGTGTGTGGGTATTACCTATACACCTCTGCCTACCCCTTCGGGGACCCTTTTGGGAAGGCGTGAGGATATATATATTATTTATTAAATGTCCCTGTGGTGACAGATCACAGTGTAATGGGAGACAAAAAAATAGGTATATTACAAACAGACACTCCTATTTTATTTATTTGTATAGATAATCATTATGATGACTGGCAAAGCCGTGGTGGCCGAGTGGTTCGAGCAGTTGCCTGCGACGCAAAGGTCGCAAGTTCGAATCCCGACTGTACCAATGAGTTTTTCTGAACTCAGTGCAGTGATTAGTCACACCACGAGCTTTACGGTGAAGGAAAACATCGAGAGGAAAACCTGCATACGTCTGAGAAGAAATTCAAAAAGGCGTATGTAATAGTCGTGCTTGAGTAACGGCGATGGACTCGCCATCTGTCACGTTGGCACCTAATATACCTCTAGCGGAAAGTGGGTGTGTGGGTATTACCTATACACCTCTGCCTATCACTTCGGGAACCCTTATGGGAAGGCGTGAGGATATATTATTATTATTATTATTATCATTATGACCTTTTCTGGAGAACTTCTTTTGAAAAGAAGCATATAAATATATTAAGTTTAATATGAAGAATAAATAATCGATATTGATGCATGGAAATATGTTGTAAAAGTCGTGTGAACTTCCGATGTAATTAGCACGACCGTCGTTTGTTTTTCATTTGTTTACGCTTACATTTTTTATTAACATCCAAGAGTATTGTAAAAACTTGTTTGCTGCTATATTGACGTATTGAATACGTGAAGCTTCTCCACCTGACGCAATTCTTCTGGCATTGTTTCTTGGACCTCTTGCTGGCTACCAAGCCGTAGCCATAGCCGTATCTTATTCGATGTTGTCTGCCTATGTCTATATATTGTACACTACATCTGTATCATGCTTTTTTTTCTCTCATTTTCAATTTCTCAAGCGAATTTGTAACAATCTTGATATATACCTAGTTCCTTTCAACAAGGCAACGCAATCGTAATCAAATATGTTCACTTTTGTGGCGATAGATGTCGCTATATTGGCGTATGTACATAAGTAATTTACCTACGTATATGTAGTCTGACGACCCTAATGACGCGATTACTTCCACCTAAATCAATCCACTACTTATGTAGAGCTTTTTATTTGTTTTTTAAAGTCATCGTACACTTTTCACTTATTATCTATCATCAGTAAGAATTTTAAGCTTTGCAGATAAGAACATGTCAAGTGTAATTGGAGTTCGAATTATCCAGTGTTTAATCCAGTATTATGTTAAGTATGGAGCATCAGGAAGTTCTTAAGGTAAGTTTATTATCTTGTTTTATAAATATCAACTTGTTATACTGGTCGGCGGGGAATCTCCAGTCTAATGCGTACTTGTAACGCACTCTTTATACCGCAGTTGAGTCATACCCAGTAAGCTAATTATATGGGATTCTGAAAACACTGTACGTACACGTACATACATATCATCACACCGAGTTCCTCACGGGTATGTAGAGAGAGTAGAGCGCCAGTTATCTGTAGTATCTGTAGATTTCTTTTGCTACATCCACAATACAATTATCTTAGTCCACGCTCGTCGGTTTTGAGTACTCTTGTATCCCTTTGAGCATATATATATTCGAGCAGTTGCCTGCGACGCAAAGGTCGCAAGTTCGAATCCCGACTGTACCAATGAGTTTTTCTGAACTTAAGTACAGTGATTAGTCACACCACAGTTTATTAGTCAATAGATGAAACCTGCATACGTCTGAGAAGCAATTCACAGGCGTATGTATAACATCTACAGCATGCTGGTCCGCATGCATCGAGAGTGCTGGCGATGTTCTATTCGTTGTGCGTGAGCCATTCTTACTTGCCAGAGGATTTTATGAGGACCGTTGTCGTGCCTATAGTGAAGGATAAAACTGGTGACCTCTCTGACAAAAATAATTATAGGCCCATTTCCTTGGCCACAATAATGGCGAAAGTATTTGACGGTCTGCTTAATGTACAGTTAGAGACATTAATAAACTTACACGATAATCAGTTTGGTTTTCGACGAAAGTTATCGACGGAAAGTGCAATCTTGTGTCTTAAGCACACCGTCAGGTACTATACGGATCGAAGCACCCCGGTATACGCATGTTTTCTCGAACTGTCGAAGGCTTTCGATTTGGTTGCGTATGATATTCTATGGACAAAGCTAGAAGATACGAACGTACCTCGAGAATTTGTCAATATGTTTAAATACTGGTATGCGAACCAGATTAATAACGTCAGGTGGGCGGGAACAATGTCAGAGCCGTATCGTCTGGACTGTGGCGTTAGGCAAGGTGGATTAACCTCACCCACATTGTTCAACCTCTATATAAATGAACTGATCGTCTCGCTCAGCAACCAACACATCGGCTGTCACGTTGATGACGTTTGCGTCAATAACTTAAGTTATGCTGATGACATGGTTCTGATGAGCGCGTCGGTCTGTGGTATGAGGACCCTAATAAAAATTTGTGAGGATTATGTAAGTAGACACGGCCTTAAATACAATGTGACCAAGAGCAAATGTATGGTCTTTGAGGCTGCCGGCGCTAGATGCCCTCCAAGCATTCCACCTGTTTGTCTGAACGGAGTCTCACTAGACAGGGTGGACCAGTTTAAGTATCTTGGGCATGTAGTTACGACTGACCTCAGGGATCATGAAGATATGGAACGGGAACGGAGGGCCTTGTCGAGAAGGGCAAACATGTTGGCTCCCAGGTTTGCGCGCTGCTCGGTTGGAGTGAAAGTGACGCTCTTTCGAGCATACTGCACGTCACTGTACACATGCAGCCTGTGGGCTAACTATACCCAGAAGAGCTACAATGACCTCCGTGTCCAGTTCAATAACGCATTCAGGGCGATGGTGGGGCTGCCCCGCTTCTGCAGTGCCTCGAGCATGTTCGCAGCGGCGCGGACCGATTGTTTCCATGCGACTATGCGCAAAAGGTGTGCCTCTCTGGTGCACAGGGTGCGGGCCAGCTCCAACATTGTCCTGACTATGATAGCCAGCAGGATAGATTGCCATTACATCAGACATTGCTGTGCCAGACATGTCACAAAGGGTGTCGGGTGAGGTGGTAGTCTGTTCTGTAATTATTTGTTTTATTGTGTGTATTTGTAATTTATTTGTACTAACCTAGTAGATAAGCCTATGTTTACTAACAAGAAATGGATTTAGATATCTGATAAATAAATAAATTATTATTATTATTATTATAATCGTGCTTGAGTAACGGCGATGGACTCGCCATCTGTCACGTTGGCACCTAATATACCTCTGGTGGAAAGTGGGTGTGTGGGTATTACCTATACACCTCTGCCTACCCCTTCGGGGACCCTTGTGGGAAGGCGTGAGGATATATTATATTATTATTATTATATGTTATCAGTACCGTATGTATTAATACGGCCGTCTGGTCTAGTGGTTAGAGCTCCTGACTGCGAAACTTGAGGTCGCGGGTTCGAATCCCGCTGAGGCCAGATATTTGTGTGATGAACACGAATATTTGTACCTTAGTCTTGGATGTCCTATGTATTTAAGTATATATCTGTCTATATAAGTAAATATATCATTGTCTAGTTACCATAACACAAGCTTTGCTTAATTTGGGACTAGGTCAATTTGTGTGGAATTGTCCCAGGTATTTATTATTATTATTAATAAAAAACTGTTATTTTGATATTAACAATTCTAATAATATTAATGTTAGTGTAGCTACACAACACTACGACAGACAAGACTAAAACTTTCATACAAGCCAAGTGGCCGACAGTAACTTAACTAATTATATATCTATTAAACAAGCATAAATCTATGAACGATATTATGATACTGGCTCGTGATAGATGTATTAGGTTTTTTCCACAAAGTTGTGCTTATGTACAAATTGTATATTCAAGGATGCTGATTAGTCACGGTACACAAAGATATACGTTTTATTTGTATGGTGTGCTTACTGGCACATAACGTATGTTAAGTGAACTTTTTTGGGTACATATATATTATACGAATCATCACGCCATGCCTCAAGAGGCTTAGAGGGCCAGTTTTTCTCTACCTCTGTATATAGAATTTGAACCGGTGAATACTTTGTTATTCGTACAAATATTGTATTCAGTAAAAAACATTTAGTAACTTGCGACTAGCAAGGATGCCAAAATCAGCAGGAAAATTATCGTCAAACTGAATAAACCAACCGTCCAGCATCCACGTACAAAAATAACTCTGGCTTAACATACACACTTAGGATTCAGAAGAATTGAACACACAGATTTCTTTATATACTTACTTACGTAACCTACCTTACTGCCTACCCCTTTAATACGCTCAAGAATAGAGCGATAATATCTCTAAAATATGCCATTCATGATAAATACTAAAAAGAGTCACAAATGAAGAAAGTTGAAGAGCGCGAATATTGTTAAACTGGTACTTTATATTTTATTTTGAATAGAAAGATAAAAAAATATATATTGAAGGTAATTTATATAGGTACACCCCCAATAACAAAGGATACATTTTAATACATATGCCTATTTTGGATATATATATGTATACATACAATTACTTCAGTGTGTGTTCACATGGCTTATCTAGGGTTCTTCGTTTCGACATTTCAAACTATTATTTCCGTAGAAACACCGTTAGCGGGACTCCTGAAAACGAAATGTGTACATAAAATATCAATGATAGAACAAAGACTCCTCATAGCTTACTAATTGTGAGAACTTGTTTATACTTTGGTATTGATTAGATAGGTATATACAGAAGAGCCGTGGTGGCCGAGTGGTTCGAGCAGTTGCCTGCGACACGAAGATCGTAAGATCGAATCCCGACTGTACCAATAAGTTTTTCTGAACTTAAGTACAGTGATTAGTCACACCACGAGCTTTACGGTGAAGGAAAACATCGAGAGGAAACCTGCAAACGTCTGAAAAGGAATTCAAAGGCGTATCTATAGTCGTGCTTGAGTAACGGCGATGGACTCGCCATCTGTCACGTTGGCACCTAATATACCTCTGGCGGAAAGTGGGTGTGTGGGTATTACCTATACACCTCTGCCTACCCCTTCGGGGACCCTTGTGGGAGGGCGTGAGGATATATATATCGTCATAATTGTACCTATTTAAACTATCGCATTAGCTAATGATTGTTTCAAGTAGCGTGTGAAAATATTTAATCAGTGTGACACGATTCAAGGGAACAATTATCTACGGCAACGCGAAGATACTTTTGGTATTTCAAGCATGAGTCATACAGAGGGAAATTAGACTCAAGCGAACGTTTCACGTTTGAGGCATCAATTTAAGGCAAAAAACCAATTAAAAATAACTAACTGGTTTCTACTGGAAGGGGTATGATGCTTGATATGCCCTTCAAAAGTTTATTGAAAAAAACTGGAGACCTAAGTTAACAAAGCATTGTAATATCTAAGGTTTTATTTTTTATAGGATCTACAGACTAGACTACTACGGACATCTATCAGAGGTAATTCATATGTTGGATTTATACTAATATTTAAATTTCCCGTTCCAGTAAAAAATAGCCGTGGCGGCCGAGTGGTTCGAGCAGTTGCCTGCGACGCAAAGGTTGCAAGTTCGAATCCCGACTGTACCAATGAGTTTTTCTGAACTTAAGTACAGTGATTAGTCACACCACGAGCTTTACGGTGAAGGAAAACATCGAGAGGAAACCTGCATACGTCTGAAAAGAAATTCAAAGGCGTATGTATAGTCGTGCTTAAGTAACGGCGATGGACTCGCCATCTGTCACGTTGGCACCTAATATACCTCTGGCGGAAAGCGGGTGTGGGCACCCCTGTGTTGCAAGCGTCCAAAGGCAACGGTTACTATTTACCATCACGCGGGCTGTGTACGTGTTTATCAACTTAATGGTATAAATAAAAGTGGTTTCCTCTGCCTACCCATTAAAGGACTTGGTGGGATGAACTGTATCTATGTTTGTAGGAAAATAAGGATTACACGCAATAAATACCTTTGGGGGAAGCAAATCGATGGCTGGGACTTCAAAACTTGACGTTAAGAAATAGGATTTTCCTTCCTTTGTAGGGGATTCATCGTTTTCAACTTCAGTTACTGTAACAACTGTCTCGGTAACTGTAACGGTTGAATTTTCTTCAGCTGTAGTCGAATTTAATTCAGATGAATTTTTGGATACAATCTCAACATCAATTGGTACTTCATCTGCAGGGAATATACTCCAGCTACTTGCTAGATACAACGTTACTAGTAGCACTGATGAGAACAATACATTCTTCATTATTGCAACTGTCTACTGGACTGATCTGATGACACAAAAGTTCCGTCCAAATGCTTGAACTAGAATGCCAGTTTTCCAGTATTTTGATGAGATCTCATAATAGTAAATGAGATTTACATAATTCACCAGTTCACCCTGAGTCAAGATCGATTACAAAATTCACTATGAATGTCACCCATTCGCTGTGATTAATGATTAACGTCGGTCCTTCTTCGTGTATATCTCTATTAAACTTAATGCATTCAACACTTATCCCGCTATGTGGAAATTTACTTGATGAATAATAAAAAAAGTTTTAACATAAAATTACATTATGTATTCTTCAAAATTACGCTAACTCAAATATACGTAATGAACCAACAAAAAAATCAAAACCAGTTACGTAACAATTTGCTATTTTTTTATTATAAATCAACTGTGTTGTATAAAATATGCAATAAGAATTTGGGGTCCTTATTACCTTCATATGAAGTGCAATTCAACGGAAAGCCGAGTCATCAATATCCACTGCACCCATCCCTAAAACACGCAGTTTACACTATTTACACAGTTTAGTAGGTAAGAGTTTGGTTTGATATTCAGCTGTACATAATTGTCAAGTAATTTTGAATTGCGGATCTCACTCAACAATTCCCAACCCACAATACAGGCCGACTGCCAACAGATAAGGAAAGAGCATAATAAAAGCAGTTTATAGTCTCCGTGAAAAAGCTTCGCTTAAATGTAAATATACCTTTCTTGAAGGATCTAGCGATGCAAACGTAAACGCAAAAGCAACGAAAACTAATATTATTATTCTGGTATATCCAATGATAAATCTTACAGGCGCTACTATTAACGTGTTGGCTCTGATTTATTGGTGGTCCGAGGCGTGCGTGGGAGGCTGTTGGGACTACAGGGACTATGCTTAGGCAGTGTGCTGAAGAGCACAAGTGTTGACTAGCGGTGAGGTTTTAATATCTTAGAATGTTCAATACCAATACTAGGATGAGTATATTAGAGGATGCGATTTGGGGCTGGGACAGAAACGCGCTAAGACAAAGCGCAAGGGAGCGCAAGGGGTATAATGGATAGTGATAAGGTTTTAATGCGCAAGTATATCCAATACCAACATTAGATTCAGTACTATATGAACGTTCCCCTTGAGTTTCATGGAGCAGCAATATTTGCTCAAGTTGTTGATAGGCGACCATATTCTGAAGTGAATTTATTGAGTGAAGACCCTGTAGAAGTAAAATAAAGTGCCAAATTTTAACTTATTGGATACTTACAATGTATAATTGTACATACACATAATGAGTACAAGTATTGATATTAGCTGATTCTACGTATTTTTACTCTTTTGTAAAAATCAAGCAAACTTTAGTATCGCATATGACATTTGAATGCGGAAGAAGCCATTCTACGATATGTCGAATCTGATTTCATTATGCTAAAAGCTACACGCTTACATTGAGATAGCGACTATGTTGTCTCATATTGATGCATATTGGCGCCATGAAAAATCTTGGTCACGTACTGGTTAGCGGTGATTTGTAATCTGAAGACAACTCTGGTATATGGTATGACATGACTCATTGGCATATCCCATATCGCGGACCGAGACCATACATACATATGCATTGTTGATATTGTTATCATTTGCAAACCTGAGGATAGCTTGGTGAGAATATCTTCCTCTTTTAGATTCCAATTCGTCACGGAGAAGTTGCACTAATATGTACCTACTTCAAGAGTATCTTAATGAAAATCTGACGGATATGCTTTTTTAGACGCCCAGTATTATCGCGGAAAATTTTTAAATTCAAATAATATAAAAGATTTAAAACATATCATTTAAATAATATGTTAGAATAACTAAATATATCCATGTAATTTATTTACTTTATTCAAAACTTTATCTGCACACTACAAAGTTGGAACTGAGTGAATTTGTTCGCAAGAAGTAATCTCTCGAGCTTCTAACCAATCTGAAAAATATTTTTATTTAACTTACCCGTTTATTGAAGGGAGGAAGAAGGACGGGAGCGGAACAGAATCATATACCTAGTATATGAATTTAACGAAGGTGCACACGTTAATTAGAAAAAAAAATATTTGCTTTGCCCGTGAACCGTGATACATAGTTATTGGTGCAACAGGTTTTTTCAATAGGCATATGTGTTAAAAACTTACAAATTACAAACTACAAATTCTCAACTACAAACTTCATTCAAATCCATTCAGCTGCTGCAACGTGGAACTACAAGCAAATCAATTCACGTACACACAAACCGTGGCATTCAAAATTGTACTTTATTGAGTCATATATGTACATCTACATATCGTCAGTGTAAATATGAGAACCAAAACATAAAATGCTATCTAAATTTGACTTTTTAAAATGAATTTTAAACTCTCGATCTCAAACGTTTTGTATTTCCCCAAGGTCACAAGAAGAATGAAAATGGATAAGTCGTGATCGTCATCACTGTCTGAACATGACAATTCATACGCTAAGTCATTTTAAGCCCACATCACGTCTACATGCTTATTTTATTGCTGGGTTTTGCGTCGCGGATTAAGACTAGTCGCTTTGGGATTTAAGTAGTTGAATTTTGCATTTGGCAGAGGACCATGTAGCTACCTAGCCCAATCGATTGAACACTCAAGGATGGAAAAGCATAGAGTACTTGAACTGGCGAACATATACGAGTATGAAGACTGAAGAATAGACAAAGTGAATGAGGTTTTTAAGTATAGCTAGCATTGGCGCTCAACCATTCCTACTCTGTGAGGAATTCGGCCATTGGCAATATACGAGAGTGCGCTAAAGCAATGGGCTATATAGATGGGTTAAATTAAACTTAATAAAACAATGCATGCTAACCTGAGGAGCGGATAAAGTTGTCTATATTTCCTTCTAAACAAAATCCCTTTTTGTTCACCCTCAGCTATTAATTGTATCACGCTATTCATTGCCATACGATTGATAGTGTGAGCATGAACAGATAGGAAGTTTGACTAGCCCCTCTGGATGTGGCTATACACCTACTATTTATGTTAGGGATTAATCGAGAATGAAAGAGGAATTAGTCCTAAGTCACGTTATAATAAGAAACGCAGAAACGAGACATATTTTCGAATAAGAAACGCGGAAATTGTAGGAATATATAGATCGTTAATCACGTATCGATGGCTGATCGGATTTTAATGTAATTTTGAAAGGAACTCGGAAGTAGCTTTATTTAATAAAACGAAGGCTACATTTATCTATTAGCTGTGTACCGCGATTTTACTCGCGTATAATTTGATTGACTGGTAAATTTATTATATATATTAACAATATGTATATGTATGTCTTAATCCAGGCCATAATAATATATCTCTGCGCCAAGTTTCATCCAATCCAGTAGTTTTCGTGAAAGAGATACAGACATCCTCAAAAACTTTCACAATTATTAAATAGGATATTGGTCATTATATTTTATACTATTTATTATCTCTGGCAGACTGGCAGAGTGTGTGTACCCACCTGTACTATCTGACTACCCCGCCAGGGACTCGGCGTGATGATAATATGTATGTATCTCGAAAATAAATTATAAAGAATACTCGCCATCTGTCACGTTGGCACCTAATATACCTCTGGCGGAAAGTGTGTGTGTGTGGGTATTACCTATACACTCTGCCTACCGCTTCGGGGACCCTTATGGGAAGGCGTGAGGATATATTATATTATTATTATCTCGAAAATAAATGTGTTTTATTATAGCTCTTGCTATTTTACCGTGTCTAGCACATCAAGGTGCACTTAGTTACACATAGACTGCTAGTAGCTGACAGTAGATAAAATTGCTAGAGCACTACGGATATCCCTAAGACACCTAGAGTAGCACAATTACACAACTGGAACAATGCCGTTGAGTAATTGTAAGCCTTCAGTACTTCATAAAGCTTCAGAATACTCCTCCGATATACTTATAGCCTATGGGCAAATGAATGATGACGATACTATACGAGCATTGATGTAATATATCTTCACGCCTCCCCACAAGAGTCCCCGCAGGGGTACGCAGAAGTATGTAGTACCTACCCGCTCGAAATATCACAGTGCATATGTCCAGAGAAACTTCTGCTAAAACTTCAGACTTCTTTTTCTGTGCATATGTTCAGTTTAGTTTATCTGAACATATGCACAGAAAAACTGTGTTCGAATTTGCAGTCTTTGTGTTGCAGGCAGCTACGGCTCCTTTGTTATGCAATAAAACGACACAACACGGGCGGAATATTATGAAGAGCAAGTTGATAAAGGACTTGTTGGAAAGCATATCTATAAACTTGAAGGTGAAACAAGTTTCTTGTATAGAACAAAACAACAAGCCGAGATATTTTTAACCACATTGAGACCGGTTTTTCAAGTGCTTTGCTCGTGGACCTTTGCCAAGTTTGTGCCAACAATGTTGCTCTGACCATACTGTTCAAATCTTCCGCCATTTGTTATAAGTAAACTTGCTTAAATTTATATTTCGATCTATAGATAGTGCCATCCACGTAGACGCGTCCCACCAATTTCTAGTCGGGTCGCCGGATGAGGGGAGTATGGCCCGAGTCTATTAATAGTAGTGTGCGTGTGCACTCATAGGTAATCAGTGCGTACCGATAATGAAGGTTGCATACTTACACTATAAACTATATGGAAGAATAGTGGGGCGCGTCTTCGTGAATTTTTTTTTTATACCACAAGGATGGCAAACAAGCATGCGGTCCGCCTATGGACGCTTGCAACACCAGGGGTATCACTCGCGAACTCGAAAACTCGAAAACTCGGAAACTTTTCACACCCTTCTTGAAGAACTCCATGCTGTACTCTCCAGGGAAAACCTCAACGGGATGGAATGAGGGATGGATGGCACTATCTATAAGCAGATGTTTGCAGAAGTTGCAGAAGGGGAAACTTTGTTTTGCTTAGAACGAACGGTACAGTAAAGAAGGTAGATCGCCAGCTTTCTGTCGACCCTTTTTCGCTTCTTCTACATTCATCACTCTCTTCATACATTACAGTTATCTGATGGGAACAAAGTATTCGCTGACCTTAGGATACTTACACATAGATCCTGCAATGGTGCTAAATTAGGTCGTACCTAAGAGATTTCCCAGTCAAAACACAACAGTCCATTAGGCCCGTGATAAGGCGCTATCCTAGCTGCTGTTCGACAACATGTACTGTTGGTACATTGTTTCCTGGTATTCCAAATGTACTCACAAGTGGGCCGAGAACAGCCATTGTAAGCTTTGCATTGTTACATTGAATTTGTTTAAAGTAATGTTTCTTAAGACGCCTACGCAATGGATTTGTGTATTTCACGCAGGCGATAACTTACTTACGATTGCTCGTATTTTATGGTCAGGAACATGGAAGTTTAGATTAATAATAAATTAATGTACACTAAAAAATTGGCTGTGAAAAATTGTCTATACATAAAATGTTATATATTGTATTTGTAACTCTGTCTTGTATGTTCTATGTATGTATTGATGTGCATGTACATCTATATATTCAAGTATCTGTATCGTTGGTCTGTGGGAACTATCCCACAGACCAAGCTTTGCTTAGTTTAAGTCTTGGTCAATTCGTGTGAATTGTCCCAAGCTATTAATTACGTCACTTATTTAAGCCTGGGATTACAAGGGATAAATCTACTAAGAAACCAAAATTGTAGGACTTCATTTCTGCAAAAGGAAAGCACCATAAAACTCTGCCTTTATCATTCGCGAGCATCAAGATACGATAGTAGAATTATCAGAATTATATGTGACCAAGATAAGACTGAACCACAAATTTTTCAAGGTTGAAAGATTGCAAGTTCGACCGACGGCTGTACCAAAGACCTTTTCTGAACTTAAGTACAGTTATTAGACCCACCACGAGCATTACGGTGAAGGAAAAAGAAAAACCTCGAGGATACGTTAGAGAAGAAATTCAAAAGGACGCAAGTATAGTTTCGTTTGAGTAAAGGCGATGGACTCGCCATCTGTCACGTTGGCACCCAAAATATATATCCAGCGAAGAGTGGGTGCGTGGCTACTACCCACACTGCTCTGCCTGCCCCCTCCGGGCCCCTTGTGGAAAGGCGTGAAGATATAATAAGATATTATATTATAAATGTAACCTGTTTACGAGATATCTAAATGAAATAATAAAACATATAGATTCAGTTTATTTTATAAATAACATCTTACATTATAAATTAATAAATACCTACAATCAAAGCTATGAACTAAGTCAACTCACAGATTTCCCGTTAAGAAAAGGGCTCCCCAGACAAGACATCCCGGGCTTATTTAGCGATATTTTTTTGTGATTTCATAAATCGATTCTCGCCAAACGATTTTTAATGGTATTGTCATGAGAGCATTTGTGTAGTGCTGAGATTTGTCTTTGAAGTAGGGAAGTCATTCTTTGACCACCGCTTCTACAATAATCTGTATGATCCTCCTGAGTGATTACATGATATTGTTTCCCGATGTTTTAGTTGGAAACAAGAACAGCTAAAAAGTCATCAGCATTTTTTATCGAAGGAATGGTTTTTCCACTTCTAAAGGCAGCCGCTCCAACCCCTCTTCCTCTTCCGGAGATAGGGAAATCGGGGAAAGGGAAGTTAGGTATTCCCCTGTGTCGAATGTCGAGGAGTCCTTCTCCGAAGGATGCCTGTAATAAATTGCAAATATCGTAGTAAATAAGTTTCCTTAGCAGATTAATTATAGTTCGTAGAATAAGGATAGTACATATTTATAAGCTACATTATTCCGATTCGGAAGTATTAATATATTTATTTCGGAAAAATTATCCTAGCTCTTAATTTAGCTATCCTGTACTATGAAAATTAGTCAATGATATAACTTCAGTTAACAGAACAAACATTTACTATTTAAAAAATGCCCTTATCGGGAGTCAAGCACGACGATTCTAAAAAAAGGCCGTCACCCGCTGTTTTGGTGTTCGTAAGTGTCGGTCTTCCTCTTTACATTAAGGGGTGCAATTGCACGAGGATAATTAAATTATACGGGCATGAAAGAGATACTTAGTTTAGTATCTACCAAAACAATAGCGTCATTATGGACAAAATGTTTAGGTACATCATGCAATCGTGCATCAATAAAGCTTAAAAAAATACCTCAGGTTGGCCGAAACCATTGAGAGAGTTGAAGCCGAACGCTGAAGACGCACTTTGGCTTTGGCTGCCGAATCCATGGCCGAGGGATGCAGCTGAAGATGACGCTCCTGACACGGAGCCACTAGCCCCACTAAACGATGCCGCTTGACTAGCTGACTGGCTTCCGCCAAATCCACTGGAAATACACACATAAACATCTTTAAATTGCATGAGTACATTTCGAGAAAGACTTAAGGGACAGCAGTACCTTCAATTTATTTAATTTACTTATTAACATCTTTGGTCTGAAAGAAGATGTAGTGACAAAAGTTGAGAAAGGTATGCTGAGATGGTTTGGCCATGTCGAGAGAATGAATGAAGAACGATTGACGAAAAAAGTGTATAAGGTGAGTGTGGATGAAAGTTATGGAAGGGGTAGACCTAGGCGGACGTTTCTAGACCAAATTAGGGACGTCTTGAAAAAAGGCCAGGTCAAGAGTACCCTAAACCGAAGAGCATATATGAAGAGAATAATGAAAGTGGACGAAGCGAAAGAAGTATGTAAGTATCATAGCAAGTGGAAAGAACTGGTCTCTGCCTACCCCGTTAGGGACTTGGCGTGATGATATGTATGTATGTATATAGGTATTGTCACGACTAGTCCATCACGGGGTAGGTTAAGAGAGTGGAACTCATTATTCCTCTAGAATTACTTCGCTTCATCTACATTCATCAACCTCTCCAGGTATGTTCTCCAGTTATAATAATAAATCTTTATTTACTCGCAAAGCATTTCTTATACTTAATCTAGTGACCAGGGTCTCGTTTAAGCAAGGATGCCTGTGTTAGGAGACCCCGCTCTTCTATAACCCATAACTATGAGTAACATTATATGTGTGTGAGAGACTGTGCGTGTGTGTGTCTGTGTGTGTTCGTTTCGATCTAGTTTCGTTAACTCTTACCTTACTCAATCATGTTAGTTTTTGATAGGTATTTTAAATGTTGATTAGGTAATTTAAATGTGGTCTCCGTCTGCTGTTCTTGTTAACGCCTTTTTAATGGTCAAACCAACGTAATACGCTTTTAATTTACAATCATTACAATCACTCCCTCATTCACATCGTTGCTATGCGAATCTCTTTACTGTAAAAATTACTTCGCTGCAAATTTTCCAAGAGAAAGATTTTCAATTGTACTTACCTAATCTACTTCGATATTTCCTCTGACATATGTAGGTACCGAGAATTTTGAGAAACATGTCATGTACCTACCAGTAAATTGTTGACAAAGTAAATGTACCATACATTAACTGTCCAGCTCAGTTCGCTTCGCTTATGATTGTACGCTTTATGTACGTAGCCATTGACGTAGATAAGAAATTTCATGAAAACATATTTTAAAGTACATTGCAGGTGATATTGAAACGGAATATAGGTATTGATGCATTCGATTCGATCGGTAAAATAAGTAAATGACTCGCGTTTTGCTATCTATAGCATCACATCGATATCTCTGTCTGTCTCCTACGGGATAGGCAGAGAAAATAGACCGCCAGTTCTCTATGGACTTACATACCTCTTTTACTTCATCCACATTAATACTTCTCATACATGCTCGCTGGTTTTGATTACTTTTTCACATTCTTGAGAGCTCAATTCCTTAGCCAAATTAAAGTTTGATTTGAGGCACCTTGCAACACTAACGAGCAGAATTAAATTTGCATTATCTAATTCTGCTTGCTCCTAGACATACCCATTTACATTTGCTTTGTCATTATTCGGGAGTCTGCTCTTTTTATTGTTATAGTTGAATTTCATTTCATTAGCCTCAGTTGCACTTTGGTGTATGGTTGTTTTAAGAGTTCTCGACAAATGCCTACAGAGCTTTTGTCATTATCAAGTCTGTCAGAATATGAATGAATGCCTGCCTGACCTCGTCCCTATTCTGAAAGCCTTAGTACATCAAGAGTAACTATTGCTCAAATGTGCTCTTTACTTTACTTATGTGAATAGTGCAGTCCACTTGAACTATTCTGGCAAAATACTAAACGAAGTAAATATTAAGATTACAAAGAAACTGTTTGGATGTCACATTTTTGATAAACATAAAATGTTAATACATATTCCGTTTATGGTTGCTTCCCTGCTCCTTTACGCCTTCCTCTTCTCCTAAAAGAGTATACACAACTTAACAAGACTATACTTTTTCAGTATTATTTTTAATATTTTTAATATATATAATAGGGATATCCCATACATTTATGTATATTTAATTGGAATTTTCCTATTTACATATTCCGCATACAATGTCACACATATAAAAAGTACAATCTGGATAATCATTTATTTGCTTATCATTAAATATCAATTCATTGAAATGAGTTATTGTGCTTAAGCTTACTTTAATTTCAGACCATTCGGTTTTGGTCTTCAATCAGCCATATTCTGATGCGGATTTAACAAGCGGACATATTTTTATCTAATCGACCTTGACTTTAACGCCAGTGGTCATTTTATTATTCCGGTGACAGGCAGGTCGCCGACGGCCATTACTAAGGTGACAGGTGACACTAGATAATCCGGGTAACCTTTCGAATATTCATTCTCCATATTATAATATCAGTAGTATCCTGGGAATAGATAAAGTAGGTACTTACTATAAGTAGGTATTATTTTTTGTTTTAATTGAAAACTGGACCTGCGAAGTCCGATTTGTCGCATTCTGAATCCAACTCTACTCCTACTATTATCCTAATATTAATTAAAGTCTTATAAGACTTTGATGTAAAGGTGTAAATATTTATACTTTTTCTTTCAAGTACACAAAAAATATGATTTGTAGCCACTCAAATGTGTCACAGGTTTGCTATTGATACCAATTTAAGATTGAAATCCAATTTGTTCAGTGCACCTTAATAAGAAAGACAAATACGTAATTTGGTCGTTTAACGCCTAAACGGTTAGTTCTCAATATTACGTCATTGGAACCTACATAAGGAGCTGCGTCGTTGAATATTCTATGAATGAATAAAACCACTTACGTAAAGTATGCCACAAAAGTAATGTTAGTTCATTCATGTCACTGACCTTCCAAAGCCATTGAACGACGACGCCTGGCTGGCCGAGTGTGACGCACTGAAGCCCTCGTTGAATCCGAACGAGAAGGACTGTGACGCCGAATGACTAGCGCCGCCACCACTTGCACTGCTACTCACACTTGCTGACAAACCTCCATTCGTGGAAGGAGCGACATTGAACCCGCCCCCGAATCCAAATCTAGGTTTCACTTGGGGCACAGCGCGTTCATTCGGCAGGAGCGTACTGGGGTCACGCTCCAAATGCTCTAATACTGGCAGAACAGGAGGAGTGATCACATGCTCCAGCTTCCGGTCTCGTCTCTCATCGGGAAAGACGAAATCTCTAGCCGGCGCCGGCATCGCCAGCCGCACCAACACAGCGAAACACAGACTCGAGTAGAGCCACTTCATCGTTGGGAATATTGGTGATACTATGACTGATTGGCGATGTATCTGGTTTTAATAGGGTCGTACGAGGTCACTGCTGATGTTGGCATGCGGCACGCGCCGCAGCCTTCAGAAAACCCACTGCGCTGCGCCTGAGACGACATCCTGCCAACATCCATCCCCCCACTTCAACACAATCGATGATATCCATAAAAGTCGTGAACCCAATCCTTTTGAAAATATAATTACGTTATTGTCTGATTTAAGTATAGCCCAGAGCCAAATGGGGAAAAATTATAGATACAAAACGGTTGGGAAATCCGTTCGTCCTTCTTTATCATTAGTGTGTATTACTGAGGCATGACACGTTGACATCGTTTGGTAATTACGTAATGGAAGGGCAAGATTTTTACCCGTCATCATTCTAAACTTATGGAAATAAGACTACTATAAAACGGCCCTGGTGGCCGAGTAGTTCGAGTAGTTGTCTGCAACGCAAAGATTGCAAGTTCGAATCGCGATTGTACCACGAGTTTTACGGTGAATGATAGTACATTCAAAACGCATGTCATTCTTTTTGGGGGACGTGGATACTACCTATACACCTCTGTCTACCCCTTCGGGAACCCTTTTGGAAAGGCGTATGAATATAATAATAATAATAATATAGGTACAAATATAAAATCGCATTAATCGGTGCCCACTATTTTCTATCAAATTTTCAAACGCCTTAGACAAAGCGGACATTTGCGTCAGTTATATTTAATACAGACTAATGGGTCGTTGACGGGTCTTATGAAGAATTAATTAGCATACTTTAACAGAAAATTAAGACGCTTACCAGGATAATGAAATATTCATAAGAATTTAAGCGAATCTTAAGCGGTATCTCAATAATTATGATGTTGTTCAACTGGACATGCTAATACACCCTGTTAATGAGCACACATAAAAAATATTAGTTATCGGAGCCACGAAACAATATGAAAACAAGGAATTGGACTATATAATAAAAAAAATTAATATAATGTATAATATATATTAGGAATTGGACTAAAAAAACTGAATATCGCCTCCTTTTTGAAACCGTTTCGGGTTGTCTTATTTAGCCATTTCTTGAGTCATGCATACCCCATATATATATGTGTCTTACTTACCGGATCAGGGTCGTTTGCTATAATTAAAAAAGTTGAGAAAGATTATACATGTAATTGAAATCGACTTCGAATTGTAATTAATTAAAAACAATAATTTTACTTGTATATTTACATCTAATAAAAACGAAATCAAAAGTTACCTAATTATGATTTCGTAGTTTTATTCGAAAAACTCATTTTTTTGTAATTAATCCTTGAAAGTAAAAATCTACCTTACCACATGTGTGGACTTAAAAAAGGATGCTGTCAAGCATCCTTTTTTAAGTCGGCTAAAAACCAGACGACATTCAAGACAACGATTCAGGAAACGCCCGTTAAATTATATCAGTGATGCATTTATATCTTGCCCTTTATAAAGATGTCCGGTCTGGCTTGTACCATTATTGCTGTTGTTAAGGTGGCATTTATCCACTATATGGAGCTGTCTATATTATTTACTCGTTATGAAACAGGGCTGGTCGAAAATAAATTATGTCTGAAACAGCGTTTTATGACATGGATTTGACTATCTTAAAGCCGATTGGGCCTTCTAATCAAATGCAGTGTTTTTTGAAGCGATACGCCGGGAATGTAAATTATCTACAGACTTTTGAAAACCATTTAACATCAGATGGGCCATATTTCTAACCACCTCAATTGTCCAGGGTTAGAGATACCCTTAGTTCTCGTATTTTCATGATGTAGTTTAGAACAGACTCAGATTAACATCCCACTAATATGTTAAAGTAGCTGTGTCTCTCGGTTTTTATTAGCTTTCATTGGTAGATTTGGTTCTTGGAGATTTACTACTTCAGCTAATAATCTATCTCGGTGCCAAATTTTATTCAATTGCGTTCAATAGTTTTGCATTGCTCGAACGTCTAAATGACAGATATTATTTTTCCTAGAACAAAACTATCATTTATAACGCTTTTGGGGTTAAGCTTCGAGGTATAAATATTAATAAGGATATTCACACCGCCAGCCCTACTTTAACGACAGTTGCTAGTGACCCACCGGGGCCACACGTCTTGTGTCACGGTCGCACTTACACTCACATGACTGAATGTTGAGCGCATGGAGCTCAGCACTGTATTATCATCAACCTAAGCACATTTGAAAAGTGTAATAAAGATAAAAGAAATGTAAAGAAAAGTTAAAAAAAAAAGAGAAAAGAATTATTCGAACCAAAATACCCAAATTAATGGCAAAAAAAAATAAAAATCAGTTACATAAGGACTCTGGCCACCTTGCCAGAGGGACAAATTGGCCACAACTAAAAAAAAAAAAAAAAAAAAAAAACAAAAACCTAAGCACATTGCTACACATTGCCTACTGTGACATTCGTATAATCCCGCGATGAACAATTTGAGAAATTATCATTAACCAAAAATATTTGTACGCCATCTTCTGAACCTTTCTTATAGCTGGTGTTCGAAATCCAAATGAAATATAGACACAAAAGAGGTAGGGCATAACGGGTTTCCCGTTCGAATTTGGACCTGCCAGACTGGGGCAGGACCTCCACCTTATAGAAGTCCGTAGCCAAATAACACAATTATTTGTGTTGTGTTTCTACGCGGTGAATAAGGTTTCCAGTAATTTCCAGCTCCTTGGGGAGGGGGAGGATTGTTATATTATGTTGGCAGCAGAGGGATTAGTCCCATTATGCTGCCAACACAGTATAACTCTCCGAACACAGAGTGGCAACGCGAAAGTGATACTTCGGTATTGTAAGCGTAAATAGGCTGCGGTAACCTTTTCCATCGTGGTGGGCCGTATGCTTGCCACTCTTGATGAAAAAATTAAAAAAAAATTAAACACGTTTAGTGCGTAAGTATATATGTTAAAATTTATAAAGTTTAATGTTTATAATATGATAGTAATACGATAACGTTGACAGGAAGTGTTCATTGTTATTACATGAATACAATGATTTCTCAATACGAAGTTTATTTGCTCTATTGCATATTGTAAATCGTACTTTTACAAAAATATATCAAAACATTTGATTATTGTCGTCATCAATTAAAACTTTGAACAGCAGTTTATAATTCCGTTACCGGATCAAGTTTGAGGTAATTTCTTTAGTTATTTAATTGATTGAATCCATTTATGCAATCATTTTAATAACATTTCCAAGCTAATGCGAATCAAATCGTCGCCAGTCACGCCAATCGATTGGCGTACCGATGCAGTGCTAAAATATGTTGTATATATTGAAACATATATATATATATATATATATATATATCCTCACGTCTTCCCACAAGGGTCCCCGAAGGGGTAGGCAGAGTGTGTAGGTAATACCCACACACCCACTTTCCGCCAGAGGTATATCAGGTGCCAACGTGACAGATGGCGAGTCCATCGCCGTTACTCAAGCACGATTATACATACGCCTTTGAACTTCTTCTCAGACGTATGCAGGTTTCCTCTCGATGTTTTCCTTCACCGTAAAGCTCGTGGTGTGGCTAATCACTGTACTTAAGTTCAGAAAAACTCATTGGTACAGTCGGGATTCGAACTTGCGACCTTTGAGTCGCAGGCAACTGCTCAAACCACTCGGCCACCACGGCTCTAATAAAACATAATATATATATATATGTATATATATATATATATATATATATATATTATAAAGCATAATATATATAATATAAAACATAATATACATAATATATATAAATATATATTTTAAAGCATTATATATACAATAAATAAACAATTTGATTTTGTAATTAAGTATTAAGTTACTATAGAAGTACACATACAGATAATCGTGCCGAGTCCCTCACGGGTAGGCAGAGAGAGTACTTACATATGTATCTCCTTCATGGCATCCACATCCATCAGTCTCATCATACATACATACGTATGAATATCACGTATGAGTATATATATATATAGTACGAATAATATATATATATATATATATATATATATATATACCTATCACTAAAGTGTATTTTACGAGCAGTTTTCTGAAGCAACCTTGCAACGTATATTTTACATTGTATGAGTAAGCCGTTTGAGACCACGTCATGATATTGGTGCAAATATTAACATCGGCGTTCCTTCGAGAAGCATTTGCGAGAAAGAACAATGAATGCTCCGTCGCAAAGTGTACAATGTGTCAACTGTACAAATAGTTAACACTGTGGCGTACAGACTGTGTTAAGCAAATTGCTTAGTTATTACTTGCTCTTTAGTTATTCTAATGCATCATTTAGTGGATGGGCAGCGATGGCCGAGTGGTTTGAGTAGTCGCCTGTAGAGCAAATATTTATTGCAGGTTCTAATCACAATTGTACCAATAAGTCATTTGTGGAAATTTGTATAGTGATTGATCACACCGTGAGCTAAAGGTTGAAAGAAAATATCGAGAGGAAGCCTTCATACGTTTAAGATGTAATTCAAAGAAGTACAAATGTATGTCACCGCGTGGTGATAAATATACGTTCGTTGTGTACGTTGTCATTATTATGGTCGCGTTGGCACCTAAATATATTACCAGCAAAGTACACCCCTTCGCCTACCCTATCGGGGACCCCATTGACAACACCCGTTGAGAGGCGTGGAGATAAAAGTATATTCTTTTATACCGAAGTTGCTAGATTGATTTGAGTCCTGCAGGGTCGGCAACGTGCGAGTGATACCCCTGGTGATGCAAGCGTCCTTAGGCGGCGGGAACCGCTTACCATCAGGCGGACTGCATGCCTGTTTACCTCCCGTTATGTATAAAAAAAACGAATTAATATACTTAGCTAATATAGAGAAGTGACACTTATATGTATGTTTTAAATGAAGTTTAAGTTCAAAGCTAAGGGTAGTTCATAACGAAATCTACTTTCAAACCTCAGTTATCGCCGCGCGCGTAAAGTCGCGGGCGCACCTAGTAGTTTACAATAAGGCTGACAATGGAACACATTTTCTTTATTTTACACATACATACATTTCCCACTTAGTTAATCACATGTAAGTAGTACGCCAAATTGATTAGTTGCAGTCTTATTCGCCAGTTGCCACCGTTTTGGGTCGAAGTTTCGTCATAGTTGTGATTCATACTTTAATTTAAATTTTAAGCATTCTATAAACTACATTGAAGCAGCCTTATTCATTGGTATATCCGGTTGGAAACAGCCCTTAAATTTATCAAAGCCTTCTTCTTACAAAAACCATAAGTTACTTTTAAATTGGACAGTTATGGGAGAATGTAACATTCCGAGATTTTGTATTAACTACGATATAGGATCTATAAACCGCATCCCTAAAGGTATTTTTATGTTTTTTATGAATCTCAAGTACCTATGTATAAGATTAATAGCCGAGCGCCCAGAAAGAACATCCATTATTGTACGTTCACTCAACAATCTTCTCAATCTTCAAACCTACCTTCAAGCATACCTTCGAAGAAAAAAATCTAGGAATCAATTTGTCCAGGCACAGTTTCACAACATACTAGTACAATGCGCAGTAGGTATACAATGAGTCATAAGTCATGACATTGACTGTCTTGCTTGCCCAACATGTAACACAGTACAGGTAGCGAATACCGATCACGTTATTAGAGCCGAGATCAGGTTGAAATGTCGCGCTTTTGTTACGTAAAGGTTGCTAATCCAACATGGCTGCCTACTTATTCATATATTGTACAGGTCAACGATGGTATACTGCAAATAGGTTTAATAATTAAACCTATTTAATTATTAAAACAAGGACTTTTTCAAACACCTTCATTGCAATTCATTACTCGTAATCTTTCGAGTTTAGTTTCCTGCTCCTCTTACACGCAAAAACAACTGAACAAAAGTAGAAAAAAAATGGCACAGAGGTAGATAATTACATGAATTGATCAAGATATATGCTTTATTCCAGAAAAATACCAACTATGAAATCAAATTTAAGCGAGCGAATCCGTGGGACATTGCTCGTTTAAATAAATGGTTGACACATATAGACAAAAGTAGAAAAAAATGGCCCAGAGGTAGATAATTACATGAATTGATCAAGATATATACTTTATTCCAGAAAAATACCAACTATGAAATCAAATTTAAGCGAGCGAATCCGTGGGACATTGCTCATTTAAATAAATGATTGACATATCTCTTGTGCAATATCTTTAATAAATGGAAGTAGTTGCCGTGTTCATTACAATTAAATAAATAAATAGGTAAAGCTTTTCTATGCAATTTACACTTTGCAGTATGTGAAATTACTTTACGAGTCACACTATGAATTATATGATGGATTAAGTCAGTGCAATGATCTGAGTAACAAATAAAGCCAATTCTATCAGGGGACTCTTGGATAGATTTAAGTTATCAATCAGCACTGCAGTACGAGCTTAATGCAATTAGTGTGACTCATAAAGTAATTTCAGATAGTGTCAAACGGAAACAAATTGTACCTACATATATATATCCCAGTATCACAGTGTCGAACGAACACACATACTAATCGTTAATTATGATTATTCGCTCGTAGTTATTATCGCCCAGTGCGAAGATTTCGGATGAGGTCACATTTCGGTAGGGACGTACTATATTGATTTTTTTTTTGTTATGCCTCTCGTAGCGTGAGTTCCGGGAACTTTTGCTACTTAACCGGGCAAAGGCGAGACTAGGCCTCCAGCCAGGCACTTTAGTGCTAAGCAACACAGCTACGGGCACCCCCTGTGGGGTACGGACCTCGGCTTAGGACGTTGCACACTATATTGATTTTAAAAATCATTTGTATATATACTGGCATTGTCGAAGCTATACACTTAAAACGGCATTGTTATTCATACCTAGTTGTGAGCTCTGTCATACTTTTCTGTTCATTATTTAAGATCGCAAAAAGGACATGTTTATGGCGACTTTAAATCTGTCCCTTTCACACTATTTATGGTAAGGCCCTAGGTGTACATTAGAAGGTGTGAAACAAAATTATTAGAACCGGATAAAAGGTATATTTTACTCAGAAATTCCAAATGGTCAACAACATAAAAGCTTTTGGTGTGTTGGGAAATGCCGAGAAGGATATATAATTTGTTAAGTACTTTAGAAATGCGGATTTTATATGACGTCATGATTATATAATACCGACGATGTAGCAATGAGAAGAAAGGCACGTGGTTTTGTGCTTGCCAAACGGGAGATGACGTCATGAGAGAATTCACCTGGCTACCTCGACCTGTGCCCACCTACACGGATGTACTGAACTAGGCATCTCGAATTAAGAACATGCCTATATTTACCTGGATTCGTTCTAGGATATTATTTATTGGCTTTTGTTAAAAATATCATGCTGTTGTCGCTGTTATCCTGGTACATCCCACTGCTAGGCAAAGGCCTTCCCCCATGATTTCCAGGTGTTGGCAAGTCCACAGATGTGTTGGCCCACATAGATTGTCCAGGTCTTCCTTCCTTCATGGTCTGCCTGTCTAGTATAGTGTCTAGTTATGTCAGGTCGCCACTCTGTGGTAATTGTGGCCCAATGAACGGCAGGCATGCAGTTAGCATGTAGACTGTTTTATTTGGACCTTGAGAATTTTCGGGGACATAATTGCAATCTTGCAGGACTGCAAGTTCTATGACTTACGTGAAAAAATAACTAATCGCTACATAAGAGTGTTGGTTGTATAGTGATAGGTTAGATTTAGATAGAAAGATAAGTATGTAATTAAAATATTATTGTAAAGTATTTTTCAATGAGGTTATCTAATAAATTAACTTCTGTTTGTAATATATTCAAATAATAGTTTTTTTCTAAATACACACGAAAATATGTCCGGCACTGATAGAAAAAAACAATTTATACACTTTTGACAATCTGTATGTTAACTGTAAGGAGTAAGCTTAAATTTCTCCTAGTCTGTACATCGATTATCAATCTATAATTTAAAAAAAAACGTTTTCTAATTTCAAAATTGTTTGCTGCTTATCTGTTCGCGCATCACAAATATATAATATTTTTCTTCAGGTACCTCTCAATGGTATAATTTCCATATCATATACTTAACCAACATATTGTGGTTTTTAATATCAGTAAAAAACCCAAAATCTGCTTCTGAAATAAGCTATTCTTAATAATTATAATTATAGTGGAGTGACGCCAAGTGAGACGACTCACTATTATTGTTTTCTATATTTCCATATTTTTCAATAAGTTTCCCAGAAAGGCTAAGGCATTCGTCACAGTATTTGAACAGTTGTTCTTGGGTTAAACAACAAGTACTGAATAATATTTAAATGAACACGTATTGAAGAGACCCCAGTGTTCTTTCAGTGCTTGGGTGTAAGCCACATACATACTTAAGGAAGATTTTGATTTTTTTCAAAGAAAGCTCGCCATAATAATGGCTCACAAAATAATATTTCTAGTCGTCGTATTGGTCGCAGTGAATAGCGGTATGTTGGAAATTTCAGTTTTATATTGAGGCGAATACGAAATAATATTTAAAATTATACATAAGTGAGGATATATATAGAAAATATCCTCACGCCTCCCCACAAGGGTCCCCGAAGGGGAAGGCAGAGGTGTATAGGCAGTACCAACACACCCACTTTCCGCCAGAGATATAACGTGACAGATGGCGAGTCCATCGCCGTTACTTAAGCAAGACTATACATACGCCTTTGAATTGCTTCTCAGACGTATGCAGGTTTACTCTAGATGTTTTCCTTCACCGTGGTGTGACTAATCACTGTACTTAAGTTCAGAAAACTCATTGGTACAGTCGGGATTTTAATCGTTGATTTAATTATCACGCAATTTTGCTGCTTATTCAGGCGTGATCACCGTCTTTAAGGACCAAACATATGTGAAAATGCATCCATATGGTTATACTGTCTTATGTAAAGTAACATTTTTATTGAAAGGCAATAAAACTCAGTGTCGTATGTTGTGCGCACTATTGTATGTGTAACATCGATCACTAATAAGACATCGATGATGTGTAATAATATTTTTAAACGTATTATTTTCTTAATTTTCAGCCTTCGGCGACAATCTGTAAGTAGTTACGAGCCCCTTACGGGTAGGGAGGTAGAGTAGAGCGACATATAGTGATGGTGCTAACGCTCCTTCCTTCACACAAAGGCAGTAAAGACAAATTTGTTATGGCACCCACTTTTCGCCGGAGATTTATTATCGTCGTATTGCGAAATTTCACTTTAGTAATACAAATATCATTATTATCTTCACGCCTAGCCACGAAGGTCTTAAGGGGTGTGTATGTAGGCAGAGGTGTGTAACACACCCTCTTTTTGCCTGAGATATATTTTGTTGCTAACGTTACAGATAGCGATTCCATTGCAAAATCTCAAGCGCGATTACACATACGTAATTAAATTTCTTTTCAAATGTATACTCTCGATGTTTTTCTATACAAATATATTATTAATGCATTTATTCGATTTCCAGATTCCCGCAGGTGAGATATAAGAACAAAATTGATTAATAATCAGAAGTGTTTGGTTTTTATATGAAATAAAAATCATATATATATACACACACATAAACTTACACTAGATAATAATACTGTTCGTCTTTGTACTAATTTTAGATGCAAACTTATTTCTTATAAGGGTATTTTTCAT
Organism: Drepana falcataria; assembly: GCA_945859725.1. Lineage (NCBI taxonomy): Eukaryota > Metazoa > Arthropoda > Insecta > Lepidoptera > Drepanidae > Drepana > Drepana falcataria. The sequence continues at coordinate 10,350,392 of OX243922.1, forward strand.
ATTAGAGCCTGCGGTTTCATCCGTGCTATATTGTATTGTATATACTAATATAAAAATAAAAATTTTACGCGGGTATCATCGTATAGTATTATCGATACTCTAATGGCCTTCTATGAGCTTTGTATTGTTATTCGATTTTTTATAGAGCTTATACTACATATGCCTAAAATTTTGAGAATTTTGTAACTCACTAAGCTTGGCCCAAGCTTTCTTAAATTTACAACTGGCTCTTTGCGGTATTTCTAATGAAATTCGCTTTTGGCTGAGTCCGTTGTCTCTCGACTATTTTGACGACTCGAAGGCGATTTTGTCTTTCGTTTATTGTCGACTTTCAAGCTTGCACTCGATCTCCCTTTAGTATATACCTTTTAAATACCTATCGTAACGTACAATATGTTCAACGTTACCCCCCTATTTTTTTCTTGGTTTGGGTACCAATATTCTAGACGTTGTGAAATTATTCTTCACATTTGTAAACTCTTTAGCGATTTGATAATACAAAACTTATTGTAGGGGTAACTATGCATGACACAAATCTTAAGAATTATATTTGCAGTGGACATACACGGAGGCACTTCCACTACCGACCCTACCCAACATACCTGGTTTTCCTCCGTTCTTAAGTTTGCCCAAACCTCCTCCTCTGTTAACTCTTTCGTGGGGCCCCCAAGAACAGCAACCGAGTTTCCCCTCTGTTCCGATGCCATCCCTACCAACGGTAGATGATATAAGCAAAATACAGCCTCAACCCGGAGGATCGTATAGTGGGATGGTGGTCAGCTCCTTCAGTGGCGGTGTGAGAGATAAGGACGGCAAAATTGTCAATACTGGAGGGACCACTTTCCTGGTTAACAACAACGGAAAAGTTTTCGGTGGAGTTCGTAAGTAGATTTTTTCTTTCTTGTAGTCTATGCTCGTGCAAGAATTTTTTTATTTCAATATAAAATAATAATTATAACCTACTTCCGAAATTTGAAGATCTATCTTTTCTTTTAGTTGGCGACAAAGTTCCCAAAGAACAGACAGATAAACCGTAACTAGGAAGGTATTTTATTAGTGGGTTTTTTAATGCTAAAGGTTCTTTAAGCTTGTCGAATCTACTGCGTGTATTATTTCTGTTTCAGAAAATTTTCTGTAAGCAGCATACCCTAAGGGATTCCTTTAATATAACACATTGAATATACCTAGATACTAATTAAGATAGTCTATTTAAATCACGCAAAATGCGTTCAGGTACTTAGGTAAGTACTTAGTTTACATAGGAAATGTACAAAGATGAACATGTATTATTTTGATCGAGAATCACACTATATTTATCGAAGTATAAACATCTAAATATATATTTTTTTGCAGATGCCTGATTTTAAAATGCCAGAGGTAATTCCCATTTTTTTATTGAAAACAATAATTACGTATCGTAGTATATAGTATTTATATACAAAGTTCAAGTGTAGAATGTAAAGTAGTTTCAGAAATAAACTCTAATTACTATGTTATGGAGTGAGTAATACCACTTTTAATAATGTTGATAGTGTCTAGAGATATTTTCTAAAAAAGCGCTATTGCATCGTCATGAGGATGATTTATCATCATCATTAGTATCGATTGAAGGTCACCCTAGGCTTTCTTTGGAGCCAGCATTAAATCACTTATTTTTTTTTGCAGTTTCCCAAATTTAAAATGCCAAAGGTACAGTAACCATTTTATGATTAATGAAAGTAAATTGAATTTTAAAAATTTTATTTTCACCGAATAAATTTTTTTCTTTGTTTTTGTTGTTTCAGATGGATTTTAAAATGCCTGAGGTAAAATGATCCTATTAATTATATACAATAAAAATAAATAAGCTATAATTTGGTTTTATTAGATATTATAATATGTAGGTACATACATTTAATTATTTTCCTTTGTTACAGATGCCCGACTTTAAAATACCAAAGGTACGAATGTTAAATCATATATGTAATAATAAAAAAGGATATATATACTAAAATATACAAGTTTAAATTTTTATTATAAAATCTACTTAACCTTTATAATTTTTCTTTGTTACAGATGCCTGATTTTAAAATACCAAAGGTGGGATTGCTAAATTATATGCTAATTTTATTTATTTATTTATCTATTTTAAATAACTATAACGACTAATTTTGTAATTAGTATTTATTTTTTATTACAGCCAATAATATGAACTTACAGCTAAAACACAACACGAGCATACCTTAAATTATGCCATTATCACATGATTATATACAATTAATTAATTATGTAGTACAAGCACTTCTTTATTAATTGTCCTCTAAAAGGATAGGCACTGGTGTAACAACAACCTCTTCACAAACTTAATTGCAAATGTGACAGATAGCGAGTCCATCGCCGTTCCCCAAGCACGATTAATACATACGTCATTGAATTTCTTCCACACACGCATGCAGGTTTCCTCACGTTGTTCTACTTACCAAGCTAGTTAATATTTAACGTTAATAATTTCCAGCCTCCACAATTCGACCACGACTCGTTCAAAAAGCAATTTGAAAAACAAGAGAAGTTGAATAAAGAAATGCCAGATAAGATACATAATTACGTTCCAAAGGACAACGAGAACTTCGTAGGGATTTCAATATCCACTTCCAGCTTTTATAATAATGATAACGGTAAGGTCACATCGGGCAGTGGTATTGATGCAGTTTCCAACGATAACGGCGCTGTTGTTCAAAAAGTTGTGACCACCGGTCACAGGGACCCGTAACTTAAAACAATCAATATATATATATGTATAAATGCTAACGAATTGTATTTGAAATCAAAATGTTATTAAAAATCTAAATCATGTTTACTGCGTTAGCCCTGGACTATCAAATGACGTACAATCTTACCACCATCTGCCTCTTCACATGCTAGAATAATGATTGAAACAGAACGTGATAGTCAGACCTGTGGTTGATCATTTCAATATCTGTCAAACATTCCATTCGCCTTCTAGAAAACATTGCCTTACTCTGGAAGCAGTTATTAACAGAAACTTGACCGAGTAATATAGGTATCTACTAAAAATATCAAATAACTTCTATAGAAAAGTTCTAGAATTAAAATAAACTTTGTAATACCATAAAATTGAGAATTGGAAAACAATGCTGATTTATTTCTTATGAGTGTTATTTTTATTATATAAAATAATTATTATACATTTAGATGTAAAATATAAATAAAATATGTAAAATATATAAATATGTATGCTGCCTGCAGATTTTGTTTTCATTTCATTCATAATCGACGTTCGTTTCGTATCTATTACCTATACACCTCTGCCTACCCTTGTGGGAAGGCGTGAGAATATATTATTATTATTATTATATATTACTATATATAATTAACGTAACGAATCGAGTTAATTGCGGTCCCAGTCCCCGGAAGCCACCTCGCGAATCCTTGTGGGAGGAAATCTTCACAAAAAATGCAAGACATCAATATTATTGATGTACCGAAGATTATTTAAACTGTTATACAATGGTGATTTTGAATTTTAGTAAAATTTTGTGGATAAAAATCTTTGAAGCGTACGGAGACGCCTGCTGAACACCATGATTGCTTCATGCTATATATAGTGCCATCCACAAAGACGCGCCCCACTATTCTTCCTCATAGTTTATAGTGTAAGTGTGCAACTTTCCACAAATGTTTGAGTATTGTAGGTATACACTGATTACCTATAAGTGCACACGTTCACTACAGTTAATAGTCGGGTCATACTCCCAGAAATCCCGCGACCCCCTCGACTAGAAATTGGTGGGGCGCGTCTTCGTGGATGGCAATATTTATAGTCTGGACAAGTAGGTATTATATTGTAGACTTTGATCGGGAAAAACCAGATCAATAGCACCAGGTCTACCACCATGTTATTATTGCTATACCATATCGAAAAGGAGCTACACTGAAAATCACGACGCCTATCATTTTGTGAAAAGCAACGATGTATCTTGCATTGGAACTTCCCTAGGTTAGGTTACCTCGATGTCGTTTAATAATTATACTTGTGGATGGAAACATTTTACGGCAAATACAATAACTTAGGTACTTATTATATATATCCTCACGCCTTCCCACAAGGGTCCCCGAAGGGGTAGGCAGAGGTGTATAGGTAATACCCACACACCCACTTTCCGCCAGAGGTATATTAGGTGCCAACGTGACAGATGGCGAGTCCTTCGCCGTTTCTCAAGCACCATTACGCAAACGTTTTTGATTTTCATCTCAAACGTATATAGTTTTCGATGTTTTCCTTCGCCGCAAAGCTCTTGGTGTGACTTATCACTGTACTTATGTTCAGAAGAACTCACTAGTACAGTCGGGATTCGAAGAAGCAATCTTTGTGTTGCAGGCAGCTATTCGAACCACTCGGCCACCACGGATTCTAATGCAAATACAAACTGCAGTAATCGTATGCATGCTAATCCAATTTTAATTATTATTAAAAAAAAACGGTATGCGACTGAAAGCGTGAAGCAAAGCTAGTGCAATAATACATAGAAGGCAGTAGGTACTAATGTAACAAAACATCTGACTTGCATCCACGTCATGATCAAAATTATCTATTTACTAGTTATGAAATTAAACCGTCTGTTTTTTTTTAAACCAAAAGTACCTAGTTACGGTAGGTTCGTATAAATATACGATACTTATAACAAAAACACATGTATGTTGTTTGTTTGTGCCGATTGTCTTTTCTCTCAGAAATCTCCGAAACTGCTGGACTGATTTAGACCTTATTTTGCTAGCAGCTAATGATATAAGAAGTAACTTAAGGCGTATTTGTATTGATCGTATATAATATGTATCATAAAATTTTCATAAATATAAATTTAACACAAGTAACCGCCGACTAGTCAATAAAAGTAGTAGTCAATAAAGACAAAACCAACTAACGTCATCTGTTTCAATTGATCGTTATGTTTGGAAGATACCTTTCTGGAAACTCACACGGCTATAGATAATATTCACGCGTATTGTTCTCATTGTTACAGATTAACCAAATAATTAAATTGTTCTCTGAGTAAATGACGACCTATGGAAAAACAAAGAAGTATCAGCCATAATTTTAGCACTGACTATTGAAATTGTAATTTTTCTCATTACCATAGCAGCTTAGTCTTCAACGTTTCAACCTAAACAATACGATGGGATTTTCCACAGTGGGGATGTTGTAACCGACCGACAAACCGTCGATGATGGAAGTGTAGGGTTATTTATTGTTATTGATGATACCATATTTATAATAAGGTTAATGAAAACATTCGAATAACTCAGGAATAATAACACCGTGCAAACATAAACATGAGTCGAGTAGTTTTAGTCAAAGGCCAAGACATTTTTTTTTCAAGCACATGTGTGGTAAGCGCTTTCTGCTCCGTATGACCATCATTCGCTCATTACTAATCTTGCTAATATATTATCGGACTCTCAAGGACGGGAACGTTAAGAGTACTCGAAACCGACGAGCATGTATGAAGAGACTGATGAATGTGGACGAAGCGAAAGAGGTATGTAAGTCTAGAGAGAACTGGCGCTCTATACTCTCTGCCTACCCCGTTAGGGACTCGGCGTGATGATATGTATATATATTTTCGAACCCTTCTGAAAGAACTCTATGTTGTTCAAACGCTATTTTTTTTTGGGGTTCAACCACGAAGTGTTTTCTTGACTTAAGTAACCTACAATAGTTGAATTATACAAAGAGATGTGCCGTAAATGAAAACATCTTGTGTATATTCTTTCTTCTATTTGTGTAAATTCAACGTGTATGCTAGAGGGACGGTGACGGACTCGCTATCTGGGTCATTTCATACTTGTTATCTTTTTTCCAGGTTATCAAATAATTCATGACTGCGAGTGGTTTAGTAGCTTTGCCGTATAGCTTAGGTGTTATTCACTGAATCACTGAATGTTGTCTTTTTAGCTTGCAACTATAAGTGGTTGCATGCTATTGTATGCAAAATATGAGTAGCGCGAATGTTCTACACATGTTTTGAAATATAGTTGGCGTCATTACGGCTACGCGAAACAACCGCTTTAGTACCTTGTATAAATAAACTAACTCAAATCAGTGCAAATTTTTATCGCTTCTCTTTTCAGCCCAACCTCCTCTAAATTTGAATATGAATATTTTTTTTTTATCTCGACCACACGAAGGTCATTGTGGACAATATATAAAGTGCCAAATTTTTCTTCAGTTTCATACCGTTTCAAGACTTCAAACTTGTACTTAGTATATTGACGAAATTTACAATTCAATAACATGTCGAAGTTTACTATTGTTCTTGTGGTCGTAGCATTCATCTACTGCGCAAGTGGTAGGTATTCTCTTTTGTTATTCTGAATATTATTTACCACCGCTCATGGACTTTTTACCCTGGGAATCGATCTGCCCGCATGGCTCTAAGTACAATTTGCTTTATGTCAGTTTGATGGCAAACTAGTACGCGTTCCTTGACGCTTGTAACAACACCGAGGATATTGCTCCCACCTGAGAGCTGTGCTCTCTAGGGAATTCCTGAACGGAGGGTTAATTCCCCAGTCCCAAAGTTCGCAGGAGGAAATTCCTTTGAAACCGCATAATATGAGACCTGTTTGGTTCTTAGTTATGAGGATATGAAGTCTTTGTCGATGTCGAAATTGCAATTCCCGTTGTTCCATACGATGCTTTGTAATGATACATGTAGGCCAAGGAGCGGTCATTAACGCTGATTTGAAGGGTGTTGTGGGTTGTAAAGTAGCTGCATACTAGATGTGAGTCTAGAGAGAACTGGCGTTCTATACTCTCTGCCTACCCCGTTAGGGACTTGGCGTGATGGTATGTATACTAGATACCATAGATCGCTGCCTAAGTTTACCGACATGCTACAGCACTCTAGGGTTACAACTCCGAAGAGGCTTAGATTATCAGACTTCACAATCTTTAGGCTTGCATAGAAATCATCACTAAGCTTAATAGTACAATCTAACATATCATATTGAAAAACCCTTATATTTAATAAAATATGATGTCACGTCTTCACACAAGAGGTGTAAACCCCACTGCTCGCCGAAGCTATATCTAAGTGCCAACGGAGCAGATGGCGAGTCCATTCCCGTTTCTCAAGCATTGCAAAAATGTGACTCAGGCCCTTTAATTTGTATTTCTAAATTCTAATGTATGCACGTGCACTTGCAATTTCAGCCAACCCTGTCTCGCAAGTCTTCGGATTGGGAAGGTGAGTTTAAACAACCTTTGACTAATTACGCTAGACGTAGTAAACTGCGCAGTTAATAGCAGCCTATGAATGCTTGCGTATAGCCAATGCTACAAAATTATGTCTCAAGTTCTTCTTTAGTATATAACTTGGGATGACTTCTGAAGTTCCCAAGGATGAGAATGTTAGGAGTGCTCACAATAGGCGAGCACTAATGAAGGTTTCTGAAAAAGGTGGAAGAAAGAAGGAATACTAGACAGCCTACTAGTTCTCTATATTCTGCCTCCACCTCAATGATCGGGACTTTATGCTATATGCTAATATCCCTATGTTAGGTAAAGTTAGGTTGGTAAGAACTCGTATCAACTAGAAAAAGTTGTAAGTTTTACACATATAGTTAGTATGTGTAAACGAAGTTTCTACCGAAGCATATCATTGTGTTGTTTATGCCAATTTACGGTTTATTCTTTGTGTTTTTCTTTTTGGTTTCAGCTTCGGCAACTCATTTCCAAAATGGGCTGACATTAGCTATGTAAGTATTTAGTTACATAGTCTATAAGTTTTAAGAGAGTTAATGTATAAGGGGTTTCCCGGTCGAATTTGGAGCTGCCCGACTGGGTCAGAACCTCCACTTTAATAGAAGTCCGTAGCCAAATAACATAAGTTATTTTGGTATTACACTTCATTCATCGCGTCCTGCGCGAGTCAAGTTATATTTCGGTATCGTGAGCGTAAATAGGCTATAGTTACCGCTTCCTATCATCGAAAATAAATATAACGAATTAGTTGGTTTTATTTTCGATTTTAACATGTTCTATGTATTCATCCAGCACATAATCTATCTCTGTGTAAATTTTCATCAAATTCAAATTTTATAGTGTTTTCCGAGAAAGAGAAACAATTTATTAGTTTACAAACTTTCGCAGTTACTAAACGTGCCCGGCGGCTTTACCCGCGTAAATTTGATAACAATTTGATTTTATTACTCAAAAAAAAAAATTCGAAGGAAATTCTGCCCATTAAAGTTTAACGTCTTTCCAGAACTTCCCCTCTGACGGAAAACCCCACACTCACAGCGTAGTGGTCACCAATGCTCAGACCGTGGATGAAAATGGGAAGACACAGCAAAGCGGCACTATCCTGACCAATACAGATGGACAGAAGAAAGTATTTAACTTTTAAACCATGTGTTTAAAAAACTTGCAAATCCGCAATTTTAATCAATAAACCCCAAGACAGGATTTTATAACACTTTCCTTCAGTTTTACTTCTGTAATAGGGAATAATATATGTCCCATAATATCTATGAACTCACATAAATGTAGCCTTTTGTTTCGCTTGAGAGTCCAAACTTAGTATATATTTATAAAGCCGCCTGTGGAAATTCAGGAGTAACTTAGGCTAGTTTCTCCTGAATTTACATGCTATACAATTGTTTATGAAACGTAATCTTTAAGGCAATAAACTTTATTATCATTATTATAATGCTTAGTTGGTGGTTTATTGATCATAATCGTGAATATTCTTCTCCACAGCTTTGAATTGTAAATCTCGTTTTCATTCAAAATTATTGCTAAAATAGCGATGCAATGTTCAATGGATCTTCGATGTTTATTCGTACTTTAGAAGTATGTATTAAATGAACGCGCGTTTCAAAATGTCTTTCATTTCACGTCTATATTGAAACTAGCACCGCCGCCCGGTTTCACCGGCCTCAAATTTGATTTCGATCGTTTTTATTACCGAATAGAATATATCCTGCATTAATCCATCTAATAATTTGGCACTGTGCCAATGTTTATCCAACTTCGTTCTGGCTTTATTGAGTAACAAACATATTAAGACAAACTTTCGCATTTATAATGTTATGGTTGGATTTGGTATCTTTTTGAGTCATGGTGTCCAGTGGGAGGTTTCGATCCCTTGGTCGCTTACAGGAAAACCGTACATACGGCGCATACTTATCCTTCATAAACATATTATTGTCACGTAGCGTATTATAAATACATACATACATGGGGGAAAAACAACTCGCGTCACTTTAGTCACAGATCGGGTGACAGTGACCTAAGGTAAAGAAAAACTGCAAAAGAGTTTGATCGCCCACACAATACGCATCCAAATAAATTCCTCACAACTTCCCACAAGGGTCCCCGAAGGGGTAGGTAGAGGTGTATAGGGAATACCCACACACCCAGTTTCCACCAGACATATATTTTAGGTGCCATATATATTCAAATAAACTAATATCATGATATTTGATGGGTGATAAAAAAAACACAAATTAAACATAGTTATAGGAATTACTTACATGTTAATATGCGTAAGTATATGTATAGGCAAAAACATCCAAGACAAAGCAACAAGTATTTGTGTTCAATGCACAAATACTAGTCCAGGAGCCAGTGACAGATTTTCATGACCAAGTCCCTCCCAATTGAAAATTCGTGAAATGCATTAGGGACTTATACTATGAATACTCGCGACCGTCAGCTGCGACTCCATGGGTGGGGCGGGCAGTGGCAGCTTCCCACGCATGGAGAAAAAAAAGGTTATTTCAGTAATTTCCTCCCATTTGAAATTTGGTCAGATTATAGTTAACCTAGTATTTTGAAGGAAAAACAAAGTCAGCTGGCCATAACATGGTAGATTATACGTCAGCTGACTGCTTGAACATGAAAAAAAATGTATATATTTTCAATGATTTCCTCTCAACAAAAAATTTACCTGGTGATCGTTTATTGAATTTTTTCGTTCGTATACTATGAATGAAAATTAATGTCAGCTTGCTGTATCTCAGTGGAAAGTTTGTCAGCTGGTACCTTGAAAGGTGTAACGCAGCAGCATCTATCACTTAACGAATCTTATCACCATGCGAATCAGAACTGTACAAGCAATATTTAAGGGCGTGTTACATTGCACAAATTTGGTCTCACACTAACCTTAAAGTTCCAACAACTGAAGAACCTACAGACTATGGTTGGGAAGAAATAGATAACCGACATGAATTTGATTGGTTTTCTGGGACTCAGTTACCAACGTCGATTGAGGAGATAACCATTCAGCCTGAAAAAGGTATCAATTCTTTTTTAATTCTTTCTTATGATCATGTTTTACTATACACGCGGTCTAATTTTTTTTTCCATCTTTTCACAGATGAGGATAATGAAGACATGATCGCATCTAACTCTGACAGCGACTCTGACAGTGAATCAGAGAGAGATGAAAGTGACTCAAGCCAAAGCGAGAATGAAAATGATTGATTTTCATTGTTATTTTTAAGCAACTCATGAAAATAAAAGTTAATTAATTAAAAATATATGCTACAATAAATTATTCATTAATCAATTTACTCTTACCAACATTTCCTCCATCATCACCATCATATTTGTTATCAAAACAGTCAAATCAAGCATACTGACGAATAACTTAAGAAATGTTATTTCCTCCCGGACGAAAATTTATAAGAGGATTGTTAATATACTCTAGTAAATAATGAAAGAAATCAGCTAGCTGTAAGTCAAGGGAAAAGTCGTCAGCTGATAAGATTCAGTAGGTGATAGATGCTGCTGCGTTACACCTTTCAAGGTACCAGCTGACAAACTTTCCACTGAGATACATCAAGCTGACATTAATTTTCATTCATAGTAGTATATAAACGATCACCAGGTTAATTTTTAGTTGAGAGGAAATCATTGAAAATATATATTTTTTTTTTCATGTTCAAGCAGTCAGCTGACGTATAATCCACCATGTTATGGCCAGCTGACTTATTTTTTCTTTCAAAATACTAGGTTAACTATAATCTGACCAAATTTTAAATGGGAGGAAATGACTGAAAAAACCTTTTTTTTTCTCCATGCGTGGGAGGCTGCCACTGCCCGCCCCACCCATGGAGTCGCAGCTGACGGTCGCGAGTATTCATAGTATAAGTCCCTAATGCATTTTACGAAGTTTCGCTCGAGAAGAAATAATTGACCGAAATTGTACCTGGCTCCCGGACTATACGTTTTTTGGAAGCAAACTTGCGATCTCAAGCTTCGCGGTCAAGAGCTCATGATTATCACTTCACCCTAACCAACTAGTATCTCCGAATGGGTAGCCAGAGGTGCATTAAGAGTATTTACACCGGATTTAAACAAAGGTGAACGCGGGACGAAAAGCGAGTCCGTCGCCGAAGCTCAAGTACGCAAATGGTGAAAGTCATGTGATAAATCAAACTGCCGAAATTTTAATGAGCAAATATTTGTTTTACATGCGACTAGTAAATCCACTCAGCCAGCACGGCTTCACGGATTTTTACCTTACTGTTTGACCAAACAATTAAGGTGAGACAATGCCAATATTATCTGACGTATGTTGCAAAGAGATATGACGTAAAGGCCACTGTATTTTTAGTAAGCCAGTAAGCCTTTCTTCGAAATCCCATTCATTACTGAATACAATGTACCCACAAAATAACCTCTCTTTTAAAATGTCTCAAAATCTTCTTAAAATTATAAAACAAGCATAACGAAAGAGATCACCTCATACACTATAATAGAAATTCCGCCGCTGCGTCTGTCTGTCAACGATAAACTCAAATACTACTAAACTGATTTCCATACGATTTTCACTAATTGAGTTATTGTTTCATGTGAAAGGTTTAGACGTAATAATTAATTCGTAAAGTTTATGAGTAAAATGGTTGAAATGAGCTAATGCGATCTTAAGACAGAAAATACTTTCAGGCATAATATTTGCCGAAGCCAGAGCGGGTAGCTAGTTATAAATAAAATTATGCCAATGCGTACAATTTCTCGCCCGCATACGATCTAAAATTGCTTAAATAGATAATTAAAGTGGTTCACTTTTCTAGTAAGTATTTAATAGTATAAAAATGTTTTGCCTTTTTGACATGGGTTTTCCAATCTCCTTTTGCTATCTCACGTATAGGATGTTATTATTGATCTTGTTTATAGAATCTCGTTTAAAGTGTTAGGACAATTACTCGGGTTATAATGAATTCGCGAAACAAGTATTAGTGGGTGTGATGTCGGAATGTCTAAACAAGATTCCGCGATGCACTGTCCTATCTGACTATTGAAATGAAGAACGTAAATAACTGCATAAAGATGCATTTGAGGTTTTTCCAAATTCGTCAATGATGCCATTATCAAATATTAGTATGGGATCGTTTGTTCACAAATGGTTTGATAAGTACTTCGTATACGTTCGTATAGGGTTGTCCCGTACCCAATTCAATCGTATTTCTATGGGTACTTGTCATAGCTTAATCCAGGAAAGTGTAGAAAGGGTCATCAGATATTTTGTGTTTATCGTGTTATTTCTTCGAATATGAAGGATTTTATTCGATAAGGGTAAAAAGTGAAATTAGAACACTAATAGAAACTAAACAACTTTAGAAAAGTTAGTTTATGACTACACAAATATATATTTATGAATAAATGTGAAAGTAGGAAAGTTTGTAAGCAGTGAATAAAATATCTTTGACTCTTCGAGGAATGGCAGTCCAGGTAGACAGGAGACAAGTTGGTCTCATTTGTCATATTTTTGGCATAGATCTCACTATATTAAAATCAGTAGCCCCCAAATATCAGACAAGGCGGCTCACACCATTGCCTTTTTTAAGATAAAGCGTAAAATGTGAGATTCATAACTTTGTTTACCAAACTAGAGGCTGAAAACTGAGAATTATACCAATATCAATGTAGTTCTCGTGTAGACTTAATTACGCGGAAGTTGATATTGTTTTAAGCTCCATTCGCCTCAGAATCCACGAATACTTATTTTTATTGTGGAATGTCAGTCTCATTCAATTAGAGTTAATACTTAGGGGTCAATATCATTAATAGTAGGTCGAGACGTAGCGTGCTACGCCGTAGGTCAGGGGCCTTACCGTGATGAGCTATTGCCATCATTATTTAAGAGAGCAAGCCCGACAATCCAGTGCATGATATGCATCTGACGCATATTAGGCAATAGATTTAAATGACTAAAGACTACAATTGAATACTTTAATGACCTTGAAAATCAAATTAATATGATGATCATTGACAACATATTTTTATCATCAAATATTGTCGATATAAATATTATAGAAAAGCTGTTAAAAAACCTTGAATCGTAGTTTGGTGTTTTTACTTGTCAAAAAAAATATATACAATCGATTGGTCTCGTGACCTTTTGACAAAATTGATTTATATTAAAACCTGAAACAAATGTAAGCCCATAAGAATGCGTTATCACAAAACCCATGTTTACTTCATTCCCGATAAAGGTTAAATGGTAGCTAAAAGCAATTGTGCTGTTAGAAGTACGGCATTTGGACGCCGTAGCTCCGTCGCGACGGTCACATATCGTGAACATTTGTTTATGTTTATTGAATATATTAACAATATGTCAAAATTCGGTATTGCGTTGCTGCTAGCAGTTGCGATCTCTGCCCAAGGTAAGCAAGGAACACGATTTTCTTGTTGGTATTAACGAAAAAAGAATATTAATTCGCAATTTGGATTCGCAAGAATGTAGTGTGGTGTATTCAAAGTTTATGGCGATTTGTTGTTTTCGTTTCCTTAGTATCCGTGTTAATAGGAAATTGTTGAGAAAAACTTACTATTGGTGCAAATGCAATTAGACTTTAACACAAATTATAAGTTGTTATGTACGCCTTACAAATAAATTATCTTTCTGCTAAATCAACATTAGAAAAACAAGTGTAAACTATCACAGACAGATGATGATGACCAAGACACAGACATCCTTAACAGACCAAGTTTACACGCGTAAACAATGAAGACCTTGGCAGTAGTTGGCAGAAGAATTTCGTTTCGTTAATTCCAATTACCTGCGGAGGAACTGGCCGTAACGTATCACGATACGATGGGCTCTTTCGTCTTACTTAGCTACACGCGTTTCCCTTAACCTGTTCCGGTAGCTTGCTATTAGTTCTATCGCAATGAAAACATGCGAAAACATTTCATTGTCATTGTCATATAAATGGTTCTAGATATCGAATAGGGCGAACAGAATCTTTACCTATATATATTATCTAGAGGCAGATGCTTGCTACTTGCGTTATTTTTGCGTCGTGTTTGAAACTTTGCAATGTTTAAGGAGTTTATTCATTAGATGACAGAACACTGGGCTTTAAATCAGTAGTCACGGCTATATTAGAAGTAATATGGATTTATCCATACTATGTTGATATAAAAACAAGTGAAAAATTAAAAAAAGCGAAGGTATCTTTGTGTTTTGTTTCTTCACGTATTAACTTACATAACTAGATGATTTTTTATCAAGGAATCCCTCACGAGGTAGGAGTATACTGAGCCAGTAGAGCCCCAGTAAAATTAGAGTCTGAAATTCATATTTAGGCTTTTGTTAAGTTTTTTTTTTTAATAATCAACCAATAAGTTTTTAAGCGGGTCGAGTTGCGGGTAAAGGGCCCCAGTTCCATATGAATTGTATCTCTGTTGGATGGGAACTCATAGGTAGCTTCTTCTGGTGGTCTAATGAAACAGAGAGGAATGCCTACACAATATTTGGCATAAGCGATGGTCAGGCTTTTTTTTTCCTGTATTGTATAACATTTTGTTTTCTAAATGTTGACTTAAGTATTAAAAATAAGGAACAAAAAATAACGAATCTCAACGTATAAATTATAGTACCTATCAACATTTGATTTAAATATATATATATAATTATTTGTCTACGTATATTGTCGGTCGAGCCTGTTTGTTTGTTGCAAATTATTAATATTAATCTGCTTGGATTTTATACAGAAAAATTACGTTCTAAATACCTAAATCAAATTAATTGTGAAACGATCGAAGACGATCACTTTGAAATGCATGAAACGAGCGAGAATGTATGAAGAGACTGATAAATATGTATGAAGCGAAGGAGACCAGTACTTTCTATTCACAAGGGAGAATGTGGACATAGCAAACGACACCAAGTGGTGATCTATTTTCTTCTCAACCTCTACATTAAATGGCGTGATGATATGAATTAATTTCCTAATTTTATTTGAGTAAAATAGTAATTTGATTGACTGCTATTAGTTTTGTGCTGTTCCAACTTCAAAGCTATTTTTAAATGTATTATTATTTCAGCTACGCTAGAGATGAAGTTCAGTTTCGAGTTTTTCCTTATTTACACACCCGTAGGGCTCTTAGTATCTTTTGTCGAAAAAAAAAATGCCCTTTTCTGGGTGTCTATGGGAAATTCGAGCGACTTACAAATTCCCAAGTCGAAGTCACGTAAGCGAGCCTAGTGATAAAGCAAACTTTGCATGTGTAGATACCGGCTGCGTCACGGTCAACAAGAGATCAGTTGGCCTCAATCAATCTATTCCAATAGATTTTGCACATCTCATTAAAATCTTCACGTGCATTATTATTACTACTAGCTTATGCCCGCGGCTTCGCCCGCGTGCAGTTCGAAAAAGTAGCTTATGTATTTTCCTGTTAGAATCAGTTCAGCCGCTATGCCGTGAAAGAGCATCATACTTTATAATAATAAATAATATAATATAATAATAATAATAGTTTTATTTCAGTCACATTGGCAACCATAAAAAATACATCAATCGATTTAACACGTATACACACAAAAACACTAATTCTACTATTAGAAATTCTACTATTAGAAACTAGAATGTTCGAGATTAAAAAAAAAAGTAGCATAGTAACCTAGGAATAGGACATACCTATTCCTAGGTATAAGCCATCACCATTTCAACTTTCAGCCAAATCTGTTCAGCCGTTTTGCCGTGAAAGAACCGCAAACATCCAAACTTACATACATACATATCATCACGCCAAGTCCTTAACGGGGTAGGCAGAGAGTATAGAGCGCCAGTTCTCTCTAGACTTACATACCTCTTTCGCTTCGTCCACATTCATCAGTCTCTTCATACATGCTCGTCGGTTTCGAGTACTCTTAACGTTCCCGTCCTTGAGAGTCCGATCTATTTGATCCAGGTAGTTGGAACGTGGCCTTCCTCTGCCTCTTCTTGCATACACCTTTGCTTTGTATATCTGTTTCGTCAATCTTCAATCAATCTTACAAACCAAACTTACAAACAATCAATCCAAACTTACAAACTTTCACATTTATAATATTAGCAAGATAACTATAACCATGTTTCTTGGAAATTATATTTATACGTAGTTTACATGAGACTGGGGGTGAGGCACCCATTTAATAGCTTTGGATATCTATGTAAGTATATTTCTGTTGTGCATGTGTTTGTAACTGAACACCTCCTAAACGGCTGAACCGATTTTAATGAAATTTTCATTGTGTCTTCAAGAGGAATCGAGAATGGTTTATACCTAATACACTAATACTACACAGAAACTAATACACTAATACCAATTTGAGTCTAAGTTTATGTACTTATTGCGACAAAACGAGTTTCAATATGCATGAAATTTGTGTACAATTACCAATTGTCGATAGTTTCAATGAATCATTTTTAATTTATTGGCTTTAAATATCTTGACTTTTCTTATAAGTTGCCGTATAATATACATATATACACAGATTAACATAAATCACTGATACAATTTCTCATCGAAATCAAAGCCGGTGAATTTGAATGATAATATGTCGATACCATTGAATAGGTTAATGGGAAAAATTACGAGATCACGTGTTTTTTGATGTTTGGTTGATAAGTCAACACGTGCTATTTCCATTGAAAACGTATCTAACTTGTTAAAGCCACTAAAAAGACAGACTTTTGTACGCGGACAGCTATATTGCGTAGTCAACTACGTAGAGCTACAGTTCGAGCAGTTGCCTGCGACACAAAGATCGCAAGTTCGAATCCCGACTGTACCAATGAGTTTTTCTGAACTTAAGTACAATGATTAGTCACACCACGAGCTTTACGGTGAAGGAAAACATCGAGAGGAAACCTGCATACGTCTGAGAAGAAATTCAAAGGCGTATGTATAGTTGTGCTTGAGTAACGGCGATGGACTCGCCATCTGTCACGTTGGCACCTAATATACCTCTGGCGGAAAGTGGGTGTGTGGGTATTACTTATACACCTCTGCCTACCCCTTCGGGGACCCTTGTGGGAAGGCGTGAGGATATATTATATATATATATATATATATATATATTATTAGCTCGTTAGGAGTCGGTATTATTATACGACGCCAAGAAGCTTCCATCCCAGTTGAGGTTTTCCTGAAGAATACAGAATGTTCTTCAAGGGAGCGGTGATCGCTGACTATGAGGCCCGTAGGCTTGTTTGCCGGTGTGTGTTAGAAAGCGAGACGGAAAGGTACGATACTACAAAACAAATAAGAATGAAAAACGTTCTAAGTTGCAATTTGCCTAAAAAGCTGCTGTATTGAGAAAGTTACATACGTGGAGAATCTACATGTAGGACCTATTCATTTATATGTACGTATCTTTGTTATTAAGTTTATATGTACATACTAGTTGTCCCGCCCAGCTTCGCTTGGATGAAAAATTAAATTTCCTGAAACACGATCGCAGCGCCACCTATCGGGTCCAATTGCGAATCTAAACCATTCTCGAATCCCCATGAAGACACACAGAAAATTTCATTAAAATCGGTCCAGCCATTTAGGAGGAGTTCAGTGACATACACACTCACAGAAGAATTATATATATAAAGATATATTCGTTTACATATGTTCGTTTGTGGAATATACCCAAAATATTGTATTTAACAATTTATTTTATTTGTTTTATTGCATCGTCGTGATGATATATTCACAATATCCTGTAACTTCTAACTGTAACCAGTTGTTCTATTTCCTGAGATATCTTGTATTAAAGGGAGTACAAGCGCAACTTGTAGAACGAATAAGCAGATGTCTCATTCATCACTCGAGAGGATCCAGTGTAGCTATTGCTCACGTAGATTGTGGAGCCAAATCTGGTGAACTACCTTTAACAAAAGTTTCCTCTTCAGGTGCACCAACCACTGGCGATGAAATAACAGCAGCAGCAGCTGCCGGTAACTGGGAAGAAGTCAAAAGACTGTAAGTATAGAACCACCTAGATCAAAACCATTGATCACTCAAGGATTGGAATGTCAAAAGTACTCGAAATCGGCGATTAAGTGAAAAAGGTCTGAAAGTCGAGATGGACTTGGTGCTTTCTTTCTCTGTCTGCCTACCCCGTGAGAATAGCGTCATGGTGTATGTAATTTCTAAATTCCTTAAAATGTTTTCAAAGTTTGCTAGTGAGCTTTTTAAGATTATGTTAACTTCATAATTAATCATATATGATTGGAGTAATTGAATATATTTATGTAAATCTTCATTTGTTTGTTAATTTACTTTATTTTTTACTCACATGATACCTTTCATTGTCATCATCATCGTCGTGCCTTTAACATTACACACGAGAAAATATATGTAGGGTACCTATATAGGAGCAACCAATCCCAAATCCATAAAATATTTTTTCGTTGGCATTAATTAATTCGAAAAACCTCCATGGTTTATTTCAATGCTATTATTACGTTGCTTTTAAAATAATTGTTTATAATATTTAGACGATTGATAAATAACATGAGAAAAATATAGTTCTTATGTATTTACACACAAAACTCTCCTTTATTAGAAGTAAATATTACACACAAAACTCTCCTTTATTAGAAGTAAATATTGTATTTATTCATTGTAACAACATAAGAATTTAATTTCAATTTATTACAGAATACAAACTGGTTTTGGACATAAAGACGTATTTAAGGTAAGTCTCTCTTTTTATCTTAATCTATAAAAATAGCATTGTTTAATATAATGAACTTTGAAAGTTAACTATATGAGATTGCATTACAAAATGACAAAATATTTGTCATAAGTATACTTATAAAATTTCTTAAGATTTTATCACTGTACTTAAGTTCAGAAAAAACTGAACTTAAGTACAGTGATTAGTCACACCACGAGCTTTACGGTGAAGGAAAACATCGAGAGGAAACCTGCATACGTCTGAGAAGTAATTCAAAGGCGTATGTATAGTCGTGCTGGAGTAACGGCGATGGACTCGCCATCTGTCACGTTGGCACCTAATATACCTCTGGCGGAAAGTGGGTGTGTGGGTATTACCTATACACCTCTGCCTACCCCTTCGGGGACCCTTGTGGGAAGGCGTGAGGATATTATTTTTATATTATAAGATTTTATCGTAAAACCAACTTCTAATTGTCTTTGGTAAGCAAAAATGTAGGGCAATAACCATTTATTTCCACACCACTAATTATCGTGGCAAACACGCACGCAGCCCGCCTGATGGTAAGCAACATCAGGAGTATCGCTCGCGCACTGCCGAGCCTGTTTTGTTTCTATGTATTTGTTTATAATGAAATGTTTTTCCTTTAGCCACTGTCTTCGGGCAGCGTTAGAGATCTGAAGCCTTCTCCAGGCGGCCAGGTGTACGGAGAGGCGCAGTACACTTTCCATACCTCGTCCAACATCAATGGTCAGACGTCGGAGAAAAGTGGTGGTCATAGAGTGGTCAACGACAACGGGAAAGTCTCCGAATACGATATTAACCCTAGTATATAAGTAAAAAAGAGTTTAGTATATTAAGTTATTTACACGGCCTTCTGACCTAGTGGTCACCTGACTGCTAAGCTCGGGGTCTCGGGTTCGATTCCTCTCGAGATAACACGAATATCCATCTTGGTCTTGATTCCTGAGCATTTAATTATATGTCTATCTATATGTTTATCCTAATCACTTTAAGACTAGATTAAAATCGAGGATAACGTTAAAAGAGTTATTTGATGTATTCATCCAATTATAGATGAGAACAAACCGACTAGATCATGATTCCAGCGGACAACGACGGTCCCGATACACAAATGTTCTTAATAAATTCAACTTTGTAAAATGATTTTTTATTATAGAGGAAATCGTACCACAAATCAATGAAAAAATATTCTTACGAGATTGCGAGGTGGCGCCATATTAATTGAGAAAACACACGTCTTTATCTGTACCTCTAAGAAACCACATAATATAGAATAATATAAAACTGGATATACTTGATTTTTTATTGTTATGTTTTAAAAAATAGTGTTATGTTATTAGTGTGTATCGTTCTAGCTCAAAGTTATTGAATCTTTGGATGTCCCAAAGTTTATGTGACCGTGTGTGGAGATTTTATAATCTTAAGAGTTCTAAGATTATCGAAATTTTATACAGACTTGTGCGGTTTATACTATAGTATGGAAATTTTATCAATCTGCTTTGCATCAAACTCCATAATTCGCCAATATATCTGTCATTAATTAAGGTAAAAACTAAAGTCGCCAAGTAGGTATTAGTTGTTGGAAAACCTTAATAGTGACAAATACTTGAATATAATATAGTACAACAGCCGTGGTGGCCGAGTGGTTCGAGCAGTTGCCTGCGACACAAAGATCGCAAGTTCGAATCCCGACTGTACCAATGAGTTTTTCTGAACTTAAGTACAATGATTAGTCACACCACGAGCTTTACGGTGAAGGAAAACATCGAGAGGAAACCTGCATACGTCTGAGAAGAAATTCAAAGGCGTATGTATAGTTGTGCTTGAGTAACGGCGATGAACTCGCCATCTGTCACGTTGGCACCTAATATACCTCTGGCGGAAAGTGGGTGTGTGGGTATTACCTATACACCTCTGCCTACCCCTTCGGGGACCCTCGTGGGAAGGCGTGAGGATATATTATTATTATTATATATATTATATATTATAATATAGTAAACTATCTGAGCTCCGTGGTTTCGCCCGCATTAAATTTATATATTAATACTGCAAGGGCCGCTCCCTTGCAGTATGTATTAATTAATAAATTTAATGCGGTTGGGTAGTGCCTCATGATATACAGTAACTTCTATATTCGTCTAAAAAGGTTTACCGCGACATGCTAGTGTCATACCTAAAGAGTGTGACATTGATAGATTTATCGACGTCATAAGTATTTGTCATTTAAATGTCTGTATTATTATATCACTCGTTAAATGTTAAGCAAGTCATAAATATAAAATAGTATTTTAAGGAAATGAAGCGGGAGTAATAACAATCCAACAATTTTGACATTATGGCACATATGTTGTGTACTTATAGGAAACTAGCTGTCCCGCCCAGCTTCGCTCGGGTGAAAAAGTTAAATTGCCCGTAACACGATCGCAGCGCCACCTATCGGGTCCAATTGTAAATCTAAACCATTCTCGAATCCACCTTAAGAAAGGGATAGCTTCGCACGGGTGAAAAAGTTAAAATTCCTAAAACTCGATCGCAGCGCCACCTATCGGGTCCAATTTAATATAGCCTATGTTACTCGGGGATAATGTAGCTTTCCAAAGGTGAAAGAATTTTTGAAATCGGTCCAGTAGTTTCGGAGCCTATTCATTACAAACAAACAAACAAATCTTTCCTCTTTATATATTAGTATAGATAAGAATGAAGAAACTGTGATTGTTATTAGCGAAATGTGACGTCATTAAGTGAATAAATGATGACATAATATTGTTGTTTAATTGTACGCAGGTATAAAACCTTACCTCAAAATATGGTCAAAGCACTGAATAGGGTTATCCTCTTGGTTGATCCTATTCTGGCACACGTTAAAAAAGATTTAACTGCTAACGCTTCTGCCAATCCCACTTTTAAGGAAGAAGTAAGAATCTTTATACGTATGAGTGCTAATTTTCTACTCTAGACTTTTCTTTTTTGAGTAGTTTAATGCATATTAAGGATCGAGAATCTGGGACTTTTTGAGGAAGGAGTGACAACATACTTATAAAACATAATAAATATAATAATAATAATAATATATCCTCACGCCTTCCCACAAGGGTCCCCGAAGGGGTAGGCAGAGGTGTATAGGTAATAAATACCCACACACCCACTTTCCGCCAGAGGTATATTTGGTGCCAACGTGACAGATGGCGAGTCCATCGCCGTTACTCAAGCACGACTATACATACGCCTTTGAATTTCTTCTCAGACGTATGCAGGTTTCCTCTCGATGTTTTCCTTCACCGTAAAGCTCGTGGTGTGACTAATCACTGAGTGATTTTGACCTGACTTGAGTTTTTCTGAACTAATAAATAATATATATAATTTTATAGCTATATATCTATAGCTACCTATAATGGTATATTTTTATACCACAATTTGCCATGATATATCCCGCATCCTTCTATTTATATCTACTTACTACAAAGCTAGCAAAGAAGTGTTAGAGGCGCCAGACGATGACCCGTTACCGCACTCATGCGAGTATCCTCGCTCGCGGGTATTTATTTATTTTATTTATTTATTTATTTGGATCACCAACAGGTAAGAACACCTTAATATTAACAGAATATGCCATGATAGAACGTACATAAGTGTCCACCCAATTACAGGTAACCACAACTACTACAGGAATTAAGTAAAAAAGCTTAAAAATATTAAAAAAAAGAAATAAAAACTAAGAAACTAGGAACATATTATAAAGAATACAAAAAAAATAATTATATGTGTACACACACCATATATATACACATATTTCGGGTATATAAGGTGTATTAGCAGCAAATTATGGACGACTTGAAAAAAGGTCAGGTCAAGAGTACCCTACACCGAAGAGCATGTACGAAGAGAATAATGAAAGTGGACGAAGCGAAAGAAGTATGTAAGGATCGTGGCAAGTGGAAAGAAGTGGTCTCTGCCTACCCCTACGGGAAAGAGGCGTGATTATATGTATGTATTAGCAGCAAAGAACAAGAATTGGTTATTTCTGTCTGCAGTCGTTCATACTGGAGTTCTAGGTACCCAACTCGCTGAGGCATATCAAAACTGGTAGCAGCAGGACCTACCAGTTGCTCAGTGGTTCACGTCTACGAACAACGTCAATGGTTTAAAAGAATACCCCTTTAGACATCTGTATAGCAATATTTTACTCTCAGTACACTTTGTGCTCTGCATTATAAAATGCACAAACATTAGTATAAACATATAGGCGCTTATGTTTAAAACTGCATTTATATCCGATATCTATATATACCTAAAACACATCTCAATATGACGTCACACTTAATGGTCGGTAACCCTTAGTCGGATACTCTTTGCGTTGCAGGAAGGATGCACGTTTGATAGCTTTGTGTCATAGAAAAAATGCACTAGTGCATACGCATTCATAGCACCATCTTATAGGAGATTTGATTGTAATATTAGATTCCTATTTTGTTCTTTTTTTATACTTCTCATTAAGAATAACATTAAATTTTCCGATAAATGTGGACGAAGCGAAAGAGGAATGTAATTCTGGAGAGAACTGGCGCTCTATAACCTCTGTCTACCCCGTTAGGAACTCTGCTTGATGATATGTATGTATTAAGTTTTCCAAAGACGTAAAGGACGGCACACAATTTGTTTCACGAATTTTCACATGTGCGTTGCGATACCTACAACATCCTATAAGGAAATTGCTTACCTAAAAAGAAAACACAAACAATCATAGCAAAGACTCGACATAACAACGCAAGTCTTATAAAAACAGGCATAAAAATTAGTGACCGGTTGTACCTATGTTTTCTCAGAAGGATAAAAATTTACGTACTGTGAGCTCTACATCGTGATGTGAGTAGCACCGGTCTAATGGACAAAACGTGAGCCACGATAATAAATTTATTTACTACAAAGGCGCAAGTATATAAACACTTGTATTACTTACCTTAACATCGCACAAAATAAGGCTTTATCAGTTAGGTTCGTAAAACAACCGACCGATAGGTACATGGTCTCGTTTGTTACATGCATACATAATGTATATAAGGTCATTTGTATACATATTGTTATTATAACATTGTAAAAGCCTTCTTAGATGTACATGTCTTGGAAGGGTTAGCCAGGTATATTTAGATGCCAACGTCGCTGTCAGCAAATCCTTCGCCGTCATAGAACTTCAGTACAAGTCTTCGATTTTCTTCGCAGAAGTTTCCTCGCGATGCTTTCTTTCACCGGTGACTTCATGGTGTCATAAATTACTGAACTGGCGTTGCGGTGACCTCTTATAAAATTATAAGAGGTCACTGCGAAGAGAAACTGTTGCTCTACGCTCTCTACGTACCCTGTGAGGGACTTCGCTTTGTGATATGAAACCGATGTAATTGTAATTGTTGATGTAAAAATGTTGATGAAAAAAATGTTATTGTACTATACCTTCAGTATTGCTAGTGCTTATAGGCTATGCTTGCAGGTCACAACATTCGTCGTATAGAAAAAATGCCTTTCGTATTTAGTACACTAGCTGTGCCCGCGACTTTGTCCGCGTGGAATTTAACATAATATAATAATATATCCTCACGCCTTCCCACAAGGGTCCCCGAAGGGGTAGGCAGAGGTGTATAGGTAATACCCACACACCCACTTTCCGCCAGAGGTATATTAGGTGCCAACGTGACAGATGGCGAGTCCATCGCCGTTACTCAAGCACGACTATACATACGCCTTTGAATTTCTTTTCAGACGTATGCAGGTTTCCTCCCGATGTTTTCCTTCACCGTAAAGCTCGTGGTGTGACTAATCACTGTACTTAAGTTCAGAAAAACTCATTGGTACAGTCGGGATTCGAACTTGCGACCTTTGCGTCGCAGGCAACTGCTCGAACCACTCGGCCACCACGGCTTCAAAAAACATATTGATTAGTTTCTAAAACAAAAGTAGCCTAAGTTACTCCTTTTTATATCTGCTATCTGCCAGTGAAAATCCCGTCAAAATCGGTCCAGCCGTTTCAGAGGTTAGGAACAAACAGACAGACGGACAGACAGGCAGACAGACAAAAATTAAAAAAATGTTATTTTGATGTATGTACCGTGTATACATCCATATGCATTTAATAAAAAGCGGTTTTTTAATATTACAAACAGACACCCCAATTTTATGTATGTATTATACATGTATAGATTAAGAGAAAAACACGAGAGGAACATGAATAGTAAGACCATATTTAATCCAAAATCATTAATTTAAACTTAAAAGATGTAGCTACGATAACGAATAAGTGACTAAAATGTTGATAATACGTAATATGTTGATATAAGCAACAGTATCACTCGCCCAACCTTCGCCTCAGATAACTAACCATTCACCTTGATCTTCCGCGGTTCTCATGCACTTGTTATTTAATACAATAAGTTAAATTGTTAGGTAAGCGTCTATTTTAGTAAACACTTATTTAAAAAAAGAACTATATGTATATATGTGAATATTGGTAGTACGTGCAGGCATTTGACACGTTTTTAAGGAACGTGCTCTAACCGACATTTTGTGTGTGTAACAGTGGCATCAAAGTTTGAATCACTTCACTAGAACAACGATGGGAGCAATCAAGCTATTGGGCTATATATATATATATATATTAAGGGTTAAGATGTATGTGATTTATAAGTATTATAATAATAATTACGACTAATTGTTAGATTCTGACTATGTATATAATATATACACTCGAAGTAGCCCAGGATCGCTAAAGTTGGTGCAAAAAGAGGCTTATAACAATTGCAGTCGATGACAACCGTGGATTTAAAGACGCTAATGTGATGATGATGATGATGATGGTATAAATTTACCTATCGTCCTTTAACTTTCATGACAACTATACGTTCATTGGTTATAATATATTGGTTTGTGAGTATATACAGGTTGTCTCAGAAAATAGGACAATTGCTCAAATATGAAATAGGAGAATGTACGCAATGCACAATTAACGGATACAAACAATAATAGAACTCAATAAAAGAGAAAACATTTTCGTTGTCCTAAGATGATTCTTTTAAACTCATTTTCGCATAAGTCTGCATGTTATATTATAACATAATATAATTTCTGAGTGAGATTTACTCCCTTTAACTTAACTTAACTTTAATAATGTTGTGATATTGTTATCTTCGTAGCTATTTGTTTTGTTTCATCGTCACAAGGATACATTCACAACACCCAACAACTTCTAGAAGACCACCGTTATATTTTCAAGAAAGGCTGTATAAAGAAATACAAATATAACCTGCGGTGAACTAGGTACAAACTAGGGCATTAGCTAGGATTAAAAAGAAAGGAAGCGTATACGTGCCCTATCTTGATGTACAACTTTATATCTAAAAAGAGATCTTCAAAGATGGCGATCGAGGCTGTGCCATTAGGCATTGGCCGTAAAAAAATCACAACCCACATGTTGACAGCCACATCAGTGAATTCGACGTTGTTTTTGATTTGCCTTTACGAAATGTTTTAACTACTGTACTAACACTGCCCTCGCGGCTTTTTCCGCTTAAAATTTAATTGGTAGACTTTTCACGAATAAAATATATTTAATCTGTTAACTTAGCAAATAATCTATATCTGTGTCAAAGTTAAGCCAATTCCGTTTGATAGTTTTTGTGTGAAATAGGTACAAACATTGTCAACTACTTTCGCATTTATAATATTTGTAGGACCTCACGGAGTGGCATAGTCTTAGAGAGGTAGGGCATAACGGGTTTCCCGTTCGAATTTGGAGCTGCCCGACTGGGGCAGGACCTCCACCTTATAATAGAAGTCCGTAGCCAAATAACACAATTTATTGTGTTGTGTTCCTACGTGGTGAATAAGGTTTCCAGTAATGAGCTCCTTGGGGTGGGGGGAGGATTGTTGTATTGTGTTGGCAGCAGAGGGATTAGTCTCATTATGCTGCCAACACAGTACAACTCTCCGAACACAGAGTGGCAACGCGCAAGTGATACTTCGGTATTGTAAGCGTAAATAGGCTGCGGTAACCGTTTTCCATCGGATGGGCCGTATGCTTGTTTGCCACTTCTTCTTCTTCTTCTTCTCAGCATATATGCGTCCACTGCTGGACATATGCCTCTTGCATGGATTTACAAGCTGATCTTGATGCGGCGATCCTACTCCAGGTCGGCCCTGCCGTCTTTTTGATGTCGTCCGACCATCTGGCTTGCGGTCTTCCAACGGTCTTGTTTGCCACTCTTGTTGTATAAAAAAAATGTATTCACCGTTATACTAAAAACGAAACAAAGGACCTTGGAAGCTAATATTAACTTTATTTCCTTTTTAAAATATTGCGAGACGAACTAGACAGAATGCATGAAATGAATGGACGGAAGTAATAATAATAATAATAATAAATACCTGGGACAATTCCACACAAATTGACCTAGTCCCAAATTAAGCAAAGCTTGTGTAATGTTAACTAGACAACGATATATTTACTTAAATAGATAGATATATACTTAAATACATAGGACATCCAAGACTAAGGTACAAATATTCGTGCTCATCACACAAATATCTGCCCTCAGCGGGATTCGAACCCGCGACCTCAAGCTTCGCAGTCAGGAGCTGTAACCACTGGACCAGACGGCGGTCAAGTAGTGTTCGATCGCAGGAGTACAGAGAGTAGGAAAGCCTTTTCCCATTCAGTTTTAATTTGTACATATGTAATTACATATTATCACGACGAGTCCCTCACGGGGAACACAGCGAGAGTAGAGCGCTGGTTCTCTCCCGACTTAGAGACCTCTTTATCCACAATCATCAGACTCTGATACATGCTCGTCGATTTTGAGTACTCTTGACGTGATAAGTGTTAATCATAGGGTCCATATTGCGATGTTAAGGTTCATAAACTGAACTCATTCCATATAATACTGTGACGCTGCCGTGGGTGACTATAATAACAATGTGTAGTTATTTTTATCAAGAGTACTAACTGGGCGATTGATTGGATACAGAGGCAATATGAATAATAAATAATAACCAATAACATGGAAGGGTCAGATCCTTATCATGTATACTAGTGGTGCCTTGCGGGTTCACCTACCGATTTCTTTAAAAGAAAGCCTTTTTTTCTTATAAAACGGCCACGTTGAATATTGGGCTCGCAGGCAAATGGAACTTATTTTATGCTATATAGAGAGTAAGGTGTCCAGAAGTTTACATTAAATAACGGTCGTTTAATCTTGTAAACATGACTTGCGTGTTCGATTTCCGCCGAGGGGAGATATTATAATTGTCATGAATACCTGCGAGAAATTAGCCGTAGTGGCCGAGTGGTTGCCTGCCAAACAAATGTTGCAAAATTTCGAATCGTGACTGTGCCGATGAGTTTCTTATCTCATAAAGAGGAAGACTGCATAAGTTTTAGAAAGAGTTCAAGGACTTATCTATAGTTATTCTTGGAAAACGGCGTTGGACTCGCCATATGTCATGTTGGCACCTAAAATATATCTCCGGCGGAGATCTTTGCTCCTCAAGCTGCTAGCATACCAACTCCGCTCATCATAAGGCCGGCAACGCGCTAGTGATCCCTGGACCGACCTCAATTGACTCCCAGTAGACTACGGTAGCCACTTCCCATCAGACGGGCTGTTTGCCACCGTTTATAGTATTCAACTGTGCTAAGGGTATACTAATGTAGATATATATATTAGAGGTCTTATACTAAATGTCCTCCTATATATGCACTATTCTATGGATATCCATTGAAATTTAGGCATTAAGGAAAGACGTGAAGACACAAAATACAATGCAGCGCATTGATTGATATATTTAAAAAAAAAACAGAAAAACCCTTTCAGGCTTCTGTTATAGAATACGAACTCTAAAGCTGATAATAACAACAGGTATTAAGTAAAAAATACAATCGATTGGTCCCGGATGTTTGCTTGTAAACACCTGAAACAGGATTTGCAAATGGAGAGCCAACTCTATTTCCTCACAACTAAGAGTTGAAATTCAACGTTGTATCTTGAAGTAACTATAACTTGTGATAAGCAGTGAGAGAAATACATTTAATAATGGGCGAAGATGCCAAGGCACAAACACATTACGGCGATCGTTCGGGGAACATACTCGTGTGCTAACCGCCTATTATAAATATTTCATACTTGAATTTAATTAACGACGTACCGTGGGTGAATCATGAAGAGTTTTGCTTTGGTGTGTATCATTTGTCTGCAGATGGGCTGGAGCTATAGTAAGTGTATTTTAAACATATATATATATATATATATATCTTTAATCAATCAACTCACTTGATTAAGTGTATTGAATGAGGCATATTAAAATACATTAACCAGTTACGCTGCAAGTAATGGTTTTAATGATATAAGGTTACCAAACACACGGTTGTATGGTAAGCGATCACCGCTATTTAAGAGCTGAGAAATAGAGAATATTCAAAAATATCGTTACAAAATTAAAATTGCATCAAAATTAATTAATAGTTAGTTAGCTCAATTACATTAATGTTAATTATTTTTACTTAATGGTGGCCGGTCATTGTGAACGCCTTTGCAATGGACGTTTATTAACAGAATGTTCTTCTATTGTTTACTGTCTTTGTAGCTTAAAACGATAAATACTAGCTGTGCCCCGCAGTTTCTCCCGCGTAAAATTTGATGCTGTTCGTAGTTTTTTCTGCTATAAAATATCCTTTGTGTTAATCCAGCTAATAATCTATCTCTGTGCCAAATTTCTTTCAATTCCGTTCAGCCGTTCTGGCGTGATTGAGTAACAAACATCCATGCATACTCACACACTTTCGTAATTATAATATTAGTAGAATTAGATCGAAATTCACAATTTTAGTTCTTATCCAGAAGGATGTTTCATTAACTTGCAAAATATATATTTTAGCTTAACTTCAATCAGGATGCCGTTAATTAAGAAGATACCTACATCTAGCTTACTAAGTTATTTGGGTAGGTTTTAATTCAATATTACTGATGAAATAAGTATGTAACTTAACCGAACTATAATATAAGATTTGATAATACATAATTAAATAATATAACTTTACGTATATAAAAACGATGATACCTTCAAAAGTCCTTCAATATAATAGTTCCAGTTCTGATATTTAACTAGTCTTACATGAAAAAGGTCCAGATTTACGTGTATATCCATTAATATACATATCGTTACAACGATCGACGAATACAACGATATATATATCGTTGCTTATCGTTATCGGGGCTGTGTCAATTTGTGTGGAATTGTCTGTCTATATATGGTATATTTATATGAACTTGCTCGCTTGGAGTAAATTGATCTCAGTAGTTCGATTGTGGTCTTCCTTTGCTTCTTCCAAACACTTTAGTGTCGTGTATCTATTTCGTCAGGCATTCTTGTCCGTGCCAACGTAACATACCTTTTACCCATTTTCATATGTTCATCAAGGATCTCTTCCCACTCCAGTATAAGCAAAATATTCTAGGTTAACTGTGAGTATGTTGCGATTTAGCTTTTCATAGGTAATTTATTTTAATGGGCTAAATAGTTTTCTATTTTATCGATTACAAACATACATGCAAACTATTAAATCTTTGCTCTTTAGAATACTATGCCGGGTGTAAAAAAACATTTTATTTCCACGGGATCTAGAAGTGTTTCCGAGCATCATTTTGTAGATAACCAAAGCGCAATTTTCCACACATAAACCGCATTCTTTATCAGCTGTCATTGTTAAGTGATATTCAAATGGTTCTAACACGACAAATAGGCGGCTTAATTAGTGTTCTTTTAGAAAGTAGATGTATTATTACTACAAATTGTGCAAAGACATGCCTTCTCACAAGATTCCCCAAAGGTGCAATACCCCTTTTGCCGTAGAAACATTTCTCGGCCAACGTGGCGAGTCCGACTCTACCTACAGACGTCTTTGAATTATTTATACATATATATATATATATATATAAAGATTTAAAGCTCGAATCCCGGCTGTACTTTTTACCACAATGCCTTTTTCTGAACTAAAGTACAGTGGTTAATCACACCGCGAGCTTTATGGTAAAGGAAAACATCGAGAGGAAACCTGCATATATTTGAGAAGAAATTCAAAGATGTATGTATGGTCGTGCTTGAGTAACGGGGATAGACTCGCTATTAGTCACGTTAGCACCTAAAAATATATCTCTGGCGGAAAGTGATTTTATGGGTACATAGTATAGGCATACGCCTGCCTTTTCGGCGACCTTAGTGGAAAGGCGTAAGGTTATATATATTACATTATACACTGCAAAATTGTTCATGGAACGTATACAAAATATCAGCTAGATTAGGCAAGTGCACAGTAGAAGCTATCGAAGGATGGCAAATTTGAATAAGAAGACTGACGAAGTCTATTAAATACATACATACATACATAGCATCACGCCAAGTCCCTAACGGGGTAGGCAGAGAGTATAGAGCGCCAGTTCTCTCTAGACTTACACTCTTTCGCTTCGTCCACATTCATCTGTCTCTTCATACATGCTCGTCGGTTTCGAGTACTCTCAACGTTCCCGTCCTTGAGAGTCCGATCTATTTGATCCAGGTAGTTGGAACGTGGCCTTCCTCTGCCTCTTCTTGCACCTAAGATTAATTAAGAATAATCTTAAGACAAATCAAAATATTTTATTCAACGTATGGGACACAGTGAACACTTATTTATTGAACGTCACGTTTAATATAAACCAAAGTTACCACCGTTTCCAAGAAAAAATACCTGCCAGGAAAAGAAACAGCGAAACAAACTCCCAGGTTTGCTTTTTTAACATTTGTTCCCTTTTACGTAGGGGTAGGAAAGATTAAAGTTACATATATAAACTCATAGAGGAGCAATTCATTGCCATGCATGGCCATCATTAAAATAATCTGATCTCTCTGAATCCGAAATCTACGGAAACCTCCAAGCGTAAAGGACAAGCTACTCGCTGTAGACAACGACGTAAGAAATCTTTATACGTGTATAATATAAACCTCATTGGTGTAAAGGCGTTATTTCTTCAAAAGGAGTATGAAAAGTCGCGGTAGATTCACCATTTATCACGCTCTTAAATATAAATGCGACAAGTGTTTTTGCACCTCTGTCAACCCCGTCTAAGGCTCTTGTGGGAAGGCCGTTTAAAAATTAAGATAAGTAAACTTTGAAATTCGATGCCATTGATTTCAGTACCTATAAAAGACAATGATTATCAAAATTGCCCAATGTAAATCCGCGAATAGCAATAAAATTTGAATCTTTACCTAGTTTACATATATTAGAAAGCTATATGGTATGTACTTTTCGTTCATTTGTTAATATTTCCAAAACTGGTTAGGCTATACCGTAGAACGGGAACCATAACTATAAACAATAGATTTAGGACCGGTTACACATACTAATTTATACAATAATTTATTGCATCGCTAATAACTTTATGGTCATAATTATAAGATTAATATAATAGAATGCTTAAATAAATCACAATTTTCGCAATGACATTAATACACCTAAATCTTACTTTAATAAAGAATCTTTAAATAACTAATTAAAAACAGGCATTACGTTTAACGTGTTATTTTCTTTAAATGATTTATATATCTTATCATTAAATAGATATAAGTAGAATTAGGTACCTAGGTAGATATTTAATATCTTCATACCACGCAGGGGTCCTAGAAAGGGTAGGCAGAGGCGTGTAGATAGTACCCACTACCCACATACACCCACTTTCTACCAGAGATAATTATATTATGTTAGGTGCCAACGTGACAGGTGGCGAGTCCATCGCCGTTACTAAAGCACGACTATACATATGGCTTTGAATTTCTACTCAAACGTATGTAGGTTTCCTCTCGATTTTTTCCTTCATGGTAAAGTCTAATATATCCCCGTACTTAGGCACAGAAAAACTTTTGTGTACTTAAGTACAGTGAACCATAGGAACGTCAAGAGTACTCAAAGCCGGTGAACATGTATGTAGACACTGTTGTATGTGGATGAAGCGAAAGAGGTCTGTAAGTCTGGATGAGAGCTGGCACTCTATTCTCTCTGCCTATCCCGTGAAATTCCGGCTTGATGGAACACAAATGTCTTACCTGTTCATACTTAACTCAAATGACTGCGACGAATTCGTAGAAGCATGTTGCGGACTACAATTTGTATTTGTATCGTTATTATTATTGGTTTTTTGACGAAGCCTGCGCTGTCTAATTCATGTATGGATGGACGAAGCCTTTATAAAAACACAAACAAAAACCCAAATGACAACCTTGTCATTCAAAAAAGCTCTTTCCCGGGTATAACGACCCAGTACCCATAATAACTAAAGTGTCATCACAAAAAGGATTCAATTAAACTAATATCCTTATCCTTATCCTTACTAATATTATAAATGTGAATGTAAGTTTGTTTGTTACGCTTTCACGTAAAAACTACGAAACTGATCATCATAAAACTTTGTACACATATTCTTGGAGGTATTAGAAGTAACATAGGATAATTTTTATTGAAAAAAAAAATAATTTTTACGAATGATAAAAAGCGGTCCACGCCGACGAAGTCGCGGGCACAGCTAGTTATCTATAAATGCGAAAGTTAGTGAGTATGTTTGTTACTTAATCACGCCAGAATGGCTGAACGGAATTGAATGAAAGTTGGCACAGAGATAGACAATAAGCTAGATTAACACATATAATATGGTAACACATTTATATATGGTACTAGCTGTGCCCGCGACTTCATCCGCGCGGAAAAGTGATATTAAGCAGCATACATTTTTTTTAAATAAAGTGTAATTTTTTTACAAACTTAGAATGTAATGTTAATTTATATAGCTTCTATATATAGCTTCTAGCTTCAAAAATGACGTAACTTCCATACAAACTTTCATCCCCTGTTGCAACCCCTTACAACCCTTATTCGCATTAAAAAGCCTATATCCTTCCTTAAGCTCTAGGCTATCTCTGTACCAAATTTCATTTAAATCGGTTCAGTAGTTTAGGCGTGAAAAGGTAACAGACAGACAGAGTTACTTTCGCATTTATAACATTAGTAGGGAAGTAGGGATAAAAAAATTATAGGATCAATTTTACTGTAGAAAGAAATTGTCTATTTAAATCTAATTTGACGTTATTATATGGATATCAGATTAAGAAATACTGTCTGAAATAATGATTGAGGCCTGGTGGCCGAGTGGCTCGAGCAGCTAGCTGCCTGCAACACTAAGTTGGAATCCCGCCCGTACCAATGAGTTTTTATGAACAGAAGTGAGACTTCACTTTACTCTAGAAGTTAAATGGATGAGATAAGCTAGCTTATTAATAAATTACCCCCCAGTTTTGCAACAATTATTATTGTATTAACAACAAGATTATTTTCTAAAAACACTTGTTACAAAGGGCTAGTTAGTTAGGGTTTGTTAAACCCCTAAGTACGCTTTTAAGAAGGCGTGTTGTGCAGATACAAAGTAGCAATTCAATAAGTATTTTCCTGGATTTCATCGATATTCATATCAATATGTTAACGAGGCGTTATCCGTAACGAATAGGTATGGATATTGAAATTATATTAAAGTGGGCGTTGCGATAAGCTGAATCAACATAATAAGTTTCATAAGGATCGCGAAGGAATGTGTAATTGTTAGTTATAAAACAAAAACGCCGTGGTGGCCGAGTGGTTCGAGCTATCTGCAATACAAAGATTGCGAGTTCGAATCACGAGCTTTGCGGCGAAGGAAAATTTCAAGAGGAAACCTGCAAACGTTTGAGAATACATTCAAAGTTGGCGATGAACACGCCATCCGTCACGTTGGCACCGAAAATATGTCTTTGGCGAAAGAGGGTGTGTGAGTTACCTACACGCCTACCCCTTCGGAGATCGTATGAATATATAATATTTATTATTAAAGTAAAGCTCGGAAGTAGTACTTGATCGCGTTGGGTGGAGAGCTGGGACGGAGTAGAGCTCACCACTTTCATGGTAGACTCATAGACCCGTTTAGTACTAACCCACTTTTCAATCGCAATATTGTATTCCTAAACAACTAACGGTATCAAATTTGCGATCAGTTAGTGAATCAGACTCTTCCGACCTACTATTGTTCATATACGGCATGTAACTTATGCAAAAAGTCTCACTCCCACGCAACCTTAATTGCTCATTAATGTCTTTTAAATAAACACTTCCATTATTGGAACAGGTATAACCATAAATCTATACGCTTAAAATCGTTTGACAGATTGTATGATTCGTGAAACCGCCCGCAACCTAATAAACCAACGGTTGTACCAATAGTAAGAGCCAACACGTCCATTGCATATTTGATCCAATGTTGGCACCAACAATTTTACCAATATGCGAAACAAATAAATCAAACACGTTTCTGTGTCACCGATCGATAGCGTCTATAAAGTCGCTTTAACGTCATTGGACAAGAACAATAAATCTGTTTTATGTGGAATAATAGTACATATCTACATCTAACTAATTCGTTATTTGAGCAGAAGATTGACGGATCGCGTTAAGTTCGAATTTCGAACTTATATAATTTATTAGCTGTGACCTGCGATTTCACCGGCGTAGCATGTTATATTTCTGTAATAATACATACTTTTCCCCATTTTTGCAAAATTTTCTATTGATACTCCGCTCTTATTGGCCGTGGCATGAATTTATATATAATAATAATAATTAACTCATTAAACGGGCTATATAATTCAAAATATACAAATAGGATTTATGAAATTTAGCACGTTTAACCAAACAAAAAAGTAGTTTAAAAGCAAATACTACGTTGATTCCATGTATTTTGTTACGGTATGTAAATAAAGCTAAATACCCCATATTTATATTATAGTATATTAATATGGGGTAAAAATAGACGAAAGCATAGCTATGTTTGAACCTATCTATGTAAAGAGTAACTGATTTAACGTTTACACAAATACGAATTTGATAGCTGATGCAGATGCTTTTTCTGAAGCTAACGAAAATATATTGGTCTCATAATGTGACTGGCAGATTTATGGGCATCGGGCTAGATACCTTGTACTACCCACCCAATATTATTATTTTATGTTTATGTTACTACCTATGATTTTTCTAGTAACGGGATTCACAGCCAATATGTTGTGGTTGCGAAGGGCGTTCGGTTTCCAAAACCCTACGATGATAAATGTCAGACTACGAATGCATTGCGTACTTCGAACACAACGTCCTCTAACTCAGCTAACTTGAATGATACTGGCTGTGGTCAATGCTTTAACAAAAAAAAACACGTCCGTTTTTTTTTATTTACGTTAGTGTTCGTTTTTCAAAGCTTTGCTGTACCCGACAGAAGAGGAATGCAGTCAGGTCATAAATTTGACAACTTTGAAGGTTATATTTTTTTTCCTAAAATTGTGCTCTATGACCAACTGTGTCATATTCTAAAGGCATCCTCTATATAAAAACCTCATTGACCTATAAGCATCCCTCATAAGCAACTCACGTCCAAACGCTGACTTAAATATTTGAATTAGTTTTAACCTAACATATTCTTAACTCCTTAAGCTACCTAATTAAATATTCCTTCGACTTTTGTAATTCGTTACCTAAACTTTATACTACATAGTAGCCTCGGGTGTTTACTTTAATCTGTCGTGTCAGCCATATATTAAACAACGTAACGGTATAAATAAAATATATTCGTTAATAAAATGCCATCAATAATATCGTATAAGCCACAGGCACCGTATACGACTACGTATACACAGTTAATTAGATATCTGATAGAAATCTGCAAAATCACCGACGGTTTGTTTGAATAGAACATCCTTTTAATAGGTGGTGGGTATTTACTTGCTCTTTACTCTCAGGCAAGGCTGGCATTAATTAAAATGAGCCACAGTCCAAGTGAATATCATTAGGGTGTCAATAAATAATATATCCTCACGCCATCCCACAAGGGTCCCCGGTGGTGCCAACGTGATAGATGGCGAGTCAATCCCCGTAACTCAAGCACGACTATACATACGCCTTTGCATTGCTTCCTCCTCTCGATGTTTTCCTTCACCGTAAAGCTCGTGGTGTTACTAATCTCTGTATAGATACTACCACTGGGGTATGGGTAGGCCCATAAGCTTCTATTCGATGGTGAATCCATTGCCGTTTCGCTGGCACGGCTTTGAATTCCTCCTAAAACGCATGCAGATGTCCTTTCGATGTTTTCTCTCCCGTTGTTTGATTAGCCACTTACTTAAGTACTGTACTACAAAACTAGGTTCAAATCCGCATACCTCGATTTTGCGTGTTAGTACTTAAATAAAACACACGACAAGGTAGCCTTCAAATGGAAACCTATTCAATATTACACATGTTTTGTTATTCACGGATCCTATTCAGACGTATCACCTGTATCAACGATAGTCCATTGTTTTCAGTATATATTGTGAGCTACTAGCGATCGGCTGTTGAGGAGTTCAGGTCTGTTATTTTATCATTAATAATAATATTTTCTTGAGATAAAGTCAAAGTTATTTGAAATGTAATCAAATCCATTCATTAAACGATCTCCTTACACCACATATAAATAGCAACAAAATATTGAAAGTATGTATATGTAGAACATATTAGTTACTAGCTGTGCCCGCGACTTCGTGCGCGTGGAATTTAACAAAAAAAATTGTTAAATTTCAGTTCAACTCCTTTTTATATCAGCTATCTGCCAGTGAAAGTCCCGTCAAAATCAGCCCAGCCGTTTCAGAGATTAGCCGGAGCAGACGAAGACAGACAAAAATAAAAAAATAAATATTTTGGTGTATATACCGTATATATGCATTTAGTAAAAAGAGGTTATTTCAATATTACAAACAGACACTTCAATTTTATTTATTTGTATAGATAACTTATATTCGCATTAAAATAGAATCAAAGGAGATTTTTGTTAATTATCAGAATTTACAAGTATTGTACTATGTATTAATAAGTGTTATAGTAAGAAGTGATAATGTATTGTAATTTGCCGGCTTGGACCAAAGAGTTTATTCTGAAGTTAAGTACATATATTAATCACACCATTACGAATACTGGAAAACATCGAGAGGACAACTGCATAAGTTTGCAGAGAGTATCCAATTCTTCTTTCGTGTAGTCGTGCTTGAGAATCGGCGACGAATTGGCCATCTGTCACGTTGGGACCTTAATATATATCTGGCGTAAGGATGGTGTTATTTTACCCCTGCCTACCACATCGGGAATGCACCATTAAAGTTAAAACAAACCATTATTTTCATCACGATTTATTTAAACGCAGATTCCTAATACGGCCATCTACGAACCAACAACTTGAATGCAAGACCAAATAATTCGCTATACACTTAATAAGTCTCTATTAACAATGCGTGAGTCATGAGCAGTTAAAACCGAAACACAAAAAGCTTTGTGTGTTTTCAAATTAACAGCAAGTTAATGAGGCGAGTCAATTATAATAATAACATCTCAATAGGCTTTAAAGAATATTAGTGATGTACTCTTTGAGTTATTTTAGAACATCGATAGAGCTATAATATTAACATATCATCATGCCGTTGGGGCAGCGAGTTCAGTGCCAGGACTCTCTAGTCTTACATTGCCTATACATAATGTATCAGAAAATAGAACAGTTGTCTTCTAGAAGTCATAGGGTGAATACATGCATAAGACAATACAATAAAACAATTAGCTTCAAAGGTAGCAAAATATCAATATTATAGGTAGTAATACTCGCTCCGAAACATATGTTAATTCTGAAATTATTAATAAGATAAAAACAATAAAAACGTCGTTAGATTCTACATTAACTTTATCGGAGCAGCAGTTTTTTATACGAAAATAAGGTAAAAAAAATTACCACTTAGGATGTCTTTTTTATTTTTAACTACTACCTTTCATTATGCCATAACACAATATATTTATGCAACTATCCCATTTTCTAAGGCACCAAAATGACACCAAAATAATACGATATCAGACATGAACAAGACACCAAAAGCAACTTCATTTCAACCAAAAACTTAACGTTTTACCCACTACGGAACGAGCATTGTTATTCACTGCAGTGAGTGAACCATAAACAATCGGTACTATTGTCACGATATATTTAGTTATACCATCGATAGAATCGAAAAGAACTATGGAAATGGTCCATACTAAATAGGATTTCCCGATTATCAAACAATGACAGCATTTGTTTTTGTTGTATAATTTTAGGGTACTGTACATTTTTACAGCCGTGGTGGCCGAGTGGTTCGAGCAGTTGCCTGCGACGCAAAGGTCGCAAGTTCGAATCCCGACTGTATCAATGAGTTTTTCTGAACTTAAGTACAGTGATTAGTCACACCACGAGCTTTACGGTGAAGGAAAACATCGAGAGGAAACCTGCATACGTCTGAGAAGAAATTCAAAGGCGTATGTATAGTCGTGCTTGAGTAACGGCGATGGACTCGCCATCTTTGTTTCTTTTTTTTTATTTTTTTTTTGTATTGTCTCTCGTAACGTGAGTTCCGGGAACTTTTGCTACTTAACCGGTCAATGGCGAGACCTAGGCCTCCAGCCAGATCTATGCCTCCAGCCAGAGACTCGCCATCTGTCACTTTGGCACCTAATATACCTCTGGCGGAAAGTGGGTGTGTGGGTATTACCTATACACCTCTGCCTACCCCTTCGGGGACCCTTGTGGGAAGGCGTGAGGATATTATTATTATTTTTAACATAGCCCAGATAGGTTTTTTATTGTCTGTACCTCCATATATATAACTATACGGTACAGGTTTTTTTTTTATCAGAGCTGTCTCGCGCCCATCTTAGCGCCATTTCTATCACATATTTTGACATTTGCAAGAACAGTCGCCAAAATATGTGGCAATAAGCTTCGTTGTGTTATACATATTTTTTGCCGTAACATAGCTTAGACCACTCACACTTGGCCAGTTTTTGTTCGATGAAAACCAACGCTAAACGGTCTGACAATCGATTTTATAGACATGTTATTATTATTGTAACTTGACACGTGACTTGCCAATATTAACAACTATGTAGGTATATGTTTATTTGTACAAGGGTCTTTGATAAGCAAAATAGTCAAGTGTATTTTACGCTCTTGCAAGCAACATTTAAACAATCTTAATATATATAAACTAGCTGTCCCGCCCAGCTTCACCCGGGTGAAAAAGTAAAATTTCCTGAAACATGATCGCAGCGCCACCTATAGGGTCCAATTGTGATGTAAGCTATCCTTTCTTTTAAGTTGGATCAAACTGCATACGGTGTGCAAATTTGATTGAAATCGGTTAAGTAGTTCAGGAGCCCATCGTGGACTTGATTGCCATAAAAAAGGTTATAAGGAGTCAATCTTAAAAGATAGACATATGCTGTCGCGGACTTTTTTTCAGAACTTTTAAAGAGGAACAATTCCCTCATACATGATATTTTCGTAACTTCAACCGCTTACGCAGCGTACGCAACGGAAGCTCTCAAAAAGGAATATTTTTTCCCGTTCTGGCAACATTATTCATTTATGCTTCGCTCCTATTGGTCGTAGCGTGATGTTATATAGTCTAATGTTATATATAAAGCCTTCACCCGGGCGAAGTTGGGCGGGACAGCTAGTGTTAATATATAACAATTTTAACATTTTAATCAGGAGAGATAGGGCATAATGGGTTTTCCGTTTGAATTAAGAGCTGCCCAACTGGGGAAGGACCTCCACCTTATAGAAGTCCGTAGCCAAATAACAAACTTTTTTGGTGTTGTTGCTTGATTAATAATGTTTCCAAAGATGAACTCCTTGAGGAGGGGGGGAAATATATTGTTCTTTTAGCTCAAGTAGAAAATAGTGAGGAAACGTGTATTAGTGTAAAAGGAAATTAAAAGGCTTAAGACGAATCTGATGGTGAAACAGTCGCTGTCTGTTACTTCTTAATGGGTGTGATAAATGAGGCTTGGCAGCGAGTACAAATTAAAATCCTTTGAAGATCTTTGTGGACATACGTAAAAATTAAGATACATAGACATACCTATA
This sequence comes from Drepana falcataria, assembly GCA_945859725.1. NCBI lineage: Eukaryota > Metazoa > Arthropoda > Insecta > Lepidoptera > Drepanidae > Drepana > Drepana falcataria. The sequence goes on from OX243922.1 coordinate 10,391,436, forward strand.
CATCTGGATTAGGATCAGGAATTATAAACATCAATGTTCGTTCCTTGTTCCAGGTGCCAAGCCAGCATCAAACGGCGTAGCAGCAGTGGCCTACCAGGACTCAGCCGGTAATAGGTACGGTGGTACTTACGGCCTAAACGGGGAGCAGGTGGTACACTTCCAGGGCTTCCCATTTGCGCCCCAGCCGTATCCCTACTTAGAAGACTTTGCTCCAGAGTACTTTAGAAATCTGGAGAATATCCTGCAAGAGTAAGAACCACCTTGGTAGAAGGTAACAGCTTCCGGTTGAGGAACTCATTAGACGGGCTCTTTGCTCTCTTGATCTTCTACTGTTTCTGTCCATAGCCAAGGTGGTGGTCTAATTGACAAGTTCTATACCGATGGTGTATTTATTATGATGCCTTCAATGAATTCTACTTAAGTATAGTGTTCTATACCTGCGGTTGGTCATTGCTAAGCTCGCTACGTAGTGAAGAATCGTTGTACTTTGATAATAACGGATGCTCTTACAGCTAGAAGAACTCCTTAGGAAGTTCTTAAGTTTCTCAAGTTTTAGAAACCTGGATGATAGGAGGGCTATGATATTCTATAGCAATCATAGTTAAAATGTGCCAAAGTGACAGATGTATAGACGTCATATAAATTGGTACATCTGTTGCTCAAATATTCTAGAACTGTGATTGTGTCATGGTGGGGCTTTAAGTTTTCAAAACTTCTTAAGGCTCTGCAAAAGAGTATCTATCAATCCCAGATATTATCTCAAGCTCAGCAATGATCATCCTCATGATTGCTTACGTATAGTTCACAATCTCTTGTTTATATTAAATACTAAAGAGTTTGCATATATAATCTGCAACGTCACAATTATTAAGAAAATCCACTTAAAAAATTGGGAGGTGCCATGGGTATTCCAATATGCTTGTAAAATGGAATATCTACATTTAATAGTTATAGAAACATTACATGTATGATACAACCAGCTGTGCCCACGACTTCGTCCGCGTGGAATTTAACTAAAAAGTTATTGTTCAATGTCTTACAATTGAAGTATCCTAAGTTACTCCTTATACCATCAGCTATCTGCCAGTGAAAGTCCCGTCAAAATCGGTCAAGTCGTTTCAGAGATTAGTCGGAGCAAACAGACAGACAAAAAATTGTTATACGTACCGTGTATACATCCATATGCATTTAGTAAAAAGCGGTTATTTTAATATTACAAGCAGACACTTCAATTTTATTTATTTGTATAGATATAAGTATATATTGTATGAATAATTAATTACTTACTTATAGCCGTATTCGTCGGTGGCTACCACCACTCCCGAGATTGTTCCCACCTCCCTTGCCATTCGCTCGACGATCTATCTACAGCCCGTACCCAAGGTAACATCCAAATTGAACTTGACCAAGGGTGTTTACGTAACTTTCACAGTTTATTTCAACTAATACACTACCTTCGCTTTCAAAAAGCACCACCGCCTCTTATTTGCACTACTATAGTCTGACCATGACGTTTGTGATTTCAGGGCCTTCTATTCGAATATAAGGAATCAGCAAATAGCGTTTAACGCTGCCAGGAAAGCCTTCGACCTAACGTCGAACCACGCCGGTTATTTTCAACCTTTCCCCTCCAGGTTTCAGCCAAGCGCAGCCGATTTCAGCTTCCCCGGTATACCAGCTTTTCCAAGCTTCCCTGACTTCCCCACAATAAGCATGCCGAACTTTGCCGACAATACTAACAGTGCCTTCGCATCAGCTGCCGCGATGCCAGGACTAAGCCACCAGATAGCGGCAATAAGCCCGAGCAATCCGGTAAGATATATATCTTTTGTTGGTAATATGTACATTTAAAATATATAGAAAAATTTTACTAGCATAAAAAATAATAGTTGTCTCGACTTTAGTCATAGGACTTTAAAATATACAATGACTATGCTACGCGGTTTTACCCTAGATTTAATTATTTAGATAGTTTTTATCTGAAATTAAACATCCTTCTCACGCCTTCCCACAAGGGTCCTCTAAGGGGTAGGCAGAGGTGTATAGGTAGTACCCACACACCCACTTTCCGCCAGAGATATATTATAGGCGCCACCGTGACAGATGGCTAATCCATCCATACAACCAAATTTCACCCAATTATGTTCAGCAGTTTTTGCGTTTACAACAAATATCCTCATATTTTTTTGTATTTATAATATTAATAGAATTCCAATCCATTTGTAAAAGATGTACCGCATCTGCCAATTAGTAAAGTCTCAAGTACCTAACTGCATTTACAGTTAAACCGTACAAAGAAGTTGGTAAGGAAAAAATACTCTTGCGATAAAATAAATACACAAGGCATACAATTACTGCTTCTGATGTCATCGTCTATCTTAACATTGATCTCGACATGCGGAATAATAATCACAAGCGTGTTAGCGACAGATATTCTCTTTCCCATGAAGCACTCCCAAATTCAAGTAACGGCAATTTACGGCAGCTATTTGACGCAACGTGAGCCTTACCAACGTTACTATTGGAATCATAATTCAAGAAAGCTTGAGAAGAACGCGTATAAGAATCATAAACAACTGTCATAATACCCACATTTTTCTGGAGATATGTTTAGCTGTCACTATCCAACAGGCACACGTCTGAAATTATTCTGCCTTATAATAGTTTCTTCATGACATTTCCCTTCACAGTATTTAAAAGCTTTATGACTTGGTAATGTAACGTGTTATGTAATTGGTATACAATACTGGTGTACACATAAACCGTCTGACGTTTTTAAATCCTCGTGGAATGGCGTGGTGATATGAACGATAAACTCAGTATTAGAAAATATTTTTCGCAAAGGTTATCTACGTTCGATATGGGCGGGATATGGGATATATATCTCTTTGTACCTACATAAACTATTGCTGAGGTAGGTACGCTATCTATAGCTATATGTATACCTTAGTAATAAATAGGTATGTGGTTATTAGCATACTCGTATACTCCTACCAAAGTACGGCTGACGCGGCGCGAGCGTGACTAACATGATAGAATAATGCAGTGCTTCTAAGTGCCACTGTGACTAATTTAAAAACCTTGTTCATAATTTTATCGATAGCCACTCGGTTGGTAATCGATTCAATTATATTTTTATATATAATATAATATATCCTCACGCCTTCCCACAAGAGCACTCGGAGGAGTAGGCAATATGAAACTTTCCGCCAGAGATATATTTTATGTGCTGACATGGCAGATGACGAGTCCATCGCCGTTACTCAAGCACGACTATACATACGCCTCTAAATTACTTCTCAAACGTATGCTATCGATGTTTTCCTTCACTGTATAGCTCGTGGGGAGAGGGGAAAACTCATTAGAACAGTCGGGATTCGAACATGCAATGTTAGTGTTGCATTCAACTAGTTGAACCACTCGACCACCACGGCTCTTAATAATAATAGGGTAGGTAATAATTATAAAATATGGAGCATTTTAGAATAGCTTAAATGCATAGAATAATATCATAACATGGATTTCCCAAAATGGCCCGTAGAGGTAGGGTTTAGTTACATGTATAAGAGATACAATCAAATTATGCTACTTAGAAAAGATTCTTGCCTTATCAACAAAATCGTCGGACACTGAACCACGTGGAGAATGCACTATTATTTAGAGATCAGCTAGTGTGTCAACGGACATAAATACAGTATCTTGACGGATTCCCATCCAAGCTTCTCCAAAGAGGTAAGCGCCGCCTTCCATCGTGACAGATGGGAGGCCAACGCCAAACCAACGCTAGGAAACCAACGCTATAGGATAGGTGTTTGTTTGCAACCTTAGTAGTGTAAAAATTTCAAATCACAGATTACTCTAAAATTTCCAGGGTCAGCCAAACATCAACAAAATCACTCAGTTCTCAGACACTTCAAATCCTGGTAGCAACCACTACAGCGTGTCCTCCTCGTCATATGCCACTTCCAGCAACGTGAATGGCAAGCAGGTTAGTTCTAGAGGAGCCGAGACCACAGTCGATAATAACGGGAAAGTTGTCACTTACAAAGTTCAAAGTTAAGCCACTACACTACTCCTTCTTCTTATTATGGATCTCAAAATTTTATGTAATTGAAAAGTCTCACCAAGGATGAAATTGTTAATCTTTATGTAACACAAAATTCCTGTAATAATATAGTATGTTCTTTAATATGTATAACAAAAACTATATTGGCTAGATAAACCAATGTAGTTTTACCTCGGAAATTTGTGGTGAGACGAGCTGTTTAATATTAAATATATCTATCTAACTGTATTATGGATAAAAATCTCGATTGGAGAACGTGTGGGCGTTTATGGTCCTTTAAAATGTTTTAAGAACGTGAAATAAGACACATGTAAAAGCAACTTCTAATAAAAACGTACTTAAACAACTGAATTTTATTGACCACATGATTAAACCTCTTAGAAATAATTAATCGATAGCTTTTAATGACTGTATCCACATACGCTATTCATTAAAACTTAGTTAATGAGAATACATTGAAGCTGAGCACTGGAACGCTAACACAATTATATACGACTCATTACGGCATGGCTTTCGACCTCTGAGTGAGTCCAAGGTTGTTAAGATACCATCATCACTGCGTTTTTGCCACTCGCCTTTACATGAACGAAAACAATGAAACAGACCTATTAGTTTAATTTCGCCAATTTGCCGTCCAACTTCATCTTCGGAGTTGTGGTTTCGTGAAGCCACTGATTGCCCCTTTGTTGTCCACATCCTCTCGAGCCTTCTCCGTTGCTATACTCCCTACATTTCTTACAATAGAACTCTTTCATTGCATCATCTGTTATTTTCCTATTTATTTTTCCCGGATTCTCATAAATCGGTCTATCGTTTCTTCTTTGTACGTTGTAGTATTCTCTTCCAACGTCTTGATTCCACCAGTTGATATTTTTATAGAAAGTGGAAGGCTTCCATTGGTTCGGATTGATGGCCAAGTTAGGATATACATCGAACTCGTCACGAGCATTGCGGTTTATGAAACCTGGGCTGGAATAGTGAGGCTTATTTCTTGTGTCTTGTGATCTAATTTGCGTTGTCTCTACAGCTTTGTATCCTTTTACTATAGGAACTTCGCCACTATCCTCTTTATCTTTGCCTATGTTATAGGAGAGGGTTCCACTGTCTCCTGTATTAAAACAATGTCTAGTTATGTTACATTATAATCAACCAATTATTATTAAAATGAACTCATGGTATTTTCCCATTATTAATGACAGAGAACTTTTTACCGGTTCAAAACCTGCATTTTTAGATAAACATAAAGATTATAACTGCGATAGGTTTCCGGCAAACACGTTGAAATAGGATTTTCCGACACATTATAACTCAAAGGCATCGATGCATGCGAAGAACAAAAACATAGTTAGCATAATAAAGTAAATAATTAAGGATGTCGGACACGAGTAAAGGATACCTAGATTATATAGATAACATGCTATTAAAAAATTTAAGTCTGAGGCGAGACTTTGCCATTCTATGCGCCCTCTACGGCTTATATAACTGGGCGAGGTCTGACGAATTCCTCACATTGGAACAAACCACATCACGCTATAAGTTCGCAGTGGGCACACATCGCACAGTATCACGTGCACACTCCCCTGTACCTCGCACTCTCACTGCACTCAATGCCCTCTTGAAGTCCAACCCTGACTGTGACGTGTTTGCGGACGGATGGAAGGCTTTCATTGCGGCATGTATGGAGTATTGTGAGAAGAGTGTATGAATGAGGTTCTTATAATTACTAATTAGTGTAATGGGATCTTTTGCCGTACCAATTATATATAAATAAATAAATAAATAAGAGATTATATGTTAGTTTCATCTTTTTCTAGCCCAACGTAAAAGGGAACAAAAGTTAAGAAAGCAAACCGGGGAGTTTGTTTAGCCGTTTCTTTTCCTGATATGATGTTTTATTCTTAAGAACAGTGGTAACTTTACTTTTTATTAGGTATGTGACATTCAATAAGTGTTCCCTGCGTCCTTTTACGTTGAATAATATAATTTGATTTGATTTCTTTTGAAATGGCATCAAAAATTATAAGATGCCACCAAGAAGGAAACCGGATTAAATTTATTTTCTTATTTCTAGGAGAATAGTAACAGCCAGTACAATATTATGGAGTTATAAAGTGAGCTAACTTATTCTTCAACTTCATTCAACTAGCTAACTTGTTTAACTTCATCTGTTTTATCAGTTTAGTTTAACCGTAGCCGTACTTAGCTTATCGGTGTTTTTTTTTAATTTTTTATTAAGGAACAGAAAACACAGTTACAATTAATGTGCGATAATACCTGCAGTAGTATAAAACTATGTCGCAGACATTACCATTCATCCCCAGAAAGAGATGTTACAGAGTTCCTAGTTGGCACAATTAAATGGAAAATTAGATTAACGAGGATTATTGATTATTGAATTAGGGCGTGATAATGTGTGTGTGAGTATGTATGTGTTTGTGTTTAGTTGGGCGTTTGTGTGTGAGCTAACAACAATAATTTTTCACACTTTCAATCATTGCCTAAGTACATACCGTGACTACTGCTATGGATTCCCTTCCGATTGTTGTTCTTGAGTTTTGTAGACACAACAATCGTATGCTTCACTTCTACATCTTCGTCCTCGACTGTACTTGCATTTACAATGGGTTCTTGGTCACCAAAATCCATTTTCGTCGAGACAGTACATCCAGAAGTAAACAGAGCTAAAAAGGTAACATTTATAAATTCAATGATAACTTGATATGACTATTTCTTCTGCAGCGTTATTTTCGTGATTTGGGAAAATATATATCCTCACGCCTTCCCACAAGGGTCCCCGAAGGGGTAGGCAGAGGTGTATAGGTAATACCTACACACCCACTTTCCGCCAGAGGTATATTAGGTGCCAACGTGACAGATGGCGAGTCCATCGCCGTTACTCCAGCACGACTATACATACGCCTTTGAATTTCTTCTCAGACGTATGCAGGTTTCCTCTCGATGTTTTCCGATGGAAAAGTATCATAATATAAATAGGTTTAAGGTTTGATTTTGCTTATCGATTATATGCTGAAAGCTCTGTAGGTATAAACAAACCAATTTATACCTGTATTTCATTAACAATCCCCTAAATATACATTCCAAGGGCAAGTTTATTGTGCCAATGTCAATGGGGCGCCACGGTCTTTTGTTGGCGTGTAGCCTTTGATATATTTCACCTTGAAAGGGTAATTGATCATGCCGATTTAGTAAGGAAAAAGATGTATGTATGTATGTATGTATAGGCAGTTTATATAACTTGCTTGTATGCTAAGCATTGACAACTCAGGTACTCATTCATTCGAGTTGAATTCGATTCAATTGTGTCGGAAAATTGTGGGTTATTTTTAATTCTAATTTATTATTATGTACATAAAAAATAAATAAATCAATTCAAATAAATGGGACAATTCCACACTAATTGACCAGTTCCAAATTAAGCAAAGCTTGTGTTATGGTAACTAGACAACGATATATTTACTTATATAGATAGATATATACATAAATACATAGGACATCCAAGACCAAGGTACAAATACTCGTGGATATAACACAAAATATTATATTTTATATTCTACTGATAATCATGACCGTCCTAATACCTCCACGTTCAGACAAACCTGCAACTTTGTCATAACCCTTCGATCAAATTGAATTTCCATGCTGTTACTTAGGATACATCAATAATTAAGCGATGGCTTATTAAATTACGTGAGTCTTACCCCAAATGGTGAGAAGTGATAGAATCGTTGTCATCTTGTCGTCGGCATTTCAAGTAAAGGTTCTCTTTGCGTGATGCTGTGGTTTATATAAACTTCACAAATTACACTAAGCGATGTCGCGGAGGAAGCAATTACCTTTGTTACAATATTGTAAGACGCGTGTTGTTAAATATATAAGATACTAGCTGTCCCGCCCAGCTTCGCCCGGATGAAAAAGTAAAATGTTATTAAAACGATTAGTAGCGCCACCTATCGTGTCCAATTGTGATGTAAGCTATCCTATCTTTTAATTTGGATCAAACTGCACTCGGTGTGCAAATTTGATTGAAATCGGTTAAGTAGTTTAGGAGTCTATAGCGGACAAACAACGTGACACGTAATTTATATATATTAAGACTACATGAGTTGCCAACGATTATAATCATGTTCCTTAAGACATTATGCTGTAATAGCTGTGGAGTTGCAGCAAATGGCCGGAACTTAGGGAGCTATCAAGTGCCTAACCGTGACGTGCCTACCCAATATACTATTTCTTAAACCCATCCAAGTATTTAATAGTAAGCCGCGGTGGCCGAGTGGTTCGAGTAGTTGCCTGCAACACAAAGGTTTTAAGTTTGAATCCCGACTGTAGATTGATTGTGGACTGTTTAGGGGCATTTGTAGGAAGGCGTGATGATATATAGGTAGAGGTTAAGAGAGGTAGGGCATAACGGTAGAAGTCCGTAGCCAAATAACACATTTTTTTGTGTTGTGTTCCTACGTGGTGAATAAGGTTTCCAGTAATGAGCTCCTTGGGGAGGGTGGAGGATTGTTACATTGTGTTAGAAGCAGAGTGATTAAACCCATTATGCTGCCAACACACGATACATCTCCGAACACAGAGTGGCAAGCGCAAGTGATACTTCGGTATCGTGAGCGTAAATAGGCTACGGTAACCGTTTTCCATCAGGTGGGCCGTATGCTTGTTTGCCAATCTTGTTTGCAAAAACAAAAAAAAGGTATATTGCAAAGAATGTACGGCGTAAAGATATACTTACTTAAGATCGAATACGCTACGAAGAAATTCGCATAGCAACTGGCGTGTACGAGGGCAATGTGAAGACGAATCAAGGCTTGTTAAGTTGGTTTGGATATATAGAAAAGATGAATTTGATGAAACATAGGTACAATGCTAATGTGTGTGGAAGAAGAGGCAGAACTAAATATTTTTATGTCAGCATCTAGCTGTTACATGAATGAAACCGGTGGCCGAGGGGTTCGAGTAGTTGCCTGCGACACAAAGATCGCAAGTTCGAATCCCGACTGTACCAATGAGTTTTCTGAACTTAAATACAGTGATTAGTCACACCACGAGATTAACGGTGAAGGAAAACATCGAGAGGAAACCTGCATATATCTGAGAAGCAGTTCTAAGGCCTATGTATAGTCGTGTTTGAGTAACGGCGATGGACACGCTGGCGCCTAAAATATATCTCTGGCGGAAAGTGGGTGTGTGGGTAGGTAGGTACTACCTATACACCTCTGCCCACCCCTTCGGGTCCTTTGTGGGAAGGCGTGAGGAGGAAAGATTGACAGATTCCATATATCTATTCCTCATACAGTATCGAAATATGGTGGCAGTGGTGTGTTATATCAGCTCAATCTATAAGTCTAATGATATGGAATAGTGAACAGCGCCCCAAGCGGTGCGTTAGTGGAACTAAATCCTCGCTACATTTTTGATAGGTTACAATTATTCCAATTTTAAATCTGACCTTAAAATGGGGCTATAATAGAGTTTTAATGACCTTGTATATTAGGTTTTTACAAGAAACATAGAGTATCTATTATGAAGCAACAACCACATTTGTTTAAGTGTATAATATAGTAGGTAACCGTTAGTTTGATTATCTGCGCGTGCTATAAACCAACCATAAAACATTTTCGAACGACCACATACCTACTCCTACCTAATTACAAATTATATGTTTAATAAATAATAAAAATATATCCTCACGCCTTCCCACAAGGGTCCCCGAAGGGGTAGGCAGAGGTGTATAGGTAATACCCACACACCCATTTTCTGCCAGAGGTATATTAGGTGCCAACGTGACAGATGGCGAGTCCATCGCCGTTACTCAAGCACGACTATAACATACGCCTTTGAATTACTTCTCTGACGTATGCAGGTTTCCTCTCGATGTTTTCCTTCACCGTAAAGCTCGTGGTGTGACTAATCACTGTACTTAAGTTCAGAAAAACTCATTGGTACAGACGGGATTCGAACTTGCGACCTTTGCGTCGCAGTTTAACTATACTAATACGCAAAGTGTAGGTACTTATCTCTCTGGATTTATTCTAATTCTAGTTTTACCCCGCGGTTTCACATGCGCTAAATTTGATAAAATAAAGCTCAATCAAGTTACTCCGGAATAATGGTTTTGAAATTGGTTTAGTAGTTTTTGTGTTTATTCATGACAAACAATTTAAAAAACGAACCATTGATGAGCACTCGAAACAGTATGTTTTAAGATTTTTTTTTCCTACTGGATTCACAATGATGGTACACAACGGCTACACACTGCTTTCAGCTTATAAAAACATTCGTTTTCATAACATTAGTGTAGAAAAAGACATCTCAGGGGAGTCGCTTTAATTATAATAAGTAAGGCCCTCTCGGCCATGGTTCAGGTCAAACGTACTACCAAATATTGTATCACTTGTAATTAAATAGTATTACCTATGTTATTTCAGTTTAGAACCCAATTTTTCAATTATATAGTAAAAGAAAAAATTTTTTCGAATTAGCAACATGACTTAGGATATAAGGCTTTTGCAAGTCACTCAGGCGTTCCTCATGTTGGGACTATTGCAAGCAAGTAAACTACATAATAAATTAGCTAGTTACCAAGGGGTCAGTGCTATTTGGGTTCGAACTTCTGTATTTCAACGGAAGATTTCGTATTGAGGATCGCTATCAATTATTCAGTAAGAATAACACTTATTATTGTAAGACATATAGTCAAATGACACCTAAACTTATGCCTTTTTAGTCTGTAAACCTCAAAACTACACGTTATATGGTTAATGTTCTTCAAATAGGCAACACAGCGACATCTACTGGCTAATCACTAGACTTTGCCAGCGCCATCTGTGGCGTAGCCCACTATTAGCGTTTCTAACGTCAAAACTCAATTCAAGACACTATGTGCTTTAAAAACCAGATTGACATTGTAACTTCTTCAAAGCTTTCAACGCCAAACTGTAATTTGTCTACACACTCTTCGCTAGATGGCGCTAAAGCATAGTGGCGAAGTATAATTATTATTCATACAGATTTTAATTCGTTTCCAAAGTTGTTCAAAATAATATAACATGAAAATATTAAATTTCCGTACATATTAGTAATATGCATCCAGAAAGGCAAAAACGAACCACGCCCAACGTGGGGCTCGAACCCACGACCCTGAGATTAAGAGTCTCATGCTCTACCGACTGAGCTAGCCGGGCTGTATAAGAGTATTCAAATATTAACAATATATTCAACTTATTAAATATAATTGGGACTTGGCGTGATAATGTGTATGTATGTATGTATGTATGTATTATTTTATGCAATATAAATAAAAACGGAGTAATAAATCTAATTAAAAATGTCCTTTGAGTTATTGTCGCACGGGAGAATACCAAATAGGTTGTCAGTATTGGCAAGGATTATTTCTGATATAATATTTAATAACAGGTTTTTTTAAAGTGTGTCAAGGATGGTACCACACTTGCACCATTTACCCTATAATCTCTCAAGTACACACAACAAACATATTCGGAATAAGAAATTCCGTTAAGAAAAACTAATTTATTACCTCTTTCTTCTAAGTCGGTTAAAATACATCCCTCATTCAACCACTACCTCAACGTTTAAAGCCTAAGAGTTCTGTAGACTCAGACGCAGGAATAGGCTTACAAAGCTAACTCCACGAGATAGGTCTGCTTACACTTTGATATTGCTGCGAGGTCTCCGGTCGCATCAAAGGCTCGCCCAAGGGACTAAGTGCAAATGTCCCGCGGAGCTACAGCCGTTTGACGGCACGCCGATCGCAACCAACTTGTTTGGTTTCAAGGAACTCAAAGGCTTCGTAGGGAATTGGAAAAATGATTGCGAACTGGATATCGTATCTTCCATTGCAATTTAGCATTGGCGTGGCTGATAAACCTACCGTTTGTACCTGGTCATTTTTATTATTTTCTTTAAAAGATGGAAGTCCTTGTGATAGATGCGGTATTTGTCTATATTATTTGGTTGTTTTTGCTAATATGCATACATACATATAATGACATCGAGTCCCTAACGGGGTAGGCAGAGAGTATAGAGCGCCAGTTTTCCCTAAACTTACCTACATACCTCTTTCACTTCGTCCACATTCATCAGTCTCTTCATACATGCTCGTCGGTTTCTAGTACTTTTGACTTTGCCCTCCTTGAGCGCCCGGTCCGATCGATTTGATCTAGGTAGTTTCTGCTAATATTCATTAAATTACTTCAATGCTTTAGTATTTTTTTTATAGTTTTAACAAAAATATACGAGGACACACATTGAAAATTATTGGAGAAAATTATGCTTAAGTTAATGAAGAGAATTGCTGCATAATTAAGATATTCCATTCCCGGGTTTGACCGAGTGGTGAACAAGAATGCACGGGGCAAGGGTAGAGCTGCCGATTTGTTTATTATCATAATACCAACCGAATGATCAACTATTGTAAAGAAGAAGGCATGTTACGTTGGTTTGGACATATAGAAAGGATGAGTGAAGAAAGATTGACGAAGCAGATATACAAAGCATCAAATCGATCGGACGCTCAAGGACGGGATCGTCAAGAGTACTCGAAACCGACGAGCATGTAAGACTGATGAATGTGGACGAAGCGAAAGAGGTATGTAAGTCTAGAGAGAACTGGCGCTCTATACTCTCTGCCTACCTCGTTAGCGACTCGACGTGATGATATGTATGTATGATCAACTATGGTAATTCAAAACTGTTAATCATTGAAAATTTACGTCCTAAAACCAACATTAGGTACTTTTAAACAAATATTTTACTATAATAAGGATAAGGAAAATAATATAGGATTAATTTACAGTGGACAGTTTCCTTCCGCTAACGTTTAGGCTTTCTTATGCAGTTAATTGTTAAGAAGGCTATGCAAAGACTTTTGCAAGGTCGGCAACATGGTACCTTTTGCAACAAGCGTTTATATGAGGCGGTAGTCGCTACCTATCGCGTTACCACTTATAATATAATATAATATATCCTCACGCCTTCCCACAAGGGTCCCCGAAGGGGTAGGCAGAGGTGTATAGGTAATACCCACACACCCACTTTCCGCCAGAGGTATATTAGGTGCCAACGTGACAGATGGCGAATCTATCGCCGTTACTCCAGCACGACTATACATACGCCTTTGAATTTCTTCTCAGACGTATGCAGGTTTCCTCTCGATGTTTTCCTTCACCGTTCAGCTCGTGGTGTTACTAATCACTGTACTTAAGTTCAGAAAAACTCATTGGTACAGTTGGGATTCGAACTTGCGATCTTTGCGTCGCAGGCAACTGCTCGAACCACTCGGCCACCTCGGCTCTCTTTACGGCCTTACCACTTTGTTATACGAATAGCAGGTACTATATAATATTGTAAAGGTGGCAACCCTATGCGATATGACAAGGTAGGGCGAAAATGGAGGTGAGCTTTTGTTATGCCGTGAAAGTGTAAGTGAAGCCACAAGTAAATGGGGGCTGGTGTAGTGCCGTCCGGGGACGCTTTCAAATTATGAAGATGCTGCGCCATTTCTCAATCGGTATCCCGGTCAAGTACAGTTCGCCTCGCAATGTTCACATACAACCAGTCAAGTGAGGGGAAAACGTTATGCCGGCAATGGCAAGTGCCGATTGTCAATATAACGGATTAGAACGTTAAACACAAAATAAAACAAGCAAACTTTTTAGATTTATTATATGTATTATCGGTAAATTTAATAAAGACAGCTAAGCCTATATAAAAAACAACCTTTACTGCTAAAGTTATATTAAGCTCCTAAGTAAAAACTCCTTTTCTTAATTTGTCTTAAACAAAATTGTACATTTCTGTGTAGTCGTGGCTTTAAGGACGCCATCAGATTTATCGCACACACACGCTAATAATAATTCCAAAACATAAGTATCGTTACTTTTGCCTACTCCTTTCAAGGTGTGAAGACAGAATAAAAATCCGAAATTTGATCGCCGAACAACACAACTGATAAAACGTATACTAGAGTAATTATTTATCGCAGGAATATACCTAGCTGAGTGTACTTCTTCCCTTCCAATAGTAGGGTACCTCATACGCAAATAGGGCACTCGCAATCAGCGGAGTGCCGGTATACTCGACGACATAAATGCTACACCACGCGAGCTCATGGCCAAAAGAGAATATCAAGAAGACCACGCTCCTTAAAACGCTTAGTCAGTATTGTCTTAGCGTTCTCTTGACGCAGCAGGAGCAACTACTGACACTTCTTATACTATATATTCATGCCTTTCATAAGGTAAACAAAGGTATCCAACCTCTTTTCGCCTTAGATATATTAAGTACTTAGTTACACCACTTGCTTGTCAAGGAAAACATCGACATGAAACCTGCATACGTTTGACAAGAAATTCTAAACGTAACGATTGAGAAACGGCGAAAATACCTCCAACAAAAAGTGGGTGTATGGTAGGTACTACAATACACATCTGCTTACCCCTTGTGGGAATGCGTGACGATATAATAATGCACTGTATGGCACCCATACGCTAAGCTTATTAAGGATAGAGTCATATCTATTTTATTTCATAAAGTTAACGTGCACGAGTGTGTGTTAGTTAAACAATGCCATGCTGACAAGCTTGGATTTTGACGGTTCAGATCTTACAAGAACAACCGCAGAGCTTAACAAGTGTTTATTATACCTTCTTAATAATAAATATATTTTTGACAGCTGCTATTCAACTAACAATATTGTTTTATTAATAACATTTTACAAACGCTAACAAGGTTGTGCAAAAACGTTGGCATTCCAAAGAGCGCCGCGAAAATTTATTATACGTAAAATAACTACGTTAATGTGAGTAAAATTTTTTCCACAGGCATATCGACGTGGCAGTCAAAATAGGATCTAATTTGTTTGAGATAAGACGTATATTGCCTTTGCCTACAGCACGCGCCCTCTGTCGGCAAAAAAAGTCGGTGGCAACTGGCACTAGATAGAAAAGGATTGGTCACGACTGAACAAAAAATATAGCTGCATGCAAATTCAATATCGGCGATAAACAGCGGGCCACTTCAAAGAGTATCGATTGACTAGAGCTTAGAGAATATAATTATACTCATAATATATGTATAAACGTGATAACAACATAAGTCGGGAAGGTAATAAAAAGTGAAAGCCTAAATATCGAGAGATTGTCTTAACAGTAACCAAATGAAGCATGAATACGGCGAATGTAGATAAAGGCAAAGAGGTCTTAGATGGACCAATCAAGAATCAGAGGATTCAAATCTAACTTCTCTCTCCTCCTCTATTCTCCCTGCTTAGTCGGTAAGGACTTCGGCGTGATGATCATTTATACCATGTGTATGTGTAGGATATGTAGAATAGCAAAGAAGAGCATCACCACTGTTTAAACCAGTGTTTTCCAACCTTTTTAAGGCCATGCCTCACTTTAACATTTTTTAAATGTTGATGCCCCCATAATTTTTTTTTAAAACCCAAAGCGAAAGTGTTAATGTCGTGTCGAATCCATTTTTAAATTGCCCCCCTTTATTATGAAATTGCCCGTCTGTGAGGCGTGGGCTCCACGTTGGAAAACACTGATTTAAACCGTTTAAAATCTAGCACGAGAGAGAAGGAAGGCTTTTAACCAGCAGTCGGACTTTCATAGCCCGATTTATCCTACTATGAATAATAATTAAGGTGGCGAATATGTATATAATAGCCGTGGTGGCCGAGTGGTTCGAGCAGTTGCCCGCGACGCAAAGGTCGTAAGTTCGAATCCCGACTGTACCAATGAGTTTTTCTAAACTTAAGTACAGTGATTAGTCACACCACGAGCTTTACGTTGTAGGAAATTCGTCGAGGTCGAAATCGAGAGGAAACCTGCATACGTCTGAGAAGAAATTCAAAAGGCGTATGTAATAGTCGTGCTTGAGTAACGGCGATGGACTCGCCATCTGTCACGTTGGCCCCTAATATACCTCTGGCGGAAAGTGGGTGTGTGGGTATTACCTATACACCTCTGCCTACCCCTTCGGGGACCCTTGTGGGAAGTCATGAGGAATATGTACGCAACTTGCCTGATGGCGAGCGGTTACCGCCGCTCATAAACTTATACAACACCAAAGATAAATGCACCTACGGATTTAAAAAATATTAGGCCCGTGAGTTAACATTGAAAAAGAAAAGCTGAGGTATAATTAATAACATATACAAGAGTACGGGTTTAAAATCGAAAAAACCTTGAATATAACACGCAAAATTATTATAATATCTCCTTATATAGAACTTCAACCAAATATGGATTGTATTTGGATCATTTATTGCCGCATTGTGTTGAAATAAGACGTAAAACTCCACAAGAATAACCAAATACAAACACAGATTAGACACGGACCGCCGTAACAGCAATATTCCAATTAAATTCCAATGGAACCGCGTTTTAGGTCACTAATTCCATAAGTGGGTACGCGGTCGTAAAAAACCAATGACTCGTCCGACGTTCGCGGCACTATTCGATAATCACGATCGTGTTTAGATAAAAAACAATAATAACAAAATAAACAATGTATATAATCACCTCATGTCAAGAGAACGAAGAGTAGGGTGTGTTGACTTTGCTGGAATATCGGATAAATGTTGCCTACTAAAAATATATCCAAATTTAATATATCAAAATAAATGCTAGTGAGTTAAGATAATTTAAGTAGATTGGAGAGACTATATAATATGAGATTCAGAGTGAAGCATAATTTTTAAAATCGGTTAGTGATCGGTGATAAAATTTACATAAATGTGTTTGAGATGAGGACATTTTTCACGTGCTAAGAGATTAACATTTTAATGAGACTGACCAAAACCTACACTACATAACTGACCATAGACAAAGCAGCTCATTAGTTACTTTGTCTGTGGCAGTATAAGTCATAGCTAGATCAGTTTAATAGTAAGGTTGAGGTTTTAAGAAAAAACATAGGTAGTTTGTTATTTTTTACATCACCAAAATTTAAGTTTACTGCATGGTTACTTTCAGTTCCAATCATATTACTTGTAAAAATAAACCAAAAGCTCGAAAATTGTCCTTAGCTTTCCAAAGCCATGGTCACAATACCCACTCGACCGCCTCCAATCTTGAGTTTCAACATTCAACTTGACGGGTGACTGACGTCTACATATTTTATTTTAAATGATTATTTATGGAGTGTATAATAAGATGCATTAAAATTTTAATTTCTCATTACATTGCTCAATGCTTTTGGTCGTAGTTCGTTAAACTGTCTCACGGAGCTACCGCTGGGCAATGGTCCCAGACTATCCGTCATTTTGGTTTCTGCCATAAGTTTAATAAAATCCATAAAATCCATTCAGTAGCTTTTAAGGATATCGCGATCAGACAGACGTGAAGGGAGATATGATAATAAGGTCATAATTGCTACTTAAGATCAGGTTGGTTTTAAATACGCTTATAGTATACTTTAATACTTACCCTTATATTGAAAAATATTGAAGCAAACTTACTTCATCCTAAACAAAGCTCTAAGCACAATATGAATAATTGACAATCGCGGGGAGACTTCATTTGTTTAAATCTTTTAAGTCAAGGGATCTGTTCCACCTGCGCCAAATGCATTTCTGTATCGCTTTACTTCGTGGTATTGCCTACTGAATCTTATCACGTTGATAATAAAGTTCTTAATTGAACTGAGATCCGTCTTAGCAACGGTATTTATAAACTGGTCACACCAAAACCAAGCCAACTGGCACTTTTGTATAAAGATACTTTGACTTTAGTGTATGAGGAATGGAAAATTGTCGTTTACACGTGGCTTCAGTCATTATAATCTGATGATTTTGAACGACTAACACCTGGTGCCACGGGGTCATATTCGTCGGGGAAGGTAAAAATAACATATCCTTACATGTAATGTAATAACACCTTTTTTTCGCTGCAGATATTTTTAGGTGCAGTGGCAGACGGCGAGACGAATCCACCATCGTTCTTCGAGAAGGAACATGTTGTGAGGAAACCTGCATGCCTCTGAGAAATTACATAGACAAAGACGTCTATAATTAGAATAATTATGAATGGTGCTTGAACAACGGCGGCGGACTCTCTGTCTGTCACGCGGAAACCCTTTTATTTCCAGCGAAAATATAACGGCGTTACAGTTATTCTCTCTAACCTAACCATTTCTTATAGGAAGGCGTGAACATATTTTTTTTTATTATTTTAATAATATTAGATTTACATACACATTTATATATGTCGCCGCAAGAAGTTCGGTGGCGCTTAAACGCGAGATTCCGTGTGCTTTCCTTTGTTTAATATTATGGATATTATCTAATATAATCATGCTTAAGCAACATAAGAATCCACTCTTCTCTGTTGGTAGAGGAGCCGCTATGTTCGCTTAATTGCAATTTCAGGGGCTGCCGTAAATTTTAATAACAATTTCGATGGGGCGAAAAAAGTAATAAGAAAATATTGAGGCGTGGAATACACCCGAAAACAAGGAAGAGTGAACGGCCAGTTTTCTTTATACGGGCTGTTAACTTACTATTATAGACAAATTAATTTTATAATGTGCAATATTTTTTTAATTCACATAATAGTAATAATAATAATAAAGCCTTTTTTATTTCCTCAATAATGTTATTGCACATTTCGTTTATTAGTACTCTTCCTTTCAGGGATCCTAATGGGAAGACGTTCAGACAGTTTTTCTGTTATTGCGACATTTATTATTTTAATATATATAACTATTGTTATACATGGTAGATATAGTAACAATAGTTGACATTTTCATGACATGAATAAATTACTAATATAAAATAATAAAAAAAAAATCCTCACCCCTTCTCACAGATGTCCCCGAAGGGAGTTGGAGGGAGGAGGAAGTCAGAGGTGTATAAATAGGAAGTACCGACACACCCACTTTCCGCCAGAGATATATTTTAGGCGCCAACGTGACAGGTGGCGAGTCCATCGCCGTTACTCAAGCACGACTATACATACGCATTTGAATTGCTTCTCAGACGTATACAGGTTTCCTCTCGATGGTTTCCTTCACCGTCAAGCTCGTGGTGTGACTAATCACTGTACTTCAGAAAAACTCATTAGTACAGTCTGTTCGAAATTGCAATCTTTGTGCCGCAGGTAATCACTCGAACCACTCAGCCACAACGGCTCTATAATATTGGAATGATCTCAATAATAGCATTCGTCAGGCAGACTTGACATCTGCTGATTGAAATCTTTTTTTTTTTATACAACAAGAGTGGCAAACAAGCATACGACCCACCTGATGGGAAACGGTTACCGTAGCCTATTTACGCTCACGATACCAAAGTATCACTTGCGCGTTGCCACTCTGTGTTCGGAGAGTTATAGTGTGTTGGCAGCATAAGGTTTAATCCCTCTGCTTCCAACACAATGTAACAATCCTCCCCCCTCCCCAAGGAGCTCATTACTGGAAACCTTATTCACCACGTAGGAACACAACACATTAAATTGTGTTATTTGGCTACGGACTTCTATAAGGTGGAGGTCCTGCCCCAGTCGGGCAGCTCCAAATTCGAACGGGAAACCCGTTATGCCCTACCTCTCTTGAATCTATTCGTATTTTGAATGTGATTAATTAACCGCATGGTAAATTTATCTGAGTGCATCCGAATGCGAGTAATTTGTGCATACCGAAGTATTACCCTATAGTTATTTACAAAACCTGCCTCTCCGTTGTTTGTTTAAGCATCAATACCTCCGCACGCGTGGTTAAGAAATTACAGCGGGCCCTCATTGATTACACGTCAATAGGGCTGTCATGCTTAATCAATATATTTATTCCAAAATAAGGGTGTCATGAGTGAAAATCAATAATTATTTATTAGAATGGATAGAATATATAATATAGAACGGCGATGGACTCGCCATCTGTCACGTTGGCACCTAATATACCTCTGGCGGAAAGTGGGTATGTGGGTATTACCTATACACCTCTGCCTACCCCTTCGGGGACCCTTGTGGGAAGGCGTGAGGATATATTATTTATTATTATTATTTATTAGAATTCAAATAAGAGAGCCTTGGGTGGTTCGAGTAGCCTGCAATACAAATATTGTAAGTTCGAACGCTGACTGTACCAATGAGTTTATTTTGAACAGGAAAACGTCGCGTCAGGTTTCCTCGTGATAAAGAAATTCAGAATTACAGTCCAACAAGTTATAACTAAGTAAGAAGGTGTTTAACTACTTAAAAATACTCTGGTTCACTCAGGATTCGAACATGCAATATTTGTGTTACAGGCAAACAGTTCGGCCAGCAAGGCCGATTTGAATTTCCGTCACTAAAAACCTTTTCTAGTTTCGCTCTATTGTTTAAATTTATGTATATAAAGTCCTAATGTAAATGTGGTGGCCCTACATACACAACAGTCTCCCTGCAACCAATTACGTTAATATTACGCTACAAACGAATTTTCCTCAACTCTTTTTACTTCTACCTCGTAAATTGCCTGTCTCAGTTCCGAAGAACTTGCTAAGTGTATGTCGATGATAATTCGATAATTTATTTTCAATTTCAATGTTTATAAATGGGAACGGCAAAATTGCTACAAATCGGCGAGCATGTATGATTGAAGAATGTAGATGAAGCGAAAGAGCCTTTGAGTTTACGAAGAACCGGCTCTCTACTCTCTCTGCCTACTCCAGGGACTTGGGGTTATCACCATTATATAACAGCCGCTTTAGTAGGCAAATATCTACTAGGTAGGCAGGGAGCTTTACAAATGACAGCTTAGTATATTTTACCCATTGATGTTTGATTTCTGCAAAGAAAATATGGAAAGATTGACACAACGTTTGTTACCAGCTGCATAAAGCACCAACCCCAACTTTTAGAGAATCCACTCCACAGCCTTTATCTATGGAAAATAAATAACGCTACTCCCAAAAATTATGACTCATTTGCCGTCGCGTGTCGTGAGGGTGTCGCAAAAACTATTGAGCGTGCGTCCATAAATAAATAATGGAGATAAATAAAATAAATATTATCGTAAATAAAAAATAGTATCGCTTGGGTGACGTGGGAATGACAGATGCGAAGGGTGATGGTACTCAAAACATGGCGATCAGATCGGAAGCTTTTTTAATAATCGTTCTTTACATACTTTAGTTTTTAAAAACTCAATCATCGTTAAAGTAAGCTAATAGCTGGTTCCAGTTTTAAGCTTAAGTAAGATTTTTTAAGTCACTACTCCTATATCCACATGTATCTAAGGTAAAGAGCGGCACAGACGACTCCAATTTTAAATAGTATTTTTCTGTATATTTACATAGCATGGATACGAGTGTTTTATCCGCATTCATTTTAAATTAATTCACTATTTTATTAATTTAATGTAATTTAAAAGTATTTCCTGAGGGAGGTTTTTTTATTTAGATTTTTAGCATGTTTGTTAGATATAGAAAGTTAATTTCTTAATTCATGACAAAGCCATGACACACCATTCGCATATTGCATTAAAAGTCATATGGCTACAATGCAACATGACATCGCATCTCGCACATACATATTACGTACGTCTGTAGTGACGTAGCAGAATTCATACAGCAAACGAGTGGGTAAACTCTAGTGACACTCCATGACTGTTGTAAAAGACACACCCTTATAATACTGGTTGCATGCATACTGTAGGTCATAATTTAAAACTAAAATTATCTATAGATTTGAAATTCGAATGATTTGCGTAAAACTTCAAAGTTAATTGGTGTCTTGTATCCATTACAACTTTCAGCCAAATTGGTTCAGCCGTTTTGCCGTGAAAGAGCTATAAACATCCACACTATCACCTTCACAATATTAGTAAGATTAGTAAGAAGTATGTTATATTTTTAAAGGCAGTTTTCTTAATAATCTATTCACCCTCATTTCAGTTCCACAGACCGTGTAGATAACGAAAATACATACGATAATGACATCGTGTTCGTGTGTAGAACTTAAAAACTAGTTTGTCATATCGTGTTTAAGTGATTATAGATGGATGCGTGTTTACGAAATTTGGATTTGGCTGCGTGGGTGGTTAATTCAATATTAATTAGTTGAACCTTGACTGGTTAAAGTAACCAGTAAAAGTAATATTGTAGGTTTAAAAGATGTGTGGGTACTACCTACACACCTCTGCCTACCCCTTCGGGGAGCCTTGTGGGAAGGCGTGAGGACATATTATTATATATTATAAACTATACAGTTTAAAAATGTTCATCTTACGGTAAAAATTGCACGAGGAAACCAGAGACATCTCTTGCTAGTTTAGTTTTTCATCTGATTAGTTTCTTGACAACGCATGATACAGAGTATAAAAATTACATAGAAAATAAATATATATTCAGCTTTTTTATTATATTTGTTTCAGTAAAACTCTTATAGGAGTAGATCTTAAACAAGCCCATTATGAAAAACAAACATAATTTTCACCTTCTAACAAAACGGCTATTATGGAACCAATATAAAATAATCTCCTCAATTTATCTAGTAGGTAATAGAATAATAATTTTGTCCTGCCAGCAGTTCAGAAGGCGATCAATTAGGGTGTATGCACACTGCGCGGTGCTGATACGCCGCGTCCGGCGTAAACAAACACTGGCTTACGATTATAACTCGATACACATTAATCGATTTAAACTCGATCTATCATACAGGAGTCAATCGATCGAAATATAAAATAGTTAAACTTGCTATAGCCATAGAAATGTGCTAGAATTGACATACATATTTATTCATGTCAATTTTAAATTCTTTAAAGTAATAATAATATTTTAATAATTATTTATGCCACAGTATACTCTCTGCCTACCCCGTTAGGGACTCGGCGTGATGATATGGTGATGATGATTTATGCCACAGTATCATCATCACAAATTTCAGAGCTGGGCTCTTGTCGGCGACTCTGATGCAGTCCCTTCCATTTGCTTCTGTCCAGCGCAACCTCTTTGACCACCGTATACGTCATGAGAGACACTTTTTGATCTTTTCCTTCTAAGATGTGTCTGATGATGTCATAGTATAATATAGTCAAAATTATAAACAAATTCATGTGTCCAAAATCTTAATGATCTTAACACAAATATTGTATATTCAAATCCCGCTGTAACAGTGAGTTTTTCCTGAACTTAAATCCAGTAAAAGAATATTATATCGATTTACCGTATACGTTTGAGAAGAATTCCAAAGACGTATTTATGGGCGATGGACTTGCCATACATCGAGTCTTAATACATTTTTTTTCTCCATACTACTTGTCTAGTTTATAGTGTGTCAGGATGTTTGTTTGCAATGATGGATGACTGTATAAAATCCGTATGTATGCAACAAGACAGTGACCGACCTAATATTAAAATGTGCCGCAATTTGTGTCGCGCCGATACTCACGATTCGTCTACTCTACTGGATTGGAAATTGTCCTGCGGGGAATAAAGTTGTATGGAGACGCAGTTGTTATATTTTTTCCATTTCACCATAATGAGCCGTGGTGGCCGAGTGGTTTGAGCAGTTGCCTGCGACACAAAGTACAGTGTCACACCACGGTGTGACACAGCTTTACTGTGAAGGAAAACATCAAGAGGAAACCTACAAACATACGTTTGAGAAGTAATTCAAAGGCGTATGTATAGTCGTGCTTGAGTAACGGCGACGGACCTAAAATATATCTCTGGCGGAAAGTGGGTGTGTGGGTATTACCTATACACCTCTGCCTACCCCTTCGGGGACCTTTGTGGGAAGGCGTGAAGATATATTTCACCATAATAATCAAACTTTTTACCAAACGTTACCAAATCAAGGCGAAATTTGCGTTCGATGTAACAACATATCCGCTCAATGTATAACATATATATGTATATCATATAAATGATGCGAAGGACTGAAGACAGTGTTGTGACGCGTCATGGAAGAGGCTTATGTCCAGCAGTGGGCTGCTGAAGGGTGATGATGATGATGAATGAAAATGATAGCAATGAATCTTAGATATATATTCAAAGCCTTCCCATAAGGGTCCCCTAAGCGTTGGCAGAACGCTGCAGTTCGAACCTGCAATCTTTTTCCTGTAGGCCGAATAGCTCGACTACCTACTATATATACCTCTTAATAAATATTTTGGGTGTGTGTATTTTATTACTTTCAGAGTTTTTTTTGTATATCATTGAGACTCCACAGTACCATATTCCAAAGGGCATTATTCAAAGAGGTACTATGTATCATAGACGACTTGTCGCTTGATGGATAGCTTCGGCCCATTTTTAATCATTCTCATGCACATTTAACGTCGTCATAAACACCTTGATAACACAATCGAAAATGGTCCCTATGTACCTGTTAATAAGACTTCGGGTGTGACCCAATTTCTGATTTATGACGTTTTACATGCTTGGTACTATTAACAAGCTGTGTTTAATATGAGTTCCGCTGTCAAATATCATGCTCCGTGTCATTTCCGTATGAGGTGACTTCGGCCGTGTTTGTTGATAAGTTTTAATGTATATAAATAGGAATACCTCTAGTTTCGTTACGTAACATTAGATGAATACAAATGAACTCACATTACGCAGAGACAAAGCCTCGCATTCGCATTGTTCGGGGATGGCTTCATCGTCGCATCTACCTCATTTTTACCGGGGCGGTTCGTTCGCAAAACAGCCGTCCATTACGCGCATTGTGCGAGCACTCAATGCATGATTGATGACTCGGTCTTGAAAAACATATTCAGTCGTGGGAACCCTCGGCTTCCGCTGTCTGGTTCGAGTACAATGCGCGCTATCGATATTTTTGCGAGGACCGAAAAATGTAATGTTTACCTCCACTCGATTAAGCGTGGAGGATGGGTTTTGAAAAATCGTCCACCCTAAACGTAGGCGCGTGGCGGAACTCTTTTAACCAATGTAGAATGAAATCTCTTCGTAAAACATAGAGTCTAAATTACAGTATCGCAATGCAGTTTTGTTACCCGTAGTTGGAACTCTACGGAGCGTAGCAAGGATGTTGTTTTATTGGAAACGGATAATTTATTAGGTGTATTTATTTTGTTGCGGCACGTCGGATTCAATAACGTGGGATTTGTCCTATTAAGAAGTCATCCTGTACCCTTATGACCTAAACGCAATTTTTCACACTTTTTAATAACTTTTCTTTATTGTATTGAATGTAGCAGATTACTTCGAATTTATAAAGTTTGTTCCTCCCAATAACTCTTCAAGCCGTGATCCAAATTTCTAAACTACGGCAAAAGTTGTCGAGATTAGTTTCCAAAGTGAAAACTAAATATTGTTTAGACTGATTGGAAGTGAAACTTGAGCCATGTTTATTCCCCAAATGTATTTACAGTTTTAGATTGGGATAACTCCATTAGGAATCCCGGGACTTGTGTACGGCGGAAATTAACTTACTTACTTAGGTCTGCGTCAGCCGTCCGCAGTTGATGTCGGACAAACTAAAGACGCTTCATGTTTCAAACGCTTTATTTTATTTGAGTACCCGCTTATTGTAATAAAATGTTGTGTTAAAATTCAAAACGTTATTTTTTTTAATATACAACAAGAATGGCAAACAAGCATACGGCACACCCGATGGAAAACGGTTACCGCAGCCTATTTACGCTTACAATACTCTGACTGAAGTATCACTTGCGCGTTGCCACTTTGTGGTTGGTGAATCACAATGAACAATTGGTCCGTCCATGAACAATCGTGACAAACAGTCATAGATTTATGATTTTTAACATATATGTAGGTATATCAGGACAATAACGAAAACTTCACTATACTAAATACAGATGGGCTTATGGATTGCCACTATCTGGGATTATAGAAGTGAATTACAGAAACATCATTACGCTTAATGTTGAACTACGAAATACCTGCCCACCTAATTATGAATACCTAACCTTTTACGTAGGTACATCGATGAACATTAATTTATTAGAGCTTTGTCCTTTACATACGTCTAATAATAGTGTACGTGTATAAGTCTTCGATACAATGCATCCTAAACAACACAAAAAGCCAACGAGCTCACAAAACAAACGTTAAGGACCAAACTTCTGGGCTCCAACCCCTTAATGACACACCGAAACTACAAACCCAGGCTGAATTAATTGCGGATAAAACTCTTAAAGTTTGGCCATAGCTCGCGTAACGATCATCTTGTATTGCTTCGACTTTTCGTTGAACAATTTCATTCAGCATTTCTACGGGCCAATGTTAACCTAACTTTTGCAAATTTAATGAAAAACTGTATCCATCATCACTTAGGCCTAGGGTAGGCGTAGAGTGAACTGGCGCAATACTCTCGTCATTGGCCAATTGTATCTAAAATTTGAGACATATTTCGTATATGCATTTCAAATTCATCAGTGTCTTACATGCTCTCCAGCTTCATGCTCTCTTGGTGTTCCATGCTTCAGTTCCTCTGCATTCCTTCCGCATTCATTATATTGTGTGCTGCATTGTGCATCAGTGGCAATATTTCTTCACTCATCCTTTCTTTGCCCTAACCCTCGTGTTCTATGTCCATCTTTACAATCACACCTTTATTATAGCCAGTTGCTTTTCTATTCTCTCCACCGTAGCTTCGATCTAATATGGTCACGCCACACAGTTTTCGAAGCGTATCAGAAACATTTTAATATCGTGGTCACTTTGGTCAGACACAAAATGTGTAAGCTGATATCTACATTTAAATTAATATATTTTATTGGAGCTACATCAATTTACTTCATATTAATCTTAGCCGGACAGTAATTAATTGTAGGAAAACGCATTTTCTCCGCAGAAGGCTAGATGGGTAATTTTTCACTGTCGGTAAGCCTTCGAGCGCAGTATTAATTGGAACTACTCCTGTTTTATTTTTTCGACGAATGTATTTTGCACCTATAGATACTCGTACCTTTTTAATTTCAGAATTTTCTATATTTTCATTAGTATGTATATTTTAAGGCCAGTGAAAATATTTATATCGTTTTCTGATACCTTCTATGATATGAGACTAGCTATAGCCCGTAGTTTCACCCACTCCAAATTTAATTATCCACTCCCTCAGGTAGTTAGTTACATGATGATAATATAGCCTTTCTTAATAAGCCAACCTTAGCCTTGGATGTCCTATGCATCTATGTATATATCTATCTATATAATTAAATATATTGTTGATGAGTGTGGCGAAGAGAGAGAGGTATGTAGGTCTAGAGAGAACTGGCGCTTTATACTCTCTGCCTACCCCGTTAGGGACTCAGCGCGATGATATGTATGTATTGTTGTCTAACTGGTCTAGTTGCCATAACACAAGCTTTGCTTAATTTGGGGCTATGCTAATTTGTGTGGAGTTGTCCCAAGGTATTTATGTATTAGGGTAGGGTAGGCAGGGAGGGTAGGGCGCCAGTTCTCTCTCTCTCACTTTATTTTATAGTATGTAAATATCCTGTATGTTTTATATTTGTTTCCAAGTCTTCCCTATAAGTTAATATGTTACATATGTATATATATATTCTTACTTATAATCCTACTGAAAATTGGACTTAATACCCTCAAGCCTCCTCCGAAGGCTGTTGTCACGATCAACTTGTCAGACGACAGTGTCCCTTATAACTGTATGCGTACATACCACATATACAAATTAAAGCCCGGATCAGCTAGAGCCTAACTCGACATACAGAACAGAGGATGTATAGGAGTCGTTACTGGTCATATGAATATTCCAAGTCGCCTTCGTTTAACAATATACATTTCATATACCTATAGAAAAGTCAGTAGTTAGTCTTAGCTGAACTGAACTGAACGGAATATCGGGGCCCTATTTATATAATCTATATCTTCAAGGTGTATATATAGTAAAGCATGTATTTACAATAACAACAATTAACAATATTTACAAAAAAACAGCCTGTCACGGGACGTCTCGTCTAATATAAACGTAAAAGGGAAAAAATGTTAAAAAAAAAAAAACCGGGGAGTTTGTTTCGCCGTTTCTTCTCCTGGCAGGTACTTTTTTTTTTCTTGGAAACGGCGGTAACTTTAGTTTATATTAAATATGTGACGTTCAATAAGTGTTCCCTGTGTCCCTTACATTGAATAAAATATTTTGATTTTGATTTTGATTTTGATTTTTTAATCGAGGCCTCTCGATTAGACGGCGCATGTATTAAATTAACATATTTTCTTGAGTTATAATTTAAATTTACAAACAAAGAAATTGGCTTCTCCATAGACGTTCCGCTTTAAATCCAAAGTCAAGTCAAATCGAAATCCTCATTCAGCTAATCTCGAGGGCACGCGGCCGTTTACGCAAATGTCATTCACGCGACCCCTTCACGCTTTCTGGCCAGCGAACTGAGACCTACCCCGCCCCGCGTTTAGATCACTGACCATGAAAATCCAAGGGAAGTTTTACAGAAGCTTCGGGATCTATCTTACTGGCCAGTAGGATATGTGACTAAAATAGGATTCGGTCACAATCCTTCTTGATTGCATCTCGTTCCATTTTCAAATCTGCTACGATCGTTTGTGGTACAAATGAATACAAATGTAGGTCACATTTGTATTCATTGTGTTTATGGAACCTCCTTTCAAAAAAATTTTTGTTTTTTTATAAATATTTTATTGCTAAATACTATGTTTTTATTCCGTTTTATTTCATAAAATATGGATATGATCGACTGAAACCATTTAACTCTTTCTTGAACTTATGAGATTCATCAAACTTTTAATATACCTATGTCCAACTCCAGCGCACATTTAAATATAATAATTTATAGCAACCGCGCATCCGTTCAATATTTTGGTTTAGGACTTTTATTTGTTTTTATAAATAGAACATTTGAAATAGTGGCCAGACGTCTTATTCTGAAATATGTTCACGATATATCTCAGGACTACCATCCTAGTGGCATCGTAATAGGCTCGGACCATTTGCTTGATTGCAGTTCCAATTCCCACCACTAACAAATGTCATGAAAGCTACCTTTTTTTTAGACAACAAAAGTGGCAAACAAGCACACGGCCCACCCGATGGAAAACGGTTACCGCAGCCTATTCACGCATACAATACCGAAGTATCACTTTTACATCACTTTTACAATTATTATTATTCCGTTAATCAAAAGATGAATTAACTTATCAACATTAAGACTGTCACACAAGGTGGTAAAAGCGAAGGGCTACTGACGCATTTGTACAATGTGTCGCCTCTATTGCATACAGCGAGACAGCAGAGTAAACGAGGCAGTTGGTTAAACAACGCGAGGATGAGTACATGAATGGTGGTCTTGTGTGAAGGTGTCCAGAAATCCACAAGATTGTTGATCTGGCATTTGGGGCAACCTTCCTGCTGTGATCACAGGAACATGTGGGTGATAATTTGGGCTGGTAATTTTACCTCCAAGCTATCGAATTTCTGCAGATCCCAGAAAAACTTGATTCTGAAAAACTTGCGCCATTTCGCATACACGAGCGTGTTTGAATTTTTTATCGAAAAATCTGTTTCCTCTTGACGTTTTCGTTCACCATAACGCTTGTGGTTTGACTAATCACTGTAGTTACCTACTTAAGTTCAGAAATACTCATTGGTACAGTCGGGATTAGAACTTGCAATCTTTGTGTGGCAGGCGACTGCTCGACACACGGCCACCACAGCTCTTCTCTCTTCGTCGTGTCAAAATATTACACGAACGGTGATCCTATAGAAACTCATTTATTTAAGCTGTGACATGTTATTCCAAAGTAGCGTACCCAGCAAACACTTGAAGGGTGTATTACTAAAACGGACCACTACTTCGGTTCGGTGTAATTAAGCACCCAGTCCCGTTGTTCACTGGACCGTGAGGGGACACTGGGATAGAACGGCACACAAATTAAAACAAATACCTCCGTCAAAGGACTTCCAACCATAAGCCTTTCGTGATAAGTTTCTCAATAGCTTGACATATGTTTTGGCTACGTTTGGCAATTGGGGTAATGCGCGTTAGGTATAAATTGCTAGTTTTCTTTGGACTTTAAGTACGGATAAAGGTTATTAGTAGTTAGTGCCCAGTTTTATGGCAAAGGAGAGCCGCAAAGGGTTAAGTTAATGTTAATTGGTTATAATGGCAAGTGGGTTTTGTACAGGGTGTGTTAAATGATTTGTTACGATAATTGTCAACTCCAGTTTAGCTGGTTCTAGTGGTCATGCGGTGATGGCAGAGCAAAGTTGGTCGGTTGAAGTAGTCGCAGTTCGAGCTCCGGTGGTCTGCACCAAAAAGTTTTATCTAAACTAAGTACTGAGGTTTATCTTACCACGCGCTTTATGTTCAAGGAAAACATTTTGAGGAAACTATTTGTGGAGGACTTTAAAAACGAATCTATATGTATAATATGTCTCTAGAGACAGTGAAAATTAAACAGAAAAATAATATATATAATATATATCCTCACGCCTTCCCACAAGGGTCCCCGAAGGGGTAGGCAGAGGTGTATAGGTAATAAATACCCACACACCCACTTTCCGCCAGAGGTATATTTGGTGCCAACGTGACAGATGGCGAGTCCATCGCCGTTACTCAAGCACGACTATACATACGCCTTTGAATTTCTTCTCAAACGTATGCAGGTTTCCTCTCGATGTTTTCCTTCACCGTAAAGCTCGTGGTGTGACTAATCACTGTACTTAAGTTCAGAAAAACTCATTGGTACAGTCGGGATTCGAACTTGCGATCTTTGTGTCGCAGGCAACTGCTCGAACCACTCGGCCACCACGGCTTTAGAAAAATAATAATATAATATATCCTCATGCCTTCCCACAGGGGTCCCCGAAGGGTTAGGCAGACCCACACACCCACACTCCAGCGCGACTATATGTTCAGTTTCTAAAATAAAAATAGCCTAAGGACTAGGTACTAAGTACCCCTTTTTATATCAGCTATCTGCCAGTAAAAATCCCCTCAAAATCAGTCCAGCCGTTTCAGTAATTTGCCGGAACAAACAGACAGACATACAAAAAAATTATATGTGTTTTGTATATGTACTGTGTATACATCCATATGCATTTAGTAAAAAGCGGTTTTTATAATATTACAAACAGACACTCCAATTGTATTTATTCGTATGTACATGTAGGTACACAGATTTATCATTCTACTAACGTTAACATCACATAAAAAGAATAACGTGTAAATAACTGTTTCAGTCAGTATGTAGGTACACAGATTTATCATTCTACTAACGTTAACATCACATAAAAAGAATAACGTGTAAATAACTGTTTCAGTCAGCAAGAACTCAAGTCAACGTAAGGTACAAGCTGCATTAACATTTACTAAGGCTGCATCGTAAACAAGTCCGATTGAGCCCGGTGCGTGCCGTGGTGGCCGAGTGGTTCGAGCAGTTGCCTGCGACGCAAAGGTCGCAAGTTCGAATCCCGACTGTACCAATGAGTTTTTCTGAACTTAAGTACAGTGATTAGTCACACCACGAGCTTTACGGTGAAGGAAAACATCGAGAGGAAACCTACATACGTCTGAGAAGAAATTCAAAGGCGTATGTATAGTCGTGCTTGAGTAACGGCGATGGACTCGCCATCTGTCACGTTGGCACCTAATATACCTCTGGCGGAAAGTGGGTGTGTGGGTATTACCTATACACCTCTGCCTACCCCTTCGGGACCCTTGTGGGAAGGCGTGAGGATATATTATTATTATTATACCTAGAGGTACCATCGGCATTGAGTGTACGAAAGGGACAGATTGATATAAGTAATATACATCTGTCCTTGTCTCACTCTTGAACAATGACCATAGCACAATCTTAAGGCTGCCATCAAAGATTACAATGTATACTGTGCTGCCATGTTCAAGAGTATTGCAGGATGCTGTTGATGGAGTTATAAGCGAACGTTACATGGAGATCGCTTGAACGTTGAAAGTGCTATTCTGTTCTAATTCTGTTTCAAGATTTCTTAATTTTTATATTGATATAAAATATATACGAACCACGTCTAAAACTATTATTTTACGAGCCGATGAGAAAAATATATTAGGTCACAAAATTTAACGTTAAAAAAAATTACGAAATAATTCATTTAGGAAACAAAAGAGGTAAGTCGGTTTCTTCAATGTCTTTCTACACCGTAATGCTCATGGTGTGACTAATTACTGTACTAAGGTTCGGAAAACTCAGTTTACAGTACAGTTCGAATTTGCAATCTTTGCAAATACTCTACCCACTCGGCCACCACGGCTCAGCTACACACGTCCTTACTTCAACTGCTTACACGGTCATACAGGCGTTACCTTATTTGAATATTCCTAATTTGTATGACAAACTTATATGGACATACACAATACGTACAAGCCAGAGCATATTCCGGCCAATGATTTGTCCATAGCCCTTCCAAGTTCCAAAGTTTCCGATATCAGATGTTGTCGCTCACAATGGCTTATTTGACTAACAAACAGTATTGAATGCGATTATCCTACGGCGAGCTCCTGCATTATGGATGAGGCATTTCCGCTCCACCCGAGACTTCGTTGATGCAAGTTTAACGAAAATACCCATCTGGGTTCTGCCATACGCATCACAAAATCGGAATTACAGTGTTTACTGATGCTAAGATGAGAAGATCAAATTCCTTAAACACGCTAATTTATCAACGATCAAGAGTTTCTTTATTTGTTAAAACAGGTTATTCTTAGGAATTACTAGATTGAATTGAATTTTACAACACTATTTTTTTATTGCAAAGAATCTTCTTGAATCTTGGAATCCCCAGAGAAAATTTTCGGACTCTAGAGTCGCTATTCCTGTAAAAAAATGTTTGCTGAAATTGAAACAAAGGAAAAGGTTGTCCACCTACGTTGTAAATTATACAAAATCATAATGTCCTCAATTTGTATCCATACAAATACTCGTGTAGGGGCTTTTTTACTTAACATCACTTTACAATTGCTCCGCAAGAGTATTAACGAGTATGACAGGCGCATTGACGATGACAAGGCGTTAATATCACTTGAACACATTGAACTGAAATCTGTGGAGATGCATTCACATTAATTTTGTTTTCAAAGTAATAGTGACATGGTTATTTACAAGATGACTCTTTATAAATTGGGGTTTGATTGCGTAATATGATATGTTAAAATCTTTGAAAGTGAATTTATATGTTAATGCAACACAATTTTGGTAGATGCAGTTTAGGACATGACTTCACGCCTAAAACATACTCTAGTAGAAGAAATACAGTTGTCTGGAAAAACCAAAATGCAACTATCTACATCTTTACTCCGCAGTCTACAGTCCTAACTTTCAATTAATTGAACGCTCACGTTCATAGCCTTATTAGTACATATTGTAATAATAATATATCCTCACGCCTTCCCACAAGGGTCCGCGAAGGGGTAGGCAGAGGTGTATAGGTAATACCCACACACCCACTTTCCGCCAGAGGTATATTGGGTGCCAACGTGACAGATGGCGAGTCCATCGCCGTTACTCGAGCACGACTATACATACGCCTTTGAATTTCTTCTCAGACGTATGCAGGTTTCCTCTCGATGTTTTCCTTCACCGTAAAGCTCGTGGTGTGACTAATCACTGTACTTAAGTTCAGAAAAACTCATTGGTACAGTCGGGATTCGAACTTGCGACCTTTGCGTCGCAGGCAACTGCTCGAACCACTCGGCCACCACGGCTCACATAACAGACATATTGTAATACAATTTAGTATTACGGAGTATGTATGCAGGTGAAGCGAAATGGTCTGTAAGCTTAGAGAGGATTGGTGCCCGGCGTGATGATATGCATATACATATATATTTTGTGTTATGCATTACTATATGTGCTTGGATATAATTGTAGAAATTCCATTTTTAATTATCATTGCACATCTTGCCTGCTCATGTATGAACAGACTGATGAATGTGGACGAAGCGAAAGAGGTATGTAAATCTAGAGAGAACTGGCGCTCTACACTCTCTGCCTACCCCGTTAGGCACTCGGCGCGATGATATGTAATTCTCCAGCAATCTATTTTTTATTTGGATTAAAATCGTATTTGAAGTTTACTCAATTCTTGCGTAAATAACCGTAGATGTTATAATCCGTTTACTAAAAACGTGGTTCCCACGTCGGTTTGTACCTGTGAGGAATATTTTATCAACAATGGTGCATATGCGCAACATGAAATGTAAGCAGCTTACAGCGTGATCGTGATTGTGGATTATTATGATATGTAAACATACATACAAATATACATACACACATACATATTGTGAAATTGGGAAAACTCGATGTAATTATCGCATTACAATAAGTATCCCACGCTTTAGCAGATTTGTTTATCATATAGGTGGCTTACATGGATGCGGTCGGCCTGATGGCAAGCGGTTACCATTGCCTATATACGCTTGCAACACGCTATTTCTCACGCGCTACCAACCCAATAAAGGTTAACCCCACAAATGGTAATGGGTAAGTCAAGTTGTAGGCAGCAATGACACCTTTTCGCCCAAAGTATATTGAGGTGCGGCATTATAGCTTCTTTAAGAATATTTCTTCTTTAAGAAGAAAACGTCGAGAGGAAACCTGCATACGTCTGAAAAGCAATTCTTAGACTTTTCGAGTTCGAGTAGTTAGTTGCCTGCGACGCAAAGATCGCGCGTTCGAATCACGACTGTACCAATGAGTTTTTCTGAACTTAAGTACAGTGATTAGTCACACCACGAGCTTTACGGTGAAGGAAAACATCGAGAGGAAACCTGTTGTGTGTTGTGTGAAACGTCTGAGAAGAAATTCAAAGACGTATGTATAGACGTGCTTGAGTAACGGCGACGGACTCGCCATCTATCACGTTGGCACCTAAAATATATCTGTGGCGGAAAGAGGGTGAGTGGGTACTACCTATACACCTCTGCTTACCCCTTCGGAGACCCTTGTGGGAAGGCGTGAGGATAAACTTATTTAATTACATCTCTACTCTCAAGCCATGCGTATCCATTCTCTCACCAGTTAATAAATAATTATTAATTATAATGCGAAGCGTGAGTGTGCGTCAGCGAAGTGTTTGTTTATATCATTGTCTTGGTGCAGTTGTGTAGTTAGTTCATTGTCTCTTAGTATCTTATATCTACACTTATACATCGGCCATATGGCGCTTCCACTTCCACTTAGTCACTGTGCTCATACTTGTAATACATTTTTAACATTCGGGCCTACGTTGTTCCCCCATACTTGGGTACTATTGCTGTAACGAAAAAATATTGTTATTGTATATGCCTAATGATTTGAAAAGAGTAACCATGGAGTTTCTTGCCGGTTCTTCTCCATGGAAGCGACCAACCCGAACCGTGC
Organism: Drepana falcataria; assembly: GCA_945859725.1. Classification (NCBI taxonomy): domain Eukaryota; kingdom Metazoa; phylum Arthropoda; class Insecta; order Lepidoptera; family Drepanidae; genus Drepana; species Drepana falcataria. Next base: position 10,426,853 of record OX243922.1, read on the forward strand.
TTCTTTTTCGACGTTTTATAAGTGCCCACTTGGGCCTATGTGAAATAAAAATATTTTGATTTGATTGATTTGATTTGAACAAGGTATATATCTCCACATATCTTCACGCCTGCCCACAAGGATTCCTGAAGTGGTGGGTAGAGGTGTGTAGTAGTACCAACACACCCACTATTCGCCGGAGATATATTCTAGGTGCTAACGTCACTGATAGGGAGTCCACCGCCGTTGCTCTTTTACAAAAAATAAATGTACCCAGCAAGGTTTGATTTTTATTAGGTAGTGGTAATAACTATGAAATAAAAACAGCATTTTGTATACTTAATGTATGTATAATGTATAAAAAAAGCCGTGGTGGCCGAGTGGTTCGAGCAGTTGCCTGCGACGCAAAGGTCGTAAGTTCGAATCCCGACTGTACCAATGAGTTTTTTCTGAACTTAAGTACAGTGATTAGTCACACCACGAGCTTTACGGTGAAGGAAAACATCGAGAGGAAACCTGCATACGTCTGAGAAGAAATTCAAAGGCGTTTGTATAGTTGTGCTGGAGTAACGGCGATGGACTCGCCATCTGTCACGTTGGCACCTAATATACCTCTGGCGGAAAGTGGGTGTGTGGGTATTACCTATACACCTCTGCCTACCTCTTCGGGGACCCTTGCGGGAAGGCGTGAGGATATATTATTTATATTTTATGATTTGATTGATTTGATTTGAACAAGGTATATATCCCCACATATCTTCACGCCTGCCCACAAGGATTCCTGAAGTGGTGGGTAGAGGTGTGTAGTAGTACCAACACACCCACTATTCGCCGGAGATATATTCTAGGTGCTAACGTCACTGATAGGGAGTCCACCGCCGTTGCTCTTTTACAAAAAATAAATGTACCCAGCAAGGTTTGATTTTTATTAGGTAGTGGTAATAACTATGAAATAAAAACAGCATTTTGTATACTTATCCACAATATCTTACCCTTCACGCATATCTTTTTAGTATACCTCTATATTCCTCGGTTTGTGCAAAGACCTCCTCCGCGGATTATCTACATAGAAAAAAGTGCCTGTGTGTCACAGAAATATAGCTTGATTATCGTAAGCTTTAAAAATAACATAAATTTTTGTTAATGATTAAATTTTATATTTTTATGTTAATTACATGAGCGCCATCTAGTTTATCAACATGACATTAAAAACGAAGTACAAATCGTACATAAACATGTAAATTTAACGCTCGGTCTTAATGATGTCAACCGCTGACAAACATTCAATCGCACCCCAAAATGAAACACGAACCTTGCCACCCGAAAAAACTAATTGCAACAAATTCAAGCACATTTTTCACCAGACAAGGGGAACCGATAACCTTCATCGATCACTAGCGGGCCTCCAGTTTCGTACGATAAAGTGATACAAATTTATGCCAGGATCCTTTTTCTATATGAGAAATGTACGCAAGTTATATTCGGCTTATCGCACATCTCCGCACGTGGTTGTGTGGTAGGGGACATAGTTAGGCGAGCAGCGAGTTGCTTTATGTGAGAATCAGTAATCGGTTATCAATTCCATATATTCTGTTGTTCGCTAGATCTCTCACTGATAGAAAGATGGAACAGACCAAAAGGCCTCCGGTCAGGCTGCTTAAGTGCTATACCAACGCAACAAACAGGCATCCACAGTAGTGTTAAGACCTCAGCTTAGACCGTTGTGGACTGATTGGTGTGTGAAACGTAAGATCTTATAGGGATTTAAATATGCTACTTTATTATGTAATTATCTAAATACATTAAGTATACTTGGCGACACTTTATATAACGTGCATATTATACGACAGATGATATAGTATTCAAAATTAGAAGCGTATGATTAGGGGCATGCTTCCAAGTTGTAGAAGACTGCAGCCAAATGTCACTTCATATTTTAAAGATATACCAAATCTCATCGCTACAAGTTCATCTAATGCCACTATGACCGCACTCTACGCAGCGTGTAACCAGATACTGAAAAATTACGAGTAGTCGTAAACGCGGGGTATACTTCGTCATTCCTTCGTTTGACATATCTATCTAGTATTACTTTGTATTTGCATTCTCATATTATTTCCATAATAAATGCGTGGCGGAAGAATACTGCAAGTATAACATCAGGATTTTTATAATATATAAAAGAAAAGAAGAAAGAATTCCTGTTTGAAAAAATAGATAAAATAAAATATGTTTTATCAATGGTGGCCTTCGATCGCGGGTGGTGAAAGGACAGGAGGGATACATTTGCCCAGCTGTGGGACATAGACCGCATAGGTTGCATATTTACACTTTATACTGATACATTGACACACGATACATTGATGATAATACATTTAAACAAAGATTTTTTTTATAAATAATCGAAACGAAGGTCCCTTCTATGGTCCCGTCTGGACCCTTGTGAGAAGACGTGAAGGTATCCAATACGAATATATCTTCAACACTCAATAACTTTCAATATCATTTTAATTAAAACACACGTGTCCCCATATATTAATTGTAACTCAATCCACATAAAAAGAGACAAAAAGGTAACATTAAGCACACTCACATAGGTAAACGGACAATAAAACTCACATAATTTATTACAGCATAAAACGCTTGGGCCATTCAATTAATATAGCTTATAATAGCACCAGTGGAAACACAATGAGTAAAGATAGAAACGCAAAGCCACTTTTGATAAATGCGTGTGTCGAGTTCAAACTATAATTCGTTTTGAGCTGCAATTAAAATGTTCCGAAGTGTACGTTGTAAATTGTTTAATAAATGTACTGGGACATTTGTGTCACATGTGTCGCTGATATTTGTAATGTCCATTAATAGAGGCTGCGTTTGCGCCACTATTCTACATATTATCGCGAGCTTAAAAGCCACTTCAGATTCATAAATTGAGTATAAGTAAGTGGTTTGTTGAGATTTCGCGTTGTCGCAATTGTAAGTTAGCATACGCCTACTAAAGTAGGTTTTTCATGAATGCCTACTTTCCATTGAGTAACTTATATCTTCATCGGACTGCTTTGGTTCGCATCAAAGAGTTAGATTTAGAATTGCAAAATATAAATAATATGTGGAGTAAACAACAAGCAGTGGTGGCAGAGTGGTTCGAGTAGTACAAAGATCGCAAGTTCGAATGCCGACTGTACCAATAAGTTTTTCTGAACTTAAGTAGGTACAGTGATTAGCACTGCACTCCGCGAGCTTTACGGTGAAGGAAAATATCAAGAGGAAACCTGCGTACGTCTGAGAAGATATTCAAAGGCGTATGTATAGTCGTGCTTGAGTAACGGCGATGGACTCGCCATCTGTCACGCTGGCACCTATAGTATATCTCCGGCGGTGGTTGTGTGAAAAATTTCCAGGTGCGTTTTACTAAACGGTACCTTTGTCCATTGTCGCATCCAACAATATAAATGACAAATAAAACTTTATTATATTGCACCTCACACTACAGTTCACATCTAAGCAGACCCTTTAGCCGAAGTAGATACTTAGGTACGTATTCAAATACTTAAATATGTGCATAGTGCGTTTATTCAGAGGGCTTGATAAATAGCGATGAGACATGCGCCGGCGCCGCGTCGCTAACGAGAGCCCCCGGCGCAGGCGCGAACGGTTCCACCGAGTTAATATAGATGACAGTGAATCGGCATTCATTTATTGATTGTATAGGATTGCAACTTGTCTTGTTAAATTACTTTCTTCAAAAGTATCACATACGGCGGGTTGGAAATGGCAATATCAGTGAAACGTTGAATTATTTATGCTGATTTAAAAAGGTATTTATTGACATTTATTGAATGGAATAGGCTACTAAAAGAAAAAGTTCCATATATGTATGTACATATATGCACATATATGTATACATGTCAACACGCCGAGCCCCTAACGGGGTATGCCAGAACAATAGACTAGTTCTATTTAAACTCACAGACCTCTTCAGAACTAGTTGAGAGCGAATTTTTTAAACCTTACATTACGGTACTATACATTCAGACACAACTTGTGAACTATGTTTCAAAATACACGTTAGAATAGCACGCCTTGGTGAGACACTAGTAGAGAAAACTCCTAAAATTATATTCTTGAATAACACCATATAACGACGAACTCGTAAGATCATTCCCAGTCTGCCTTGCGCTCGCGCAACAGAATGCAAATAGTTGATTTACTTGTCCACTCCCGCGAATTTACACCGCACACGCACGGATGTCAATGTTCAGGATAAATAATATTGTCTCACGCAAGACTAATGCGTCTGGGACCTTGGCGCAACGTGCATGCGACGAAATGAAGAATTGCTCACGAAAAAAAGAACGATTTAAATTCATTTCACTGATTCCGAATGTAATTGGTAAATGTATCGACAGACGACAAGATGGACCCCACGGAATTGGACGAGGAGGTGTGAAAGGCCGACAAGAAGCGAGATGAAATAGAGATGTATATGAAGAATTAAGTAGAAGGAAAATTAACTATAATAAAATAAATAATAAATACCTGGGACAATTCCACACAAATTGACCTAGTCCCAAATTAAGCAAAGCTTGTGTTATGGCAACTAGACAACGATATATTTACTTATATAGATAGATATATACTTAAATACATAGGACATCCAAGACTAAGATACAAATATTAGTATTCATCACACAAATATCTGCCCTCAGCGGGATTCGAACCCGCGACCTCAAGTTTCGCAGTCAGGAGCTCTAACCACTAGACCAGAAGGTCGTCTGAAGAAAACTGAAGATGTATCAGAAGTTTTGGTACCTACGAACTCGATCGCGAGTATGGAACGAGGGTGACCATTGTCTAACTTTGTACAAAGATACGCATCTTGAAATGTAAACGGGTGATGTAATTAGGTGAATGGAGCGGTTGGTGTTTGCACTAATCGAGGCTTTCCCTTGAATATGTACTGAAAAGTGGACATCGCAAATAAGTTTTATATAAATATACGTTTATAGGTACAGGGCGTTTGTTTTTTTTTTTTGAAATAAGAGAATTAGAAAAAAAGGCAGATACAGGCACACCCGTCATCAACAAATACCAACATGACAGATCTTAAATTCGAAAACTAATTGGTACAGTCGAAAATCAAACTAACAATCTTTGTATTGTAGGCAACTTCTCGAACCGCTCGGTTACCACGACCAACTAAATAAATAAATAATATGTTTAGTTTACGGATTGCGTGTCGTATAATCTCACGATATCAGTCGACACAACTTTCCTACGCCACTCGACAACTAGTCTAATTAAATAGTTTGTATACAAAATAATTTGAACTTTGGAAAGTAGCGTGTGGCGGGAGATAAATGATCTACTCAAGCAAATAATGGACACATATTAGTTTAACAGAGGAAAGCTTTTATTCTAATAGACGTGTCTGTTGTAATTTGGTATTACAGAAAACAGGCAATTATTGAATCGATTGTTATGTTAAAATATATCTCTGGCGCAAAGTGGGTGTGTGGGTACTTCCTATACACCTCTGCCTACCCCTTCGGGGACCCTTGTGGGAAAGCGTGAGGATTGTTAAGTTAACATTAACTTAACAATCCAAAACTGTGGTTATTATTTATTTTTGCGTTAAAATAACTAATAAAAAAACCACCAGAAATATTGTCTATGGTCGATTTTAATCGCATTGTTACCAGTTTGTGAGTACAAGTTATTTAAGACATAATAATTGTGTGTCCGAGTGGTCCGAGAGCCTGCAGTACAAATTAAAAAACGTATGTATGTATGTAGCCGTGCTTTTAAACAGCTATGAAATCGCGTGCGTTCACGTTTAAACACATTCCTAGCGAAAAGAGTAATTCTTCGGTAGCTAGCCTAATTTGATAAGTCGTTAAACTTATTGACTTTGGATGTTAGTCACGTGCAAACATGTGCAGTGATTTCTTTATCTCGTCGATCATACGCATCCCATATAAATGAAAAACACTGGTGAGATACCACTCTAATATTAACAAAATTCGAATTCGGAAGTTAGTATTGCGCTCGAAAAGCACGCACTCGTTCTAAAACAAACAAAGCAGATAATTTATCGCCTTCGAAATCTATACCTACATTTGGTAGAGTACTATCAATGTGTAAATGATATTTATTGTCGAGCGCTCGCAGTCTGAACACGCGCATGTGTTCCTCATGTAACACGCCCTTATTATTGCCAACATTATTGCTCGATGTATTGATCTAGTTTATTGGACACATCGAGGCCTGGGGAATTGACCTCTGGAGCAAACATTGTTAGTAAAATTGCCATTTTCAACTTCTATCTAAAAAAACAAATCAAGAGTTTTTAAATGTAGGTACGTCACGGGGTTAATTTAATTTAATTTAAATTAATTTCAATGAGTAGGTATCTTCGCGCCTAAACGCAAGGGCCCTCGAAGGGGTAGTTTGAGGTGTATCAACACTTTAATTTCGCTGATTATGAATTTAGGTACTAACGTGACAGATGGCGAGTCCGTTAAGCTGAAACATTTTTTAATTTCTTCAGAAGCGGTACGCAGGATGCTCTCCTTCACTGTATAGCTGGTCGTGCGATTAATCAACTACAAATTCAGAAATTTGGGACTCGGCGTGATTATATGTATAATCACGCCGAGTATGTATATGTATAATGTATGTATAAAGTAGCTGTCCCACCCAGCTTCGCCCGGTAGAAAAAGTAAAATTTCCTGAAACACGATCGCAGCGCCACCTATCGGGTTCAATTGCGATGTAAGCTATCCTATCTTTTAAGTTGGATCAAACTGCACACGGTGTGCAAATTTGATTGAAATCGGTTAATTTGTTTAGGAGCCCATCGTAATTATAGTGAGTCAATCTTAAAAGATAAACATATGTTGTCGCGGACTTTTTTTTAGAACTTTTAAAGAGGAACAATTCCCTCATACATTTTTCATTTATGCTTCGCTCCTATTAGTCGTAGCGTGATGTTATATAGCCTAAAGCCTTCCTAGAAAAATGGACTATCCAACACAAAAATAATTTTTCAAGTCCAACCAGTAGTTGGATCGGAACCAAACAAACAAACTCTTCAGCTTTATAATATTAGTATGTATAGATGTATTTAAGTTCAGAAATATCTGTTTGAAGGGGCTCAGGCCTACCTTCTTGATTTTGCAGGCGACTATACAAACCACTCGACTCGGCACTAAATCAGATAACAATTTCTAAGAATATTCAAATGGCAAGTGGGTTATTCAGAAACACAGAGGGGACTAGAGTGAGTCAGCTGGCACACCCAATATATAGGGCTTTGCACCGATAATAATAAGCGAACACTTCACTACTTAGATTTGTCAAATATATGGAGAATCTAGTTCCTTAACGTACCGCTTGAAACGCTATTAAGGTACCATTCTCTTTATTTTTTTTAGTCATGGTTCTGACCGCAATCAATGTCACCCATGAGTTTTGCACCATCTACGAAACGTTGGCACATCGCTTCAAGCGATGTGATATGAAATTAAATGTTTAAATGTACATAGTGATTGAATCGCGCATTAGGCCACATTACATTGACATGCTTGGTACATAGGTATTTATATATTTTAAACTAGCTGTCCCGCCCAGCTTCGCTCGGGTGAAAAAGTTAAATTGCCCGTAACACGATCGCAGCGCCACCTATTGGGTCCAATTGTAAATCTAAACCATTCTCGAATCTAGCTTAAGACACACAGAAACACACAGAAAGCTTCGCCCGGGTAAAAAGGTAAAATTCTTGAAACTCGATCGCAGCGCCACCTATCGGGTCCAATTTAATATAGCCTATGTTACTCGGGGATAATGTAGCTTTCCAAAGGTGAAAGAATTTTTGAAATCGGTCCAGTAGTTTCGGAGCCTATTCATTACAAACAAACAAACAAACAAATCTTTCCTCTTTATAATATTAGTATAGATACCTCCTCACTAACTACAACTACAATGCGAATCAGCATTGCCATACAACGTGGCAATGCCGTTAGTCTTCTTGGCACCCTTCCGTGTGACACAGATCTGGGTCATTTATTCTATTTATAGGCTATAGGTGGTTTATCTTTATTATTACTTTGTATTATATATATATATATATATATATATATATATATATATATCCTCACGCCTTCCCACAAGGGTCCCCGAAGGGGTAGGCAGAGGTGTATAGGTAATACCCACACACCCACTTTCCGCCAGAGGTATATTAGGTGCCAACGTGACAGATGGCGAGTCCATCGCCGTTACTCAAGCACGACTATACATACGCCTTTTGAATTTCTTCTCAGGAATATGCAGGTTTCCTCTCGATGTTTTCCTTCACCGTAAAGCTCGTGGTGTGACTAATCACTGTACTTAAGTTCAGAAAAACTCATTAGTACAGTCGGGATTCGAACTTGCGACCTTTGCGTCGCAGGCAACTGCTCGAACCACTCGGCCACCACGGCTTTTTATTATATTATACTTTGTATTATAATATACATTTTAGAATTCCACTACGATGCCATAACTTACAAACAAATAAATACAATTTAAAAGTAAGTAAGATATGAGAAGAAGAGTGGTGGAACTAAATTCTTTGTACTTGACCATCACAAGCGGGTTTACGCTTCGGTAAGCCCGCTTGTGATAGCCACCGCAAAAGTCATGGCGCTTTTGGCGGTAATGGGACTAAAACCGATCTATATTTTAGACAACTTAATATATGTATTAACAAACACAAGAGCAACGCAAACGTGAGGGAGACTTTCAGCAGCTTCAAACAGTATCCCTTTTTGTGAGCGTTATTATATTCGTCACACTATTCAAAGTATGTGCGGTACGGAAACTTATCCATCCAAATTATAGGTATCGGATAGCGTGAACGATAACAGAAAAGTATTTAGCCGTAGTACGCTTTGTGGATCGATTGCTTAGCGTTAAAGCAATTGTGTTCAAACAACACATGACCGAATCTAATTGCATTTGTTATTCCCAGCCTCCCTTATTACCCAACACTACCCTTGAAATCAGATATGTGACACTTATCGATACAATTCGATAGTAATGTCGATATAGGGTGAACATAATGAGGCTCCCTGATTGAGACGTACAGACGAGTCACCGGGTCAGGCGATAATCCGCCCCTATGTTAACTGGAAAGGACGTCGAACGAGAACGGTACTAAAATGGCTTCGGTAGCAAATTTCCTACTAAATTGGAAGAAATAATGTGTAGCAGACAATGATGTAATAAAACCTCATTGGTAGCAGTTGCAGAAATACATAGAGTAGAAATAGATGTGATGGACGTCAAGCGTGTGTAAAATACTGGCTAAAAACCGTTTATACCAATTAGTTATTGCAGAACGTATAAGATGTATTTCGAAAACTTACACAGTTCTTAGAAATACAGACACGGCAGAGATATAACGAGACTCAAGAAAAGTCAGTTCAAAACGTCTGGTCACAATTCCTTCACATACATTCCATATTCAAACCAAACTACTACGATATAACCACTGGTTGTAAACGTACAAAACTTATTATTGTATTTCGCATTGCTCCAAATGACCTTCTTAGTCCATTTCGCTAAGCCTAGGGTGTCGTTATTTCCATGCTTTGTACGTGACCACGCATCCCTAATTACTCGGTGTGACGCTCCCTTTCGCCTCCTACTTTCGAGTTTTGAGGGGCGCGTTCTTGGACCTTGCAACCTGACAGACGGTCGCGATATCGATTGGGCTGTTGCAAGAGTCAATATGCAGATTAAATCATAAGAGATTTATCATGCTTTTCAGCGGCACTAGACTAATGCATTTTCGGTTTTCCTTCATATCGTTAGCGATCTATAGTTTACATGACAATGATGTTATTGGCATATATCGGATAGCATCAACTCTAATAGAAAGGGATTTTGTCTAGAGCCGCTGGTCTACTGAACCCATAAATACCCAACAACATTTTAGTAAAATAATTCAAAGCAACCTTTCTTAGCGTTCCCCCATCTATAATTATAATATTTACATGATCGACTTATGAAAATAAGTTTAACCTAATAAGCCTTCAAATTTAAAATTATAAATTATGAATAATTCATTAAATACTTCGGCAAAGTTATATTTTATCTTTGATACTGATTAAACTCGGTAAAGTTATGGACTTTTACAAGGCTGTTTAGTAAATGGTAGCAAATAAAAGTTTTCCCTGAACTCAAAACAAAGTGTTTGGGGGAGAATTATTGCGTCCACGTTCACAAATGGCGAACTGTGAAGTAATTCAACTTGGATGTACAAGTTGTGGAGATCATTTCCCTTGTCGCCATCCTTGCTATACAGTCCGTATAGAATTGTATAAGCTGGTAATACCTCAATATTTACTGGAATTTGTACCATATATGTACTCGTAACTGGGTCGGTTTTAGCAAACAGTAGCTAAATCTATACGTTTGATAAATAATCATATTATTATTATCTAATATTCCTTATAATACAATTTACGATCAACGAAGAATCTACCATGGACTACAATGAATGCTCTACTATTTCTGCCTATTCCGTGGCGAAGTCGACTTCATGATTTATACGAAGATATATAAATTAATATTGGCTTAGTTAAACCGTAGTGGCAGTAGTTCGAGTAGATAGTCGCTGCAACGTAAAGATTGGAAGTTTGATCCCTGACAGTACCAGTTAGTTTTTAAACTTAAGTATTATGATAATCACGCGATGAGCTTTTACCATCATGGGAAGACGTGAAGACGGTACACTATGTAAAAAATCTCTTTCAATGTTTGAACTGAAATAAACTTAACCATGTATGTGAATAGGTATGTAGGTACAAGTACAGCAACTGGCGTTTCAACTAAAACCTTTGAAATGCTGCGATAAAACGACCAGCTTACTTCTGAGGACAATTAAATTAAATTAACCCAACCGAGATTTTAAGACAAGATTTTGGCGCTCCGTGACATTCGTTACTGTGCGGCTTTTGTTTTTAAAACGACGAAAAAGCATCGTCGCCATCTTTTTTTCTACAGCTAGGTACCTAAATAATGTAGTATTTGTTTGTAGGTAGGTTTACCTTAGAGAGGCAAGAGGTTTTCGATGAGTCAAAATGATCCAGTGTTTTATCATTACATTCATTATCACATTTTAGTTCAACGACTCAAAATAGAATAGGTATTAGGAAACATGTCCAGAAGATGGGAATTAGCTCAGGCTTATTTCCAGCAGTGGATTATTCTTTTTTTTTTTTTTTTTTTTTATACCACTTGGTTGGCGAACAAGCATGCGGTCCGCCTGATGGTAAGCGGTTACCGCCGCCTATGGACGCTTGCAACACCAGGGGTATCACTCGCGCGTTGCCGACCCTGCAGGATTCTTTTCACACCCTTCTTGAAGAACTCCATGCTGTACTCTCCAGGGAAAACCTCAACGGGGAGCTCATTCCACAGCCTGAGCGTTCGCGGAAGGAAACTCCTTTGGAACCGCGCAGTGCGAGACCTTTGTGGTTCCAAGGTATGGGGATGAATTCCCCGTCGATGGCGAGAGGTGCGGTGGTAGAAGGTGGAAGTGGGCATCATGTCGAACAATTCTGCAGAACACTCCCCATTATACAAGCGGTAGAACACACACAGGGAGGCAAAGTCTCTCCTCAAACTTAGTGATTCCAAGCCGCCTGTGAGCATGGGATCATCGACTATTCCAGCGGCGCGTTTCTGAACCGCGTCAAAAGGCCCAAGCTGGTATCCAGGGGCTCCAGCCCACAGGTGGCAGCAGTACTCCATATGTGGCCGAACTTGCGACTTATAAAGTTGCAGCCTTTGTTGCGGTGTGAAGTACTGCTTAGCTCTGTTGAGCACACCGAGCTTCCTCGACGCCAGCTTAGCCTTGTCCTCTAAATGACCACGGAACTGAACGTCGCTAGAAATATCGACCCCAAGGATCCTAATGCTTTCCGAGATGTTCAGGGGAGTGTTCTGGAATTGTGGAGCCACAGCGAATGAAGTTTTTTTAGCGGTGAACGCGCATACTTGTGTCTTAGTGGGGTTGAAGTGGACAAGGTTTAGTCGACCCCAATCGGAGACACTGCGAAGTGTACTCTCGATTTCAGACACAAGTCGTTCGCGACTTTCCTCCACAGTGGAACGAGGGACATTAGCACGGCCCGTGTAGTAAGTGTCCCCAGTGCTGTCGTCTGCATAACAATGAATGCCTTCAATAGAAAGCATGTCATTAATATGCAGAAGAAACAGAGTCGGGGACAACACAGAGCCTTGCGGGACGCCAGCATTGTCAGCAGTCCATGCTTTCGGAGCAGCTACCGTCAACGACGGCTCTTATGCGTCTGCTGGACAGAAAGCTGGCGACCCATTTGCATAATCCCTCTGGCAGTCCGTGGGATGGAAGCTTCGATAGAAGACCGCGATGCCAGACCCGATCGAACGCTTTCGCCACATCCAAGCTAACAGCTAATGCCTCACCTTGACTCTCAATGGCGAGTGACCAACGGTGCGTGAGATATACTAGAAGGTCACCCGTTGAGCGACTGTGGCGGAAGCCATACTGTTGGTCACTCAACAAACCGTGACCCTCTAGATATCGCAGGAGTTGCGTGTTAATCACTCGCTCCATAATTTTGGAGAGGAGGGAGGTGATGGCGATCGGCCTGTAATTCGATGGGTCTGATCTATCACCCTTTTTGGGCACTGGGTGCACGTGGGCGGTCTTCCACGAAGTTGGGACTTTTTGGGTGGAGTAGGATAGCGCGAATAGGCGCGTCAAAACAGGACACAGTTCAGGAGCACACTGCTTAAGCACCACTGCCGGAATACCGTCTGGCCCGTTCGATTTATGGACATCCAGAGACAGCATCTCCCGCCGGACCTCCCGTTGGGTTATGCTTATCTCCGGCATAGAGTTCTCACACCGCAGAATGGTTGGCGGTGTGGCGCCCCCGTCATCCATAGTCGAGTTCGAGGCAAAGAGAGAGCCCAATAGATCCGCTTTCTCTTTGGCACTGTGGGCCAAGTTACCATCCGGCTTACGGAGTGGTGGCAGGGACGACTGGCAAAAGTTTCCCTCAGCAGCCTTGACAAGGGACCAAAAAGCACGGCTGCCAGAAGGGTAGCTAGCGAGTCTCTTACCAATTCTGCCGACGAAATCGAATTTCGCCCTGGCAATCGCTCGCTTACAGTGCCTCGAGGCAGCATTAAGTTTCCGCTTTGCATCAGATATGTTGGGGTCCAGATTGGATCGAGCCGTGGTCCACGCCTCATTCAAGGCTTGCTTGGATAATTTAGCTTCCTTGCAGGGCTTATTAAACCACGGCTGTTTCTTTACCCCTGTAGCTACTAGCGAGTTTGGAATGTAGCATTCCATTCCCGCCAGTATCGTCTCAGCGACGGCTGCTGCACAGGGGTCTGGATCTTCTGATGCAAAGCAGATCTGCCTCCACGGGTACGATGCGTAAAACTCACGCAATCCATCCCAGTCTGCTGCCTTGTAGTGCCACATGCGCCGCCGCCCCGGGGGTCGGGGCATTTCGGCCTTTGCGCACGGCACTTGCGTCCGGACCAGACAGTGGTCGGATGTGCCAAGCGGCGCACCCACCGAGATGGAATAGCTGTCCAGTCGCGTGGTCAGCAGAAGGTCCAGTAAAAGAAATTAAAGAAAGATTTATACATACATAAATATCATCACGCCAAGTCCCTAACGAGGTAGGCAGAGAGTATAGAGCGCCACTTCTCTCTAGACTTACATACCTCTTTCGCTTCGTCCACATTCATCAGTCTCTTCATACATGCTCGTCGGTTGTGAGTACTCTTAACGTTCCCGTCCTTGAGCGTCCGATCGATTTGATCCAGGTAGTTGGAACGTGGCCTTCCTCCGCCTCTTCTTGCACACACTTTTGCTTTGTAAGAACTGTAGAATAATTAATAATGTTGATAATTGTAGTATAACAGCTCTATAGTAGGTATTCCTTTAGTTGTATATTGTTTTTTTATCTCCACACTCACAAGGAGCAAACAGAAGCGTAACGACATCCATAAGAACCTGCGACAATAACCTCAGAAGAACATATTATACATAAACACGTGGAGTCCCCCACGGGGTGGGCAGAGAGAGTATATTGCTAATTCCCAAAGTATTATTGACCACTATTTAACGATTTTTTTTAATCTATAACGTTTACACAACGTTTTTACCTTGAGTTAAAACGAATCGTAATCCAACCTCTATATTTAAAACAAAGCTCATTGTACCGAATTACTGACGGGGAACTAGAAAATATCAATTAAATCAAATTTATATTTTCTAGTTCCCCGTCAGTTTCGTCAAATCGATGTTGCAGTGTATTACAGTAATGCAAAAGAATCCAAACAACTGCATCCTCAGCATCCTGTAACAATGGCTGATACACAGTGGAAGAATTGTGCAAATAGCCCGCTCGCTAGTGCAATATCAGGGAAACAACATTTCAGCAGCTTCTTAGAATTATACCAGCAGAAGTAGCAATATGAAACGTAGTGGAAGGCAATTTTTCCGCAACTTTGTTGAATGCAACCAACTCAGGGAGAGCTGTTCTATGACAGTGGCAAGTCTAAGGCGATTGCCATCTTGGAACAACTGAAGTCTGTAAAAAAGTGGCAGGTACTACAGTTATCTTGACATATGAATCAATACGAAATTCCACAATTAATATTAAAGAAAAGGGTCATCCTCTATTCTAATTTGACCTAGGGCACCAAGCATTTATCAACGTCCCTAACTGGGAGGCAGGGAGTATAGAGCGCCAGTCCACATTCATCAGTCTCTTCATACATGCTCGTCGGTTTCGAGTACTCTTGACGTTATCGTCCTCAAGCATTTGTTATCAACGTAAAATGAAAAGCTGACGCGCTTGACCGTTGAAGAATGGATTTGCTGATAACATAATGCTGTCGCAAATTCACCTTTCAAAGCGGTAAGTTGAAGTAAGTAAGCCCAAGATTATCTGATCTGGGACAAATAAAATCCTCTATATTTACTCACGTCAAGATAATGCGTCGACAAGAAAGCTCCATCCTGTTGATAACCAAGTTGTATCATATTTTTTGTTCACCGGAAGGGATATGGTAAATAACAACTGACTATCGCCCATTCTTACATTATGTCCCTTTCAGATGCTAAGAGCAGGCGTAACGCCATCCCATTTACATCTATCTAATAATCTATTCTAATACAGACTGTAACAAAACAATTGAGTAATATTTTGGCCGTTGTATACGAGTATTCTGTCTACCCCTCCATGGACCCTTATGGGAAGGCGTGAGGATATATTTACACGTAAGCTAAGCTGATATGATTAGCGTATGATACGCTGCTCTTATAGTGGATGGCAAACTATTTTATCACGTTCTTGGACACTAGATATAACTAATTGATACAGTATCAGCCGCCTGTGACTTACGCCAAAACGATATCCAGTTTCAGCCATCTCTCGTCTCAATAATTTCCTTTGTGGTGAAGTCCTATCGGTTAGAACTTCATTGATTAAAACCGAGTGTAAATGCCACGGTCCAACGCCTTCGCTGCAAGAGCTTTGTTCTCAGTGCTAAACTTTTTCTTACTTTTTCCACGCCAGCGAAATGGAATAAAGTTCTCTGAGAGCTAAAGTTTTATGTGAGCTAAATATGATATATTATTCATGGAAGATCTGTATAATCCACATTCCTTTGATACATAGTCTAAGCTTTTCGTATTGTGTATGCAAATCGCTATAGAAATACATATCTTCACGCCTTCCCACAAGGGTACCCGAAGGGCTAAGCAGAGATGTAGTTCTCATGCACCCAGTTTTCGCCGCGGATATATTTCAAGTGCAAACGTGACAGATGGCGATTCCATCACTATTTCTCAAGTCCAGCTATATGTACATACATACGTCTTTGAATTTCTTCTCAAACGTATGCAGGCTTTCTATTTCGTTTTCCATCATCGCAAAGCTCGTGGTGTAATCATAGTAATACTTTGTACTATATAAATATAATGAAAATATTAAAGAGATTTTAATAACTAACTAAATTATCAGTAATGATCATCCATACTAGATCTTCGACTAAGGCTTCCAGCTCAAATTGTGTCTTAATTGTGTCAAATTGTGATTTAATCAAAGTACACTGACATTCTGTTAGCAAATTCGTGATAATTTTCAAAAAGTAATTCTCAAAATATGCAAATACACAGATAGTTCAGATATTTTTGTATTGCCCCTCATTGTTCTGGCAAAGGCCTCCCTTTACAGTGAAATATTGAAATCTATTTGAAATAACCGCCAACAAAAACGAGCGCTGCATGTGACTGTCACTTAGTAACTTTCGTCTACACCTTTGCAATTCATATCGTAAACAGCGCTAACCGACAACTGGTTAAGACTGCACATTTATCATTTCGCACCCAGCAATTGTTCACTCAATAGAGGGTGTTTAAGCATCTAACTATATGAATGCAGCAGTATACATTATTCAATATTTGCCCGGGTCGCCCTCACAATTCGTGGTTCGTTTTTTGTCGCGTAGCGTAGGTACGGAGCCCCCGCGGCGACCCCCGTTTTTCTTGATAACTTCATTGCGATTGCTCTGCCAGGATGCTGGCGAACAAAAGAGAGCATGACGTGCAATACTTTATATGACAGATATTTACTTTTAAATATTTCGCTTTTGATACTGAATGGTTGACTTTGTATTCGTCAATGGTTTTGTTTGGACAATTATGTTAGTATATTGACCATATTTCTTCACGCCTACCCACAAGGGTCCCAGAAGGGTTACCACGTTTTGTCGGGGATATATTTAGGCCAACATGATAGATGTCAGCTTCGAAATTCTTCTCAAACGCTTGGCAGTTTCCTCGCGATGTTTTCGTTCACCGCTCGTGGTGTACCAAGTCTCTATACTTAAGCTCAAGAAAAGTTCATTGGGTGTCACCCACGGCTTTGACACTACAACCTTGTTGCTGACTTCTGAAGCCACTCTTCCACCAGTCTAAAATTTGCATCAAGTTATTTTGTTATCGTCAAACGGTAAATTTTCTGTGTGATTTGATAAGGTAACCTAAATATTTGAGTAAGAACTATGTCTAAAGCTCAAAATTTGTTCCTTAATAACATAATTTATCTACCTATAATTTTTAGTCGGCGAGCATGTATGAAACTCTGATGAATGTGGATGAAGCGAACGAGGTCTGTAAGTCTAGTGAGAAACGACGCTCTACTCTCTTTGCCTAGCCCGTGAAGAAATAGGCTCGACAAAATACATATTTTAATTGTTTAATTTTATTGATCGATTTTAATCTTTGGTTCACTGCTGCATAGCACCATCTCACTACAATGCACATATGCAGGTCGGATGCAGTTAGCTCCCCGGGGTCTAATTTTCGTAACCCCGCTCCCTGGGGTCTTAACGCTTGACTATTTTCAACATGCATGGAGCACGTAATGCAAGTGTGACAGTATCACTTTGGTGTGACGAAGAGAAATAATAAAAGTCTAGTAATTTTATAGTAGAGCCGTGGTGGCCGAGTGGTTCGAGCAGTTGCCTGCGACGCAAAGGTCGCAAGTTCGAATCCCGACTGTACCAATGAGTTTTTCTGAACTTAAGTACAGTGATTAGTCACACCACGAGCTTTACGGTGAAGGAAAACATCGAGAGGAAACCTGCATACGTCTGAGAAGAAATTCAAAGGCGTATGTATAGTCGTGCTTGAGTAACGGCGATGGACTCGCCATCTGTCACGTTGGCATCTAATATACCTCTG
The DNA here is from genome assembly GCA_945859725.1 of Drepana falcataria. Lineage (NCBI taxonomy): Eukaryota > Metazoa > Arthropoda > Insecta > Lepidoptera > Drepanidae > Drepana > Drepana falcataria. Next base: position 10,444,644 of record OX243922.1, read on the forward strand.
GCGGAAAGTGGGTGTGTAGTACCTATACACCTCTGCCTACCCCTTCGTGGACCCTTGTGGGAAGGCGTGAGGATATTATTTATAATTTTATAGTAAAAAACCCATATCTTTAAGAAGTATGTACTTTAACATATCATAATGTAAACTGATCAAAATTAAGTAAGACTTTTCATCGGTGTAGAACGTCAGTACCTACCTACGAACGATACACATCGTCACGCTGAGTCTCTAACGGGGTTGGCAGAGGGAGTAGAGCGCTAGTTCTCTCTGCATGCATGCTTCATCAAAAAAAAATTACTAAAAATATCAAGATAATTAACAAAAATTAAATGCCCTGAAATATTGATTCCATCTTTGATCAGCTCTATATTATACAAGCCAATTTTATTTACCCCGGCTGCTTTAAAAAGGCAAGGATATGCACTAATCTCCTGCTAGAGGTTGTCAGTAAATTCGATTCCCGAGGCGTCGGTCCCTCGAACATATTTCAAGTGCAGGATTAAAACATCTACAGTTAGTGCGAATACGTAATGTGTGTTCGTGACACATCGCCTTTAATCTAAAGCATTAAATGTAAGGGCTGCCCTTACGACCCTGCAGGAGAGACCCTTTAAAAATCCCTTTAATCCTCCAGTGTTGCCATTTAACGAAATCGCGTTTACAGATGTCAAAGTGTTCAAAAAAAGGTAATATTATTATCTATTTTCGATTAATGATGAATAGGAGATGTTATTGTTGGAATGCTTGTATGAAATGTGTATAAAATAGAGTTTTAAATTTAAGTTGTTGTAATTGGCCCCAGACGATCTATGACTATACGCCGAGAACTGTGGTGGTGGATTCGTGCACTATGTAAGGAAATTAAGTTGAAATCACGGCTGGACCAATTAGATTGGTTCAATTTGTGACACATAGTTTAATCACGCGCTACGAAAGAATTCATTAAAGTATCTCACTTAAATGTAAATTAACAAATAAAATAGTGCAAAACACTTATTTTATCAAGTAATGCTACCGTGTACATTAACACACTATGTAGATGTTAACACATTTCTGGCAAATGGATGTAACGTCATTACCAAAGTTTCCGAGAAGTGCAAACGAGAAATTCCACGAACAAGCTTTAAGATGTATCACCTGCAGACATCGCATATGTACATCTATTACAAATAAATAAAATTGGAGAGTCTGTTTGTAATATTAAAATAACCGCTTTTTACTAAATGTATATGGATGTGTATTTACACAAAAATATATATATATATTTTATTTTTGTATGTCTGGCTGCCTGTCTGTTTGTTCCGATTGGACCGATTTGGACGGGACTTTCACTGGCAGAAAGCTGACGTAGCCTTTTGAAGCAAAACAATAACTTTTTTGTTAAATTCCACGCGAAAGAAGTCGCGTGCACAGCTAGCATACACAGTATCTTTATAAATAACTAACTCGGATTCCATGCAAGTTCTGGCGGCAAGGCTCCACTTGCAATGTTTCTTTTACGAATATAGTGGTTTCTTCATGCCTTCTCAGAGGCTCCCCGAAAGGGTAGGCAGAGGTGTGGTGTAACAGATGCTACGTTTTACAGTTGTTCGAGCTTGCACTCTTTGCGTTGCAGACGACAATTAGAACCACTCGGCTACGGCTCTTGTAGTGTATTATTTCATAAATTGTACCTATGAGTACACTTATTTCATAAATTGTACCTATAAGTACACTTATTTTCACTTCACTGGAACTGCTCACTCTCGCTATCACACGGGCAGCAAGCTTGTTTTGCAACTCACTGCCATTAATATACAATCCAGTTGACTGACACACACACACCACTGATTCGAAAACGGTTTCATTTTTCATTTAGACGCCCTAAAAACGACAAAATATCTGTCAAAAAAACGAGATGTTAGGCGTTCCCTGATCTTTTTTTCATTTGATAATATATTTAGTTATATAGAGAATGAAAGAGAATACAATGCTATATATACACCTCGTTGAGAGAGTAAGGTTGGGTTATCAAAACCTTTAAATTATAATTTTCAATATTACCAGTTGCACCATAAGCTAAGGTTGTAGCCCTACAGGGAGTGCACTTAACTGTTTGGGTTCGGATTTAACAAGGACCTGATTGGGATCTTCTAATCTCGTCATTAGCCGGATAAATAGGAAATGGCCTCGGACCTGAGGCCTTCACACCAAAATAATAACAATATTCTTTATTGTACAAACACACACATCTACAAACGGGTGACAAAAGACTGTCATAGGCATAATGGGCGACCTTATCGCAAAAACGATTTCTTCCAGGCAACCAAGTGAAGAGAGAAAAGAATAAGACAAAGAAAATATACACAATTACTATAATATAGAAATATTAATATATTATTATAATATAAAATAATATATAATTATATATAATATTAATATAATAGAGCCGTGGTGGCCGAGTGGTTGGAGCAGTTGCCTGCGACGAAAAGGTCGCAAGTTCGAATCCCGACTGTACCAATGAGTTTTTCTGAACTTAAGTACAGTGATTAGTCACACCACGAGCTTTACGGTGAAGGAAAACATCGAGAGGAAACCTGCATACGTCTGAGAAGAAATTCAAAGGCGTATGTATAGCCGTGCTTGAGTAACGGCGATGGACTCGCCATCTGTCACGTTGGCACCTAATATACCTCAGGCGGAAAGTGGGTGTGTGTGTATTACCTATACACCTCTGCCTACCCCTTCGGGGACCCTTGTGGGAAGGCGTGAGGATATATTTATATTATAATATATTATTTACTAATGTATATTATACAAAAATGTGGGCAACTTCACTAGTGGTGGACACAAAATTATTTACTGATTCAGATTCCAATGGTAATTTACCATTTAAAGCCCACATACGTGTCCTGGATATAATCAGCGCAATATCGACGATGGTGAGAGTAAACGGAACGAATTTAAACAATCAATTCATTGAATTGAACTAGGGCGGGTTTATAATTGCTTTAAAGTGCATGTAATTGGCGTTGAACATTTTTGACATGTACATAATGATAATTCAATTATTAGGGCGAATGCGTTTTATGTTCAACCGACGAAACCTGCGATGTGGATAGCGTTTGTAGATTTTATTCTAAATATGTTCTTGTTGTAATAAACTTTTATTATTAGGGTAAATATTCAATGTATTATTAGGGTAATTTATTAGGGTTAGCGGTAGTGACAATCAATAATAATATTTCTGTCACGTTGGTCCCCAAATATATCTATGGCTAAGTGAAATCACAATTTAGTTATTGTAATTGCATTGTAACTGATAATAATATTCAATAAAATTCCTATGAAAATCAGAGTGCAACTACTGTAAAATTGTAAAAAAAAAAAAAAAATAATAATAGTATCATCACACCTTCCCCGAAGGGGTAGGCAGAGTTGTATAGGTAGTACCCACATACCCACTTACGGCCAGTGATATATTTTTGGTGCCAAAGTGACAGATGGCGAGTCCATCGCCGTTACTCAAACACGTACATACGTTTTGATTTTATTCTCGAACGTATGTTGGTTTCCTCTCGATGCTTTCCTTCACCGTTAAGCTCGTGGTTGTGACAAATCACTGCACTTAAATTCAGAAAAACTCTTCGATAGTCGGGATTCGAACTTGCAATCTTTGTGTTGCAGGCTACTCGAACCACTCGTCCACCACGGCAATAAAATAGAAAATGAGTAAAAATAAACAAAATACACAATACCGCGGGCCACAGCTAATATAAAATACAAATATAATAGTCAAAAGTGCAGGTGTTTAATTAAAGCTGGAAATATAATTCAAAAAGCCAACCCATTCATATCTGTAATGTTACCTTTTAATGTAATGATTAATTAATAACCACTGACGTCTGTTAATTTACATTATATATGAATTTTAATATTCAGTTTACCGCGTTTTCAAGTTAAATGCTAATGTATGTAACCTTTAGCACGCAGTCGACCTTAGCTATAACGACTTCATTCACTTCTTGCTGGTCACTGCATTCGGAACCAATGACATGTGTAAACGACGGCCGTGTAGTCTAGTGGTCAAAGCTCCTAACTGCGAATCTTGAGGTCGCAGGTTCGATTCCTGCTAAGGGCAGATATTTCTGTGATGAACACGAGTATTTGTACCTTAGTCTTAGATGTCCTATGAATTTATTTATACATCTATCTATATAAGTAAATGTATCGTTTCCTAGGTATCATAACACAAACTTTGCTTAATTTGGGGCTATGTCAATTTGTGTCGAATTGTCCCATGATATAAAAAAAACATACAATAATTTATACAACGTTTTATTTAAACGCAGATGAGCGATAGACACTGGTGTAATAACACCCTTTTCGCCAGAGATATATTAAGGTGCCAGCGTCATAGTTGGCGATCCATCGCCGTTTCACAAGCACGACTATTATAAACGTCTTTGAATTTCTTCTGTAACGTATTCATCGTAAAGCACTACTTAAGATCCGAAAAAACTCATCGGTTAGATCAGGATTCAATCTTCAGCCACGTAGCTACCACGGCTTATACAGTTCCTCTCCAAAATGTACATGCACATATGACAGCTCCTCGACTTTAACAACTTCACCAATCTGAATCATCAATTCTCACTAAAAATGATCTTATCTCTTTTCTCTTTTTAACAGAACGGGTGTGAAAGAGGCGACACAACCAATAAATCATGCAGTTAAGAAATAATAAAGATATGAGATCACACGACAATTACAATGGTGTGAAAACGGAAGCGTTTCCGTCCAACTTCGGCGGTAGGAAGCGGTCATAACAATTTACGAGTTTGTTTACTGGTGTGGTGTGTCCGAGTTTAACGAAAATAAACCCTAAAACACATGTAGTATGTCATAGTTGACCTACTTACTTACTACTAATAATAATAATAATAATATATCCTCACGCCTTCCCACAAGGAAGGAAGGGGTAGGCAGAGGTGTATAGGTAAAACCCACACCCACTTTCCGCCAGAGGTATATTAGGTGCCAACGTGATAGATGGCGAGTCCACTTACTACTGTTACTTAAAAAAACAAACCTTTAAGTAAATTTCTACTTTCAATAAAATTTGCTATAACTTTTAAACCACTCAAACAATTTCATGAGTAAATAAGGCAATTTATATTCATGCACACATACATTATCATCACACTTACAAGCCGAGTCCCTCACGCTATCCGACCTCTTTCTCTTCATCCACATTCTTCAGTGTCTTCATACATGCTCGATGGTTTCGAATGCTCTCGACGTTCCCATCTATCTGTTTGATCAATTCCCTTCTGTGATTCTTCTTCTATTCTACGCACTACGTATAAATGGTGCGCCAATATTTCTTCATTAATTTATCCTTTCTATATGTCCAACCCAATATAACATTCCTTTCTTCAGCTTTACAATCACACCCTCGTTCACGCTAGTTGCTTTGAGAATCTCTTAATTGCGGATTTTAATATAATATCGTTACGCCGCACATTTTTGGAGGTACACATCTCAACTGCATTTTTACTACTGTTATGTTCGACGGGTCTAACATATAATATAGGGGTTGTTGCTGCATATAAAACTATAAAATTGTATATACAATAAACATATTACTAAACCTACTGTTTGATTTACTGTACTATAAAATGTTGGACGTCTGCTCCAGTGGTTAGAGCTCCTGACTGCGAAACTTCAGGTTGCGGGTTCGAATTCCGCTGAAGCCAGATATTTGTGTGATGAACAAGAGTATTTGTACTTTAGTCTTGGATGTCCTATGTATTTAGTATATATCTATCTATATAAGTAAAATATGGTTGCTTAGTTACCATAACACAAACTTGGTAATTTGGGACTAGATCAATTTGTGTGGAATTAAAACCAATGAGACTAAAATGTAGTATTTTAGTCTCATTGGTTTTAATTTTAAATTTACCGAGCAATTTTTTATAATACATCAGATTTCCAGCATTTCATGCAAATGTTTCATGCATAAGAAGACCGAGTTGACGAAATGAAAGCAGAGGGATAATCTAGGAAATATGAGGCTCTAGCTATCTCGCCGGTTCAGGTCGGACAAATAGCCGGATTATGTAAACCGGTGCAGGGTACGGTTTATGGAATACATTCTATAACACGACGCATAAGAATGGCTTTATTGGGAGCTCGGAAAAATGGCTGACGAGTTTTAAAGCTCGTAACTTTGTGCAATCTAGACTCTAGCTGCCTTAGGTCCGTTAAGCAACGTAGAATAAGCTTTGCAGTGAAGCAGACATGAAGATGATGCTAAAGGATTTGAGCTGTTATTTCCCCTATAAAGATGATAATCAGATTTGATAATTGTAGTGTGTAAAGTGTCCTCAAGTCAGAAGTCTAAGAAATATTCTTCTTAGACTACATAATTACGACGAGTCCCTAACGGGGTAGGCAGAGAGAATAGAGTGCCAGTTCTCTCTAGACTAGCTTACCCGTTTCGCTTCGTTCACATTCGTCATTCTCTTCATACATGCTTGCCGGTTTTGAGTAATGCTGACGTCCCATTGAGTTTCCAAGTGGAAATGGCAACTTAAGTGAGTAATAACATAAATTAATAAATGATTAGAATCACGCGATCGTTGGTGTTGCAAGCGTTCAGAGGTGGCGATAGCCACTTAGCATTAGGCGACTGCATTCTTGTTTGCCAAATTAGTGGACTAAAACTTTAAACAACTACGACTTATATTAAAGTATGCTGAAGACACAAAGTAGTCAAAGTAGGCAGAAGTAGGCCCTAATGAGGCGCCCACCCAAAAGAGGATTCATAAAAGAGTATTTATTTATATTTAATTAAGAAAGAATCAGTACTAGACAATGCGCTGCTATTTTTCTTAATTAACTTCCGGACGTCTCTTGTTTTTGTTAGTATTTTGAAGTGGATAGCAAAACTCCGGTAGTTAGACACTATTAAAATTGTTAGCTAACAAAGTTGTTTGTTATCGGAGAGTTGGCCGTCTCAGTCTAGTTCAGATGTAGTCATAAAGCTGCAGTTTATTGCGTGCCTTCAACTTCAGCAAAAGATACGTTTAACTCTTTATTGGCTGTCTTTTAAACACGTATTGCAAATACCGGTTGGACTGCGATAGTTTCACTTTATAGGATAAGACGTTTGGTTTAACTGGACGTATAAGGTTAATTTTGTATGTATATTTTCACGCTTAGACACTTGTTTGCGAACGGATATTTGTTAGGGTGCCAACATGACCAATAGCGAGTCTCCATCTGTCATGCACGATTTCATTTTTGGAAGTAACTACGCATGGTTTGTAGCTTTTTCTACAGTACACTTAATACGTTATAGTTCATTTGATTCTATTTGTACAGATACATATTTCCTACGAAAAGTTTCTGAAGTACATCATCTCCTTTTGTGTAACGTAAGAACGTTGTAAATTTTAAAACCAATAAAGTATTTCTTTCGTATCTCCATTTTATGCGATGTAACCCAAATCCATTTACTGCAAAAAATGCGGCTGAATAATAAAATAAATATTAACTGCGATGAGTTATGGTCTCCTCTACCACACAGTAAAATCGCGCCATAAATCCGCTTAGTTGTGTAGCAACACGTATGTGTTTATACCATTTCAATAAGAATACAAATATTTTACCATATATTTTTATATATCCTCACGCCTTCCCACAATTGTCCCCGAAGGGGTAGGCAGAAGTGTATTTGTAGTACCCACACACCCACTTTCCGCCAGAGATAGATTTTAGATGCTAACACGGCAGATGGCGAGTCCGTCGCCGTTACTCGAGCACGACTATACATACGCCTTTGAATTGCTTCTTAGACGTATGCAGGTTTCCTCTCGATGTTTTTCTCCACCGTAAAGCTCGTGGTGTGACTAATCACTGTGCTTAAGTTCAGAAAAACTCATTGGTACAGGCGGGATTCGAACTTGCGATCTTTGTATCACAATCACAAATTTATACATACATACTGAGTCCCTTTTTGTAAGTAGGGATAGTAGAGCACCAGTTCTCAATAGACTAACAGAGATCATTCGCATTCCAAATGTATTTATAATAGGTATATTATATATCTCTTCACATCTTTCAACAAGATTCCCAATGGTATGTAGTATGGTAGGTAGAAATTCCCAGACGAACAACCCATGCTTTTCGTCGCTGAGATTAGGTACTAGCAAGATAAATGGTGATGCTGTCGCCGTCTCTCAAATCGTCACAGGAAAACAAGTTTAATTTCAATGTTTTCTTTCACCGCCACACTACGAGATATATTTATTCTTGTAGTATGACGTACCCTTATTCTTAAGTATAACTATTTTGAACAGGTGCTTCAATCATTCTCTCCATACTTACTGACCTCTTTCGCTCCATCCGCATTCATCTCTCTTGATACTCCAGTTTTGAATATTCCTGACGTTAAAATAATATTGATTACATTACATTACGTTATACATTAACAATAGATAGATACAAAGATATGTCCGTTTGTGATAGCAATAGACAATTTGGAAGCACACACTTCAGATGATGATAATGTTAGTAGAGTACCGTTGACTTGGTAACCCAGTTCCTGGGATCGTTGTCGCACGAACTGTAATCAAATTGCCGATATCTTGCCAGATCCTTTGTTCCGGTATTATGTATGTTAATCGTATTTGTGTTACTGTAATGGTGTTATTATGATGTATTGCGAATGTTTGATGTATGTAACTTGTTGTTAAGGCATTAGTGTCGTTAATAACAGGGCTTAATGTTGTGTTCAACAAGCCTTTGATAGCTTTATACAAACTTATTTGAAACAGTGAGTTTGTTTGTTGTTGACATCTTAAATACTCATGATCATATTATGTTGGCTTGGACATATAGAAAAAGATGACTGAAGAAGAAAGACGGAACAGATATACAAATCGAAAGTGCGTACCTACAAAAAGAGGCAGAGGAAGGCTACGTTCCAACTACCCAGATCAAATCGATCGGACACTCAAGGTCGGGAACGTCAAGAGTACTCGAAACTGGCGAGCACGTTAGAAGAGACTGATGTATGTGGACGAAGTGAAAGAGGTATGTTAGTCTAGAGAGAACTGGCGGCCTACTCTGTCAGCCTAACCCATTAGGGACTCAGCGTGATGATATATGCATGTAAATTATATTGATTAATCACTAAAATTACAACATCAAACAAAAATAGTTCAACGTAATCAGGAAGCTGAGTGGAAATCCTTTACGAAAATCAATAAAAATAATGTTTCCTGAACGATGTGTGGAAGTAACAAGAAGTGGGTAAAACTGTAACAAATGGAAATAGTATCGGAAACTGAAACTGTGTGCGAACGAATTTATGCGTCGTGTGGAGCCGACCTAGTGAGAGACAGATCGACTGACGACAACGCCGCGGGGCTCATAGTAATGACATACTAATTCTACATCCAACTTGGATCTTTAAAGCTTGTAATTTATTTTTGTGACTAGCTGTGCTCCACGGGTCCATCTGCGTAAGATTTAACTTCATTGGTAAATTTATTTCATCTTTTTCTTCAGAAAAAACCGCACGGCACAGGTGGTAAAAAAATACACCACACATGTATCCGTCAATTTTGATTTGTTATTACAAAACAAACACGTATGCAAATAAGGAGTAACCACCCGTCGAGACATGGCATCAAGCAGCTCGTGCAGGCTTCTCCCTCTGATAGCGTAAACCAATAAAATTTCAACTCTACGACCCTGCTAACAGAGCTAAATTTCGATTGGTGTGAATAACCTCAAGGTTAAAACCACGATGTAACGAGGAGAATTTATATAGACGCTCCGACAGTGCATGCATATATCAATTTCTTGCGAACGATGATAAATTAGTAGAGATACGATATGACGCGTTGAAGCGGTTACACGGACGCAATGTCTTATGAGCAACGCCTCTGTTCTGGTTCTTTTATTAACAAACTGCTCCATTGAAACAAGAATGCTCTGTGAAGCTGGAAGCTTTCTGGAAGTCTAACTCACCGGAGGAAGTCAATGCTACTTTTTATAAAGTGGGGTACGGTACTCGTCTGAGTAACACTGAATTTGTCTAAATTCAGTGTTGACCAGGAGATTGACCCGTTACCGTCTACCTCTCTTAGCTCTAATCCTTTCTACTAAGTAATCAACTGAGAACTCTATTTTAGGGACTGCTCGTAATAAGTTTTAGCAATCAAATCAATATATGAATAATTTTTTTTTCTAAAAATTCCAACCATTTGCGACAGACACAAGTTAGATCAAATTACAAATGATTAAAACGATCCATAACCGGTAATACCGTCCCAACGCAATAAATTTTAGGAAACCCGAATAATGCTTAAGATTTTTCATCCACTTAAAATAAAAATGATCACCAAAGTTATTTAGGAGCTATTTACGTGGAAATATGCCGTTTCATAATGAACGCCGCTTATGATTTAATGGACAACCTAACGCACGGGACATTTCGCCGTCGTCTCTCGAAACGTGATAAATAATGAAATTAGGGAGCTCACTAGCTTGGATTCAGCGATGCTCTGAATGTGAGACCGTTTAATATTGTCAAAGCAGTGACATTCGATATAAGTAATATATATACGATAAGACACTACTAATATTGTATTCAAACCAAACCAAACCAAACCATTGGTTTGGACACATAGAAATGATGAGTGAAGAAAGATTGACGAAACAGATATACAAAGCAAAAGTGTGTGCAAGGAGAGGCAGAGGAAGGCCACGTTCCAACTACCTGGATCAAATAGATCGGACTCTCAAGGACGGGAACGTTATGAGTACTCGAAACCGACGAGCATGTATGAAGAGACTGATGAATGTGGACGAAGCGAAAGAGGTATGTAAGTCTAGAGAGAACTGGCGCTCTATACTCTCTGCCTACCCCGCTAGGGACTTGGCGTGATGATATGTATGTATGTATGTATGTATTCAAAAAGAGCATTTTACAGATTATTTGATTGCTTAAAAATTTGTGGTGGGTCCTAAGCGTCCATAGGCGCAACGCATGCTAGTTTCGTAGTGGTATTAAAATGATATGGTACATTCGACTTCTAGTTTTACGCGAAAATGTATAACTTGATATTAATGTCGAAATGGCTGAAATTCATGCTTAAGTAATATCTAATTGCCAACTGAGATTGTAGTCTCTCATTTTGAGCATATCAAGACCGGGCCGCGTGTCTCACGCCTAAGCTGTAAATCATACACGAGAAACGGCCCGGGTGCAAACCGTACGTGCCCGAATGGACCGGGAATACAACCGTTCTCTGCTTGCGTTCCAGTTCATATAAAAGGTTATAATTTTTTTTCTATACTGCCAAATGAATCTGCTAGAGCTATCAGCCAGTTCTTCTCGAGATGATATTTTCCGGCCCGATGGTAAATTGGACGACTCACTGACTTGATTGTAACACTGACTAAATTGGATAAATAATTTTGATTGATATTTACATGGTGCAATGCCACCGAGTTTCAAGTCACTCTGCGCTTGTATACCCTGAAATATCGCCTCACGCCTTCCCACAAGGGTCCCCGAAGGGGTAGGCAGAGGTGTATAGGTAATACCCACGCACCCACTTTCCGCCAGAGGTATATTAGGTGCCAATGTGACAGATGGCGAGTCCATCGCCGTTACTCAAGCACGACTATACATAAGCCTTTTGAATTTCTTCTCAGACGTTTGCAGGTTTCCTCTCGATGTTTTCCTTCACCGTAAAGCTCGTGGTGTGACTAATCACTGTACTTAAGTTCAGAAAAACTCATTGGTACAGTCGGGATTCGAACTTGCGACCTTTGCGTCGCAGGCAACTGCTCGAACCACTCGGCCACCACGGCTCACCCTGAAATAGTTATTCATTATCTGAGTTTTTTTGTTAAAATACTAATACTCGCCTAATTGTAAGCGATTACGCCGCTTATGAATTATTTGCAAGGGCAATAGCTCGTAAGCTACCGACCCAACAAAAATAGTTTCACACTCTTCTTAAAGATCTCTTGTTTTTAACACTTATAGTTATAGGCTTTGATCAGAAACGGCTAATTATTATATATGGATATAACTTTTGTGTAGCATTCTTACTAGTTAGCCTCTTAGTGTGATGACTAGTAAGCGAGAGAATCTGCTTGGTTGGTTCTTCTGTTTTTCTACAGAAGTGGACTTTCCTATAGAAGCGCAAATAACTCCAGCACTAATAATCTATTTGAGACTTTAATATTCTAGCAATAATCAAGAGATTGATTAGATAATGTTTAATGTAAATAGACCTATATTTAAAGAGTGTAATGGCGCTCTATTCTATAAGGATTCGGTGTGATGTAGGTAAAAATATACTTGCTCATTTCATCATATACATCACAGTCACATTTCAAACGTCGCAAAAGCTTAGAGATCCGAGCAAATCCAGGATTATTGGTACAGCGGTATGCAATAAGTATGCAAAACGGTAGGGTTCCTCCCAGATGGATGGGTAATGTTCACAATTTGTGTGTGATCTGCTTCCTAACTGCGAACGCTTTAGAAAACCTCTAAACACATATGAAATTGGTCCTTTCCGCAGCGCACCCTTACGTTTAGCCACCTTTTTGCAAACATTTGCCATCTCTGATGAAATAATACGATATGAAGTTCTGGAAAAATATAGGTAAGTATGTTTCTTGAGAGAGTTTGTAACATGAAATAGTCTATTGACCTGAAATAAATGTAGGTGTCTAACGTAACGTGCCAAGTCCATCGCCGTTTCTCAAAGATTACATACACATAATATGTACGTCCTAAGTTCAGGATTTTGATTAGATCTTGCAATCTTTGCAGGCGACTCGCATCACAGCCACCACGGAAAAACTTTTAAAATAACTGGAATTTATATGGAATTGTGTCCTCTAAATTGCCGTTACCAACTTACAGTCGTATCTCCTCTTCCATCTGTCATATTTCAATAAGTTATTCACGACAGAAGAAGGTAGGTAACCGAAAACCCCTTTGGGCCCAAGATTGTTATCGGAATCGAGAATCGTTATAAATCAATAGTATAACTTCTGACAACGGACTTTAAATGTTTAAAATAATAATACTGTTTGTATATTTGGTTGTCATGTTCACTAACATTTGTATTTATTTTCAATTTGGGATATGTATATATATTTGGTTTCTTATATCTCGTTTATTCGATACGGTTAAAATTTTTTATTTTTTTCAGTTCCTACCTACTTAATTGGACCTCAGAAAACATATGTACGAACAAATGAAACACACACGTGATCGATTTGTAGCGATAACATTAGTCTTCTAATTCGATGTCTTAAGAGAATTTGTCAATTACCTAAAATATCTACCTAAAATAGCACCTAAAATATCTCAGCTATCACTAAAATATCTAATTGATCGATGGCGAGTCTGTCTCTGTTTCTCAAGAATGACTGAACATGCTTCTTCTTCTTAAAAGTCTGCAAATTTCTAAAAAGCTAGGAGTTCGAATCGTGATTAATCCCTGGACTTATGAATAAACGCATCGGTCCAGCTGGGATTTAAATAGTTTAAAATTTTAAATAGATTATTTCAACTGCTAGTTATTTATTGTTTTAGATCCAAATACCTGTTATTGGTTTTGCCTTCTCTAATTAGAGGATGGTCGGAATCATAGTGAGCCAAACGGAAGTTACCCATTTCAATGGCTCGATATCCGAATTGCTGACGTATTGCTCGCAATAAACAAGATATACAGCGCCAGTCAAATATTGACCTTCTTACTTACTATTCTTACTCCTTCTATACTTTTTATGGCTTCTGTCAGTGATGTTTCTATATTAATTTCTATTTCAGGATAGAAAATAATTCAGTGGCAGCTTATATGTTTATTGGCATTCCACGTGTCGTGTAACTCATACAAACATTTTAAATTTTGCGATTTCAATATTAAATCCTGGGTAACGGGATGTTTCACGTTTTGACCTAAAATTAAATTGGCTTATAAATAAATAATAAAGCTCGTTTAAGTCAGTTGTGACATTAAAAAATATCATAAAATTTACTGCCATAGGATTCTTTAACGTTTATTATTAAGTATGAGGATGGAAAGATTAGGACGTGAAGTTTTTTTATTTTACTGTGTCGTTTACATAATAATATCGACTGTATACTGTAAACCAAGGGATTGGGCTTTTGGCTCATTTATTACCTAAGCTGTATTTGGGCTGCCTTATTCGCTAATGGGAAAAAGTTGTGTGAAGACAATTGGTGTGTGGTTGAGAAATATTATTACGATATGGAAAAAGATAGCCATCCATGGCAATGTATTGCTCCTGTTGCAAATAATGTATACTTTAAATCTTTTTCTATCCCTACGTAAAAGAGAACCAATGTTAAGTAATAAAACCGGGTTTCCGTTTTTTGTTAACATTTTATTCAACTTTTACGTTGAATAAAATGTTATTTGTGTCATTTAATTTTTTTTCATTCATGTCATTTCTTTTTTTTCATCTGTCATATAGATTTTTTGTTAAATTCTGAATATTTTATTATAGCATTCAAATCCGCTAACTTCAGCCAATTATTCTCATTCCGACTGGGTCAGACATTAAATTGATTTATCATCTCTTTCAGGCTGTCTTTGGCGTGCAAGGGTCAAATAAATGGTGGTATTAAAGACCTGCGTTTGCAAGATATATTTACATTTGAATTTCATCGTACATTCTACTGTCTTTATCTAAAGTTATATTATTAAGAGCAAAGTTTGTTTTTTCGGAACCCGCAAATTTCAGGAACTAATAATCCGATTTAAAAAGTATTTAGCTTTAGAAAACCCGTTTATTGAGGCCACAGTGGCTCTTTATGATACCAATTTAATGCGACTGTGGTTTCACCACAGGGAACAGTGTAATATATAAACATAGTTGACTATTTTCATAGAGCTATTTACGGCGGTAGTTATAAAAAATATGAACCGTGTAAGTCTAAAGTCCAACTCACAAATCAATCTACAACTTAATAACATCACGTTATTACATCTTCACGCATTCCCAATAGGGTCTCCGGTTTCGCTGGAGATTTATTTACGTGCAAAAGTGACAGGCAGTTTGTCACCATATTATTACCGACACTACTTTTACATTTCTCAAGTGAATTAAGGTTTCTTACGTTGTTCTTCTGCGCCGTTATCGTCGTGATGTCATATAAAAGTTTTTCTGAACTTTAGTGGTTCGGAAAAACTCATTAGTACCAAGGGATTTTGAACTTGCTATCTTGACTTTGCACGTGAAAGGAAGTTTGAAACCGTAAATTGTACGCACATTAAATTGTCGTGTCGAGCTGCTTTTAACGACAGAATCTTTAGTCACAGATTTAAATATAGTCCATCATTAGCTAGCTTTTCTAATCGTTTAATTGTCCAGCGTAATGTCAGACATACCTACATATATATTACCCACTCCTAGCCCCTAGTCATGGGGTAGGGAGCGAGAGAGAAGTGCCAGTTCTCTCTAGACTTAAGCGCCTTTTCACTTCATCCACATTCATCAGTCTCTTCAAACATGCTCACTGGTAATGTTTTATAAAATCGTTGATATAAATTGAAAGACATTCGAGACTATTCTTAAACCAAACAAAACAAGTAACAAATCTGAACACAAGAAACGTTAAACTGGAGCTTTTTATTGGCTTTTGTATGCCAACTGCGATATATTTAGAGGAATTAACGACTTTTACATTTGGTGACGAGCTGCTACGCCGTTTAGTGGAACTATCACACTTCTAATGGCTGCCATTAATTACGCACTATTTGGGCTTCATTGTGGAGAAGTTTTGAGCAAATTGGTCAACACTGGATAGACTTTTTTTCTATTGTACACAATAATATTACATTAACATTTATTTTCATATACTCAGATGTGCGAGTCACAACATTGACGTAGGTAATGTTATGAGGTCAATGACGTTGATAAATAATTTTCAAATATGTATAAAAAAGACCTTTCCAGTGCAGCCCAATACATAGCTCGAGAACTAGCAGCGCTATAAGAAGAGATCCGTAGGTCCTCCACAGGGGGTGCCGTTGAATGTGCTTGCTTAGCACCTAAGACGAGCCAAGCTATAGGCCATTGTACGCTTCAAAAACATCAAAAGTTCCCAAAGTTAGACTACGATAGACCCTAAAAACAAAGGTAAAAACGTCCATCATAAAATCGGTAATGCCAACGAAGTACCGTTGATGAAGGATCGATGCATCCACCCAATTGAAGTAATCATCCCTTCAGAATCATCTCTAGATCTAATACAGCAAGTACAGTTATTTTTAGACTGAAAATAAAATAGCACATTCCACGCAAAATTTATTGCAGCCGTAAATTTATAGAGGAAACGCTTGCTCGTGTGTGGGAACCAGAAATAACACAAATAAAAACATAACACATGTGCTTAATGTCTCATTAGTTATGAAATTGTAATGGACTTATAATCTGTTTATGACACGTTTATATAAAACACAGTCAACAGTGTAAGATCAATAGGACCGACAGCCTCTTGTTTCCGAGCTTCAGGTCACTGCCCAATATGCATATATAACCTATCAATATGTTAATTATTCTGATGGAATGGCTAGGTAAGAACGTAGTGGCAACAAAAGCTAGTCTATAAATTATAAAAATTACGCATACATACATATCATCACGCCAAGTTCCTAACGGGGTAGGCAGAGAGTATAGAGCGCCAGTTCTCTCTAGACTTACATACCTCTTTCGCTTCGTCCACATTCATCAGTCTCTTCATACATGCTCGTCGGTTTCGAGTACTCTTAACGTTCCCGTCCTTGAGAGTCCGATCTATTTGATCCAGGTAGTTGGAACGTGGCCTTCCTCTGCCTCTTCTTGCACACACTTTTGCTTTGTATATCTGTTTCGTCAATCTTTCTTCACTCATCCTTTCTATGTGTCCAAACCAACGTAACATGCCTTTCTTCATCTTTACAATCACGCCCTCATTCACGCCAGTTGATTTGCGAATCTCTTCATTGCGGATTCGATCTAATATCGTTACGCCGCACATTTTTCGAAGAGATCGCATCTCGACTGCATTCAAGCTATTTTTATACTTCCTCTGACATACCCAGGATTCGCTGCCATACAATAAGGTAGGTACCAATATCGCGTTGTGGACAGCAACTCGAGCGTTGTTGCTCATAAAAAAATTAAAGTATATTTAATAAAGGAATACATAAAGTAAGCCAATAAGAAGTACGTGCTTGTGTCATTGTTGGACCAAAATGTAAATGTAAATTTTATTAAACATTTGCGATCCGAAAACACACACACTTCTTTTGCAATTGCTGAAAATGATGTAGTACAGCGTGTAAAAAGATACTGATGAATTTAAACTGAGGGAAAGAGGACTGTAAGTAAAGAGGAAATTCAGCAGTCATGCCGTCACGGAATGGGCAATTAAAACATCAGTCTTCTCTACTTACATGACACTTTAATTTGTGTCTATACATGCTCACTGGTTGCAAGTACTTTTGATAGTAGATAGTTCAGTTGATTTGATCATGGTTGTTGGATGAGGGAGATTCGTATTTGTTTTGTCAGCCCTTGGTCATACAATGTTTCTTTATGTGCAAACCAGCATACCTTTCTTCTTAATAAAATCACATACGCAGTCTCACTATGACTAAAATTCGTTTCGCTGTTCTATTTATGATTCTAGTTTAGTAGTATATTTTACTTTAGGTATTTTAATATTGTATCGTAAGGACAAAAAATTTGGAAGATTTATCCTGTAAAGTTAATCAACAAAAGCTGTAATCTCATTTCCGTTCTGTATTTTCTTTTGTCACCAACCAAACCCCAGGCGACGATTTACACAACAAAAGGTGAATTTCAATCTCCCAATGCGGACTGCTCCCCTTAAGAACTGTGGAGGTTGAAAAGTTTCTTAAATTTTGTCAAAATGCCGATAATTTTAAAATAATCATAGATTTAAAAATGCTTATATATCCCTGGTTGTTCCAATGAACATGTCTTATGGCTTAATTAGTGGGCTCAAATTACCTAACATTAAAAGCATTGTATATTCACGGGATGATAACTGTTATCATAAATAATGTACCTTGCCATATATTTAATTTGTTTATTTACGTGAAAATAGATAAGTAATTTGTATTCCTTGGAGCAGACTGTACAGTGTGTCAAAGCATTTTGTCATTCTGTGCAGAAATTTTCTAGGTTTAGGAGCGTACACAAACCGGCCTATCTTCACGCCTTCCCAAAGGGGTGGGCAAGGTGAAACACAACAGTTTCCTTTAGCCTTAAAAATATACATCCTAGAACGCTGTGATATCCCATGATTCAGCATTAAATAGAAAATTAAAATAATATTTTCGGAATAAAGTTGAACCTAAATCGTTTTCAAAATACACAACGTTCAACTTAAATATGTACAAAGCCGATATATGAATTCACTTTCAATAACAACGTCATTTCAAATAAAGCACAGTTTAACATTACATCTGTCAAATAAGCTTTTATTATTCTTTTGTAGCGATTTCACACCAGTTTCCATAGAAATGTTACAATCCCCCGTGAAATTGTGGACGTCATCAAATGCTGCTAAATCCGCTATTGTTGTCAAATCTTCGACAAAAAATCCTTTGTCGGTATCGGTACCACGGCGACATATGGCTGGGTAGACTTACTTAGGATTAGTTAGAGCGATTGAACGCGATCCGCCGAAACAGGGAGATGTGATGCAGTCAATATCAATTTGTAGCTAATTGAAATGCTATTCCTGACGGGTTGTGATTTCGGACTAATTCACACATCTGGCGTAAAGCAAATGCTCTCTGAAGAATGCTTAGCCAAATATTATTGTAATTGAGTACTTACTTAGCTGAATACAAAAAATAAATTGGTTCATATTTGGTATATTGACAAATCGATCATTGAGATCAACACCGTTTACCGTTTAGTTTCAGAAACTTAATAGCGGGTATAATCGTTATATCTATACTAATTAACATACATATCATCACGCCGAGTCCCTAACGGGTTAGGCACAGAGAATAGAGCGCCAGTTCTCTCTAAATTTGCATACCTCGTTCGCTTCGTCCACATTCATTAGTCTCTTCATACATGCTCGATAGTAATAGATACTTTAATTACATTAAGCTAGGCGTATTGTTCCATTGCCTTCTTCACACCTTCGTACAATTTTTCCTTCACCGTAAAGCTCGTGGTGTGACTAATAACTGTAGGTACATAAGTTCAGAAAAACTCATTAACATAGTCGGAACTTGCCAACTTCGTGTTGCAGCTCGAACTACTCGGCCGACACGGGTCTTGAACTATTTCGTTAAGTAATTTGATATAACATATTTAATCCTGCATATAAAATGAGACATTATTACAAAGGGGGTCGCCTTACTATTGCAGATCCCATGCCACAGAGCAGTCTCCTCACAATAAATAACTCGACAATTATAATAATACACTCGAACACAATAGCTGAAGTGTGGGGGCGCGTACACAATGCAGCTCCAACGACATCGTACATTAAAATCATTACAAATTGGTATCGAATGGGCGCGAATCACATTACGGAGCCTACAAACAAAGAGCTCTCCGATTATTTACAACGAATTGAGTTAGAAGCGCAGGGTTATCGAGTTAAAACAAAATTATGAGCCTCTTGTGAGCTTAAACAAATTTGCGTTTCGCAGCGTGAGGCAGAAGTAGAATTCGATTGCTTTGTTCGAAATTAAATTTGCGTTAAATTGTCTTTATACATTATGTACTTAGATTGTATTGAAAATGTTCTTATATACTTAGAAGCGTTTGTGTCCTAATTACGGACCTTATCGCATCTCTATTGGTAGCGTGTAGGATGCATACTTGTAGTAGATTTCTAGAAATGAGATAGAAAATATGTATTCGCAATTCGATGTACCTACAATAATTTTTTTTTATCATTTCCGTCTTGCGTCACGCTATTTTTATTTGGACAATTACGATAAAATATAGTGATACCTACATACATGATGAAGAATATGATGTACAAAATATTATAGAAATAACTTTATATATATAAGAAAACAACAAATAATGGGTTGAAGGTATCAATTCAACTAAAATGACGTGAATAAGTTCATATTCGATCAATCTTTGAACTATCCTTCCATTGTTATGAAAAGAAAGTGTGTTAAGATGAAGCAATAACGAGAAAAGTTATTCTGGAAGAAGTCAGGTAGCTGGGAGGGTAACACGCCGTGTCGTTTGGAAGCACGCGCGAATACTCGCTTATCGCCGACGCGCACAACTGATTTCAGCGCGTGTTTCCATTTGACTATAATTATAGAATGTAATGTAGAGAACAAAATCTTAATCTTTTATTTTCATATATAATTGGAATTCCACCATATACTTATTTTGATTTATAAACATACATATTATGTATCATAATGTATATTTCCTTAACGCATAGGCAGATTAGGCGAGCAACTCTAGACTGACAGACCTTTTCAATTTCTTCAAACATATATCATAAGGTAAGACGATGTTCTGAACTACAAAAGAACTAAGCTCTTTACAAAGGCGTGCGATTTACCATCATTGTTCAAGAGCGCAAAGGAGACGGACCCTACATACTATATGAGGTGAGATATTTATTTTTCTTTAAACTTGCAAACCAAAATCAGTAACAAAGAAAATTACTTTTTTAAAGTCTCTTATAAGCAAATTTACTTTCAAACAATATTGATAAATACAACCTATGAGATTTTCAGTGATTGTAGAAAAGTGAAATCAGGAGGGAACGGAATATATTCTGTTTTTGCGTTGACGTATTCAACAATCTTAAATTATCGTCGTGAATATCATGGACCAAAGGCAACCACACTAAATGCGAACTCTTCCTTACTTACTAGCTGTGCCCCGCGTATTCACCCGCGTAACATTCAATTGTAATGGTGGAGTTTTTCTGGATACAATATATCCCATGTATCAAGATATATTCTAGGTACTAGCTGTGTCCGCGACTTCGTCCGCGCGGAAAAGTGATATTAAGCAGCATTTTTTTTACCCCCTTAAGGGTAACATTTTTACAAACTTTGAATGTAATATTAATTTATATGTAATCAAGAGCCTAAAAAATTTGTTTCAAGCTTCTAGCTTTAAAAATGACGAAACATCCATACAAACTTTAACCCCCTATTTCAATCCTTTTTCGCATTAAAAAGTAGCCTATGTCCTTCCTCAAGCTGTAGGCTATATGTGTACCATATTTCATTTAAATCAGTTCAGTAGTTTAGGCGTGAAAAGGTAACAGACAGACAGACAGTTACTTTCGCATTGTGCCCCATTTCATCCAAGTCCGTACCTATAGTATTTGTTACGTGACAGTACAAACATCCTTACAAATTTTCGCATTAGTAATGTTAGTAGGATGTGACGCTGGACACGCGCAGTAGAGTTATACCTCGCCACAATGAGGCTCGTTACACTACCTTTAAATTTACGACCACCAGTGCGTCTCGGAACAATACGCGTTGTTATCGGAACCTGAGAAAACAATATTTACTTTACTTTAGTGCCACAGCCCACTGCCAACACGACGCGGCAAAATATATATGCTAGTCGGAACTGTGGGGGTGGTGCTATTCCAATCCGCCATTGTCCATGTCCATTTAGCAACATTACAATTTGAAGGGCCACGGCCCACGTATTGCAATAAATACAATCGCTCGCAATTTGTAATGGCGAGCTATTTTATTGCATTTATTCCAAGCCGTTGTGGAAAGTCACGTGCTATGTGTAGATTTGCATGTTCGTGAACCGGACTGGCGCTCTAAGATTTCTCACATTGGGATGTGTATGTGTGCATTAACCCAATTATTTTAACAGACCTTATCATATATAATAATATATCCTCACGCCTTCCACAAGGGTCCCCGAAGGGGTAGGCAGAGGTGTATAGGTAATACCCACACACCCACTTTCCGCCAGAGGTATATTAGGTGCCAACGTGATAGATGGCGAGTCCATCGCCGCTACTCAAGCACAACTATACATACGCCTTAGAATTTCTTCTCAGACGTATGTAGGTTTCATCTCGATGTTTTCCTTCACCGTTAAGCTCGTGGTGTGACTAATCACTGTACTTAAGATCAGAAAAACTCATTGGTACAGTCGGGATTCGAACTTGCGATCTTTGTGTCGCAGGCAACTACTCGAACCATTCGGCCACCACGGCTCTTTATACCTTATCATCCATATAAATAAATATCAATGTTAGTACGTTTGTCAACTACGCATTCCGGAACTATTGATCAGATTGTGATGAAACTTTGTTAGGGTGTTTTGTGACCATTATTTCCGAAAGGCAGAAAAAATCACTAGATGGCGCTGCAGAACATAAACTTCAAAGTCTGAATATCATAAAAGTTCAATGTACTGTCATCTGACCAAGAAATAAATCAAAAGTAAAATTCTTGTATTTCAATAGCAGAACTAACTACAAATTACATACTTGACCTAAATCGTGTCGTTCCGTGCCAAAAATAATGGAATTGCCACACTGGGTAGGAAAACTCTTGCCGTGATTAGACAAGACTATTCCAAAGAGAGAGCGACCACACTAAACATACCTACGGCGAGCTTTCGGTACCCAAAGGATTCAAACGCCACATGTGAATCTCACGTGTAATTTATAATGTAATTTATAAATATATATATATATATATATTATTATAAGATACGTAGTTGCGGCGCAATCGTTTGATCGTAATGATATGGTTATTTACGTTTTGCCACAGGGTTCCCCAAAGGGGTAGGCAGTTACAGCGATCCTTTTCGACTTGTTAGGAAATTAAGCCTATTTTCCAACTCTCTTCGACCCCGCTGTGTATAAGCAGTAAACGTGAATTAATTAAGGCGATTTCCATTTTGATGACATTTTCTATGCAGAAAGTTAGAGGGTTGGCGTTCAGATGGCTTACTGCAGTAAAATCCTCTACAATAAGACAGTTGGTCAAAACGACCGAAGTATAGACTTGGGTGAAGTTAAGCTTGACACAAGGCTTTTCAATTAATTCAAAACCCTAGGACGTGAAAAAGGCATGTCAAAGTTCGACAGAACAACTGCTTTATACAGATGACATTATGGGAAAGTAATGGTTCAAGAATCCGGTAGATGTGTCCTCATGCCTTCCCACAAGCGTTCCCAAAGGGGCAGGTAGATGTGTAGGTACCCACACCCACGTTAACCACATTCAAAGATAAGACGATAGATGTAAAACTTCTATTATAGTGGTCCCAATTCAACTGTTCTTGGTACAGGTCGCACTCCAACTGTTCATTGTAAAGTATGGACACAGCAGGAATATTTCAACCAATCATTAATAAGTATACACAACTTCTTTACATAATTTTGTAGCTCCGTATCTCGTGCGCTATCAATTACAGCATAGTCGAATTTGTCCCAGCAGGCCTATCAAATTGAATGCAAATGCGTGTCACGATCGGATGCTCTGATTAATATCACGATTTGCATAACGTTGGATTTAAATCCGATTATAGAACTGATATGTCGTAAATTATGCACCAGTTATTTTATAATTATTCGCAACTGATACTAATAATATAAATTTACATTACAATACCTTTGCAAATAAAAAGTCTCATTAGGTGTATTAGGTTCATTCTGTATAAACTAATTACCTATATGTGTTATCTTTGGTGTATCTCTCTAATCGATATTCAATTCTAAAATATACATTGTATAATGTCGGCGTTGACGGGTAAAAGTTTGAGCAAGAAAGCTCGAGTTGCTGTCCAAAATGCGATATTAGTGCCTACTTTATTGTATGGCAGCGAATCCTGGGTATGTCAGAGGAAGTATGAAAATAGCTTGACTGCAGTTGAGATGCGATCTCTTCGAAAAATGTGCGGAGTAACGATCTTAGTTCGAATCCGCAATGAAGAGATTCGCAAATCAACTGGCGTGAATGAGGGCGTGATTGTAAAGATGAGGAATGGATGTTCAGATAGATATACAAAGCAAAAGTGTGTGCAAGAAGAGGCAGAGGAAGACCACGTTCCAACTACCTGGATTAAATCGATCGGACGCTCTAGGACGGTAACATCAAGAGTACTCGAAACCGACGAGCATGTATGAAGAGACTGATGAATGTGGACGAAGCGAAAGTGGTATGTAAGTCTAGAGAGAACTGGCGCTCTATACTCTCTGCCTACACCGTTAGGGACTCGGCGTGATGATATGTATGTATGTATGTATGTATATTGTATAATCTTATTATTTCTTAACTCTAATATATTATTTGCCTCCTCTTTTCCCATGTATATTTAACGTGATGACAAACCTCTGGACCTCGTAAGTAAAATATAAAGAGTTTTACAGATTCTAACCCTTTTAGGGATACCTAGAAGGGTTAGAATCTGTAGATAGTTGAAGTATTGGTACATACTTAAATATTTTATCCACGTGGCGGGTTCAACGACTTAGTAATGGTAAACAGCTCCGCGGAGGCAAGTGGAGGAATAGCCAGCAATTAGTTTAATCGCCTCACACGTCTGTTACCTCCTAGATAACTCCGGAGTGTGGGGTGTTATTATGACTCCCGACATTATCATAATTATAACTCCCGATATTAGGCTATATTACCAATATTTTTACGAAATCACTAAATATTTTCTTAGTGTTTTTTTTTTACTGAGAAATTTGCTAACATATATTTTATATATTTAAAGCTTTTTAAGCCTTAATAAATACGATAATGCACTACTTCTACTTGCTACTATGTAAATGAACGTTAATGCGACTTAATCAATATCAAAATTAATCTTTTAAATATTACATTTAAAGCAAAGTTGCTTCGCAGTAAGTCGATAGTTTAACTCGTTTCAATATCGATACCTCAGAATAGCTACACTCTACTACTCGCCCTCCTTTGGCCATTGTTCAGGCAATGAAAGAACACTATTTGTCCCATAACGGACTACTTAGCGCTCATACATTACTTATTAGATGAGCTTTTCTCAAGTGAGCTTAAGTAAACGTACGACCTAGCATTATCCACGTATTTGTTCAATGAATTTCAATACTTTTGTATGAAATTGTAACCGTTGAATCGTTAGTCAGAACCGTGGTGGCGTGTTCGAACAGTAGTAGAACGCAAGCCTACAACTTCAACCGACTGGACCGATTGATATTGAAGTACCTAAGTACAATTAATCACACCACGAGCTTTAAAGTGAAAACACAAAGAGTAAAATGAAATTGTAGGTACACGTTGGCATAATTAATTGGATGAATGTTCCTGACAATGGTACATGGACGTTTAACGAACGAAGGTCAATTTAAGTGCCCCAGCTGAGGTTCAAGAGCTAGTAAATACAACCACTCACAGCACAAAGAACACAAAGCCCAGAGGGCGTGTTAATTATCAGTAATGACTGTTATTGGTAAAACAAATGGGTCAGAGCATCAGTGATAATTAGAGTGTATTGGGATAGCTACTGTGGAATAGTGCTGTTTAAAGTCTACAACCGACCCGCCATGGCTGGGCAAGGGTTGCGCATTTAAATCTAAATTTGTTTCTGTCTCGGCCATCACAGCTTTTAATTACAAATTATTGCCTTTAATTGTGAACATCTGATGTCAAATAAACATCAACGGATAACCGACGCAAGGTTGAATAAGTAGATATATGTACACTTCGAGAGAGCCTAGAAACAGTAATGATAGTCTTAGCAAACATAGTACAAATCGAACACACAAGGCACGCTTAGAGTATTAGATTCCGACGAGGATGTAAAAGAGCGAAAGCCTTTAAAACAAGTGAACCTCTCTCTGCCTACCCTGTGAGTGTATCGGCGTGATGATAATAATATGTAAAATATAAGTATGTTTCATATTTTTCACGTTCTTATCCCAAATCTCCCCCAGTTATTCGCAACAACTGCAACGTTCGTAATAAGTGAAAACTGGGTGACTTGATTACGAATTCAGACCGCGCGCGGTATCGAGCGGGTCGCATCTTCTCAGAGTTTCGAGATAAGTCGGCGTCGTCGCCTTATCATTTTGTTTAACGGCATAATATATTTGTATAACAATGACATTCAGAGTATAATTGCAACCATTGTCATAGCTTTATAGTTTGATCATTATAATTATTGTTTAAGGGATTGTATACTCATGCCAAACCTTTGCAAAATTTTAAAAGAGGTAGGACTTAACGGGTTTCCCGTTAGAATTTGGAGCTGCCCGACTGGGGCAGGACCTCCACCAGAAGTTCGCAGCCAAATATTTTTTTTTTGTGTTGTGTTCCTACGCGGTGATTAAGGTTTCCAGTAATGAGCTCCTTGGGGAGGGGGGAGGATTGTTACATTGTGTTGGAAGCAGAGGGATTAAACCCATTATGCTGCCAACACACTATAACTCTCCGAACACAGAGTGGCAACGCGCAAGTGATACTTCGGTGTTGTAAGAAAATAAAAATATAAAAAAAAACATAAAACCATCGAATTAACACGTTCATATTAGAAGTACATACATAAATATGATCCCGCCGAGACTCCCACAGGGTACTCTCGGTCTGATGTTAGCGTGGCCTAACAAACTAAAATATTCATTATATAACGTATAAATTTGCGGGTTCAATAAAAATTACAAATAAATTATGTATAAAGAATATTTTATTCGAAATAACAATTATCATATATAAATAATTATCATATATCATTATAGTTGTATAACTAACTATTTACAGATTTAAAATTTGAACAAATCCCATGGCAATGGGACCAAGTGACCAATGACAAATGACCAATGTGGCCAAGAAGACTAGCAGCATTGCCACGCTGAATAGCAATGCTAATTCTCAGAACGAGATATGTTCCAGCCCGCCTGTCACGAGAGGTCTCGATAAGAAAACACATTATTTTTAGTATAGATTAAATTAAATATCGTGTCTTTACAAATTTAACAAAAGTAATTTAATCAACTCAATTATTACGTAAGTTAAATGATAACAAAAAGAGAGATTAGAGGCGTGGTTCACACCACAAATTACACTGACTTCTAATCTCAGCAGCGCCGATAACTTCCTCGTTTGATTCATTTTCGTGTAGCTTCCACCCTCCAGCCTCCGTTAATATTCAACTTCGGATGGCTACTGTTTATACTGTTGAAAGCTAATTGATCGCGACCCTGTAACGAAGATGTGGTGAGATTTGTAATTTGCCCCGTCACTGTTTACATAAAAAACTACATAGGTACCTAAATCATAGTCTAGACTAGGGTTTTCAAACCTTTTTGTTATTAAATCTCTTATAAATAATACAATTTATAGAGCCGTGGTGGCCGAGTGGTTCGAGCAGTTGCCTGCGACGCAAAGGTCGCAATTTCGAACCCCGACTGTACCAATGAGTTTTTCTGAACTTAAGTACAGTAATTAGTCACACCACGAGCTTTACGGTGAAGGAAAACATCGAGAGGAAACCTGCATACGTCTGAGAAGAAATTCAAAGGCGTATGTATAGTCGTGCTGGAGTAACGGCGATGGACTCGCCATCTGTCACGTTGGCACCTAATATAACTCTGGCGGAAAGTGGGTGTGTGGGTATTACCTATACACCTCTGCCTACCCCTTCGGGGACCCTTATATACGCCTTTGAATTACTTCTCAAATGTATGCAGGTTTCCTGTGTTTCCCTTCACCGTAAAGCTCGTGGTGTGACTAATCTCTGAACTTAAGTCGAGAAAAATTCATTGGCACAGTCGGGATTCGAACTTGCGATCTTTGTGTCGCAGGCAACTGCTCGAACCACTAGGCCACCACGGCTTCTTCTTCTTCGGCTACTCGCCTATCTCGTGGGTACGAGGCGTTACATATAGTATGTTCATCAGTATAGCGATATAGCAGCAAAGTGGAGGATACTTTGAGAAAGAAATATGTACTCAACCACATTTGGATACAATGTATGTAATGGTAAATGGTAAATGGTAAAGTACAGACAAAGAAGCTTCTTGAAAGAATATAAAAAACCTATTGGGTGTCATATCGATCAGCATTTAGTAAGAAGGTAATATTTTACACGTAAAGCTGATATTCATATTTGTTAAGCCAACCCTCTGGCTTAGTTACCATACACAGAATATGAGTGGGCAAAAAGGCACGAATGAAACGTCAGCTTACAGAAGCCTTTGAAATTACCCTTCATACCTGTCCCTGATACATTCATATCAAGTTATTGGCTCGATCCAAGGAAATGAAGTATACATACATATAAGGGATAAGGTAGGCAGAGAGAATAGAAAGCCAGTCTTATCCCTAGTAACCAGTCGCTGCTTAAAACTCACTGGATTCGAGTACTCTTGACGTTCCGATTCGGCCTAGGTTTCTACGATTGTGGTCTTTATCAGCTATATATAGGAAAAATATAGGTCCAGAATACACTGTATATATCCAGTAAATATGCTGCCTAGTACATACCTAAGCCAGCAGCGTGTGCTTGGCATTAGTTCAACGTACCGGAAACTGGGTTTAATGAGTCAGGGATGAGCTTCTCACAGACCATTGCTCATTGATGTAATTTCATGATTTTTTTACATCTTCGGTGGAAAGCATATATACCACCGCGAGCACCATACTTACTACTAGCGGGTAATAAAGCTTTAAGCACTTGAAATATGTTCCGAATCAGGCAACGATAGACATATGTACTTATATTAAATTTTTAATACTTATCTGTGACACAATGTTTGACTCTTACGGAAGTCATAGTTACCTTGTAAAATACCTTGGGACAATTCCACACAAATTAACCTAGTCCAAAATTAAGCAAAGCTTGTGTTATGGTAACTAGACAATGATATATTTACTTATATAGATAGATAAATACTTAAATACATAGAACATCCAAGACTAAGGTACAAATATTCATGTTCATCACACAAATATCTGCCCTCAGCGGGATTCGAACCCGAGACCTCAAATTTCGCAGTCAGGAGCTCTAACCACTAGACCAGACGGTCGTCATAGTTACTTTATACTTCGTGCCGAGGAAGATAAAAACTAACAGTTACAGGAAGAGAAAGAAGAATTTAAAGCATTACTACGTAAATACCTAGTAAATACCTACTAATACTACCTACTCCGTGACGGCTCGGCGTAATGGCATGTACGCACTTAGTAAATGAATCGATAGAGCCCATAGATAGCGCTGAGTGAGCATTTCAGCTAATGAGGCTCACAGCGTTGGCACGGTTCCTGCACCAAAACGATCCACGCAACATCAGCGTCTCAGTTTTAATACTCGTGCAAAATGTCTGCCATTGTTGTTACTCGCGTCCTCCATTTCAAGATATTCTTAAAAGTTTCAGCATATTTCCCACAGAATAGCGTAACTTTACACTCAATTATTAGTAAGTAATTTGGAAACTAAACTTTTAGTTTCTAAAGCATGGGTTTGTTTCAAGTCAAATTTAACGGAACACAACGGGCACTGGTATCTTTGCAATAGGGAAAATATATGGTATTAGATAGTGTTTATCGTTTGAGATCAATAACCGAATATGTTGAGAGATGAAATGACTTGAATTTTGTCAAAATACGCCAGTAATGTAAACGAATATTATATAAGCAGAGTTTGTTTGTAAGATCGCGCTCGCCTCATGAATGAAGTTATATGTTCTAATTTAGGTATAAACGAGTCCCTCACGGGGTGGGCAGGAAGAGTGAGCGTCAGTTCTCCCTAGACTTACAGACAGATCTTCGATTGATCCCGATTGGTCCCTTCGTAAATAGGTACTCGCAGAAATGATTCACGCATAAATAATAATTTCAAGCGCAGTATAACATGCCATAAACACATTTAACAAATCGAACAAAATTTTTCGTTCTTACGTAAAAAAATATTGATAGATTGCAAATTTGAGGCAACGAATTTTTTTCCCTAAAATCTTCAACCTCTCACGAATATGGTACACCTTTTTACCTGCACCACTCATTATGCAAAGTACAAGGCGGATGAAAGAAAATGGAGTCCTCATCCCACCATTGTTCGGTAAACATGGGAAAACTCTATCATATACATAATTGAAACCAACGTGTCTGTGGTAGATTGCATAGATAATACACTATATGTAGATTGGATGATCTGATTAAAGTAATAATTTATTATAAAAAATATTTGACGACAGATAAATTATTCGATTTGAGACCCGAGGACAAACGGACATGTAACCAAATAATAATATTGACAAAAACTAACTAGTTTACAGATAAAATATTTCTACCTAATCTGTATCCCCCGGGAACGTGCCAGGGAGAGCAGCATTGCCACGCTGGATAATTTCTAGTCAAGCTAAAAGCGTTGAAACCCGAAAAAACCATGTTTGTTCTACTGGTTGGTGCGTGGAATGAATACTTACATACATACAGATAAACAGACAGACGTTACTTTAATGATAACATTAGTATGGGTTCGATTAGATTACAACAATTTTCTGAAACTTCACAACATTCAATTTCATTCACAATTTCATAGATGGCTAAGTAAATTGATTAAAGTTGCAGATGATTGATTATGCGCATCGCACCTGATATCGGCCATTTTGCTCGGAGTCATCAATCACGCGCGACTGTTGCCATCGAACCACGTCATGAATAACACGATATAATGAGCTTTGGAATTAGGAATGTTACTCAGTAACGTTTTGTTATTCATCTGGAAACATTCTTCAATTAACACTGAATAGATATTCATTTGCAATGGAATTAGTCTTATTACTCTTTATTAACTTAAGTACAGTGATTAGTCACACCACGAGCTTTACGGTGAAGGAAAACATCGAGAGGAAACCTGCATACGTCTGAGAAGAAATTCAAAGGCGTATGTATGCTTGCTATGCTATGCGTTATGCTTGAGTAACGGCGATGGACTCGCCATCTGTCACGTTGGCACCTAATATACCTCTGGCGGAAAGTGGGTGTGTGGGTATTACCTATACACCTCTGCCTACCCCTTCGGGGACCCTTGTGGGAAGGCGTGAGGATATATTATTATTATTATATACTTTTTATTAACCTTTTTTTTTTTGTGTGCGCATGGTATTCGAGTGATTCGAGTTCGAGCCTGCGATGCAAAGATTGCAAGTTCCGAATAGAAATTTACCAATGATTTTTTTGTCTTTAAATACCATAATTAATTGCACCACGCGGTGCAGGAAAACAAAGAGAAGAAACGTGCAAACGTCAAATTCATGGTTACTTAATTAAATTTAAATTAGATGTCTTTAAACTGGTGAGGATGGGTAGGCAAAAAGAGTACAGCGCCAGTACTGTCTTGACTTTCAGACTATTAACCTCGTTCTCACTAATTCATCCAAGAAAAGAAAAGCTATATCCGTGTAAAATATGGATGAAATTCGGTCTGTCTGTCTGTGTGCAAGACGAGGCAGAGGGAGACCACGTTCCAACTACCTAGATCAAATCGAACAGACACTTAAAGGCGGGAACGTCAAGAGTACGAAACCGGCGAGCATGTATGAAGACTGATGAATGTGGACGAAGCGAAAGAGGTATGCCAGTCCACAGAGAAATGGCGCTCTATTTTCTCTGCCTACCCCCTTAGGGACTCGGCGTGATGTATTTAAAATGAATAATATTTTTTTATTAATCAAAAACAGTACAGAAGTGCATATACTTACCTTTAGGCATACAAACTTAAGTAGGCAAAAAAAAAACATATCTTTCTCCTACAGTCGTCGAATAAAATGAAAACGGCTTCGGACACCGTAATACACAACCTTTCCCTAATAACTACCTGTTTGTACATTTTTCCGTGGCAGGAAAACGGATGTGATCCGCCATCATCAATCTTGCCGGGGACGGATTAAATAATTTATCCCAGTCGATCCTTGAGATCCACAGGGTGTTGGGAAATTTGCGTAATTACTTTCGGTATTTCGGACCCAGATATTTTGTATGCATCCTATAGGTATATTTAATTTGTTTTGTATGTGCCTGTATCGATTGGATAATCGCCTCGGAT
This sequence comes from Drepana falcataria, assembly GCA_945859725.1. Lineage (NCBI taxonomy): Eukaryota > Metazoa > Arthropoda > Insecta > Lepidoptera > Drepanidae > Drepana > Drepana falcataria. Next base: position 10,476,738 of record OX243922.1, read on the forward strand.
ATGGTAGGCAAAGGTTATAAATAACCACAATACTTTATTGGAGAGTAAATGAACGTTTTAGCGCTATCGAACTATTATGGATAACACTTTTTGACAGTCTCCTCTTAGCGAGCTTTTAAACGTCCGATAAGTAATTATGAATAAGACCGATAATATTTAGATGCAATGTCACTGTTGGTGAGTTTTCCTTTAACGTGAATCTCGTGCAAACTTTTGAGACCTCCCGTAATGAGCAAACAGATTAATATTTCGCTGAGCGAATCAGCATTAACTTACAACGTGGCAATGCCGCCATCATTGGTATAAGGGATATTTAATTTATTTGTAAACTAGCACCCGGGTTACATCCTTATACATACTTATATAAGATGACACAATACGATATTAAACTATACATAACTATTTATCAATTATGTAAATTAAAATAAACTGCTCAATTACTTTTAAGACCTTAATTTGTTACTGGCCGCTACTAAATAAATGTTGTATATTCATTGCATCGGTTTCTTCGATACAGGCTTGGCCTAGTGAGAAAACCAAAAGATGTTGTGTTTTTAAATAAGTCAGGCTCTCTGCAAGATTGTGAATATGTTATGTTTAATGGGTTATTATGATTTTGCAGTAATTAAATACATTTTACTTTGACTTTTTTACTTTTACATATAAATTTTTTAAAAGAACCATGGTGGCCGAGTAGTTTGAGCAGTAGCCTGCAACCCAAGGTTTAGTTTAGAAATAAGTATTGGTGAGGTTATATACATACTAGTTAGAAGTAGCAATTGTCCCTTTGCTCACTACTTTAGCCACTCAAAAGTATGGGAAGTAAGGTCATAAGGAACCAATTATGTATGATCATACGTCATGATACCTACGTGCGCTACACTAGCTACTACTAGCTAAACGCTAAATAATAATTAATCAATTCGTGTGCACCGATGCCATAGCGTTTAATCTCCATTAAAACCGCTCGTATTTTCCTCAAGAGTGTAAATGAAAAATTCCACGCGGCAGACAGAAGCCATTTTACCTCGCACGGGACAGACTCACTTAGAATTTGGACCTGAGTTATTGCGGAGGTAAGCGTCTTATTGCTCTCGTTAATCACACGCTAGCTACTGAACCTTTCGTTAAATAAAAACAATGCAGAAGTTAAATAAAAGTACTTATGTAGTTATAGATGAAATATTATTTTGTTTAGTAAAAAAAACAACATGCCGAGGCGCTGTTACTATTATGCCTATTATGCCTGCCTTTATAGGTAGGCATAATAATAGAGGCCAATATCACCATACTTTATCGTTTTTCTTTCTTTCACTTTCATAAAATTCATCCACTTTCGTCAGTCTCGTTTTGCGTGAAAATGAGGTCGTTATATTTCTGGGTAGACTTCGGAGACCTTTAAGGTGGCTCGAAGACGAAGCGAAATAAAAATGCAAAAACAACGAGCATACATATTTATCAGTTAATAAAAAATTACTTGTCTTTATTTTCTAGAGAGAACTGGAGCTCTTTACTGTCTGCCTACCCCGTTAGGGACTTGGCGTGATGATATGTATGTATGTATGTTGCCTTTATTAAAAAAAAGCTCTAAATCAAATACGAAAAAAAAACCTCACCAAAGTACAATTATACCTTTGCCCTCGGACGTGGCTTTGAGGATAAGAAAGATAAAAATCTTACTTGATTCTGCAGATCCTACTCTCAGTCTGCAAATTGCTTTTCAGAAAAGAGTTCCTTAATATTTTTCTTTGGCATAAGGAGTTTTCATCTGGGGGTAGATAAGCGGCTTTAATCAAACACTGGTTCATTACGCTCGCCCTCTAAGCTCTCCTGGGACACTTTCGATGCGCCTCCAGAGACTTAACGTCTCCGATTTTGCATTAACTGCACGAGTGCAGTCAATATTCACAGCATTATTAGTGCAGGCAATGGACGAATGCATTGTTGTAGTTGTTGTTGCAATGAGTGTAGTGTTTTAATCTTTTTAAGGCTGCTATAACCGCTTACTGTAATGCGAGTGGTATGTTGGTTAGGTCCATTTTGACAGTAAACTTTTTTCACAAGGTGAAGAGGAACGACATGAGCTTTTTATGCATAAGTACTTCTAATTTTCTAACTAAGGTAAACTTCAGAATTTCGTTAGTACCTAAATATTCAGGGTGTTGATTTGAAATGAAACTTTGCCAATTTGAAAACCCACGTGGGAAGGCGTTTCTACTAAGGAAATCAGTACACTACCAATGTTATACATCTGCAAAATTCATGCCGATTGTTCGATCGATTCAAAAATATATTTTAGCTTAAGTCAAGGTAAACTAGTAGCTATAGTAGCACTCGCATGAATTCTCATAGCCGGTAGGGTTATCAACCAGAGAAAACCACTTGGACATCAGCTCAGTAAATTTTTGTTACATGACGAAGACAACACGTGACGAAAAATTTAAGAAGAGATTAAAGGTTGCAACTTAGAAAGCAAAATATCTTTTGACTAAAAATACTTCATTTTATGGTAATAACTTAAAGGATTAGTCAAAATATGAAAACAAAATTACCGATGGCCATAAATAGATACATGTATGAACTCGTCTTCTGAACATATTAATGTGTACTCTATGCCCCCTGAGTTCGTTATCTCGCCAAGTTTATCTTAATTCGACCAGCCACCCCAAACATTCCGTATCTCACCACAATGGGTACGATCAGTAATTACTCTACTACATCGCCAAAACTTCATTAGTTTTGATTTGTATTTAGAAGTATTAGACAAAGGAAACAATGAGATTATAAAACTTAGGCATACTGATATATTAACATCGCTGCAATTCAAAAACCCAAGTCCCACCGCTGCGTCTGTCTGTCTGAATAATATAAACTTGATAACTATTCTACGGATCTTGCCGACGGTTTTCTTAGGAAATTTTTATTATACAAATATATAGAGATCCTCTCAATGTTACAAGATACGTATTCCGACTATAGGTATATCTTTATTTAAAAAAAATACAAATAAAAGTAAACACGCCCTAACTTTTTAGAATTATAAAATAAAGGGAAAGTATGAATCGTCCAAATATGCATCTATTGAAGTGTAAAATTGAACTGAATAATCTTATCATCTAAAAATATTTAAGCGGACGTATTCACTAGGCGTCATGCCAATTCCGGATTTTGTATGTAAAACAAACGTAGGATTTAGTTCTTGGCACCCAACACAGGTTTAACAAAAATATTTAATTCGCTAAAACTTCCGTTTTGGAAAAAATACTTTGTTGGCGCCCTTTTCATATTTAACTTCGCACTTAAGACATGAAAATATTTTTCCTGGTAACATTTCATTATTTATGTATTCAGTTATTTATTACACCACATGCAGGTAAAGGAAAACAGCGCTATAATCTGCATATATTGTAGTACAAATTCAAAGACGTTTTGATGTTCCGGGATTGAGTAACAGTGACGGACATTGTCAAACCTAAATATATCTCCAGCGAAAAAATTTAATTTAATTAATACACAATTTAATAAACCACAATATTGGGAACTATAATAAAACTACACACTTGAAAGAACGGTACTGATAGATAGATTTACCTTGTCAGTACCTAAATTAAGTAAAGAAACTAAACTTACTACTTAACTGTACTTTACATAAGTGACGATCAATTCTTAATCAAAATAGCTAATGTGAAAACATCAAAATAACGTGAGAGGGATTTAAAATTATTTCTACAACTGTCTAAATATTTACTTACAGCCATATGTTATGAAGGCAACGTTACTTACATACTCGCAGTAGCCTTTAAGCAGTTTGGACATCGAAAGCCTCTGAAGGTGAATTCGTTATTTTGATTTTCTATCAATATTATGTATGACCTAGGTGATACTCATATATAGTTCCAATACCATCATCCTCCCTCACGGTGTAGAGAGGAAGAAAGCGCCAGCTCATCCTCATTATCAATCTCTTCACACTTGCTCACAGCTATGAGTTTCGTTGTGTAGTGGAATAAATAAAAATTAAAAGATCCGCAGTCGGTAGGATTCGAACCTACGCTCCCAGAGGGAATCTGATTTCTAGTCAGACGCCTTAACCGCTCGGCCACGACTGCTATGATAATTACAATAATATTTGGGGATTAAGCAATCTGATTTTGCAGATCAATATTTGTAATTTCAACTATTACAGCATGGCAGTCGTGGCCGAGCGGTTAAGGCGTCTGACTAGAAATCAGATTCCCTCTGGGAGCGTAGGTTCGAATCCTACCGACTGCGGAACTTTTTACTTTTTTTTACAATTTCTCGCAAAAATCACATGGCGTCGTAGAAGAGTAGATAGCTACTATATACCATTGTGATGCTAATATCAAAATGTGAAATTTCGTTCAGCTTCAAACATTTAGGATCCAAGCTATAAAACAGGTATTTTGTTCATAAATTGTTCAAAAAATATGTCCCATTTCCGAGTTACATAATATGTATGTGATAAGGTTCAATTAAAAGAAGCAAAGAAATATAAAAGAAAATAAACCAAACCATTGGTTTACCTTATTTTCGTATTAGAATCATTTGCTAAGTTAAAGTTACATACATACATAAATATAATCACGCCGAGTCCCTAACGGGGTAGGTGAAGAGTATAGACAGTTCTCTCTAGACTTACATACCTCTTTCGCTTCGTCCACATTCATCAGTCTCTTCATACATGCTCGTCGGTTTCGAGTACTCTTGACGTTACCCGTCCTGTCCGATCGATTGATCTAGGTAGTTGGAACGTGGTCTTCTTAGGCCACGTCTTGCATTATGTTACAGTTACATAAATGTAGAATTTACGTTCTCGTTTCTTTCTCATCCTATTAATTAGTTTCTGAATAAAAAAATGGGTTCGAAGTGATTTTGTTTTAGTATATAGTAGGTACATCGGAATTATATTCTCAACATACTATAAAATCTAGAAGACACCTGTTCTATTTTCGGTGATACATAGCAGGTATCATGAAGAGAATAATGAAAGAGGACGAAGCGAAAGAAGTATGTAAGGATCGTAGCAAGTGGAAAGAAGTGGTCTCTGCCTAACCCTACGGGAAAGAGGCGTGATTATATGTACCTATGTATGTTATTGTTTCTATTTCCCTGGTTCGATGGTTAAAGCGTCGAGAAATCACACTTGTAATACATTCACACATAAATCAATCTCAATGCGGAGTCACAACGAAATCCTATGCGACACAGTGGAGTTTATACAGACGTGACGGCTAATTTGCCCAGAATAGATTTGTCGATATTGGGAGATTTCCTCCCATACTATAAAGAAATTCTTATCTGAGATTAGGTGTGAAATCCTAGTTTTAAGTTAAATTTGTATTTATATGTAGCACTATATACAACTAAACTAAGATATTATAGAATTTCTCGAATTTCCAGGAGTTTAGTTTTTTATTATTTTCATAGTATAGATTATTATATAAAAAAGTCTATATATAAATTTTTATATATTAAATTTATATATAAAAAAGCCGTGGTGGCCGTGTGGTTCGAGCAGTTGCCTGCGACACAAAGATCGCAAATTCGAATCCCGACTTTAGCAATGTGTTTTTCTAAACTTAAGTACAGTGATTAGTCACACCTCGAGCTTTAAGGTGAAGGAAAACATCGAGAGGAAACCTTCATACGTCTGAGAAGCAATTCAAAGGCGTAGTAGTTGTGCTTAATTAACGGCGATGGATCTGTCACGTTGGCACCTAAAATATATTTCTGGCGGATAGTTGGTATCTTGAGCGTACCACCTATACACATCTGCCTACCCCTTCGGGGTGAGGATATATTTATTTAATTTTCTTGCATTTATTTCGTGATGTTTTGTAATATTTTGGTAAAATAATCGTTCTGTGTCTATAACAACTGACTATTCCTAGAGTTAATGTATACTCTATACTCTCTGCCTACCCCGTTAGGGACTTGGCGTGATGATATGTATGTATGTATGTATATATATATATATATATATATATACATATTTATATCTAATCAGTCGATATGTCTTCATTACGATAATATACATAACTGTTTCAAATCATATATTCCCATAAATGCTATATGTATTCCCACTTGTTTTTATTAGAGTAAGATATTTGTCAACCAACTTTTATAATTTATTTATTTATTATATATTATTTTTATTATAGCGATTACTCTTTGTAAGCTGTCTCACACCTGTTATTAGTGAGTAGGCTAGTCTGTATTATAGCTATGCTATTATTTATGTAACATTTGCCTATGAACTGTTGTTGTGTCAATAAAGTAAATAAATAAATAAATGTATAATAACAAATTTATATATCGGTCAGATGTACAAATTTATCGAAATCTGAATCATAATTTCGTCACATTCTTCAAGAGGCGCCGTGGCTTAGTTGGTTAAAGCGCCTGTCTAGTAAACAGGAGATCGTGAGTTCGAATCTCGCCGGGGCCTGCGATAATGCCGATGATTTTGCTTTTTTTTTGCATTTTTTATTCATTAATTTACCATTCCATTCCGTAGCACAGTAGAAAAATGCATGTCACGTTATTCAGATAAATATAATGTTTTCTATACTGAGAAACAGGAAGTGGTTATTTATTATCAGCTATTATCAACTTCTTTGTTATTATTAAAATATTTTAATTTCATAAATAATTCCCATAAATATCTACATATTTCAACCCCGTCTCCTTCCCAAAATTAAAACGTATTGTGACTATAAACTGTAACTGTGACTGTAAATATATATATATAATTAGGACAGGCTACATTTGAATTCCGAAAGATTCAAAGTTCTAAAGTATGTTGCTCTTTCACGGCATAGCGGCTGAACCGATTCTAGGAGGAAAATAGATAAGCTACTTTTTCGAACTCCACGCGAGCGAAGCCGCGGGCATAAGCTAGTATAAGCTTTATAAGCTTATTAACATTCATAGGTGGACTAAATGGGTGAACAGAATAAACATTTCTCATTATTTATCACTCGTATATTCACATTTTCTGCCGTCTTGAATATTTACACATGTACAAACATAACGTAAAGTATTCACTTGCGTCTCTACACGTCGAATTCTGCCATTAACTATATAGTTAAGAAAAAGTTTTAATGCCAATAATTACTCCATTTAATGTTTTATGTACAGTTCGCCACACAAAAAAAATATTTTTGATTGATTTAGTATTCAGTGTATGTATCTACATCACACCCACCAAAACTATCCAGATTTATAATCTGTGTGGTTCAATCTACAACAGATTTTTGACAGAATATCTTTCCGGCGAAAAGTGGATGTGAGGGCACTACACAACTTTGCCTACCCTTTAGGAAACCGTAATGGGAGGACGTGAAGATATGTAAACATCAATAATTAAATATGACTACGGTCTTGATCACAAAATAATCTTACTATTTAAGTAGCCATGTATATACTTTCATTCTATTGTATCATATATCAAAAGGACAAAAGCTGGGAATTCGCATGATCTCGGAAATAGGCACGTGTGAAATTTATAGTGACTACTGTTAACCTCTGTATCTTATATTGCCACGTCAAAATGTTTTTATTCAAAGCTGTACTCACGTTAATATTGGAGGGAACTGTACAATGATTTTGCTTAATGTTCGTTAATAAAATAGTAAGTGATAGTAAGTTGTCCAGCATTTCAATAATAATATAGGATAATATTAAATCTTTTTATTAGGGACATATTCTTTTTATAAGTATTCGTACAATATCAATTATTTTTTATGCTGTATTTGGCACAATATAATTGGTAAAAAAAAGACTGTGACCTTCGATATACTTATTGTTACAATTTTTTTTTAGATTTGGTATTTATAATTTGTCATAAGAACAGACTATTTGCAGTCTTTATCATTAATTTAATATTCTATTAAGTATCTATAGTATTAAACACCTATAAACATCTAAACATTGTCGATATAATCTGAGGCACATTCAATATACGTATTATAAATCACTTCAAGTATATTATATATTTACATAAATTGTCAATTACATCTAATATGGCAGTACTGAGGTTGTCAAACAAATTTACAAAACTTTAAAGGTATTGCTATCACACGTTATTTTTTTACGCCAACAAGAATTAAAAAAAACATTTTATGGAGTATTTAAAAAAATATTCACAGCTTTCTCATAGAGATAACATTGGATCGAATACAACTAGGAGTTTAATCTTTGAGGTCTCTTCAAGAAAGCTTTGAAGATTTTTTTAATGAGCTTTGATAAACTGCGTTAGAACTTAGGAATTTATTCCTTGCATAACAGCTTGCTAGTTTGCAATAAAAAGTTTTTAATTTGTCGTCTGGTTTCATTGTTTCTCGGAGATGTATCCATCGTGATACAAGTTATATAAGAAGTTCATAGTTTGGACTTGTATATGGCTGTTATTGGTCAATTTTAGGCTCAAATATATTTTTATTCACAAAATATTGTACTCGCACGTAATATTAGTACTTAACTTATATCATTTATGATACAGTTATCTCTACACTGTAACTATATGTAAAGTTAGATATTTAATATGTTACATTTTGTGGACAGCGACATCGATAAGACTGCAAATAAAAGCCCTAACATTATTTGCAACTAAGCCGAAATGTATTCACTTTCGAAATATAAATTGTATCAAATGCATATATCTCCATAGTTGTAAGTACACTAAGACGCAAACCAAAACGTGTGACGGCAATTAGATAACACAACGTCGAATAATTTACAATAAAAAATCACTTTTAATAAATCAGTCTCTTTTCATTTAAAATTATTAACACGCACTTCACATTGTCACTTCCACAATAAGGCCGCATTGTCACCATAATTTCACTAATAAATGACATAATATTGTCATTTGCATGTCCCATAATACGGATGTGCTTACACGAATCTCGTGAGTTGCGTGTGGAAGTCCCGCAGGAAAATTTGTAACTGTGGGAGTGTTGGCCGGTCGTCCGGAGACATAGCCCAGCAGTACGCCATCACTGCGAACCTTTTAGGAAAAAAAATGTTTAGTTGAAGTCATGAGGTCTGTAAATGTAGAGAACTGGCGCCCTCCTTTGTCTTCCTACTCCGTGAGTGACTCGGCGTGATGATTTGCATTGTATGTAAAAAATATAATCACTAAAAATCTCTCATGCTTACTTATTTGTGGTAATCCTACACATTTTTGGGAGGATTAATTAAATTATTCTTTGGTCATTACTTGTTCTAATGTAGAGAAATAAATGTAAGATGTAATGCAAAGAAATGTGGGTTTAGGTAAAGTCCTAACGAACTAAGTCAGTTAGTCAAATACAATTATTAGATACGTTCCCGTAGGAGCAATCGAACAGAAAGAATAATTGGACACTAGGGGCGGATCACAAATAGCTCACGTAATGAGCGCGAAGTTATGGAACATTCCTCATCAATTTAGAAATAGGTTTATTTCCCAAGCAGATACTCACAGTTCATCAGGACAGTTCGCAGGCTGCTGCAATCTGTAGCCGTCTCGTAAGTACGCAGCTACTTCGAAGGGGTCAACTTCGGCGTATGGCTGGTGAGCTAACGTTGTAAGCTCCCATAGCAGTACTCCTAAAGCCCACACGTCGGCCGCTGGGCTGAACTGCCTTTTGGACAAAGCTTCTAAAGCCAGCCATTTGATAGGTCTGTTCTCATTGTCACCTAAGCAATGGTAGTCTGCAGGGAACAGGTCACGTGATAGGGCGTTGTCGGCGATCATCACACGTAGATTTTCGTCCACTCTGTAGGCAAAGAAGTCTAAAATTAATTTAATAATCTTCAGTTTCGTGTCTTTAGTAACCTACTCGAATCTCGTACAAATATTTGAGTAAGATATAAAATACTTATGATACTCAAGACTAAGGTACAAATACTAGTATCCATCGTACAAATATCAACTCTAAGCTTAAGTCGACATAAAACTTCGAAGCCAGCTTTTGCTATTAGACCAGTCGCCCGTCAATAGTTACATAAATAGACCATTAATTCTAGTTGACAATAACTTACATGCAATTTCTGGCGGCAATGTCTTTGTGCAAGACGTGCTGAGAATGAAGATACGCGAGTCCGTCTAGAGCATGTAATGCCATGCGGACCACGTGTTGTGTCGTGAGGGGCGGGGGTGGGGCCACGCCTGCCCCTCCACCTCCCACTGTGACCCCCCGACACGCCAGTAAGAACTGCTTCAAGTTCCTCCATCCTGAGTTCCAAGGGTAAAGCAAGAACGGAGCTGTTTGGTCTTCAATGCTCACGCCCAGAACGGACAAAACCCGTTCGTGGTGTAGTCCGTACAGCATGCAACCCTCTTGCAGTAGCAATGAGACCTGGAGAAAAAACAATTTGTACACACATAGGTACCTAGGACATATAAGCCAATACTATTTTATTAACTAATTAGATGATTAACTAGATGAAGATTTCTACCTGCACTTGAGACGCATGCTCAGCCACAGTCTTCACAAGGACTTCTTGTTCTCTGGCTTCCTCGTCCGAGTACGTCCCTCTGTATACTCGTCCAAACGTGCCTTCCATAGCTACGGAGCGAAGTCTAACACGACACCTTTGTATGGTGAGCTCAGTAATTCTCTGTTGTAGGTCTCTGGCTCGTTCTTCAGCGGCTGCAGGAGGTAGAGAGGTCGGCCTCCGGTAGCTGGTATAGCTAGCGGCTGATTTACAAGACGAGTCGGGAAGGAATGCGTGGGCGTCTTGCTCGTCACTGCGAGCTCGGCGGAGCTTCCTCGCCCGTGCCCGGCACGCTGCGGCTGCGACAGCTGCGATAAGCAGCGCGCCGCCTGCGCACCCAGCCCCCGCGTAGAATATATCCGCGGATGTGGGTGCGTGCGGCACGCTGTCCACCCTAACGGCCGGCCGCGGCGCCTCCTTCAAGCATATCTTTCGTCGACGGAAATGCAACGTTGTCGACGAGGACCCAGTGGAGACGTTTAATGAAATTGTGACGTCGACTTCGGCGGCCACGGTTCGCGTACAAGGCAAATCCACTCGCCAAGTTTGCGGCTCTGTGGGCACATAGCCTTCGCTTGAAATGTTGAACGTAGGTGAATGCATCGCCTCGCCGTTGGATATCACCTCGACGTGCAGGGTGTATGGTAGCTGCAACAAATTAAACAAATATAACTTTGTATTGAGCGACATTCCTAACGGCATCATACCATAACGATGTGATTGTGTCGCAAGCAGTTGACAGGCAGGCAGATGCCGCTACCATAAACGGTCTGTTTGTGAATCTGATGCCGAGATCACTGAGCCAAATGTATTCCGTCAATATACCCGAGAAGCACGAACAATCCTTTATTGGAATGCCTAAAGTAGCCAGCGTAAGTGCACGTTTTGTTCCACCTCCTAAGGCTTGGCATATTATCATCGCTGAGTATAATGCAGCTGTTATGCATTCAGTCTGTTATGCATTCTTCTTTCATAACTCATTAAATGTTATGATCACACCGCGTTAATCACATGATAACATGATGTTAACTAATCACCGCGCGGCGTTACATGAATGGTTGAATATCTAAACAATATTCGCCGCGGGCCTTTGGCGGGCACTTTAACATATCTTCCGGAGGCTCTGTACTCGTAAAGTGCGTAGGTGCGACAGGCAAGCCGCTAATTAAATATTATCACTACAGTCGGTGACTACAGACAATGGTAGCGCGATCGTTCATCGGCGCTAGTTAACCGGTTTCCAAATATTTGCCTTGGCTAGTCAAAGGCGCCGCAGAGTAAATACAGCGGGAATATATACCCTAGTGGGGGTCGCCGATCTGATAGCGCCGGCCGACACAAAGCTCGCGAAGATGCTGATAAAGGGACGGTTGGCCTATGGAGTGCACCTTCGTTACCATTTGCGTCTAAGCAAGACATGAACGAGGATTTTTTTATTGCACGATATGTTACTAGAATGGATGATTCGGAACTCGTGACGCTTAATACATAGTATTCTCATAAAATGCACGTATTTGACGTCATAAATCAGCAGATGTTTTATTGGCAGGTTCGGTGAAATTGTTTGCGAAGTACGTACCTATATCAGACGCAACATTATTTTGTTTGTTTGGGATGTGAATATGTAAAGCGGACGTGGGTTGCTCGTAGTTATAAAAATGCATTGAAACGTAACTGATTTCTTTGAGGAGTATGCACGTCTGTGGTAAAATAAATAAATGCACATAATATTTGGTTAGAGATGCAAGACGCAGGATGCGAGGCAGGTAAATAAAAGGAGGACCACGATGGTACTGACGCGAGATTTGCATGAGAGGCGGTCACGTATTCAAAGTTGCTCCATATACATACATACCTACATACATACATAGCATACAGATACAAGCTTAATATAACTTCACGTCTATCCCACAAGGATATGAATGGAAGAAAACCCACACACCAAATTTTCATTGGAGATATACTATATAATTATGCATTTTTAAAATTCTTCATGCAGTTTTCCCATTGGTTTTCCCCCTTGATGTTTTCCTTCACCGTAAAGCTGGCGGTGTGACTAATCACCCGGAAAAAAAATGTATTGATAGTCAACATTCAAACTCGCAATATTTGTATTGCAGGCTCTTTCAAGAACCACTGTGCCACCACGGCCTTTGTTCCTATCTACTTTTTACCGAAAATGACAAAAACTAAAATACACTAATAATCAATCATACATACTCATTATCTATCGAATACTATCAGTTGAATATTAAAGACGGTAAACCGCCTATCTAAATTCAGATGGGGACGGATGATTTCCATAAGAATGGCCCTGTTTGCAAGCGGGGAGCCAACATGGCGGACAGGAGTCCCTATTTGGCGACGTGGAAAAATAAACTTCCCTAGTTAATTACGACCAGCGGCTTCCTACGAAGTCCGCCGGTAAAAACTTTTCAAAAAAACTTTATTAAAGTATTGTACTCATTAATCTTGTATAAGCAATTTTATACTTAGTTAATGGGCTATTAATAGATAATCCATAGATAGTTTCGCAGTCTGAACGTACCAAAGATTATTTTGCTTCACGCCTTCCCACAAGGATCTCCGAAGGGGTAGGCAGAGGTGTATAGGCAATACCCTGGGTTTTTTTTTCAGGTGGCAACGTGACAGATGGCGAGTCCATCGCCGATACTCATGCCCGACTATATGTACATACATTGCTTTTGAATTTCTTCTCAAACGAATGCAGGTTTCCTGTCGGTGCTTTCCTTCATCGTAAAGCTCATAGTGAGACTAATCACTGTACGCATGTTAAGAAACGCATTAGTACAGTCGGGATTCAAACTCGCAATCTTTGTGTCTCAAGCAACCTCTCGAACCACTCGGCCATAAGAATCGAACGCCTCACTAATCCGAACAGGAAGAACTTTTTGAGTGTTTAGATATCGAGGCCCGACTTTAATCTGCATGTCTCCCTCTCCCATGAAGCTAAATAGCGCTTAGACGTCCTCAATTAACTTTACCAGTTTAAACTGGTTATCTAACACAAAATAACAGAACAGAAACAATGCAATCGGATATCTAGTTCCTGAGAATAGCGCGTTCACACAAACAAAGAATCTCCTCTTACAAAACAGCGCCATCTAGTGTAAGGGGGTGGAAATTTCAATACGGATGTTTGTATAATGTATACTTACAGGTTTTCTAATAAGGCTTTGCCACGTGAAATGTAGTTCACCGATGGTAGCAGGAACTGGGACCACGAAGTTGAGAGCATAGAAGTTGATTTGGCCATCCCGAACGTAGAATAATTCCGCCGTTAAACCTGTAACAAAGAGACAATTGGGTTAAAAAACTGCTTTTACTGTTACATACATATCGTCACGCCAGGTCTTCACGGGGTAGGCAGGGAGAAAATACAGTTAGTTTAGCAATCCTAGTGTTCGATCAATTAAAACAAATTGGAACACGATAGCAGCGCTTATCGGGCTTTCTGGTCGGATTAAGTCAGCGCGGGGCCTATAGCTAATTCTATGAAGAGCCTCTTTTCTAGGATTTTTGCTTTTTGTCTATGGTATAAAATTTATGTATAAATAAATACTTTTTACGGTCAGAAGGCGTTGCAGCAATTCTTGCTACGCGGCTAATCCGCCACTGGTCTTATTACAAATCAAAACAAAATCGATCCAACGGTTTAGGAGTATAGTATCAATTACAGAAGAGGTGGATATACCTATATAAAGATTTGCTGAACCCACCGTTATCATCCACATGTATGAACAAGTAAGCTTCATTCTATTCTCTTTTGGAATGAACTTCCGAAAATCTCATAGTTACGTAACTTCAGAGCAGTACACAATTGAGTAATTCTTCAAATGAAACGAGATACGAAGCCACCATATAAGTTTCATACAATTTAAGGAATCTATTGATATCGAGAACAAGGCACATTCACAAATCAGTACACATCAATAACATACAATTTCAGTGCAAAAAGTTGAATGAGCACGCGCACAATGTGGCGGCGAGATCAAACGGGCGGTGTTCAAAGACGCCGCAATACGACGCCTGCCCCACCTGTCCACAAATCATGGGAAGTTTTTGGTAAAAAAACTACCGATTAGTTTTTGTGGACAAAAAACGTACAGAGATACTTTAATGGGCACGTAGGTTTAAACGAAATTTAAAAGCTGGTACTTGAGGCCGATGCAAGATATACCTAACAAGAGCCCCTCCCTTGGAATCATTTCTCTGAAGTCGTTACTTATTTACAAACAAGCCTCGTTAGGGGTCACTATCTTGTTACGTATAGAAGCCTATTAACTTTATGAAGATACATTTTAGGTGTCCAGTTACGAGTTATCTGGCACATCTCTATTATGCAAATAACAATGTTGTTCTCATCCAGTTAGAGACTATATTTCTTTGGAACTGCTATCAATAAAGAATGATCTTGGGTCTAGACTGGCGAGTTCGGGGATAACGTGAGCGATACCTAGTCAGTAGCCGAAACCAGCTTTACATTAGATAAGACATGATGAAAAAGCATGATTTTTAATTAAAAAATAACTATATTGTTACATGTTTTACGGTGAAAAGAAAAACATCGAGAAGAAATCTGTATACGTTTGAGAAGATATTCAATGACGTATGCAGTAAGTTGTGCTTGAGAAACGGCGATGGAGTCGCCATCTGTCACGTTGGCATATAAATATATCTCTGGCTAAATGACGTTGTTGTGTTACACCTCTGCCTACCGCATCGAAAGCTTTTGCAAGAAGGCGTGGAGATATTTATTTCATTAACTTATGGAAATCTTTTCGGTGGATGAAACTACTTGATAGAAAACTGCATACGTTTTAGTAGAAATTCAAAGGTATATGTGCCATCAGTCTACGTATGTAACGGCCGTATTGCCAAAAGTATATTATTTAAATTATGTTACTATTGTCGAACAAAAAGGTTTTAAGTGCATATAAGGTTAAGTGAATCTGAGCCTTGAATATACTCTCACCATGTCGAAGAAATCAAATACGAATACATTATACTTAAGTTGCTACCTATTACGGCCATTATCATAAAGAAGTTCTTCGTTATCGTGATATGACCGG
Source organism: Drepana falcataria (assembly GCA_945859725.1). NCBI lineage: Eukaryota > Metazoa > Arthropoda > Insecta > Lepidoptera > Drepanidae > Drepana > Drepana falcataria. Next base: position 10,492,337 of record OX243922.1, read on the forward strand.
TTTCAATATAAGTACATATTATGGAAACAGGATTCCCGCTTCAGCGACATCATAGGCGATTATGGACACTATAATCATAAAATGATAAAGTCCTATCCAAACACGTTGGTAAACTTTCGTGTATCTCGACTGCATGCAAATGAGATACCCAAACACGTATATGAATGTGATTACATTAATAATTTTAACGCCAGTTAATGGGTATTTGTTTATTCGAGAAGCGATAAGGGCGATTAAATCCTAACGAGGTACAATATACAACACGCTCATTTGCATACGTCGGTGTGACAAATCGATGCGCTTGCGCAGCGATGCAACGGAGCCGCTGCAGCGCTGCGTCGTGTCGGACCCTATTTATGGCTCAAGCGTATATGGCTGGACACATCCATAACTTTGGTGTGAAAGCTCTTATGAAACTCGTCTCTACTACTAAATAAAATGGAAGTGTCTGTTAGTAAAATCAAAATAACAGTTTCTTTGAAAGAATATATTCATGGGTAACACCAACAGGATTTAGAATCATTTACTTTAAGTAACGTACAAACGATTTTTATTTTTCATATATACCTACGTAAAATCTTATTAATTGCAAGTGTATCCGCGGGGCACAGCTAGCTTTAAATAAGTCTCCCAGGGCTTACTCATTAACTCATAGCGGTTTGAGTAATAAAATAAGCAGATACATCATTGCCTTTGAATAATTCAATAGACACATAGGAGTTATTGCTTTTAAAGACAAAGTGAAATTGGAAATAAGGAGATTTGTAATTATTCACTAAGACTCTTTGTAATCTATGTTCCTACTTATTTTTATATTTTTTTACCATTTTCAAAAAATAAAGATTCTTAATTTTTGACTTTTTAACTTTTTTTATATTTAATACTACCTGTGCTACGAGCGCCGTTACAGAAGCAGTAACCTGTATTTTTATCAGTAGAATTATTTAAGAAAACTGGATTACATTACGAAGAAATGTATCTCGGTTAAAAAAGTAGTTAATTAACCCATTTCTAATTAGTGAACTACTGAACCGATTACGATGACATTAAAGACAAGGATATTAACCCTTTTTTAATAAGTTTCCTGTTGCACTGTCCGGAAGGGCATTACAATTTGTATCAAAACTAATTTAAATTCACGCGGAAGAAACTTCGCTCAACAGCCATTGCTTAATATTATACAATATTAGGTCTAACTGCGGATTTCAACCGCGTTTAAATATATATATATTTTATTTTTAATTAAATATAGCTTCGAAATAATGTAGCTTTTGGCAGGTGCTTTTTTTTATTGGTAAAGCAGTTTTGGGCAAATCCTTTGCTAAATTTTACAAGCTTACAAACTATCAACTCTTTCCTCTTCATAATATTAGTGTAGAAAATATACAAATCTCATTTATATCTCTCAGTGTAGCTCCATCGCCAGATATCCGTATACTTATAAATTACTTCCAAGAAATCGAAGCACGTATAGTAATTTCCAGCGTGGTGTCATAGCGCGGCGTATGGGACTCGATCTACGAATTTTTATTAGCCGGTTTAAGTAACTGTACAACACATGTCTCCGCTACATTCCCACATAGGTAATAAGCGGGGCTGCTACTGTCGGCGGTGCCTTTGATGCGGCGGCAAAAAAGATACCACTTGATACGACAAATAACAAAAGATAAACACCGCCCCCAGCCAACGGGCGCCCACTTGCTACCTATTTTAACTAATTCCTTAAAAAACGGGCCCTTTGCTACCTTATCGCGATTCCCAGCTATCAGATACAAAGGAACCGAAATTCAATCGTTCACGTTCCACACAAATGGAAAAAATTGCGTGTTCCTTGCCATTGACGCTTCTTGTGTTCGCACCTTGCCATAAAGCCTTCATTACAATCGTACAAAGTCCATTATGTGAAGAATATAAATAGAAAGAAGCACAATAGCGCTGATATTTCGTAAAGAACTTCCCCCATCGTGGCGTCGGATTTTGGCACAACAGGCGAGGCATTATGCGGACGAGCCGTCGTCTCGCGCGAACAAAATAAAGTTCAGAGGTGTCTGAGGTAAAAATAAAGGTGAACGAGGGGACAAAGCCATTGATAATTCTGTGCATACACAAACGCAATATATATACCATGAAAAACTCTCACAGACGGGAACGTCAAGTACTCAAAACCGGCGGGCATGTATGAAAAGACTGATGAATGTGGACGAAGCGAAAGAGGTATGTCAAGTCTAGAGAGAACTGGCGCTCGAATCTGCCTACACCGTTAGGGAATAGGCGTGATGATATGTACGTTTGTATGTAAAACGAACTAAAACCAGACTACCGAACTGACGAGATGACGCTAGTACTAGCATGTTCGTTAGCTCCTGTACCACACTACACACTTTAATGCTTTAATTCGAATATATGGACGCCTTTCTATTTTACATTTATAAAATTAGAAGCATTCAATGAGGTTTCTTTTTACATCAATGGAAGCATTAGATTGTTTGCAAGGATCAACTCAAATAATACATTATTTTTCGCATTGATGACCTCAAATGTATCAATGATATTTACATATGTATGTAGTTAACTAGGAACGTAAAATGTTTCCAATTTCAGCTCAGCTTTCAAAGCTTTCAAAGACTTAATGTCAACTACAGCCTTTAAGACGTACGTAAGATTTGTTTTATCAAATATTTATATGGCTCCTATATGTTTTATTTTGAAATCTCTTTTTATACAGGTCGGTATATTTAAAAACTTATTTGATAAGATACTAACAACCTTCCCCAACTTCGCTCGGGTACATATTGTTTTGTTATACCTCAAATGGATTAAGGTAGCGTTTTCGATGAAAGCTCCCACACGACATGCCTTTTTCCAACCTTTTCAATAATCGTCAGTTTAAAACTGACATTAGAGAAATTATATATATTATCTTTCATATCTAGGTGCAGTAACTCGGAGCCACATTACTTACAGACACGCTGTACAGAGGAAGCAATGAAACTCGCCGGGAAACCGCTACATAAATAACCGTTTAACATTACAGCGTTACCACATCCCATAACAACTTGTGATAATGGTTATCATAAAATCTCTGTTTTAAGAATAGAACAAATTGTATATGAGGTAGGAGGATTATATAGCAGGTAGGTAACGAACATCCATACAACCTCAAAGATACGCGCGCCTTTGGATATATTTAGCGTCGAATGATTCTGCGACAGAAACAAACGAATATCGTAAACAACTATAAAATATTCTATCGATACAAGCCCCATGTGAAACTTCCAGCTCGTAAAATTTCTTCGTAACGATAACTTAAACAGTTTATATATTGCATAAAATATACTTTGATCAATTATGGTTCCGGCTTATGGAATATTTTTTAGTCAGTCATGTTACTTTAAGGCAGACTATTAATACCATACATGCTGAATACCTTTTACACTGAAGGAAATACGTAATCGTGGTGTGACTGAAACTGAAGACACACGACTGAAGAATTAACAATGAAACTTAATTAAACATAATCATAATATTTATCGCGCCTTCCCACAAGGGTCCCTGAAGGGGTAGGCAGAGGTGTATAGGTAGCACCCACACACCCACTTTCTGCCAGAGATATATTTTAGGTTCCAACGTGACAAATGGCGAGTCCATCGCCGTTACTCAAACAGGACTATACATACGCCTTTGGATTCCTTCTTCAGGCGTATGCAGGTTTCCTCTCGATTTTTTCCTTCGCCGTAAAGCTCGTGGTGTGACTAATCACTGTACTTAAGATCTCAGCAACAAAGCATTTTCTTCTAGCGGCATCAAATTATATCAGACATGTGAGTGTGCCAAACATTTCGTAACTGAATGGCTAAATAGATTATCTAATTTACGATCGCCAACGTAGAAAATTGCGTAATAGAATTTGTCAAAAAAGTCCGTCAGGAGTGTAATCAGGTGTAAAACTTTGAGGTTTTCGAAGTTACCGTTCCGGAAATGAAGTGGGTAAGTTGATCCCTATTGTCCGCCCGTCTGCCTGCTGGCTTTGTCCCTAACAAGATTTGCCCTTCGTTCAAAGCTGATCTGTTACACAAAACCCTATGGAATTAACTATCTGAAAAGAACAAAGAAAAGTGTGAAACGTAATACATATACGATATTATATCCCTTGTACCTTGATACCACCATTTCGATGTGATCGAAGGACCATAATAAAACTCGCTTTAAATTCAGTGTTAATCACTCCCTTAATAACTGAATTTATACACATAAAATCATAACTTCTAAACGATTTGAAACATTTTCCTGAGACGTCAGTAATGTAAAATAAACACGCAAATGTGTTCCGTTAGGGTTGCAAGTAAGCACCGGTGTAATAAAATCAAGGTGTGAGGTAAGCATCTCATCTGGGGGTGTGAAGGGGACGTTTACATCTCGGGGAGGATAATGTGAGTAATAATCACCGCCATACTTCACTACTGGGTAACATCTACCCCTCACTCCCCTACCAACACGCGTTTAATTACGCCGTAATACAACGCAAGCCGTAATTAAACGAATTAATTTAATTAATCGCAACCTTTATTTATAACTCTCAATAAAATTATACTGTTCCACAAATTACTTTTTATTGCAGCCCTAAAAATATATACGCTTCGTTATCGGGCGATCATGTTAAATAATTATGCAAACAAAACTTAAAACAGCGGTTCTCAACCTTAAACGATTAAATACACTAATTAATTGCATTATAATCAATTAAGAGTGTGATTGGGATTCAGGCATGACATTTCATCTCTATTGAGCAAATTAGCCACTTTTTATCGAGACTACGTAACTGGTTCGTCGATTGCGTGAAGATTTCTTGTTATATTTTGGCAAGGTTTATAATTTTGTGCACATTTACAGCGATGTACCTTAACATAGCGATAAAGTCTTCGAAGGGGGAATGTTAAGAATATCTTCGGCACGTTGATGGATGCGCCTTTTTGCCCGCGTGCCCGACTCGTGGGTAATCGGACAAGTTTGACAGACGGAATCTTTCACTGATTTTTTGCGTCCAAAATCACACGTGTCGTCTGTAATTATGTGCAGCGATACAGAAACCGAGTCTATTAATTTTGACATATGTGTGATCTGAACTGTCGATATTTCTACTTCCCATTAGTTTCTTTTTGTTTCCTGTTTTTTTTATATAAATTTAAGTAGTTCGTAAGAATTTAATGATAAACTAAATAAATATATATATATGTATATATATATATATGTATATGTGTATGTATGCTAGCTGTACGCCCACTTCGCTTCGGTAAAAAATAATTCCAGCCCACAATTTTTTTTATCGAAATTGTTCCTTCCCTTTAGGAGGTATTCAGTCACATATACACGCACGTGAATATAAATAAATTCCCTAACCAACATATCGACCTATGGGTGCAATAAATAATATATTTAAAAAAATCTCTCAATCAGAAACACTCTTTTACTAAGAAAATATATATGGCTATTACCGTTTCACCACGGGACGCAACTAGAATTTTTATTTTTTTTAATAATTTGATGGGTTTTCTCTCTTCACCTTCCTAATGCTAACTAGATGGCGACACCTTAGTTAAGAAAACTTCCCACCTCTGTAATCTATAACTAACTAGTTTACAGACTAAATCGGTACATGTTGATAAGGTTAATGATGTTGACCATTATCGGGGCGAATGTGAACGATATTACTATAAATAAAGTCCGTAATAAAATAAACAAGGCCTGTTTACAATCACCCCGCTGGTGAGCACCGCGTCGACGGATTTATCTCCTAACCACAAATGTTAGTCAAGGCCTACCTACCTGACATATAAGGCGGGCCATAGACTCAATGTGTTTTGATAATATTTAATGTTACTGTATATATAATAGTATAAAAATAATAATTTTATATTAAATACATTGTATTTTTTTTTTATTATTAAGGTATGCGTATGCTTCCAAAACTCGAAGTTCCGCACTGCTTGAGCTCATATTTTAACACAATATTTTTTATGCACTTTTTTGCCTACCCCGTCGGGCATCCCTGTGGGAATGCGTAAAATATAGTTAAGTAATTAAATACAGTTTTTTATATTATAACTAAAAAGCATTTAATGTTCAATTCAAGTAAGTTGACGTTGTATTTAATAATTAATTCAACGTCAACTTACAACTGTAATCGACCTACTACTGTATTGTAGAGGTAAATGTTTACTAGAATAAAAATCAAATTGCGAAAACGTAAACATTGCCGTAACAATAACAAAGCACATTTTATAGAGCGCACTGATCAAAACAAACTTTAGGATGTATTAACATGGACTCTTCTACAATAAACAGTCTGCCGTTAGGGTTGTCACGTTATTGTTGGACCCATAGAACGAGACACGCAGACGCGAAAGATCGGCTACAGGGTATACATTTCTATACTACTGATTAATCACCAAACATCCTCATCCAACCCTGAAACGCATCAGTGGTATAGCATACCTCTGAACCTACCAATATTATAAATACGAAAGTTTGTGAGTATGCTTGGATGTTTGTTACTCAATCACGCCAGAACGGCTGAACCGAATTTAATGAAATTTGGCACAGAGATAGATTATAAGCTGGCTTAACACATAAGATTTTATACCAGAAAACATTACGCGGGTGAAACTGCGGGGCACAGCTACTATTGCTATATACCGCTGTTGTGTTTCAAGTTTCTTAGTTGAACACATTAAGTTCTTTTTGAGCATTGAAGCGCACACAGCACCTCCTCGCACTGCATAAGCGTAAGCTCGACTATATAATAATGGTCAAAGGCCAATCGCCTTATGATAGAAAGCAACCTTCCACTAATGTTTGAGTATTATCGGAACACTCCGATTACCTATGAGTGCACACACACACTGCAATTAATAGACTCGGGGAATCGCAACCCGCGACATCCTCGACTAGAAATTGGTGGGACGCGTTTTCGTGGATGGCACTAACTATAGCTGCCGTATCAAGCAAAGTAGAAAAATAATATAATTTATTTATTTTTATGCGACCAAGAATCATGCAACCAAGGGGTCTTTGGGCAAATATCACCAACCCGTGTTTGTTTGGTAAAAAAGGAACCCATGTCATTCGTCAGCTCTAGTGCCAGCCGCTGTGACAAACAGCTTACAGACTCACGTAAACTTAGAAAAAACTCAGCACGAACGCGGTCGTGACGTGTTTATAAATCATGCGGGATTGGAACCACCCCTCCGCATGAATTTGTGTATTGTATCGTTTAAATTCCAATTACAGAGTCGGCCCACGTGCACGGATAGTAGACACGGCACCCAACATTTCTCGGGCTTATCTGTCCGATTAGGACAATCCTTCCACTTAGGTTATCGCACAGTAGCCTTTGCCACATAAAAAATCGATGCTTGTCAACCGACGCGACGATATGAGATTTATTTTCGTAACGCTTATCGTCTTTGATAAGAACATGTTCGAATTATCGATAAGGCTACTGTGCCCGCTTTATTTGGGAAAAATTGCGCTCACTGTCACATGTGCAAATAGACGTACGAATTGGAGGGCCATTCCGCTCCTGAAAACTCCCATATAGTTTGTCAGACCAGTGCAAATAGAAAACGTGTGTGGAGTGGAAGTGTCCAATGACAAAACACACGAACACTCTTGGCAAATAAAGCTCTTCAAATATTATCCAACCGCCACACTGTATTATGTCGAAGATTTGTACTAACATAGCGAGTGTATGGGACAGAAGCACGACGGCAATGTTTACCTTGGAACTTAGAAAGGTTGTATGGCTCTAGGAAAATTAATAAAATACATTCCTCACTTTGTTCGACATGTCAGGCCTCGCAAAAATAAAACGGAAGAATTAAAACAATTGCGGGAGGGATTTTTTTAAAAATCGTCCTTACGTGAGGCTGAAGTGAGCAGTTCGTGGAGAGCACTCGAGGAGGGCTCTCGCAGCTTCGCCGCTCTCAACCTGCCCTGTTTACACCCGCTTTTACTAACGTAACGTTGTAAAAGAATCTACAGCTTAAAAGAGAACCGAGGCGACGTGTGGATACAAGTCACCAGAAAAGTGCTGGTTCAAATTTCGTCTACATCGATGAGTTTATCAAACTAGCCCAGCATACGTCTAAGAAAGCAGTAAAATACGTATGTTCTTCACGTACTCGAACTGAGCCATGAAAATAAATCGGCGAAGAGATTTATTAAGAAAGTAAACCAAATTGAAATGTTTTTATACAATAACAGCCTATTTATAACGTCGGCATTTGTTCTGAACATCAGGTACCTAACTGACGTGATGGAAATTATAAAATTTAAATCATTCTCCACTTCGTAAAGCAAACAATGGCCAAAAAGAGCAAAATGTTAAACGGTTGGGGTAAGGTAACCGGGCGCCCTCCGGTCCCGCTATTTTTCAACACTACTAAAATACAATTTTGAATATCAAAGCATCAGAATGTTGGCCGCGGTGCAAATTGCTGCAGAATTTATCGCTACGCGAGTGAAGGAACATTCACATTGTTAAAGTTTTAACTAAAATAGCAGTTTTTAAAATACCTACTTTAAAACGACTACTACCCTGCGAGTGACGCGATTATAGAGTATAATATGAACAGCGAGCAGATTTTCAGTACAGAACATGTTTCAAAAACTATTACAAAACGATCTTAAAAAAAAAAATTACACATTGCGAAGCCCGACGAAAAAGTTCGAATGTGATTGTACCAATGAGTTATTCTGAGCTTAAGTGCAGTGATAAGTCACATCACGATTTTTACAGAAATATAAAAAAAAAACGACAAAAATAACAAACACCGCACAAATGCCCGATGATATTACCAGGTTTTCTCAGATTTTAATACATATACATATATTCTCTCACCTTTTCAGCTTACAGATTGTTTGACATACTTGAGAGGACAAATATAGGCGAAGCCACCATAGACTCGCTAGAGGTAACGTTTAAAATGTAAAAAAATATTATTATACAGCGCTCCAAGCGGATATAAATGGAACTAAATTCTCCATACACTTGACAAATTACGTAACGTGAACTCACTGGCGACTATCGTAGCACTCACTGTAAAGGTATTAAGCAGGTGTAATTCTGTCTCATCACGTGTATCGGATGAGGTTTAACGATGTAATTACACGGGTTCCACGGTTTCAGTCACGGGCCGGTTTCCGGGCTTTGACAATGCGCTCGTCTCGTCGGATTAGACACACCCGCGTTAACCAGCCATAATACCTATCGCCAGCGAACCTGAACTGTTTTAGATTCGTAAGCTCACAGACCAAGTTACATCACAACTTACGTGAGCACAAGCATTCAAATCTCCCTTTAAAAATAAATTAGCTCGACTAGGGTGGAAGCAGCTATTGCAGCTAAACAAATAAACATATGTATCTAGAGTTTAGTTCCTGTGGGATGAATAAAAATGCGAATCGAATTAGCGTGACGGTCTTATTACACTGTGCCTGCATAAAACCTCAATGTAATAATTTCAGAAATTTAAAAAAAATTTGAAAAAAAAGATCGTGATTAAAATTATCCGAAAGTTATGTGAAATATCTCAGGTAAATACACTACCGACTAACAATATTCAGAACTGACGAATATTGTTTTCCGACACCTAAATGTTTCCTAATTTAAATTAATATACGTATATAAGAAGGTGTATGCGCTTTTAATCGAATAACAAACAACGTATTCAATTAATAATCCCTGCCGCAGCCAGTGGATAACATCTGTTTGGAATACAAAATACATCGGCACGTAGGTTTACTTGGTCCCTTGTTTCAATTTTTAAAGGCACAATAAAACTCAGACCCACACACCAGACGGTAACAAAAACAATACACAAAAACTGCCTACACGTACGTAGATCTTAAATATTGATCTAACGACTTCGAAGGATGCATTATTATTAATAACCGATGTCTAAATAAAACATACGATGGACATAAAAATATTGAATAAAAAAAGGACGATAAGCTTTTTTCCAATACAAGACATTTATTAACACGGGCAACATCGAGATAAAACAAACATGGCGGGCGGCGCGAGCGCGTAAACACGGGGTTTATCGTGGGAGGCTGTCACAACATGCGGCCAGCGGGCAGCGGGCTCCTCTGACGCACCAGTGAAAGCTCAAGATGACACCCTAGTACACCGCATATGAGATGATATTATCTCACAAGACATTTCAAGCCTACGCATGCTCAACTTCGGTGTAATTTCAACCGAGAATACAGTAAATTCCGACAGCTCGATTACCATTAACCAACACACTTCGATGGTATCGTATTTTTCCAATACTATGAAACAATGTGGGAATAACCTTAAACATTGGATTTCACTTTAGTTTATATATGTATTACATATTCGATTTTTAAGACTAACTTTCTTAACTACATACTAACGGATCGGATGTATAGTTAACATCCGATCATACATCTGATAGGTGAGTTTATCCAATTTTCTCCATCGGAATGGATAATTAAAATTGAGCTTTTCGATCTACGTAAAAGGTTCGAACCAATTATTAACATGGCAAGTGGGTTATTCAAATATAACGAGGTACTAACGTGGCGGAAAAAGCGGTGCAAAGCGTTTATCAAGCGGACAAAACAACAAAGGAGAGAGTCGTGAGTCCATCAGGGATCCATCATCGTCGACGCGAGATGGATCGCCTACATTATACCGAGCACCGCCGGATAACCGGCCCGGTTACAATTGCCTTCAATCTGCTTTACCTTGGCATCGTAGAAGCAGGCCGCCATTTCAATTTCCATTAACGTACAACAAGCTTCAAGTGTACGGCAAAATAAATAATAGCAGATTTTAGTGTTATACATAAAATTTTTGGGAGGGTAAAAGTTTATCTAGGCTTAGATCCCACTTCTACAATTAATGCTACAAGTGTTCCGTTGAAAATATAACAAGAAAAACGACCAGCATAAGTTGTCGATCAACGGCCATAATTTAATTAGAATATTTAAATAAGAATTATGATGGAGTTAATTGATATTATGAGTTGGGAACGTCAAGGGGAACGGCCGCAGAGATGCAACCATTACATTATAATAACAGCATGCGGTGTCTATAAATCAGAATTAAGGACGCTAACAAGAGTAGCTCGCTTTTCGGCTCCGATTAAAGTGAAGTCTAAAACAAACAGGATCTTGACCACGCCCCTCGCCGCATTTTTTCAAACCCTGCGGGCGTTTGGTGGGTTTTATTGTAATGCCGATGCCCATTACAATTAGACAGATCGTTTTTATAATACTATAGCCACCGAGCGTATTGATAAAGGTCAGAAAACCACTGTACTTTTTTTAGCGCCAGTTTTCACGACATTGCAAGACAAAAAATTGCACACGACACGGGACCCAAACTAAAATCAGTTAAAACAGTAGCATTATAAAATAAACTTTTACCTTTCGAGTTCCATGCGAAAATAAAATTTAAATGCGCGACTGTGCCATGTTAGTTAATGATAAAGATCAAAGTGAGCTCAGCGAAAAGATTTTTTTTCCCACAATGGCAGCATACAAAAGAGAGAAACAATACGTTAATGAGGGGCACATGTAAAATCGGACGACCCTAATTAGTTATCTGATGCACCAAACCAAGGTTCGTCGCTAGTGGGATTCAATTGTTACCCAAACTCAGCTTAAAAATTATACATTTGAAAACGACGATAAATAAGCGAGTGTGCCAAAAGAATTTGCATAGAGTCAATATTAATCTTTCGCAAGACCCTCGTACACAGGCGAGTAACTGGCAAATAAAAACATAAAATTGTGAAGCGTAAAATAAACATTCTCATTTAGCATACTCTCGCAAAAGATTCGAAGTCGGAATTGAATTTGCATTTGCAAAAAGGGTGTGCGAAGCTTGCTGCGCCCACACTTCGGTCGCGCCAGCTCGAATACTTGCATTCCACTTTATTACATGCACATCTCTGTCGGCGTAACTTCCACGAGACTCTTGCTACCTCCCGAAGTTTTATATGAAAAGTTACGATGAAAGTTAGTATAGGAAGCAGCTGCGACGACATTGACTTTGTAGCGCAATATTTCGCGTGGATTTCATATTAGTTCCAAGTCTAGGTAGGAACGTGACTACAAAGCACAATTGAGCGTAGGTACCTCCGACCACGACTAGCGAGAGATGTAATCTGGTCAGCAATGGGACATGACATGGTAATGTGGGCACGGTACCGAGATCGCTGATACGGCAACTGGTAACTGCTTATACAATTAACCTAACAACCCTGGCATGCTTCGTTAGCGACAGCGCTGTCCCTCATATCTGTGACCTCGTCTGTTACACAACGACGAAAAGAGATTCCACAAATCAATATTTTAATTAAATTATTTAAATAAAATCAAATTATAAAATAATCAACTTTTAAAATAATAATATTTAAAGGAAATCATAGGAATGCTAGTTATATATTCTCCTATAACACACTACTACTTGTAGAGGAGGTAGTGGATGAAATGTTCCAAGTACCTAGATCAAATCAATCGAACACTAAAGGAATCTCGTGAATGTAAACAGTACTCGAAACCGGCGACCATGTAGAGACTAATTAATGTAGATGCAGCGACTGATGTAAGATTAGAGAAACACGGCTCTAATCCCACTGTCTACCCCGTGAGGAACTCTGCGTATATCATCCAATAGCAAAGAATATTTATGAATTTACTAATGAATGACAATTCATCCAAAGAGATAAGATTAGATAATTGTTTCCCTAAAAATAGTTTCTTAAGTTTCTATTTAAATAAATATTTTTCTTTTTTAAGTTTCTATTAATATATATTTTTTAGGTAAATAAATTTAAGTTATGTTTATATTTTAAGGTTAGAATAAGTTAGCAAGTATCTACTTTGTTCCCCTTTTTATAATTTGTGTCCCTCTCACAAGTTGCTGTGCCCAACAGGGTCCACTGTATACCCTGATATTATCGTGATATTATTGTAAGTGGAATAGCAATAAAGAATAATGAATTATGAATTTAAATGTCCACAGTGAAATTGCGAACTAGTCGCTCTGATTAAGGTGCGAAGACTTGGCGTTATTACAATGTATAGTGAAATTAATTGACGAACGGATTCAACAAACGACCGGGTGCTGTGATAGATATCTCAATATATCCACACGTGGTCGTAACCCGATTCGTAACGAGCAGTTAAATAAACGTAGACCGCCATTAATACCTATTGGGGCTGGTACATGCCAGAAATAAAGTTTTGATCACGAATCGGAGACTCTTAAGGAATGAAGGAAATGCGTTACAGAGAAATTACACAAATGTTTGTTTGACGCACACTTGGATACACCACAGTAAGTTTGTTTATCGTGTCCGTCTGTATATATGTGTACTACTACGCTATAGTAAAGCAATGACTACCTTTAGCGAGTAATAACGATCTCGAGTGTCCAAATATTAGTCCACGCGCACCTACCGGCGGATTCATCCAATATTTGTACTGAACGACTGCTTCCCGAAAGTATATTTTCTCATTCAACAGCTTCTAGCGTTCAACACTCGCGAGGGTGTCACCATGTTTGGTGAACAGAAACTTTACAACAAACATTAGCTTTTATATGGCGTTTTCGTAGTCTCTAATGATATTATGTTCCTTAAGAAAAAAATCATTAATAAACTTTCAATAGACTTTAAATAGGTAAATAATAAAACTCGAATGTTGTCATAACAGAAGTAATTATGTCGTTTAGCATGTATCTTTTAAATACATGCTAAACGACATAATTTTGACCTTGACATTGAAGACATTGACCAAATGCTGACAAAAAAAAATATTCTAGTCATATTAGGTATATAAAATATAAAAAAAAATCTTTGGAATTTCCAGTGAATTATGTTTATGTAAACAGAACTACGGCACACAATAAGACAGACAGAGATCTCGATCCCTCGGGATCACGGTGACAAATTTGTGTGTGTTTATTGATTTGGATGTGACGTCATCTAGTTGGGTGCCGGAACGCAGGGCGCATTACAATAACATTTATTCGGGTTGAGAATGTAAATTTTGGGTGTACGGGCTCTCGCAGCGGGCCCACACCGCAGGAGGGCCGCACCGTGACTCGACCGGTCCCTGTTCATGCTGCGAAACATACAAATTCACTCCGATACATGTATGCTTCTAGATCCCAAATCAATCCACGTCATTCTTCAGCTATTTATAAAAAAATCAAAAGGCCAAACAAACCCCATGCCACACACAGCCGTGAACAAACAAACCCCACGCATTAGCCTCATGACGCCATCGTAAGATAGCGTGCATCGATTCTCTGCTAAATTCCCGCTGAGCTTTGTGAGTCTATGACGGTGGTCGACTTATAGATAAGCAAATGACACGTCACCAAAGAGGAACGGTTACACAAGATAATGTTCCGTAGACATTGCAATATACCTAAGCTTGTTAATATATCTACAAAAGTATATACAGTCTCGACTCAGATACAACCTCGATGCATCTTATTGTCATCCAACAAGGATCCCCAAAGAGGTAGGTATAGTTCAGTCAGACACTGTTATCTCTGGAGATGTACATATGTAGGTCCCAATTTGCCAAACGTCGCGTACGAGTCTGTCGCTGTCCTTCGGGCACGATTTATTTTATTTCAATCATATACAAATTTCCTCACGATGTTTTCCTTCACCGTGAAGCTCATGGTGAGCTATCTCACAGTGATAAAATTTTAAAAGCTCATTGGTCCGAGTTTTGATCATGGCCTGACTTTGAAATCGACTTATGCACTCTGCCACCGCAGCTCTTACAACAATAATGTATAAGTTGAAATCCTTTACAATGTCTGCAACACAATCGTATTTACATCGAATCGGAGCAATAGCACTTTGCATTAGCAATAAACTTCGTGGAGAACCATAAATCCTGGGCCACATCGGTTAGTCATCGACTATAAAACGTAGGCAGGCATTTGTCAATCCTACGGCGACGGTGGCCAATAAAATGTTATTATTTAGGAGCTCATAACCAGTAAGATTTAGTGACCATAAAATAAGTTGACCGCGCCCGCATCGGACAAGTCTGCTTTATTCGAAGGTGATCCCAGCTCAGGCTCGAGTGATCTCTGATGGACTTCGACCAAGTCCCATTGAAAACGTGATGGATATGTTCGAGTGGCAGCCATATCCGGCGCAAGCAAATTTAACTTCGAATAGCCGTGTTTATTCAGGGGTGCAGTGAACTATTAAACGCAGCACAGTCGTAACAAGTTCCACTGCGTTAAATTCGACAAGACTATCATAATGCACAAGTTAATTGCTTTCTTACGAACTAACCAATAAGAGTTCAATGTTTACGGCACCTATTTTGATTGGAATTGAAACGATTGTTATTAATATTTACGCCTTCCCTCGAGGTGTTATAACACCCAATTTGCGCAGGAGAAAAATGTTATTAGTACAGACTGCTGAGGTTCAAACCTGCAATCTTGATTTTGCAAGTATCTGCTCTAAACACTCGGCCACCTCTTTGAGAAATAACGAGATTTACTGTACGTTAAATACCGCCAATTGCCTTCGATTCCGAGTAGTCCCAAGAATTAGTTTTCCCCTTTTGGAAATGTCAAAACTTTTAGGGCCATATCTCTAGACATAAACGCTTACTACAATGGATCCCATGACAAAAAAGTTAAGTATTGTCGCGACCCTATTGATTAATTTGCTTCGCCATTAGAATTCTCTTCACGGGTACCAAAACCGTCCCGATGGAGAGATCGCCGTCGATTTTTGGGCTGTTATTTATGGCGTGCCATTCTCTTCAAAACACTATATGATTTACAACCGCGGGCACAAAAGCGAGTGCCTTATTATGACGTGCATTGTACCCGCACGGCCATGCGTCCGATTGTGTGCATGTTTGTTTATTTTTGGTCCTTCCCAGTAAATACTTTATTGTCGCAAAACTGCACTACAATTGACCGGGGCGATATTTTACGGTGTTTAATTATAGCAACTCTTATAGCTACATTTAAGTACATAACCGAATCTCTTAACGATATTTCAAACTCCACACGTTTAGATCGATGAGAAAGCACATAGTACTACATAGGCAGTTAACTAAAATTGGTTGAATAAACAGAATAAGTACATTGATCCGTGAAAGTACTTAAAGTTATCGACTTGTTAACAAGGGAAAGAATGGCGTTCCTCATAATGATAGTGGTATCGTGTTTAGTACTGATTAACACCACGTGGTAGCTAAGGAGATGCGCACATACGAGCGAGCAGGCGCAGGGCGAGGTAGACACGGTCCGTCGTCGTGGCGACGCCAGACATGTTTGTGTAGGGAGAGCTACCAACCCGTGTGTGGTCCATCTCTGCCTGCGTAAATTTTGTTATACTTGCACAAGTATACATACAATGAGAGTTTACACTAGTGAAAGCACCTCACGTAGTCTATCTTCAAGCAAATTTAAAATCGTTTCACATCGAAGCTAAAGCGATTCTTCCTTTAAGTACCCAAGCAGTGTGTACTAATACTTCAGAGATACGTGTGAAACTCCCAGCGTCTTACTTAATGTTATGCACATTGCCACTAAGTGCATTTAACAATTTACATAATGTACCAGAAGCGCGAAATCTTTGAACACAACATTAGGAGCTTTTAGCGACAGAGCGGTTGGTTAACGAGAATAACAGCTTTGATTCATATAATAATGTGCGTGAAACTCGAACAATAGTTTGTTAGACACATTTATTTGCACATTTACTCTCAGCTCACAATAGCGACGCGTGGCCAATGTGGCCATGTTTCCCATCCGCCTATTCAATTACGATACGCGGTGTACGAAATTATCATTGCGCGGTCCCTAATGGGACATTTTTGAACTAAGAATAAACACACATCACGTTAAATAATACGACGGTCGCGTGCCATCACTACGGGAGCTGCAATATAGTCACGCGACGTATTAAATCGGACATTTCATATGGACGTGGGATTATCGGTTAATCCCTGGCCTTAAAGAAACACGTATATATTTCTTTAATAGTTTAACAAAAACAAAATCACTTTGTGATGTCATTAGCGCTAAAACGTTAACGAGTGTCCATGGCGGCATCGGCTATTTCGGTTTGGGTGCATTCCGCGCTTACATATATCATCTATCATGGTCGGAGAGCTGTCAGGTTTTAAACTGAGCTTAAACTGGGTTCCGAGTGGCTCGTCAGCGATGGCAGGTGACGGACGCGGCGTGACGGCTCGACAGCCGCCCGCTGACCGGAGGGTACGAACCTGGCAGTTCAGCGTTTGTTCTCAATTACAAAAATCATACCACATATTCTAAATGATAGAAAAAAAGAAAATATATATTTTCTTATATTCGCTCTATAAAAATACAAATTAAGTATGTTCCAGAACAAACAAACAAGAATACGTTTGAAATGGAAGAATCTCATAATGTTTTTGTGGAAGGTAACAATATCGAGGAACGAGGAAGCGGCCGGTGGCACTCGATCTCGCGAGAGCGACGCATTTTTTCCAGTCGTGTAGCCCTATTGTCTTGAGGCTGCCAACGTTCCCAGCGGTCCCGCGGGAGCAAGACAGCGCCGGGTATCCTCCAAAGTGATTATTTCCGTAACACTTCACTTATTGGATACGTGGAATGGGATCTTGAAAGCTTTTACTTGTGTGTAGGATAAAAATATGAAGAGCTATCCTGAGAAGAGGTTCATGAATCACAGAACAATAGCGGGAGCATTTGTCAACGCAAAGTGGTATAATTTGGGGGCCCACAAAAGTTAAAGCATTACAGACAATGCGCGGGGACATGCGCGCGCGTCGGTGCGCGGTGATCGATCGAAGCTTTTTGTCGCGATGACATCTTCATCCATCGCGGGCAAATTGCCACGAGCGGGAAAAGGCCACGAGGCCCGGCTCCGAGGTGTGATAGAGCACTCTAGCCACAGGCCCACATATCATTATAACGAGCGTACTACACTATCGATCACACGATGGAAAGTAATTTTTAAAACGTACATCTCGTCACGTGATCTACATGATGCATCGCTTAAAGCGTTAACATCATTCACTGTCGCTTAAAAGGGTTATGAAATATGACCACAATTGACCAGACGCGATGTTAGCGAGAGGTACGCTCGAAATGTTACTCCCAAAAGAGATACAGCCAATAAACATAATATCAGTGAGCTTCGCATAGATCCCGTGTGTCGGCCGGTGGTGTTATTTATACAACATCTATTTATTCAGCTGCAAACTGACCTGGATTTCCACTTTGTCACTATAAAGCGTACTGGACTTAGCGTTCTTTTGTTTTGGTCGTTTGCGATATCGGAACTCTGGTTGGTATGACCAAGAGCATGACGCTTGTAAGTTAAGCTTTGTAAATAATGCATTCGAGCTCCCTTACGGTATTCTTAACTCGCGTTTGATTGTGATTCGTGTGATCTAATATCATACCATTGTCAGTTTTGTGAATGAAAATATGTACCTAAAATGAATTGACGAGTTTTGCTTTGTAGGAGAACATAGCGAGGTAGTCTTCATACGTCTGAGTGGAAACTCGAAGACGAATGTAAAATTCTTCACGACACCTATAATATTTAAGGCGAAATTTTGGTGCATTATAATACGTTTACCTGCCATTTCATATTGGTCTTCATTCCCTGTCCATAGCATGAAAATGAATTTGTGAATTGTAAAGAAACTATTCTATGCGATATAAGAACGTCCTATCCTATCCTATCCCGTCTTATCGTTCTGATTCCATTAAAGTGCCAGAGACGTGCAA
Source organism: Drepana falcataria (assembly GCA_945859725.1). Lineage (NCBI taxonomy): Eukaryota > Metazoa > Arthropoda > Insecta > Lepidoptera > Drepanidae > Drepana > Drepana falcataria. The sequence continues at coordinate 10,511,175 of OX243922.1, forward strand.
CAAAAACTGGTATCATCCAAGTATTGAGAACATGTAAACACGTAGATAGTTTATCGAGAAACCACTATGGAGGTAATGAGTATGGATGGATAGAGTAACTTTTGCCACTGGGCCGGATTGAGGTGGATGATTTAAATAGTTAGACCCAAAGTATTAACTTTAGGTCTAACTACACATAACACTCCATCCCCGTTTCTCAAGCACAGAAAGAAAATATCAAAGATAATTTGATGTTTTTTTTTCATAAGCATCGTGGTGTGATTTATAACTGTACTAAATTTCAGAACAACTCGTCGATATAGTTGAGATTCGAACTTCGAATTCGATTTCGTTGTTGACGACTACTCGAACCACTCTGCAAGCACGGCTCACGCAAAATAATCCTCACGCCTTCCCACAAGGGTCCCCGAAGGGGTAGGCAGAGGTGTATAGGGAGTACGCAAAATAAACTTAAAAAAAAGGAAGTCACTATCGATGGCATCCTGCTTACTTCTCACTAATATTATAAATATAGGTATAATAGTTTGTGACAATGTTTGCTCCTCTTTCATGCCAAAACTATTCAACGAAATTCGATGAAATTTGTCACAGAGATAGATTATTAGCTGGATAAACAGGTAGGATATATTATAAATATCTAATTTTATGCGGGTGAAAACGAGGGGCACAGCTAGTGAAATTATAAAATTTCCCGACGCAGAGTCCGTCCACGGCTATCCGTCCCGCTCGTATCTGCGATACCTTGACTGATTGCCGTACAATACCAACAATAACACGTAATAAGGGCCGCATCTCATATACAGCCTACTATAATCATTTAAAAAAACGATCGATAGATTTTTTCACAGCTGTAATTTTAATTGAACTGGGTAAACACGTTCCCAAGGGTTACAGCAACACGAGACGGGATTAACATTTTAGCAAGGTAGTTGTAGATGTAGACTCCTGGATACAATGATTTAGTTCAGGTTGGGGATGCATAAACACGAATTGCACTTTAGTACTTGTACTGTACTATTTGATGTATACGAATGAAGTGATTTTTCAGCTAATTAAGAAAACTAATACAAACAACGCGAAATGTACTAAAACCGCTTCTCAAAGACGAATATTTCTCATCCTTAAACATCAACAGAGTACATACCTATATGTACATGTAAATACGAAATGGCGTTTACGTGTGGCAAGTACTAGGCCACAATATATTGTGCAATCAACAATCAACCTAGCTCTAGACCATATACTGTCCCGCGTTCGATTGATGCGGTCCCTAGATCGTGTCTGACAAGACGTGCCAGCACGTCCAGAGGCGATCGACACCAGAAAAACACATCATTATTACACCTCAATGGATTCCCGAGCTAAATCGATCACCACAACGCCGCCAAATGATTTGCCGCATAAAGACAACGCTGGGAACTCGTTTATTGATATTTCTTCGAAACAAAAACTGGATATTTGTCTGAAATGCTGATAAAGGACTGCTTTGATGGACGGATATTTTAACAGCATTAACTTAAGTTATTAACATAATACCTATTAAAAATGAGTAATAACCCTTTATTTTCGCTGAAACAGATAGACCATGTATTTTTTTAAGATTGTGTTGTTGTCGGCAGTGCAGTAGCACATTTACGTGCATGAGAAAAATAATGAGGATATATATATAAATATACACTTCAGTTCAGACTAACGGGATTTAAGCCTGAGTGTGTAGAATCACTAGTTAAACCACGATTAAATAAAAACACTTAGTTCTAACCTGAAGCTAGCTGATAAATCTGTCACACCACTCAATTCGAACGTAACATATCGTTCACTCTTTATCTTAAAAAATATGCAGTGCATGATTTGAACTCAAACATCCTTAGAAAACATCATACCCATGAAAAGAAAGCAAAACATTAATATAATCTGTATTTAAATTTCGAAATAAAAGTTTAATGTTGTACATAATAAGCCGAAATTAAACCAAAATTTTAATTAATCGTTTTCATTCTTATCACGAAATCGGGTCGTGTTTTGACTAAGCCGTACCTGCAGGGCGACACATCACACCCTCTCGGATTAAAAACTCCGCTGTTATCCAGCCAGCCGTGAAATTAAATTTATTTAGGCCCCACTCCACATCATCCCGCGTGTCAACCATATTTACATAAAGAATAGTTTCGAGAAGGACGCGAGCCCATATTTATATTGCGCCGGTGCTGGCTGTTTATTGAAATATTTCATTGTTAATTCTCTAAACGAGACGTCTCCGTTTGGGGGACGCGATACGAATGGCGCTCTCTGAATACAGCATTAATACTATTTATTAAAATAACAATATCTATTCCGAGGTGTTCTTATTATTCTAGTCAGAGTTCTATGAAACTTGTCGAGCAAAAGTCCGGATGCTAGGGATAAGCTTTTGGACGAGACGATTTACACGTAGGTGAATCGTACGTGGCAATGATAATGTTGGCATAGGTCGGAGAAAAAACAAGATCGGTCTTAAGATAAAGATGCGAGATAAGAGGACCGGACGTGACGAAACTAGTACTAAAACCGATAAGGGTGCATTTCGGAGCTAAGCATTTTTGATCCTTTGTCTTGTACAAAGGATCAAAAATGCTTAGCTTAAGGATCTGATCTATTTTGTCTGTCAGAATACTATATAAGTACTTATTGTTTATTTAAGAACTTGAGCCGAATATTCCGAACTAATTAGCTGTCCAACCATGAGGCAAGTATTGTAAGTAACCGTGTGAAGAGGTTAAGGTGTCTAGACGAAACCCTACACGATTTTCAAGTATCAAGTTACTCATGTTCAAAGTTTTTTTTCACTCACCGCAGCTCTAGCCGTGAAACCCAAATCTCGTGTAGAATATCTTTTTACGTCGGATGCTGTGTAACATCCAATAAATTTGATTAAATGTACCGTTGTTCGGATTGTAAAGGTTTATTTTATTCAATGCGTTTCCATATAGGTACTTGTATATAGTACCTTTCTAAACTAATAACATTGTTGGGGTCCTACGGGTGGTTCACAAATAAAACGATCTCTTCGATAATAGTGGACTGTATTTTCATAGATAATTTTCCTGCTTCAACTGATCCTTGTTCCTTGTTCCTTGTTCCTTGTTCTTCGTTCTTGTTGTTCCTCCCGCCGCTCGTTGAGAGTGAGTGTTCTTCGTTCTTGTTGTTCCTTCCTTCTTGTTGTTCCTTCCGCCGCTCCAGTGAGAGTGAGTGCCGATCGGGCTTTTTTTTTTTTTTTTTTTTTTTTTGTATGGTGTCTCGTAGCGTGAGTTCCGGGAACTTTTGCTACTTAACCGGACAAAGGCGAGACCTAGGCCTCCAGCCAGGCCCTTTAATACTAAGCAACACAGCTAAGGGCACCCCCTGTGGGGTACGGACCTCGGCTTAGGGCGTTGCTGGTTCGCGAGCAAGGGAGCTGGGCTGGTCTGGTATTTTTATTATTATTTGGTTATTAGGGGCAGGGGGTTTGCGCTACTGGCTCGGCTCGGGCCGGCACTTGCGAGAGTCTGGGGGGAGCGTTACGGCTTATTCGCGTCGAGCCTCGCCGGCGAGGACGGAACAGCGGTCGGTTTTGTGTCGTGTGGTTTGTGTGTCGTCGGGCGTCCTGGAGGACCGTTATGTCGTCATCCGGTTCGATGACGGCATGTTTTGGGCGCCTTATTTTTGATATAAGGGAGGGAGTGTATCGGGCGGCCGATACTACGAGGGGGTTGGGATGTTTTTCAGCAGAATCGAAATGACGTTTCGACAGTTTCTTCATGAACTGTTTGATTGTGGGGACTTTTAGGTCAACGTGAAGTTGACTGTTTCTCATGTACCACGGGGCACCTGTGGCTCTCCGGAGGAACCGGCTTTGGAGCACTTGAAGGGGATGGAGTACAGACTTTTTGGATTGTGCGAACACAACACACGCGTAAGTCATGATCGGTCTGATGCACGTCAAGTAAATCCTCACCTTGGATTTCAATGAGAGTTTACTCTTTGAATTTAGCATACAATGAAGTTTACCTAGCGCGAAAGCAGCTCGCGCGCGTACCGCTTTTGCGTGGTGACGGAAGGTAAGCTTACGATCGAGTGTCACTCCCAGGTATTTGGCCTTGTCTTCCCATGGGATGGGATTGCCGAAGAGCTTTATGGGATTGGTCCGGAGGGCATACTTGCCTTTCCAAAAGAGGACAGCTGCGCTTTTTGAGGGGTTCACTTCAATTCTCCATTTCCGGAACCATCGCCCTAGGGCGTCGGCCGCGGTCTGGAGGTTGTCGCGAATCGCCTCGGGGGTTAAGCCCCTGCAGTAAATGGCCGTGTCGTCGGCGAACAGTGCGCTTTTGACATTTCTTAAGGGGGGGAAATCGCTCGTATATAGCGTGAAAAGAAGAGGGGAGAGCACCGAGCCTTGCGGGACTCCTGCTCGTATGGGACGAGGGGAAGAGAGTGTGCCCTCCACTCTGTAGCGGAAGGAACGATTCGACAAAAAGTCCCGTACTATGCGTACGAGACGGTCCGGCACGCCCAGCTGGTACAGCTTGTATATTAAGCCGTTGTGCCAGATCTTGTCGAATGCCTTCGCCACGTCGAAGAGGAGCATACCCGTGGGATATCCGCGTTGGAAGCCGCTATTGACGTCTTCCACAATACGGTGGACTTGTTGGACACACGAGTGTTTGGTTCGAAAACCGAATTGTTCGTCTGGAATGACTTTTTCAGAGTCAGCAAAACTCTTTAATCTACTATAAACAAGTCTCTCGTATATTTTGCCGAGAACGGTGAGGAGACTGATAGGGCGGTAGCCGATCGGGCTAAATGGCCCTCTTTATATACAATTTTGCCGCTCTCATTTGTGAGACGGAAGTATCTCTGTCTCGGTCTCGATCACGCGAGACAGAGATAGACATATGTGTTATCTCGTTCTATTAGACCGGGACGGACATAGCCCTCGGTCTCGCTCGCACACTATATATATTTGATTCCTATTCTGTCGCCCAGTCAGAGTTCGGGCGCAGGTCAATGATACAACATGACTCATAAATTTTATTCATAAACTTAACAATCGTCTTTGGGCATATTAGGTACATGTGTACTTAACAATAACATTCGTATTGACTACAACTAGGGACTTAGACATTGAATGGCTTATTCTATACAATATTCTAACTTATAATTATACATATGTGTGACTTATTAGGTACTAAATGCGTGCGTCCGCAACAAACATAAACGCGAAAGTATCTCTGTCTGTCGTCGGTCTCGGTCATTTCTAGTTAAAAACCCAGCATTGATGAATTTAGGGATAAATGGGGAATTAGATAAGGAAAAAGCGTCTTTTAAAAATAATACTTACATTAAAATTAAATTTGAAGGGAACGAAATAGGCAAATGAAACTTTTAATGGGGAACTAATCTTAGAACAAGCCATAAATGTAAAATAATTAATATACGCAAATGTAAGATATTCCCAATACCCAGTATTCAATCAAGTAGACGAAGTAAAAGCCAACAGCTAGTATTAAATGTAAGTGCCGAGCAGGCGCAAGGCATTCAAAAAAATTGTGGCTGCCGAAAATACGAATGCTGCAATTGAAAGAAATTATTGTGTTTTGGTGTGCCTCACCTAACCACAAAATCGTTGCTTTGTCATAGTTTTTTGATTAAATTAAATTGCAATTCGATCTCTATACTAAATTTGACAGATTGCTGAAGCAGTAGATTTGAATTGGTGAAGCAAATCAATTTCTTACGAAACAGCGGAAGCCTAGAGTCGAAGCAATTTAATTTCTAAAGAAAGAGTCTAGAATAAAAGATGATTGAAACAGAAGAAGGACAAGCGGTTATTATTTAAAATTTTATGCTTAACGCCAAATACTAAGCTAAGGCGCAACATCCTTTTCTTAAAACAATTATAAGATTTATCCATTACAGCGCTATGCAAATTTCGTAGTGTCGGATTCTGAACGAACGGCTTAGTTTCGCTTGTGCTACCCACCTCAAGAATTCAGATGAACGATAGCAGCTGGCCATAAACAATGCTGTCTTCTGATACCGCCTCCTAACGAGTATCACAGGCTAGCCTTATCATCAGGCGTATTTTATAAAATATTGAAGGTGTGGAGCGAATTATTGTTCGGCTGCTGTGATGAATAGCGTGTCTGGTAAAGGCGTTATTATAAGAAAATTTACCGTTGCTTTTCTTTCTCTACTGCTTAATACATCAAGTACTTACTCGTTATCAATGACAACAGACTATTTTGACATATGAAATACCTTTAAAGCATTTTAAGCTTCCACCGTTGAGATACCAGAAGAAATTACCTTAATATGAAATTGGTGTCCATTTTCATATCTGCCACTGATTGCTTAACCACTATTATGAATGTGAAACTTATTATGAAAATAGTACTTGTAATGTGGTTCCGAAAGAGTAACGTTGGCGCCTGCATATGATATTTATCTCTGGAGAAAAATAGGTTGTGTTTACTCCTTTGCCTACACAATACACATCATGATGAGGAACCGTGAATCAATGTAAGAGAGGTTATAAGGTATTACACAGTAGTTGGTACAAGGTTTAGGAATATCTTTTGTTTAACACAGGATTTAACAAAGTATTCGATAAATTGGCGAATAAAACACATCTACGAGCCTGTAGGAAATTCTATCCGTTCTAACCCTTTGATGGTTTTAGGTTACCTGTATAAACTGTATGGTGTTAAAGGAAACAAAAGGAAAATCGATATAGCTACTTTAAAAACAGAACATTAGCATTTGCTACTTGGCTAATCCGCCGTTGGAAGCAACCCAGGGCTACTACTCACGCGCCTATTGCACCAAGCCAATTATTTTTCTCGTAAGTTTCGGATACCGCATCCACACATCTACATACAACATCCAACTAAATTTCAAATATCCGTTGGTAATATAACTTGATCACACAGAAATCAAGTGAATTAATGGATGAGAGTATCGGATGGTTATTGAAATCGCAGAGGGGAGCCGTGGTGGCCGAGTGGTTCGAGTAGTTTTGCCTACAACAAAAAGAAGTGCCAACTTTTCCTGTGAGTTTTTCTGAACTTAAGTACAATGCTTCGTCACACCACGAGCTACACGGTGAAGGAAAACATCGAGAAAGAAACCTGCACACGTTTGGGAAGAAATTCAAGGGCATACATAGATATCTATAGTCGTGCTTGAGTTACGGCGATGGACTCTGCATCTGTCACTGCCTAAAATATATCTCGGGCGGAAGGTGGGTGTGTGGGTACTTGTAGGAAAGCGCGAGGATATGATGATATTGATCATATTGAAATTGCAATATTCCAATACACATTAAACATTTGTCCGAGCGTGTTGGTCGTCGGTAGACGAGACTGAATATACCGGGTTTGCTTCATGGAATCTCCATAAATGTCAACTGATAATAAATTACTCCAAACCATCGAGTCGATTAACCGGCAAGATTTAATGTGTAGGAAAAGCAGGCTCATCCAAGTGTTATCTGATATTTGAACACAGGATAATAATATGTTAATTTATATGTCATTAACATTAAATTTTATACAATATTTTGAATTCTTAACACGATAACGTGTTCGTGACAAAATAAATGTTGCACCGTTCTCTTTTTAGATAGCTTTATATTCTTGTGCAAAGTGAAGATTGCTCGTTTGAGTCTGTACGAATGATTTATTCTCAATTGAAGTAGTAGAGTTATCACAACGCAATTTACGGTGAAGACAAAATTGCTAAAACTAAAAGACCCTTGTGGGATAGGCGTGAAGATATATCTCAATAAGTCGTATCCCGCTGTCTGTACCCTTAAGAGCTTTTAAACTACGATTATAACGATTCTCATCAATAGATCATAAATCTCATTAAAAAAACTACGTACCATAACGCGGGTGAATCCGTAGGACACAGCTACATACATACATTCATACATCACGCCAAGTCCCTAACGGGGTAGGCAGAGAGTATAGAGCGCCAGTTCTCTCTAGACTTACATACCTCTTTCGCTTCGTCCACATTCATCAGTCTCTTCATACATGCTCGTCGGTTTCGAGTACTCTTAACGTTCCCGTCTTTGAGCGTCCGATCGATTTGATCCAGGTAGTTGGAACGTGGCCTTCCTCTGCCTCTTCTTGCACACACTTTTGCTTTGTATATCTGTTTCGTCAATCTTTCTTCACTCATCCTTTCTATTTGTCCAAACCAACGTAACATGTCTTTCTTCATCATTGTAATTGTAATGATGAAGAAAGGCAAGGCCCTCATTCACGCCAGATGATTTGCGAATTGACTTGCGAATTTATTCGCGGGGCACAGCTAGTATTTAATAAAATCAACTTTTACGTTTTTGTCAAAATTTAAATGTTAAGGAAGTGTTATTTATCAAGTATCTCAAATTGTCTGCGCGTTCCTTTTGGACAATTTATATCTTGCAAGGACTTTCGGGTCTTACATTGTTTATTATCATTGTAATTTTTAAGCAAGAACAAAAGGCAGCTGTTTCTGTCGTTGACAAAGATAGATTGCGGGCCGTGGCTGCGGGTTGGGACAATGGGAATGGGACAAAAAATGCACTTATTGTAAAGAGCGTCACATCTCTAAGCCTATTACCTGAGTCGGCGCACGGGCCCTTTCAAATCTGTCACTTGGCCATAAAGAGCGGAATGACAAGCTGCGTGGCATTAGTTGTGACGTTTGTCTAATTAAAACCGCCGGATTAAATGCCTTTAACAATTCAATATTATGTGAAAATCTCAGTAAGTCGACCCGTATTCCTCCTTCCTTCAGAACTGGTGATAGTGATACGAAAGAAAATATAATTACACGCTTTATATTAGCTTCACCTGTATGTATGTATGTATGTATGTAACCGACTTCTTTGTGCTCGATTTTGACCCACTTTAAACGGCCAGATTTCGTTCAAACTTTGTAGACTTATCGAGGACCGATGACAATACACTAATAACTAAAAAGTAGAAAATAAATAATAGTTAAAAAAAACTAAAAAACACGCTTTTTACAGAAAACCGAACTAAAAAATAGAAAATAAATTTCGATAATATCTTAAAAAGCGTGGGGTGCTTTTTAAGATATTACCGAAATGATAATCACTCTACTAATATCTGTCAATAAAATATTTATAACTATTGACACCATGCACCCCACGCTTTTTAAGCTATTATCGAAATTTATTTTCTATTTTTTAGTTCGGTTTTCTATAAAAAGCGTGTTTTTTAGTTTTTTTTAACTATTATTTATTTTATATTTGCATTTGGCACATACATAGGTATTTCCTAGCTAAGGTCTTAAAATGTTTACAATATGTATATACTTCTTAAAATTGTTTTTGGAGAACTAAAACAAGAAGTAACCAGCTTACTTTCGAGCAGAAATTCTAAGAGATGAATAGTGCTTGTGGAACGGCAATGTACTCGCCGTTGTGGTAGCCAGGGTGTGCAGATAATACAAATATCTGCCTACCCTTTCGAGGATCTATGTGGAAAGGCGTAAAGCTGAAGATCTCGGTTTCGCATCTAATGAACTGACCGTAAGAAAATTAGAGCAGAGATACTCGTAGATATCGTCATATAGGATACTTTTGATCCCTCGGGAACACGAGACCCTGGGAGCCGAATTTTACGTAATAGGTGTACCTATTCTACAACAGTTATAGAATACTCTAGTTACTAGAATATTATAATATATAATATAGTCTATACGCTCGCACTTACATACACTTAAATTATTATCTCGGAATTTTATCGGTTTGGTTGTATCGGTTTGGTAGTACCTTTGGTTTGGTATGTATCTCTCATATACATACAATATAGATTATGATAAACGTTCATACCTACGTATTTGCCTTCATGAATGGTATTATATTTACAAATACAAATGTACCTGTATCAATATATACTATTTAATATAATAACGAGGTACAGACTCTGAGTTTGTGAGTCCGTCGGTACGTAGGTACTAATTTAAAGACATACAACTTAATAAGAGTTCATAACTATTTTTGCATTAGATAGCCCCTTTATTAAGGAAGGTTTTAGTCTGTAATGCTCCTACCCAAGAGAGCGCTAATTCAAATTTAAAGCGAGCGAAACCTCGGGGCTGTTATAGTTATATACATTACCTAGCAATCTCCACACTTCGGCGCTGCTCAGGTAAACGTTCAGGTGTGCAATACACGATGGCAACAGCACGAGAAGCACAAACCACTTCATGGTTCCAGTTCGCCGACTTCGTCAAACTATCAAAGAACTTTGTTTAGGTCCAATACATAAAGTTCGCCACCTTCACACATTTGTTTCACATTTCAAACACAGGCCGTCCGTTCGATGAAAAATCAACGATGCTGCTGAGTTCTCTCCGAAACAAGATTACACACGAATTAAAACGTACAAATTCACACGAAAATCTCATATATGCACAAGATTTAACATAGCAATACACAAAAGACTTTAATTTTATTCATGAATACACCTTAAAGTTTCAATGTCTTATCGAATTCTGTTTATAAACATTGATAATCCCAATGTTATTTTACAAAAATGTTCGACACAACCACTCACTAAAGCAATTTCTGTCAAACTGGTTGGTTGGTGTGTGTAGTTCAGTCCGTAGCGTTGCATGCTTTAAAAAAAGTGCGTTTGTGTGCGTCGCTGTTGCCATAACTCTAGTACCATCAGTGTGCGTGAGATAGCAGTCGTACCGTAATAATCTTGTATGGCAGAGGGAGCGTTGTCGCTGTGTATGTTAGACTTGTCTGTAGTAATGAAGATACCCGTAGCGGCGTATTCAAGTGATTCAGATGGCAAAATAGTATATTCGTTATTTACAAGATGGCAGCACTATACTTTATCAAGTTCATTTACCTATTCATAAATTTGAAAATGGAAAAATGAATAAAACTTACACCAAAAGTAGTTAATATCGTTTTATAGTATTATAACTTATTCAATTAAATACTTTGTATACATTTCATAGCGCCGACTACCAACTGCCTTCACGGGAGGCTGAGAGAATTTTTATTAAAATATTATCCTAATTTTTGTGTAGGCATAAGGCATTAGCTGTAAGCTTGTATGTGGCGAGGCGTTCGATCGGGTCTGGCATCGAGGTCTTAGAAAACAACAACGTAATCGTAACAGTCCTTTACGCTATCTGATGGATATGCAATGGTAGCTAGCTTTCTGTCTACTATGGAAAATAAATTATTATTATTTGCATAGGGCCGTCGATGACGGTAGTTGCTCCGATAGCATGGACATTCAAGCTGGCACCTCACAAGACTGTGCTTTCCTGACACTGATTCTTCTGCATATCAAAGATATGCTTTCTATTGAAGGCATCCATTGCTAACACATGTGAGCATGAAGCGGATTAGAACCGCTAAGTCTTAGGAGAGACTGCCTCGCTGTGTATGTATAATCGCTTCTATAACGGAGAGTTCTGAAGGATTGTTCTCCTGACCGCTCGCCACTGAAATGAAAACTGAAATGTCTGTTATTCCTTTATATTCTTTATAACTGTTTATTTGATAACTGCGTACGAGAACGATCGCACTTATCCAACAGTGATTAACCTAAGTAATAATCTAGTAATTTAATACTAAATCACGACACAAAGTAACTTCACAAATTATCTTGGACAATTGAGGCACTTCTACTTAACCTAATCTAAAGAGATTGTTACGATGGGATCATGAGAATTTTAGTTTTTTTTTTATACCATCCGGGTGGAAAACAAGCATGCGGTATTCTACGACTACGTTAGGGACAAATTATAGGTTACGCACGCCAGCGTCGGGCCCTGTGCAACTCCGCCCGCCGAGCACTTTATGACATATTATTACCATATAATAACACAAGATGGCGGTAGTTATTATACACAATATTATGTAGTAAGTTTATAAGTTTTATTGTAGGCCAAGTGGTTCGAGCAATCGCCTGGAACTCAAAGATAGCAATTTCGAATTCCGACTGTACCCATGAGTTTTCTGAACTTAAGTGCAGTGGTAACGCCGATAGGTTTGCTGTCAGACACGTTGGCACTATACCTCTGCCTACCCCTTGATAGATATAATAATATATCCTCACGCCTTTCCACAAGGGTCCCCGAAGGGGTAGGCTGAGGTGTATAAGTAATACCCATACACCCACTTTCCGCCAGGGATATATTTTAGGTGCTAACGTGACAGATGGCGAGTCTGTCGCCGTTATTCAAGCACAACTATACATACGCCTTTGAATTGCTTTTCAGACGTATGCAGGTTTCCTCTCCATGTTTTCCTTCACCGTAAAGCTCGCGGTGTGACTAATCACTGTACTTAAGTTCAGAAAACTCATTGGTACATTCGGGATTCGAACTTGCGATTTTGTGTCGCAGGCAACTACTCGAACCACTCGGCCACCACGGCTTTGATATATATAAGTAGACATATAATTGTAAATTTGGCTGTGTTCACCCGCTCTGATTAAAATAACTTAAACTTCCACTAAAACTAGCATTCTCAAAATTGTCAAGCTTTTATAAATTTATTTTGTTTCAGGTATTATTAGAAATACAATCCTATTAAAATACATTCAAACGAACATAATTTTTTATTATATTTGTAAGGAATACTATACAATATAGCCGTACAGATAGGTACCATTTGATTGATTCGTGTATTGAGGGCAGAAATTAAACATTTGTCTTCAAAATAGACTTTTAATACAAAATTACATAAAAAATCCTTTCTAATAAATATAGGTCTCATCCTTTGGTAAAAAAGAATCAAAATGTTAACCCAAATCATTTTGACTGTTAAAATATAAAAAAAAATGAAACATAAACGATACAATGCATAATAAAGCGAGTAGGTATAATCAATAAACCTAACATAATATTGGTAGATTACAGTAAGCATACATTGTTCAAAAATAAAATAAACATTACCGTTAGAGTGGCGAGGCAACAGTTATGGCACAGAGGAGCTAGTGGAAGCGTGACGCGGCGCTCACTTGTCTTTGGGTTTCTTCTCCTTCTTGCGGGGCGGCGGCACAGGCGCGTCACCGGCGGCGGCCTCTTTCTTCACTACCTTCTTGACCAGCTTCTTACGCGGCGCCTCCGTGCCCTCAGCTACCGAGGACTCTATCTGGGCAGCCGTGCTCGCCTTACCCTTCGCGGCTGGCTTCACGCCGATCTGTGCGAGCGACACCGCGCCGATGGGCGGCGTGAGGACATCGGGCTCTTCCACCGAGAGCCGCTTCTCCTGTTGCGTGAGCGGGTGTAGGGCGGGTGGCGTGGCGGAAGCGGGCGCGGTGACGGTGGGCGTGCGTAGTTCCCCGGCAATGATGGAGCTGGCCAGCTCGGCCGCGTCCTCCAGCTCGGAGTCGGGCGTGGGCAGCGGGTCGGCGGCGGCGGGCGGTCGCAGCTGCAGCTTGCCCGCGGGCTTGCGCCGCTCCTCCGCTACACAAAAGGCCCGCCTTTATTCCCCCGTTGGGTTAGTGGCGGCGTTAGTAGAGCGGTCACATTAGAGAGCAAGCTCGGTTAGGGCCTGGAACAAAGTTGAGGGAAAACAATGCTCCTCGGTTAACTTGAAACGATGCAAGCAGACAGTTAGATGTAACGGATTAGAGGACTCTCAAAGCTGAAGTATTACATTACAAGGATTATTATATCGTATGTTTATGGATGGTAGGTATCAATATTAAAGGGCAAACCTCGTTATTGTAATAAGTTTATAAATACAAATAGTAGTAAGTTCGTTGTATGAGTAGCGTATATATTACATTTAATAACTACATTGTGATTGTTTCGTTCGCTATGGATAAGCTTTGAATAATGTTCCTTGCAATGTGTGGAGTAATATGGAAAGCAAACCAAAACATAAATCAAGGAGATTGCTGCAATTCTACCAAACATACTGTGGAAATTGTAGCAACCCCCATGAGTGGGTCAGGGTGCGTCACACTATCATGCGGGCATACTCGATCAGATATTGTGACAATCTGACTGAATACAACTGCATTGTAAATACTCATGCCGCTACAAAATATAAAAAATCTTCTCCTTAATTTTTTCAGATATTGTCATAAATTTTATGTATATTGTGACGCCATGAGTATTTACATACAAAAATTAATAACCCTAGGTAGGTAGGTACACATTGCATAAACTTGGACGCAACACACGCAACACAACATTTTAATATTATTATATATGTAGGTATCGACACACATGATAGGCGATGTTTTGTGTAAACCATTGCCCTATAAATATCGCCAGTAGATAAATCATTGTAATAGGGCCGGAAAGCGTGGTGATTTGGCTTAAACAACTTTCAAGGCGGTTCACACGCACATGATACACGATGCCTTCTCAATTATTGCCCTACTAAAATTTATTGGTATTGCCATTAAATAAACGTCAACAAACCAACAGACCGGAAGTTGGAGAGAATGCTTATGGCAGCAGAGCTGATTTGCTTACTTGATAAACTACATATAAATTCAAATCTTTCTTTGAACCATGCTACTAATGGATCTGCGTAGTATTATTTCGAAAAGTCGTGAATTGTATGCATGTTCTTTTATGTAGCTCTATTACCGATAAGCTTAAACAACATTACTGAGCTATCGGAAATTGGGACGCGAACTCACGTGTTCTACTTCTGGTGTTGCAAGCGTCTGTGAATGTCACTTAGCTAAGCATAATTAAATAAGTGTTCTATTTCAATACTCCTTCATAAATAAATATCTTTAGGCAGTGAATGTATGTATGATCTTCAATCTTGTTTATAATCTCAAACATTGAACTCTTGAAGCAGTATATAACATGTCGTCCACCGTCCCCAATAAATACCCCCTGTCGGTGCGAGTCGTGGTTGCGTCCGAGTGTCACATCGTTATTATTACCTGATCAATCAAAGCCGCGTCTCTTGCGCTGCCTCCTCGGTAGCTGGATGAAATAACAACGAATTTTGAAACGTACGCTCAGTAAATAAACATAAAAACCAAACATCACAAAACGGCACAAAAGAAAAACATGTGGGCACATCGAGTTCCACGGGCCGGAGCCGAGAAACGCTAACTAATAACATATTAGTACATACAAGTCGGAAACTGCAAAATGAACTCTGTGAGATCTGAGAGTGCAAAGCTGTTAGCCGTCAGTGTTCTGCGCGTGGGCACTTACATTTGGCGGCCGGCAGCGGCGGGGCGCCCTCCTTGGACGGCGTGTTGGCCAACGGCGGGCTGTCCGACGCCTTCTCAGGGGATGCGGCCACGGTCCCAACTTCAACAGCCTTCGCCACAGTCTTCGGAATCACAGCGGCCGCTGGAACAGCTGCGGCAGCTCCAACGGTTTCAGTCTTTGCTTTGGACTCCTTAGCTGCGGCCTCTTTAATGGCTGCGGTTTCGACAGCTTCAACTGTTTTGGGAATTTCCGCCGCAGCGACAATGGGAACAGGGGAAGGCACTGGGATTTTAGCAGGAGCTTTAGCTTCAGTTGCTTTAGCTTCTACTGGGGCTTTAGCTTCTACTGGGGCTTTAGCTTCTACTGGGGATTTAGCTTCGACTGGGGCTTTAGTTTCAGTTGTTTTGGAAACTTCAACTGGGACAGGAGCCGGTGCTGGTACAGCAGGGGCTGCAGGAGCAGGCACCGTTTGTGCTGGAACTGCGGCCTTAGAGGGTACAGCCTCGACTGCGGGTTCAACTGGAACGAGCTTTTCTACAGGAACGACAGCTTCTACTGTGGCTGGGATTTTAGCTGGCACCGGAGCATCAGCTGGGATGGCTACTGGGGCAGGAACTTCAACTGGCACAGGCGTTGCTACCGTGGCGGGTGCAACCACGGGGGCAACTGGAGCTTTGACGGTTGGTGCCGTGGTATCAGGAACGATCGAGGCGGGGGTGATCTCAGCTTCTTTAACCACTGGCGGTGCAGCCAAGACCTCAGGCTGTGGTTGGACAGCTAGCTGGCGGGGCGGCGAAGGGCGAGGCTGGTTAAGTGTCTGCGAGATTTTGGCCCAGATGTTGTCGAAGGAGTCAGCGCCCATATAGTCGATATTGCCGGCCTCCCAGCCCTGGCGCCGCGTGAGCTCGTCTACGGCATCTCTCTGCGCGCCGCCGCCGGCTACAACGCGCGCTAGGTTACCTGCCACACCACTCTGAAACACATACGAAACCTTATTAGCATATACACAAAGATACAATTAATTTGATGTAAAATGTGTGAGCCTAAGGAGCTGGTCGTAAATCGCATTATATTTACAAATCATAATAGTACGCGTTCATTAAGGAAGTTAGATTGTTAATCAAGTTGCGTGCAAACATTTAACAAATATATTTGAGGCATGCACAGCCAATGTACAAACAGATAGCACACACAAAACTGGAAGAAAACTAATTGGTTTTACTTTCTGAGGAAGCGGAGATAAATATACCAAATTAGTAAGATTCATCATATAACAGACAAATTGGAAACGGCTCTTATTTGAAATTAAAAGAAAACACCTATGTATCTATCCATTTCTGTAAACCACTCACGTACACACGAAGTACTGTAACGTATACTTTTCTTTTTACCTGCCTCAGTTCTGATCTCGTATATTTACAGAGGATGTAAACTTACTTGGCCTTCGTAATCACTTGTGGTAGGAATTCCTTCCGTTTCCAAAACCAAGTCGTCATCAGGCGGTGGAGATTCAGACGGGGAAGGCGGCCGAATGGGTATTTCATGACTGCAGATTTTACGCCCGTGAGAATCTATTGTTGCCCTGTGCCTTAAATAGAAGCCGTCGTACGGATGCCTCGGCCTTACTTCCTCATAAAATTCACTATCTGTGTCCGAAACGTCTCCATTCATTTCCACAGGTTTGGTTTTAGGAGGTTCCTCTTCCACAACGTGGTCTAAATGTACTTGATATACCCCTACTACTTGCCCATCGGTATGTACTAAATGTATGTGATCGTGATGTTCGTGCTGTGGCTTATCGATGACTCTGTTCTGAGGTTCGTGTTTATGACTAGCAATATGACAATGGTGAAACTGTGTATGGCTAGAGTGATGAGATTGCGGATCATGAGAATGAGTTTGGTCATCAATATGGCCATTATGCTCTGTGTACTGAAAATGCTCATTGCAATCATGACCGTGATTCTGCTGTTGATCATGGTGCGAAGGTTCATGATGAACATATTGTTCATGAGAATAATGGGTATGGACATCATGACGGTAAGTGTGTACCTGATCAGGTTGCCAATGGTGTTCGCAGTGTCTGTGATCTTGTTGATGCTGGTGATATTGGGGCTGCTCATTTTGCTGAACGTGTTGCTGTTGATCATGATGCTGTTGATGATATTGGTGATGATCATGCTGATAATGATGATGTTCATGCTGATCGTGATGTCGATGGTCTTCGACGTGAGATTCATGTGTTTCATGGTAGTATGATTGTTGATAACTACTGTCGTGTTGACTTTGTACGTATGGTTCGTATGGTTGATGTGTATCCTTAACATGAAAGGGTGCAGCATTGGCGACTACTTGGTGTTCCCAAGCATATTTTCTTATCTCTTCATGGTCTACTGTTCCCTCTATTTCAGAATGACACCTCAACGTATCCTCTTTACTCGGTGCAATATTCCCTCTATATTGTTCCCACGGATTAAAAATATCTGTCATGTCTATTTGTGGTTCACTTCTCTCCTCGTGTGTTTTGGTGTCGGGGTGGTGCCACGGGAATTCTGAATCCGGGTCCACGACTGGTAGGTAATGGAAGTAATTGCCGAGGTCCTCCGGAGGTCCCGGTTCGTCTGGGTGGGCTTCCTGCCCCTCAACCTAGTGGTCGAAGTGAAACAGCTGATTGCATGCGGACAAACACCTTGAACCAAGCTTCGCGCACTCCAACATCGCTACAATACAAAGTGCAAAAAGCTTTGTCCAAGGGCTATTAGTATAGTAGGTATAGATAGTGCCATCCACGAAGACGTGCCCCACCAATTCCTAGTCGAGGGCATCGCGGAATGCGAGGAGTATGCCCCGATTCTATTAACTGTGTACTACTAAGTGTGTACTGACAATACTCAAACATTAGTGGAAGGTTGCAGTGAAGGGCGCGTCTTCGTGTATGGCGCTATCTATAGATGTGCGTAACTCAATAAACATACATCAAAAGTCAGTCAACTAACAACACCAGTATTGTTTTATTTGTCAAGTAAATTAATTATTATTACATATTAAAAAGTATGTTTATCAAGCTTCCGCACTAGTTATTTCACCAAAATACCAACACCATCTCGCCGATCCTGTTCAATGTTATTAAACAAAACGTGCAAAAGCATCGCATTGACCAAGCAATGTTTCGGAAGTTAGAAAATGTTAGTATTTTGGAGAAACGCACATTCATCGGACAAGTATCAAATGTGTCATGGGTTTCAGAACAAAATGTGCAAAAGTTACAGATAGGTACAGTGCAGAAGCTTCGCAGCGCAAGCATTGTTTAATTACTTATGGTCTATACTATATAAAAAACACTTATTATCTCACACACTGTTGCAACGTATGGATAAAAGAAGGTATCAAACGATGGTAAAAAAATCTCACCTCTGTAACATTAGGACTCCTTTGTGATTGCTTGGAAAACATTTCGTTGTGTTCGGTTAAGTTGCTAATTCAAGAATGGATCGATTTACTTGGCTCAGTGAAGTACCCTACGAGACTGCGGTTGCGAATACATTACCACAAGCAAGCTACAATTACAGACAGACGTCATATGGAATTTAATACCTGACCTAATATATATTGGAAAATAAGATATTATTACGTTTGCGGTTATCTGAAGTTGTGGTCAGTTCTTTCAAGACTTACATACCTCTTTCGCTTCGTACACATTCATCAGTCTCTTCATACATGCTCGTCGGTTTCCAGAACTCTTGACGTTCCCGTCCTTGAGCGTCTAAAGATAATTGTGATATTGATGTTGAATAATTGTAAAGCATAGATAATGACATACCATAGCGACATCGAGCTGAGAATGGACTTGGGACACGAAGAGGTCCCACCACAACTGGAGCAGTTCGCGCAAGTGGTCAGGTGCGGAGACTAAGCGAGAGTCCCAGTTGAACGGCTGGAGCCAAGGCTTCACTGCGCCGATGAAGTGGATGATTTTCAAGTTCTGGCCGAAGCTAGAACACAAATTCACGAGTTTGTTTCATCTACTTACTAAAATATAGATTCGTAATTTTTATCGTGTAAATCTGTTTTGTCGTGGTTAAAGTAACATGCATTTAGTATCAGTAAGGCTGTACATTTGAAAAATAGAATATTAATCCGCTCATGTAACAAAATCTAATACATCAGACTGTAGGAAGCTGGAAAATAACTGCGTATTGGCGTATTAATATGTAATTCTAACGATAAACCTACCTATAAATATGTAATGCAACCGTAAAAAACACGAAACTAAATGTAAACATTGTACCTAATCGAATCCAATCCAAAAGTGTTAAGATAAACAGACGCAAATCATATTAAGCAATAAAATTAGGTAAATCAATATACTCACTGTTTCAAAGCGGGCAGATAGGAATAGAAAGCGGCAGAGGTGACATTGTAAAGGAAGGGTAGATGCTTGTTGATGTCACCGTGAGCCCAGTCTGAGAAGAACGAGTTCAATAACCCTTGATCACCACCTGAGAAGGAACAACATGATAGCTTTATAAATATGGTCTCTTGATATTACGTCCGTGTCGAAAAAATTAATGCTGTTATGTTACACCTGCTCTTCATTATCAAAGTGAAAAAAAAACGATACATAGATGCAACTATAAGCAATCCTTCGAAATTCGAAAAAATTAACGTTATTGAAAGAAGCGAACACTGAACTATCAAGTCTATCAACCCCTATCAAGGCCGGATAGGAAATATATATTGTTGCTCCGGCGCAGACTGCTTTCACTATCATAGCTGATAAGAAACAAAATGTTGCATCCCACGATACCTAATATGTACAGAATTGATTGATCTTGTTGCTAACTTACCATCAAAACTTCCGCGTTCCTGTGCGAATTTGATGAGCTCATTGAAAGTGTCTGCAGAGGGGCGGAACACGAAGACGCCAGAGTTGAAGCAGTCGGGCCAGCCGACGTCGGGCGCCGCCGAGAGCTCCTCGCGGTCAAACAGCTCATCGCAGTTTTGTATTACCTGTTCGAATATAAAAATTATAAAAGTTAAAAAAAATCGTAAGATAGTCATTTTGCAGAGCCCATGACCACATAAACCGACCTAAAGACCTGTCTTAGCTTGTTCATTTGTCAATCAAATACAATAATTTTTAACAGGCTTCAGAAAAGGAGGAGGTTTCTCAATTCGACCGTATATCTTTTTTTTTGTATCATTTCATTATACTTATTATATTAAAAAATATATGTATATATATAAATATAACGAGATATAGAGTCGTACGAAAGGAACTCTGGGACGTGTTGCCTGGATCTGGGGTGAGCAGTTCCCTACTGCATGCCGTGAAATCACTCTATAGTGATAGCGAGGCGTGCGTTAGGGTTAACGGTGAGATGTCACCCTGGTTTGATGTGAAGTCGGGGGTCAAACAAGGGTATATCATGTCTGCCTGGCTGTTCATTATATATCTAGATAACTGTCTGAGAGCACTAAGAACGAACGGATGTGGAGTGAAAATGGGAAACTTAGTGGTCAACTGCCTACTATACGCCGATGACGCGGTTTTACTAGCGTCATCAGAGGGCGAACTGCAGTAACTAGTTACCATAATGAAAGAAGAATGTGAAAAGAAGGGGCTGCGCCTAAACGCTGGCAAGACTAAGGTTCTGGTATTCGAAAGAGATGAACAAGTGACCGAGTGTGCAATATCGGTAAATGGGCAAATTCTAGAGCAAGTGAATGAATTTGTATATCTTGGAAGCATGTTCACACGAGATGGAAAGTATGAAAAAGATATTGAAAGAAGGATAACTGCCGGAAATAAGGTGAATGGAGCCATGTCGGCGTTGATGGGCAGTAAAAGTCTGAGCAAGAATGCTCGAGTTGCTGTCCACAACGCGATATTGGTACCTACCTAATTGTATGGCAGCGAATCCTGGGTATGTCAGAGGAAGTATGAAAATAGCTTGAATGCAGTCGAGATGCGATCTCTTCGAAAAATGTGCGGCGTAACGATATTAGATCGAATCCGCAATGAAGAGATTCGCAAATCAACTGGCGTGAATGAGGGCGTGATTGTAAAGATGAAGAAAGGCATGTTACGTTGGTTTGGACACATAAAAAGGATGAGTGAAGAAAGATTCACGAAACAGATATACAAAGCAAAAGTGTGTGCAAGAAGAGGCAGAGGAAGGCCACGTTCCAACTACCTGGATCAAATAGATCGGACTCTCAAGGACGGGAACGTTAAGAGTACTCGAAACCGACGAGCATGTATGAAGAGACTGATGAATGTGGACGAAGCGAAAGAGGTATGTAAGTCTAGAGAGAACTGGCGCTCTATACTCTCTGCCTACCCCGTTAGGGACTTGGCGTGATGATATGTATGTATGTATATAAATATAACACTTATTATGTATGCGACGCAAAGGTCGCAAGTTCGAATCCCGACTGTACCAATGAGTTTTTCTGAACTTAAGTACAGTGATTAGTCACACCACGAGCTGAACGGTGAAGGAAAAACATCGAGAGGAAACCTGCATACGTCTGAGAAGAAATTTAAAGGCGTATGTATAGTCGTGCTTGAGTAACGGCGATGGACTCGCCATCTGTCATGTTGGCACATAATATACCTCTGGCGGAAAGTGGGTGTGTGGGTATTACCAATACACCTCTGCCTACCCCTTCGGGGACCCTTGTGGGAAGGCGTGAGGATATATATTATGTATGCGAATTTTGTGAGGATGTTTGTTATACAATCACGATGAATGGAAATGGATTAAAATTTGGCACAGAAATTGATAATTATTAGTTGGATTGGATAAGTTTTATTCCAAAAGAACTTACCAATGAAATCAAAACGCAAGCGAAACCGTGTGGCACGGCTAGTTAATATTTGCCAGAACCACCCACAGATGACCACGCGCGATCACTTTTATTTTAATTTCCAGAGCATGATAGTCTTATCAATAACTTTAGTGTATTTAAGGAATGTAATCTATTAGTAGATAGATACTCAATTCATCGTCTAACACTGATGGCGTTTCCACGTTCCACGTGAACATGAATTGAATTACATACTTCTTTATTTATCTCAGCATTTTTTTTATCAGAATTGACACAATAACCCGCGATAAATAAAACTGGACAGTCAATGGATCGCTCAATCTCGTTGTTTATATTCAAGGCACACAAATATCTTATATGTATATTTTTATTTATTGTATTACTTCAAAGGCTATATTATATAATTTCATGTTTGCGATAAGACCATTACAATCATCATGATCATTAATTTCTCTTTCACGAATCTCCATGCGTGTTGCCTTTCGGAAGAAAACTATACAATGAAAGTGTAAATTTTGGAGCTCGTCCAAAATTCGTCGGGAACAAAATATTTGGGCCATGGTTATATGTCTCGTCATCTCGTGTTACTGAGCTAGCGTCCACATCCGGTAACATTGACTTTCTTATCGCGTAAACAATTGCAAGACGAAATAGATTTAATGACATTTCTATAGGGTCGTTAATCAGAGATTACAGATTTAAAAGTTGCACGCGTCTTCGTATAACAGCACTAAGAAGAGTTTCGAATCAAACCATTTTGAATCGTTCAGAAACATGTCTAAGCGTTGAAGCGTCCATGAGCGGACAATTGATAATGAACAATTCAATTGTGCCGGCTGTTACTACGCGGGGGAAGCCAAGGAAGGAAGCTAAGAGTGTGCATGGAACTTCACTTCCTGCGGTGCACATAAGCTAATATGTTTTTTTTTATATATATATATGTACTCTCTGCTTAGTATGAACCACTTTTAAAGTGGTCCTCGGAGTTTTATATCACTGTAATTTAGTTCAAATACTACAAACCACCGAGGCTGGACTTGCAATCTTAAGTGTGCAAGCGACTACTTAAACAAGTTGGTCACTACAATCTCATTGGATGTTCTGATCTCGCTTGAATGAGTTGTAACTACCTCAATGTGCAAATGGCATAACTACTCAAAAGTGCGAAAGAGATATATATATAGACGTTATATAAAATACGTCCTTTAAATTGATCCATTAATTCTGTTAGTATTTTCATGTCATCTAGTATGTCACATATGTACGAGCCTGGCCATACTATATACAGCACGTAAATACATACACGACGGCCAAGAATGTCATCCAGCGAGAATAACTATCAAGCATAACATGAAATATGTATTATACTATTTGTACCACAATGACAGGTAGTTCGATCGCCTTAACTACTTTCTTTCTGTGACCTAAATACAACGTGCCATATCGCCTCAACTGGGGTTAATCGAAATCCCAGTTAATTCAGTTCAACCCATATACCATCGGTTTTAGTGGATTTATTAGTATCTTCTGGGTCTGACATAACATCCTTGTTTCGCTGGAGAAACATACAGTTTAGATGCCAACATTACGGATGACGAGTTCGACGTCGTTTCTTAGGAATGGATCTTTTAATTTTCTTCCTTAAACAGTCCTCCATTTTGTGTTGTTATCAATTACTGTTATTATAAGAAAGAACTCATTGGTACAGTCGGGGTCGAAACCGCATTACGTCTGAACAGTCTATAAAACATCACATCAATATCTTTAAAGATAAAAGCGGTAGGTATCAAACTTACCAAAGTATCGGCATCAAGGAAGACACACTTTTCGTACTGTGTGAGGTTCCAGCAGTGGATCTTTGTGAAGGTGATACCTAACTCCGGTCTCTGGAGGAGCGCGAGGTGCGCCGCGTCGAGAGAGTCCAGTACATCCACTATGACTAAATCTGCGAATACTGCACGAAGGCGATCCCTGCAGACACCAATAATCATTATTACATTACCTACATACGTCTTTATTAACGTGTCATCGGCACCTAAACTTCAGTGAACGTCAAAATCCAAATACTTGATTCGGTAGAATTTACTCTGGAATTCGTTCGAGATTCGATTTTATAAAAAGAACACCATATATATGCCATATGCCAAAAATTGCAATATAGCTATGATATATTTTTTTAATAAAATCCCTATGATCGTCCGAGAGCAAAGAGCAGAACTTTATTTAAAAAGAAATGGCTCAGTGAAAACCTATTCTATAAATGGTTATTTTAATGCTAAATAATTTAAACTATCATGTAAAATGTTTAATGTTTATTAAGAATAGTGTAGTTGTAGTTAGTTACGAGGTATCCATAGTATACATATAAATACCTACTAGGGAAAAAAGCGCATGCCAATACTATGTGGCCAAACCCGAGATCACACGTAATATGTAAACATTACATTCAATAACGTAACTAACCGTGTACTGGCGAATAAACTATTTCATTTCAACACTTTAAAAATTTTGATCACCCTTGACATGTACGGAACTCAGAACCACCTTTTTGTAAAGTGAAAAAATATCGGAATATGATCTTCTAATAGTCTTTACGACGTATATATGGCATAAGTCGTAAAGCTACTACTGTATAGATATATAGGAATAACCACACAGCAAGCTTAATTCCTATCCACGATTTAGGTGTGCTTTTAATTATTTGACATGATCACGAGTATCTAAAGAGTAGAAGGAAACTGGGAGCATTGGTAATGCAGCGCTGATTGGAGGAGCATCAGAGAGACCAATTCAGTGCCCAGCTTTATTCCACTCTAATCTTACTGACTTTTTCCGGTTGCATTTATCAATTTAGTTATACATGTTCGCCGAGTACAAGATTTAACGGCATTTTCTTTTGTGCTTTCAATTTCATCTATATAGCTGCAACTATTTCCAGTGTCTCTTCTGATTCGTCTTCCAGCCACTTTCAAACTGTACGTCTGTTTTGTCAACCTTCGATCACTCCTCAACTATTATCAGTCAACGTACTACAAATTTATTGGTTTATATGTCTACCTAGTAAAATTTTAAGCGAATTATCTAATTGTATCTACAAATTACAAGGTTAAACTTCTGAAAATACGCTTCCTCTCTCACTCCATTGGAGGCCAACTCACATTAATCAATGGTTATATCATATCGTGGATATAAAAATATTTTTACAGCTCCCCGTGACGTATCTTACAGATCTGGAACTCTATTTGCATCTGTCTAAAGAAGATTTCTAGTCAACATTGCTGTGATGCTAGTTTCATAAACTAACGCGTAGCTTTTTGATAGTTCTCGATGTTTACTCGCAATCGACACAAAATGTTTGCCTACTCGGATTTGGTTAGACATGATCTCATATATTGCGCTGTCATTTTAATGCTTTCGCATTACGTGTTTTAGTGGGTGGGTTGTTTTTGTAACCAGGAAGATCGTTCCGCTGGACTGAAAGGACGTCACTGTGTTACGCCTCATTAAGACTGCGGGTTTTAGGAATAAAATTTTACTTATTTTCCCTTGTTTAAATAAACGCATACTACTTATTGAGTTGAATAGTACCAGAATAAGTAAGAACTCATTTTCTCTACTGTGATCGTAACTATTCCTTATGGAGTGGGTCAAATCCTCGGACGAATTTCGGTCCAAAAAATAGCCACGTTGACGTCATTGTATAGATAGCCTTCACTATTGTACATACCTCATAGACTCAGTGACAGCGGGTGTGATGAGCACGACGGCAGGGTACGCAGAACCGGCGCGGCGCAGAGAATGCGCCAGCACCAACGCCCCCAGGCCGTACGAGTCGTTTGTAGCCAGTGTCACCCATACTCGATCTGAGGGGACAATCTTAGAGTGAAAAACAAACAAAATATTATCTATGTATTAATAAATTATTATATCTTCACGACCAGAGTCCCCGAAGGCAAGACTATACATATTCAAGACTATTTGAATTTCTTCAATGCAGATTTCCTCTCCAAGTCTTCCGCCACTACTTCCACCGTAAAGCTCGTAGTGTGATTAATCACTGTACTTGAGTTCAGAAAAACTGGATTCGAGGTTGTAATCTCTGTTTATGCAAGCAACTACTCAAACCAATGACCACTAGTCACACACAGTCCTATTTTACTGCTTATAGTGCAACTGAGGCACAGAGAAACCGGTTGAAACTGATATGGAACAATATATAATTGACAATGGATGGAACGTAATTTAAAAGTACATATACATATATCATCTCTCGATATATACGGA
This sequence comes from Drepana falcataria, assembly GCA_945859725.1. Classification (NCBI taxonomy): domain Eukaryota; kingdom Metazoa; phylum Arthropoda; class Insecta; order Lepidoptera; family Drepanidae; genus Drepana; species Drepana falcataria. The sequence continues at coordinate 10,537,497 of OX243922.1, forward strand.
TAGTATTACATTAAAACACGTCAGGTGAAGTAACAGCAAAACAAACTACCCAGTATTATTAAACTTCAGTTCAAGGATGTATTGTTTGTTACATATTGTATGAGTGATTTCGTTTGCATGTCATTATTTTTTAAAATTGGCATTTCACTGCTATGCTCGACTGTATCATACTATCATATGCATTCTGCTCTAGAATCAATTTCTTTATCTTAGAGTATCTGTTCGATTATTGTCTTAAAATGGGGATACGTAATATAACACAATTAGGTAGTTTAAGCATTGTCTGGGGTAGCATGAATTAAACGCGCGTACATGTATACAGTATTATGTGTATAGGACAATGTATAGGATACCTTGCCCCAAAACGATTTGCTAGTTTTATGTAATCTATTTGGGACGTAATATATATACTTAAATAATATTAACGGCGTTATTTCCAATCATGACGTCTCCTCTTATTTATTTTATATCGATGAATTTACGAATACGTATAATTTGCAACGGTCTATTCAAATTGAGCTACGCGCAATAGGTGCCAACGACGTAACCGTTAAAATTGCTGAAAATTTGCACAATAATTTTATCTTCTGTTCATCGTTCGTATTGAAGAACGAAATGCGCAGTTTCCGACTTAGCTTGCTATACAACTAATAGTGATTGGTTGGCACGTGGAACAAGAGTTGGCCGGCTGCTGGTGCGTATGCGCTGCTCTCGTCAATATTGACACGTGCTGCTGCTGACATTCGTTTTTTAAACCATTATTTTTTTTTGCTTCCAAATATTTACAGGCGTTAGAATTCTATGCATCAGCATTTAATACGATTAGTGATATGGCCATTCGAATTTAATTTTATATTACATATTTTAAAAAAGAATAATCATGCTGTGTATTACGTCCAGTAAGTAGTATAGCCGAGTGGCTTGTATAGTCAACTTCAGTGATAAGTTTGCAGGGGACCTTGGTGGTCAATGACTTTTCTAAATTTAATCCGGTGCAGTGTCTTGCCTCCATACACGTTATCCCTTGCGGCTGTCACGTTGGTCCCTTGCAGCTGTCAAGTAGTATATTTTTCGCAGACCATCGTATTATGACATACCTTGAGTATCAAAATATACCTACGGGAATAACTCCCGGCATGCCAGTAGCGTGGGCCATCTCAGCTCATACACAGCCATGTAATGTACAAGTGCCGCACGTTCCGGTCCGAAATAGCGCGACACAAATAAAATTTAAAATAAAACCACTGGATAGCGTCAGATATTCAGTGCCGGGCTCGACGACGCGTGTCTATTCCACAATTAAATCAGTAATTCTTCTTTTCTAATGGCTGCTCGCACTCTTGGTGACGTGAATTAAATTATCACGCTCTCAGTATAGAAAAGTGTCTTTAAAAAAATACACACATAAAAAATATCTTTACTCATACATACAACACTTAAATTATATTATAAATTATCTTAAAAAGAAAATACAGTTCTCTAATTGATCGAAACATTAAGCATGGAAATGTAATTAGGAACTACTTTAATTTAGAGAGTATGACGAGACAGGCTGATGAGCTCTATGATATGAAGCAGAAGATATCTGAATTCTAGAGAGAACTGAAACCCTTCCCTCGCTCGTGAAGGTAACGACAAACTTAATGCTATTAAGTATATAGGATCAATAGTAACAATAATTTAAAAGAATAAATAATAACGTAGACGAAACCTACGTCTAATAGTTTTAATAAGACGTATGAGCACAATTTCTTTTAAATCCCCGCAAATTTGATCTTTTATGACTGTTTGCTGTTTCGTATAAAATTAGCTCAGGAAATGCCGTCAATCATCAAGGTCAAATATTTTGATGGCCAGAGATTTGCACCCACCAAATGTTTATTCAATAGCATTACTGCGTTTATAAGTCAACATCATAAAAAACAGTGTTAAAAATCCTACTAATATTATTAATCTGAAAGTTTGTTAGTCAAACATGCCAGAACGGCTGAACGGAATTGGATGAAACTATGGCACATCGATAGAGTATAAGCCGGAATATTAACGAGGAAATGTTGTATTCCAGAAAAAAACTACTAATCAAATCAAAATGTACGGAGATGAAACCTCGGGGCACAATTTTTTAAATATATTTAAGTATAAACTTACAGATATATAAATTCCTATATGGAGATATGTAAACGTACATTCTAATGAATGTTGTGTTCCTAATTAATATACACAAATGTTATCCAGTTATTTTGGAAGACAGAAGGAGTTTATCTGACCAGATGATATTATTTATATGCTAAATATGCCCCCCAATAAGGCACTTGAGAGTAGATGCAGGATCAGACGCAGGTCGGGAGCAATGTCCCTGCGGTTTCTATTTAGGTGCGGTCCGAGGGCACAAGGCGCGATGGAACCGCGCGCGCAGTCGACCGTTTAAAGGAATAAAGGAATGTTCTGGTGATTCCTACATGTTTTACCTGAATTCAGTATTCAGTAATCAGAACATTTACTATGTTACATAGTACATTTACTATGAAATATTCATGAGAATTATTTAAGTAAATCAGTTTCTGTGTGTTTTCAAATATGCATTCATTCAACCACTGAACATAAGCAAACATTTCAATGCTAGGTTAGGCTAGTCGAGCAAGGTACGTACTTAAATCACTTAGTATTCGAAGTTCCGTTACTGCTTGTCGGCTTAGAATTGCATTCTAGAGAAAGCAGGACAAGTTTTCAGGTTTCTACAGTCTGGTATAGTTGGTATTGTACCGGCCTTATGAGCTATTTATCCTACTAATGATCCTATCCTATAAATGATAATTATTAATATATATTAATATTATATTATTTATTTATCTAAATGACGCTCCTTTATCATGCTCGCATATCGAATGGAACTAGTATACGTTTCGTCGAGTCTAGCCCCTCATGGGGTAGTCAGAGAGAGTAGAGCGACCATCAAGGAAATATTCTTCTGTCAAGTCTGTCTCACAGGGTCTTACTCCGTGAGACTAAGCTTTAGATTTATGTATGAGGATAATGTCAGGTGTAAACTATTAGCAAGTACACTTAATAACGGTGCGCATGACAACACCTTCGAAGTATAGAAATGATTGGCGCCTGCTTGCTAAGCCACAATCAGATCATATTGCCATTGTGGCAAGACAAGTATTGAATATCGGATGTCAAACCGCATCCCTCCAACAATACCTAACCTGAGATTAATTAATATGTGGAGATAATTAGTCACGGAAATCGTTACTGGAATTTTTGTAGGTTAGTAAGTATATACCAAAGATATTTGTATCTTTCATTCGAATAGACAACTATATGTACCTATAGATAAATAGTTCTCTTTGGTACATATTTAAATAATGATTATGTAACTTTTTTATTAAAGCAGACTCATCTTAAGGTATTCAACGATACAGTTAATCGGACCAAAAATAGCAATACCAGCATTGATGTAAAAAAGAAATACCAGTGATAAATTCAGACATTTAAGAGTACCCCATTGGTACCTAAGTATGTATGTAGTTTGATAGCGCACGCCAGACTGTTTATGGATATATATATGCTGTAGATAACATGTATGTTTACAATCTCATAGATATCGCCGGTGAAAGCTGAGTAGACAAATACCTACATTTTTGGGCGCTGTAATAGAGCTCATAGTTTTCAATCAAACGATTATCGATATAAACTTACGTAGACATGTGGGGTCAATTAAGATAATAAGATACAAGTTCTGGAACGAGAAAAACATTCAAGGTCACCTCTTACATTTTAGTTGTCGAATTTTACTTCTTTTCAATTTTTTTTTTTAATTATTATATATGACAAAAGCAACGAGAGATACAGTTTAATCGTCGAATGGCAATTCTCTCCAGAAACTGAGAAAAAAGCATAGAAGTAAATATTGATACGGTAAAAAGATACTGAATATAGCGAGGACCTTTTACCAACATATCATAAATTAATATATATGTGCCCATGTATTTTATACTGTCTGTAAAAGACAAAAATACCTACCAAGGAAATAGAAACAATCGGTCACAAATCGTTGCATATTTATTAATAGATACATATCTTCTTCAGATACAATATTCAAAATTTTATTTTATTGCTTATTTAAGTACCCTTTTGTATGACTATGACAATGCTACATACCTACACATAACTATATTTCTTTTTAACAGATACAGAATGAATAGAAACCAAAAGGCTAAATAATGTATTTGCACTATAACTTATTTTTAAACTACCCTATCTATGGGAATAAACACATTAACATATTAAATGTCATTTTTGCAAGTGTAGTTTAACAAACGCTAATTGATTAGGTAAACAGGCAATCAGAAATGGACTAATTTCAACAGATCATTAAAAAATAAATGCAACTTATAGGAGCATGACTTACTTGACATTATGTGGCCGGGTGTAGACTCGTGTGTGACAGTTCCAGTCACCTCTAGTATCACTAACTACACGCGCGCTTCGCGCAGCACTAGTCAATGCACGCAGCGTGCGCGATAGGCGCGCGTCGTACCCCTCGACCCCCGCCGCTACACACACCACGATAAAACGTCACACTTGTCACACTGTAGCGGAGTAATAAAACGCGTTACAAACCAATAAAGACGTTTGACGGTATCTGTATATTCTTTTTTACAAAGCATTTAGTTATTTATCTACTTTGTGATGAAACGAAATTTATCATGAAAGAGTATTCATAAAACATAATATTATTTAACTATCTGAAATGTACAGCAGCAAAGTTCCCTTCCTGGCAACTCTGCGAGAACAGCTGTTCACATCGATCGATAGATGTCGGTGGGAGTCGCTTTATTTTCATTGCCATAAATAGAATAACGGTACCCGTAGTAAATTCATTTCACTTCGTTTCCTTCCAGCCAAATAGTGTCGGTCTTACACAGAGGCGGGACGCGGTCTTCTTTGATATTTTGTACAAAGGTCGGGTCGATGAACGAATTCGGCGTGAGAATGACGCATAAATTATGCAATGCGAAATATTATGAAGCATCCCCAACGACGGATTTGTGTTGAAAAGCGTGATAATGAAAATAATGTCAGTAGATTAGTGTTTTGTTTTTGGTGCTTCGGTGGAAAGGATGGCGAACTCGCCGACTAGTATAGAAACTCAAATAGACAGTTTCTTGGAGCAGTTCAAGAGGAGTGCCTCAAAGGCCATGGAGGAGCGCATGGAATGGCCAGACGGTTTGTCCCCTGGAGCAGTTGTCAAGTCCCGCAGCAGCTGCTTTGCTCTGGACGTAGCAGTTGGTAAGTTTTGCTAGGTCACCTCAAATAAAGTATTAGTTATATTTAAAAGAAAAGCTGCGTACAGATGAAAGGCAGCTTAACATTATACGCTCTAGTTAAATATTATTTTTATTTAATGAACCTAATTACGCATATTATTTTCATAATATGCGTACGTTCTATAATACATTCCATATTTAAATGTGTTTATAAACAATTCTCACCTGCGTAAGACATATTTATCATAACAATCGATTTTGAACTTATTTACGCAGTCAATATTGGTCTGTGTACGACACCTAGATATTCATCTGAAAATTCGAATGTTGATCCTCTTCCTGTTTTTCCGAGGTTTATTTTAATTGCTTAAGTCAATCAAAAATTAATAATACAGCTGGGGTCCTCTCTTCTGAGTTGTCATACATAATATTGACAGCGCCCGGTGATAGATAAAAACGCGGTAAATTGAATTTACCCCGTCCGTTTTTTTGCGCAATTTACAGCATGGACTTCGCTAGGAAGGTCCTAAAAAGATTCCGGTAGGTAGCCGCTTATCATCAGGCGGAACACATGCATGATGGCGAACTTAGAGGTAAAAAACTAAAACAACAAATAGTTTAGTCTTTCATGGTGGTAAGTTAAGGCTGTTAACGTCGAGCGTGCGAATCATCTTGGGAATTTGTAAATAAACTGTTTTTAAGTGAGTAATAACATGAAAATTATTTACTCCGAAACAGTACGCGGTTATTTTTACACGAATGAGAAAAAAATACCTACTTAGATGAGAAGTTATGACTGCATGAAATGAGGGAGGGCAGAGGAAGGTATCGTTGCGTAAAATCAGGACATCGCTCTCTTTATTTGTTATACGGATGGATGTAACATGACAACGAGGATAACTGGTGCCGAACAGTGACTTTTATGCTATGCGTCTATGCTATGACATGACAATAATGTCTATAAAACAATTATAAACTGTATACTCTTTATTTTAAGAATTTATAAATATAAAAAATTGAACTTTTTGCGCTATTAAAACAAAAGCTATCTGCTGTTGGGAATTGTTTTTTTTTTTGTTGATTGCGCCAGCTCTATGATTTTGAACTTCGAAGAAAAACCAAAAAAAAAAAAAATTGACTGTCAGAGCTCAGCGCAGAAACTTGAAGCGGCAGTACTCATTATATCTATCGACGACCCATCCCTGAAGTTTTTAGAGTTCTTTAGGTAGAGCAGTAGAATAGTGATGATATAAAGTGAAAGCACTGATATGGATACCTAATGGAATACGCGAATAAAGTAAACCCACGGGAATTATTATTCATACTGAGATATACATTGTAGTTCCACTTCGTTGACGACCCTCATTGAAACCCCAAACGTCCAACTTTTATTATGCATGACGTGTGCAGCTATTATAACGTGTTTTTAGATGCACCAGTACAGGTATCAAATAACGAGCTAGCTATGTATGTTTTGTCTTGGCTAAGTCTCCTGTCTTTGTACTGCGTCCAAAGCGCCTACACGGCCGAATACGTCCTCATATTATTATCAGGCGGAACTACAAACTTATTTATATATTTTGAAGTCGTGACATACAATTAGGTACAATACTGCAAATGTATAAGTGGTATAAACTGAAAAGTGAAAATTTACAAAAATAACAAATTTCTAACAAATGATTTCTGGGATATGGTCTGCCATGACGCCATGCGTGTGTGTATCTTACATATTTATTTCTGATTCTGGGTTTTTCTTCACATAGACAATTCAATGTTACAATTGATTGTTTGACAATTGAGGCAAATTGTGTGTTCGGCTCCTAGGACAAATTGATCGTGAAACTGACGATGACGAAACGAAAGATGGAACTCAAGAATGAGGCTGAGCGCGGAAGCGTTATTAAAAATCTTTTAATCTTTGTCGCCATAACCATTAACATAGTCCTCGTCATACCCGTGATCAAGAATTCCTACAAGTGCTTAAGCTTGTGGAAAGGGTGAGACCAAATATGCCCTATCATTTTACATCTAAATATTGTCAAACATAACCACAGGGTTCTGTTACGGGATCTATTATATAGCGGGATTTACGAATAATTTATTGTATATACTAATACTATTTAAGTATTGTCCTAATTTGAGACGTCAGATAGTAATGACTAAAAATATGTTTACTATTGGGTGCGTAATTGAAAAGCAATAGTTATCAAATACCAAGAATGATGTCGAATGGACATTTCGTTCAGTTTGCCTGCCTGTCAATCTGTCTTGAAACGTCAATCCGACGTCCGGATTGTTTATTTAACTGAGATTACTTAAGGGACTGTTTGGCTTTTTTATAAAACAAGAGTGACATACAAGCATACGGCCCACTTGATGGGAAGTGATTACCGTGGCCTATTTACGCTCCATACCGATACCGAAGTATCACTTGCGCGTTGCCACTCTGCGGTCGGAGAGATATACTGTGTTGACAGCATAATGGCACTAATCTCTCTGCTGACAATATAATATAACAATCCTCTCCCTCCCCAAGGAGCTCATTATTGGAAAACATATTCATCGCGCAGGAACACACTACAAAGAATAGTGATAGTGGCTATGGGCTTCTATAAGGTGAAGGTCCTGGCCTAATCGGGCAGCTCTAAATTCGAACGGGAAACCCGTTATGGCCTACTACTCTTAATAATAATCTAGGCATATAAACAAAGTTCTGGAAAATTTTTCACTATAAAATTATTCTTTCAATCTTTTTGAAGAACTGATTAATTTAATAAAATCAAATATTAAATAAGCCGTCAATAAAGTAAGAAAGTTATCATCACGTCGGGAAACTTACAAAGTAGGCAGATAGGGTAGAGCGCCAATTCATTATATGCTCGCATCGATCTAATATAAAGAAGTTAATATAAATGATCGAAGTATGCTCGCCGTTTTAGAGTACTCCTGACTTTCTCCTTGAGTATTTGATATATTTTATCACAGAGATTAGCCAAGACTTAAAATAGGGGTTCAGGATAGCAAGATACGTTTGGTAAGTAGTACTCGCTTTGCGTCATGTTTTCAAATGTCCAGCCAAAAATATCATCACTTCTATCCTAGTGATGGTTTTGTGAACAAGCTGGAATAGATATGAATTATGTGATCGTAGAGCTGTACCGCAATAACCGTCTAATAAAAGGATGTAAGGGACAAATACTATTTTTTTTTATGTTCATAACCTATATAGTTATTGACACAAGCCCTTCTAGAGCATCCTGTTTCTATGTCGTTAAGTGTTTACGGTCGATGACCCCGGTACAGGTGCATTAATGACAAAATATTAAAACATCTGACAATTGTGAGAGGATTTCACTTATTGACGTCCCTAATATCTTAAGATATGGGCATATATAGGTATTATGAAATGAAAAAGTTGAGAGATTGTGTGGGGTGAATACATTTACCAGAATTATAACTTGGTAGATCTTATACTAGATTAAACTAGTCACTGTCCTGTGTAAAAACGATGGATTTGTAAGTAGCCGTTGTGTAAACCATGCAATAAATTTTGACAATTTGTAAACCTATCTAATAGTATAATAATCAGTATCTATTAGAAAATACAAGTAAAGCGTACCTTATTTACATATTATATACACAAATATGGTCGCTTAAACTTCTACCTTCTAACATAGATTACAAGCGCTATCATGTGGAATGACAGGTCGGTAATCATTAATCAATAACCATTGAGGGTAAATTACACATGGTAAAGGGTAACGTAACTTTAAAAATATTTTACTGATGTACCTTGACCCTTTCTTCCTTTTACTTGCTCATTTCAAAAGGGCTTATATTGTGGAAAGTTTAAGTAAATCAGATTGCTTAAATAACATGTACAGCTTAAGATGATTTTGTTTGTAACTTTTATAATTCATGATCTGGGACATAATCATAACCTAATTCTAAGATACGCTTGCGATTATCTCACCTTAAAAATCCCTGACATTTATTTATCCTTTAAAAAGAAGCTCGTGAAGTGTCATGACATGGTAATATTATTTTTAATAGGATCAATGCAGAGCGAGCGTGCGACGCGGACGCTCTCACGTTCAAATATTCGCGCGACTTTACAGAGTTCAGTTGAGGGGCTCAGCGTTTGTATTTGTAGTTCAGCGTCGATACGGAAACGAGTTCGCAGCGCTGCCTAGCGGCGGCGCACTGTACTAATTACGTGTTCTACGGCGTCCGTCCTCCGATTTTATTCACGGAAAGTGTATCGCCATATTGCTTCCGTGAATTCAGTGAAATATTTGTGCATTTCTCTTTATTTATGAATGTAATATTAAAATGAAGTGAAGTAAAACAAACCACATTTGATTACAAACTGTTTTTGTACATTTGTATGCATCACAACCTCTGATAAAACGCAAAAAAGGTGAGTTTTATTCTTCCTTTGCTATGACTATATGGCCCAATATTCCACGGGAGTTCGATCCGCTATGCGATAATGAAACTTAAAAAATGTGATTAAGGTTAATAATTGCGCGGTTTTTGTTATGTTTATTTACATGAATTTGAAAAGTTATCGCGGTTTTCTAGCTTCTTAGGTTGGGGATTAAGACTTACGGAGCGGTCGGGGCGGGTTTGTCGTGTGGCTTTGTACATACACGTATGTACGTACATGTGATTTGACGTGAACGATCGTTTATAGCGTGGGGAGAGCAGGATGTCGTTCGAGAAGATGGAAGTGGTGAATCCTGCTGAGAAAGAGGCGAGCGAGGTGTTGCACTCGTTACTGTCGGTGGATCGTCGTAGTGTGGACAGCAAAGAAGCGATCATTGTGTCCATCCCGACAGACCAGAACGGCGGTGGTGATTATGGCGAGAGTGCTCAATGGCACACTCCAGTCATGGGCCAGCACTCGGTCTTCGAGATGCCTGGCCCTCAGAACATGCAGCAGGTTAATTACAATGGTCACCAGGAGCAGGTACCTATCATATACTCATTTTACTTCCATATAAAGCTGAGATAAATTCTTCTTATCAATACCTATTAATCATGACACTTAAATGTTATGTATGTTTTGATTTATTATATCAATCATATAAATATTCTAGGTGCTCTGGCAAGGCCATACAATACAAGTGGAGAATGGTGCGGCAAATCTGCAGGGAATATCTGGCTACAGTATTGAGTTTGACCATCATGTTGATAATGATGGTGGTGATTTAGACGTTGACACAAAGCCTAAAGTTGAAAAGAAAACTGGAAAGAAAAAGAAGAAAACTGACTCTGACAGCGATGAGGATGTTTTTGACAACAAATTAGAGGATAATCCTTCACAGGTGAATAAACTATATTTTAATTTGATATATTATCTTTCCCTTGATATATACATTAAATAAAACAATTTTTTAATGTTTAGAACTTGCATTATGTGCATGAAATACTTAATGTCTCATTCAATTTAAAGCTCAGTCAGTATTTTGTTCCAATGGTGGGCTACTATAATTGTCTGTGTTGTAATTAAATGAACCATAATTAGAGACAGCCCAAATAATATGGATTAAGTTCCAATTTTATAGACATGGTAAATGTAGATAAAATTAAAGAGGTCTCCATGACTATAGGACTGGGGCTCTACTTTATCTGCCTAACCTGTGAGGGTCTTCGTCTGATGATATGTATATGTTAATTACGTTATTATGACAATGCCTTGAAGAAAACTTTTATATGAATAGAAAATAAATTATCAATGCTTATAGTGAGTAGCTTTGCTATTAGGCAAAGGCAGGACCTTAAAACAAATTGAGTTTTAATCCCTGCCTCAAGCAAATATTTTGGAAGGCTAGAATGTGTGTTGGTGTACTATACATATGTACATTGGCTTATATAAATGTAAGTAGATATATATCAGCTACTGAAACATACAAATGTTGGTTGTCTTACATGAGATTATTTCTTGTGACCAATATAATGTATGTACATGTAGAAGTAAACAAATCTAAATGAGCCCTATCATATTGTGATGGTGATTTGGATTACTGAATGAATTGATATGACCTCCTTAACTTTAATCTCTTCGGAAGAGATTTGGAATAAATCTACATATTAACCTGACAAAAACTTGGGACAGTAAATAATTTAGAAGTTTAATGATTTCATGCCAAAGGGTTTTTCATCAGGAAATGGCAAATGTAGAAAAACGCCTTGTTAAATTGTTCTGAAGAAAGTTGAATGTGGAACAATTAATTAAATTGAACTTATCAATATTAATATTTTATGTTTACGCAGCCATAAATAATTTTATGTTACTACAATTCCAGGTCAAAGAAAGACTGAGGAGAGGTTGCGATTGTAAAGACAATTGCTATAGAGGCTTGAATCCTGAAGCAGTGTACCGCCACAGACTGAACATCGCAGAACTGACAAAAAGTGAACATGACATGTACCTAATGGGCATCACAATGGCTAGCTTGGCCAACCCAGCGGAAACATCCCGGCATAAGGTCAGGAGGAGACTAAGAGCATGTTATGTATATCAAGGTAGGAAAGTGTGCCTAGAAGCCTTTTTATATTTAGAAAATGTTACTCACTATCAGCTCAAACGGATCAGGCAACACGTTATGACACACGGAGTCGCGCCTCGGATACATGGCAATGTAGGCAAGAAGCCATATAATACATTCACTTTAGACATATACAAACACGCCACTAACTTCCTAAAGGAGTACTTGAAGCAACATGCAAGCTCACCAAAAGACATTCAACCCTCTGGTGAGGGCAAAAAAGCAACCAAGACTGTTATTATTCAAGGGGACTCAAGGAAGCATTTGTTTGAGGCATACAAAGAGTATGGAGAAATTTTGGAGCCAGGTGTAAAGCTCATGGGGTACTCGACGTTCCGAGCGTTTATGAAGGATCAATTCCCACATGTTAAATTTGCTACCAAGAGGCAGGAACTGCCAAAGGATATGGTACCCTTCCGTAGTGGGAAATGCATGTCTTATGACAAAAATAAGGATCCTATTAGGCTACAACAGGAGAAAGACAAAATTGAAGCAAAGAAGGCAGCTATGGAGGCTAAGAAGAAAGAAGAGCATGAGCGGGAGCAGGCCCAGCAGCAGGCGCAACAACAGCAGCAGCAACAACAACAACAGCAACAGCAGCAGCAACAACAACAACAACAACAACAACAACAGCAGCAACAACAGCAACAGCAAGTGCAGCAGGTGCAGGTCCAACATCAGCAAATGCAGGGGCAAGCGCACGTGGTGCTGCACCAGCAACAGGCGCAGCAGCAGCAGCAGATGCAGCAACAGATGCTGGTGCCGCAGGTGAGCCAGCACCAGCAGGTGCTGACGCAGCAGGTGGGTGGCGTGCAGCAGGTGTCCCAGCAGCACTGTGTGCAGCCGCTCGGAGTGTCGGAGGACGGCGCGCAGGTAGAGATGACGCAGCAGGTTATACCACTTGCGGTGGTACAGCAGCCGCAGCAGGCCTACATCGTCACCCCCGTCTCGCACTTCCAAACGCGCGTACAAGGCACTTGGTATCGCCATTGACACCCGTCACAAAGCACTGTGCTACTCGAGGGCAAGGTATCACCTTCCACTCAAGAATGGGCCCTTATATGTTTGAATTTAATAAAAGGTGGTTTTTGGCTAGTAGCATGGCGTAATGACGTCCTCACGTGACAACCTATTATTATTTCGGCAAAAGCACACCATGTGCTGTGTGTATGTGTTACTGATTCAAGTACTATAGAGCATAGAGTACGGATATGTACACGTAGCGCGCGTTCTCTACTGTTGTACGCTAGGATGGTTCCTTGATCAATTTGGTTAGGAAGAATGTCACATGTAACTATGGCAATAAGTTAGCAAGAATAGTTAGGTTACACCTTTTCAGTATTGGTTTTAAAACTGATTTAATATTCATTGATTGTCTTAAGTGTAAAGTTAATCATATTAACACCATTTTATATTAGCGACTAGCTATGTGGATTATTTTAATTTATAATATGTTCTTTTTTTAAACCTAAGTTTAATTGAAATGATACTGGATCGACTGCAAAACAGTGTTGGGAATGATGAATGATAATAATATGAAATTATAATTTATTATCTTTCAGTATAAATGAAATGTATGCTTAGAGTGTGATTTCCGAGAATGCTGTGACTTTCAATATTGCATATTATTATCAGGCAAGCAATGTATTGAGCCTTGAATGATGAACGTATATCGAATGAAACACGAATGAATCCCTCACAATAAATCTATGTCATTAATGTAACATCACAAATTGTAACTTGTCTTCTTTTCATTTTATCAAAAAGCAGTGCCTTTTCTAATTATGGTGAGGATCGAGAGCTACTAAGTGCGTGTATAATTTGGAAGTAAATTTCTTAGGATAAATTATTATAGGATGTAATAAATGGTATATGAATTTGTATCATGAGTGTAACCTCATTAGGTTTTATTTCCTTAGTGTCCTATACATGCCTCAAAAAGCATGGAAATTATGTTGTGTTCAACTAATGCGAAAATTATTCAAACAATACATCACATATCATCGAAATGTTATTGGATGAATACTTTTCTACATTTGTTTTGGGTTCGGAAACAAGTCCTTGTCTTGTATAATTTGTTTTAGAACAAAATAAATGTGTTGCAGTGTCGTTAAATTTAAGTCGTTAATAGTATTCGGCTATTAGTGGATCAGTACGCAGTATCCTATTTCAATAGCATCATTTTATCAAAGAATATCGCGGGCATTAAGAACCTTACGATGAAATTAAACTGTGTGCGGAGTAAAATTAAGTATAGAATTTATTTTGCAATAGTAACAACTGTCTTAGTACCTGAGTTTGGCAGATGGGCTGGTCATTGAGATTACCTGGAAATTATTGGGTTAACCTGGTGCCATCATGCTTGAAAGCTTAAACGATGCAAACACTAACGGTAGTAATGTTTTAAACACCACCTCATGCGATATCGCAGCCGAACTGCGCCACTCTTATTTAGGGCTGTATTCCAAGTTTCCAGAGCTTTTCGCTAGTCCTTTTTCTTAATAGTAATAATAATGTTCATTAAATCACAAAGAGTTTCACTTTCTTAATTTGGTGGCCGGAGTTTCCTTTTAAGCAAGTGGCATCACTGTCTGAGTGATTCCAATCAATTATGATACTTCAAATATTTTGTGCATGGCTGTGGTAACCGCTGGGTGGTCAACATGCGAGCAATAACCTTGGTGTTGCAAGCGTCCGTAGGCGTCGGTGACCGCTTACCATCAGGCGGGCCGTGTGCCTATTTGCTACCTTAGTGGTATATAGAAAACATTATTTTCCAGTGGGATGTATGCTTGTTCAAGAAAGCATAATCCGATTAGGTACCACTCCAACAATGTCTAGGACAGAATAAACCACATGTTTTTAATATTTTATAGGGTCAACTCCATCATTATTACATATTCAGTGTTGTCTTGTTCGCTATCATGATACCGGGTACGGTTGACATAACGTTTCCCTGAACTTCTGCTTACATATTAACCAAAGACTTGGGAAAAAAGTTGTGGGTGATATTACGTTAGTTATCTAACATAAATGTGTCTTTTCTTTTCATTTATTTTTATTAATAATCGCATGTTTGTACCCCGACTGAATTAATGAGTTTTTTTTTATCTTTAGTACAGTGATTAACCACATAACGAGCTTTACGGTTAACAGAAAACTTCTAAAGGAAAAAGTTGCCTATGTTTAAACTGAAATTTAAAGTGTAAATATAGTCGAGGTTGAGAAAGGGCGATGGACTCGCCATCCTTCACGTTTGCACTTAATGTATCTCACCTCTCGCCCTCTGCTTATTCCTTCGGGTATTCTTGTGGGTAAGCAGCAAGATTCGTAATTATTTAAACGGGTAATCCATTTTTTACTGGCTTAGCCTCAATGCAGCTAATAACTAGATCTTATAAGTCGGAGTTGTATACATACTTATATTTTATGCAAATAAGGGACCACAAAAATAACGATAGCGCTCAAGACAATAGCAATAAATATATCATGAATATGCTCTGAATGGTGTTGTTGTAAATATTTTTATCGATATTCGTCATTTTATCGATACGTCCCATCGATTGGTTATTTAAGTATTGTATACGTTTCGCTTTCCGGAATTTTTACTTTGATTCCTGGTTTTGAACTGAACATTTTGATTGATCTTGTTTAGTGATGATTGTATAATGAACATGTATAATAATAATTAGCTGGGATGTGAAAATCTCATATTATTTTGAGCTAAGATTTAGGTATAGTGTAATTAATTTATGTAAGTGATAGAGGTGTGTATTAATTATCAATGAACTATAGACAGTACAGAAATGTGCCTAGAATGTATGCTTATCCATGTATTTTTATAGTGCAATAATTATGTGAGATTCGGAGCAGGTTTATATAAAATTTGATATTTTTACAAAGATTATGTTTTAGGGTGTCCTTTGTCGGGAACAAATGATGTTAACGTACATCTCCATCAAGCAGTAACTATATGTTCGGTTGGATATGTGCGTTACAAGTGATCCGTATATAGGTCAATTTATTGTTCTAGATTCGAAGCAAATTGTTGTAGAATCTAGGACTTTAATACCTACATAATAGAGGGTCATTTGTGATAAATGTAACTAAGGTACTGTTATGTACCATTCAATTTTGCCCACGCCACTGTACACAGACTGTGTAAATTTATTCATACATAATTGCACGGTGGCACTCTTGGTAGTTAATATTATAATTGGATCCTCATTTGGTGAGCTTTGATACTATGATATTGAATGATACTATTAATGCTATATTTCATAGTGTGATGAGTGGACACCCTGTATTGTATGACCCAATGGGAAACAGCGCAGTAACAAGTCATGTTATCAGGAGTTAATCGACTACAATTTGCTTCGAATCGTAGTGATTTGCCCGTAGCGTTTGTATTCGGCATCTATGTTCCAAAATTAATACCGTAGGAAGACATATTGTGATAGAATAAAACTTTTTTACGCTATAATGTGTTTTAATAATGCGTGTTGGGTCTGCGCGAGGCTCCCACGCTATCCGTAAGGCCGGTGCAGAGTTACAACCGGAGATTGTCTGTCGGGGTGTCCGCTGCGCTCGTTCTGCCTCGGCTCATTGGACTCCTGCAGCCGGCCACTACACTCGCCAATTTAATTCCCGCGACGCAGTCGTTCATTTGTAAACAAAAGTCATTGTTTCGCCTCCACTCGGACAGTTTGACGATGGCTCCTTGCCTTTGCGGGTGCGTTCGGTGTCATCTCGCCATCTACTGACCTTTGCGACATTCGACATGAAGTTTTGGAAGTGTTATAGCAAGAGCGAACGACGCGCCGCGGCTCTCGGTAAGTCACAGTGCGAGGAAGCATAAACAAACCTATGTGCAAACATACTTGTCGCCTACTACAATTTGGTGGCATACTATTTATGAAATCGTATACTTGCATAGTCACCAAATAAGAGTTCACAATATTGAATTGACCTACTTTCGTCCAGTTTCTTAACGATTTCTGCAATTTGTCTTTATTACACGCTGCACGAAAGAGGGTCCCAGCAAACTGTAAGCGGTGCTCCCGTTAAAATGATTGATTTAAAATTTATTACTATGCAGTTGAATACAATTAGATTAATTTATTTCAATTTGTTTTCTCAGAGATTTCCTCATCGCCGAAGATATTGTCAAAAGAGCACCACAAACAATTCGATTGATTTACTCTGAGTAGCAATTTATTTGCTCTTTGGTAATTAAAACAGCGTTTAAAGTCCTGGACACTCATTTTCGTAAAAGCACAAGTATTAAGACTGAATACTGGGACCACCCTGCAAATTTTTATTAGTAGGTGCACAAACGAACTTGTCTTTATGCTGTTTATGTTAATATAGTATCATTTTTATATTATCAGTATTTATATTGAAATCTAAGGATGTTTTTAAAACCTTGAGCATTGTTATCCGTGCGTAAGTCTGATACCCCTATTTGAAAATAATTTCAATGTATTGATGGATAAAACTCATCAATAAATTGTATAAAATAAATTATTTGTCTTCAATGTATTCACCAAAAGACAATAAGTACATGGACTAGCCATTTATTGTCTTCTGAAGATACATATGCACATATAAATTCCTCACGAGGTAGGCGGTAGAGATGAGCGTAGGAGGTAGATAGAGTAGGTAGAGCGTCAGTTCGTTCTGGTTTACAGACCTTTCTCGCTTCTTTCTTATTATGGATATTCATCAGTATGTTCATCTTTGCCGGTTTGGCGCATCTGTACCTAACTGAAGTGCGAACGTGTGGATATTAATATCAGAAGATTATAACTTCGATTTTGTGTAACTACTCCTCACTAAATTCCATAGAAGGTCAGTACGATGTACACGTCCCAGTGTATGGCGCAGATTGGCAATAACTTCTGATTGCTATGCGCGTCATGACTGTCCACGGCCTTTGTTTGCGTTTCATTGTTCAGCTCTGCCTTTCTGCACTTACTTTTACCTATATCTACTTACATTTACACAATATTTCAGTTATGTATGCTGTTAGCAAAAACATAAGTACGAATACAACCGGAACTCACGCACGAGCTGTAAGAATTTTCACGCATAACGAAGTTTAACTCATCGGTTAGCGCCTAACAACAGAGCACCGTTAAAATTTGTTCATAATAATAAGCCATTGATATGATCTATATCAAATAATAAATACTACACGAAAGATAGAACGGCTAAAACTAAAACTCCGGCCTTTAACATCTTCGTTCATGAATTAAATCAAAACTAGAGCGCTGACTCTCTATTGAGGATTAAAATTTAAAACTTACAACAGAGTACAACTTTAACACTGACCATGAAGAAAGCATAGATCTGGCTGCAGTTGTTGAAAATGCGAGAGATTCTCCCCATGCCGAACGTGCTTTGTCCAAAAATTTCAGTTATTCCGCCCATAAGTTGTATTCAATACACGTGATGATTCAGTGTGGTAGCTACCTATTATGACTTCAATATAGCCGAATGATAATTAATGTCTTTAGAACAATAGTTTTTGAATTCTATGATCGCAGAACAATACATCATTTCGTCGCTGGCGAATGTGTTATGAATGATGTAATATACTTATCTTTAATTTGAAGTATCCAGCAGACATAAAATGAGTGTTTAAAGCCAACGGACATTGCCATACAAATAAACTGACAAGGCAAGTTTCCTTTATTCCATACTTTGTATTCGACTGACCTGTTTATTTTGATATGACTCATCTAAAGTTAAAGACAAGCATACATATATTTTTTATTGTCTCTCGTATTTTGGGTCCCAGGAACTTACTACTTAATCGAACAATAGCGACACCAAAAGGTCTCCAACCAGGCACTTCTGAGGTGCCGAGCAAACAGCTAAGGGCTCCCCCTGTGGGGTTCGGAACTCGGATTGATTTGTAAGTTAGGCAGCATGTCTGGGCTGGGGAGACAATAATCATGATTGTCGACGGTCATAAATACGCTCATAAAAAAGGGGTGGCAAACTGTATAAATAACAGTTTACAGGCAGCTGTAGTAGATCTTGATAAAATTAATCGTGTCTGTCTTATAGTTAAGTATGTATCATATAGTTTGAGGTAATGTAAAAAGGTAAGGTAAAAAGGTACATATGAAAAGGATGAGTTAAGTAAGACTGATATAATAGATACAATGCCTTTTTTGTCTTCCCTTTTAATATCTGAAATCGGCTGTTTAGCCATAATCAGATCTTTTCGTTGTAGTCATTGTTTTGAGGCGCCCTTCCCCTTCCATTGAATGTCACCTCACTGGCTATTAGATAAGTCAGATTCGCATGTCCAGGCTTAGCACCTGCCATCTCTTTAGGCGATTTCCACTCTCTCCGTTATTTAGGAGGTTCTGGGCTAGTGTGTTTGTGTGTGTTCTTAGTCTATCCTTCTATTCCATGGCATATTTACAGACTTCTTCTATGACGGTTGGTATTTACAGGTATTCGTAAAGGTAAAGATACAATGCTAAAGTGGAAAACTCAGAAAAAGAGACAGCTGAAGAAACAGTACTAGAAACCGGCGAGAAAGAATAACATAGCAACTGATGAATGTGGATGAAGCGAAAGTGCTTTGCAAGTCTACATGGAACTGACGCTCTACTCGCTTTGTCTAATTCGTGAGGGACGGCGTGATGATATGTATTTAGTAGCTCGATGTTCACATCGAAATCGAACTTTCAATACACTGCCAGCATTTTAATTAAATAAATGAACGACTGATTGTTCTATATTGGCAGCTGGTTCGATTTCTTCGTTTCACTCAATTATAAACCTTAGTATTATGAGTGTTGATAATAAGTAAAGGACATTTACCTACCTACGGACGACGTCTTTAATTAGTCTAAGTGTCTGTTGCCAGTACCAACCACATATAAACCTTTCAAGAGCTTGTGAACACGTTACGATTTTCTCAAACAAACTATAGACGCTCCAATGTTTATTATAACATCAATTGATCCGTCTGAGACTGGGAACTGTATTTAAATTGTAGCTGTTTTGTTTTCGTGTGCAATGTATGCTTAGAGCCGTGGCGGCCAAGTGGTTTAACAAACCACCTTCAAAGAAAAGAAAATAAATTAAAGATTCTTGTATTGTACCAGTAAGTTTTTGTGAAATGAAGTAGATACACGAATTGCACTGCGAAAAAAAATAACATAAAGAATCAAACATTATATTATATCTGTGTAAGGAGAAATTCGAAGACAACGAAGACTCGCTATCTGTCACGTGATCCATATTTGCATCTAAATATGTCCGGCGAAAAGGTTTTATTAACTAATCCTAGTCCTTTTGGAAGGCGTTAAGAATTAATAAGATTATTATTGTAGCATGTATAAAGCATAAAATTCTTGAATTCACCATCATATTCATCTAGAAACGAATTGTACCTAAACGAGATGTTGTTATTCAGGAATGAGATCGGAGATACCTTCACGTCCAGAACACAAACATTGGATGTGGAAAGCCGAATCAAATGAATACATTACTAACCAGGTTATCGAGTTCAAAAGAACTAGAATCACTAATTTCCAGAGGAAAGTTCCAAGGTTGCTGAAATGTAGGTGAACCGAATGTCAAGAATTGCGAATCTTATTTCACGATATTATTTTTCGTATTCACGCTATAACTTTTCATTAAATCAAGGATATCGGATAAGATATTTTTTTTTATATTATATACGGCATACGGCCCACCTGATGGGAAACGGTTACCGTAGTCTATTTACGCTCACGATACCGAAGTATCACTTGCGCGTTGCCACTCTGTGTTCGGAGAGTTATAGTGTGTTGGCAGCATAATGGGTTTAATCCCTCTGCTTCCAACACAATGTAACATAACAATCCTCCCCCTCCCCAAGGAGCTCATTATTGGAAACCTTATTCACCGCGTAGGAACACAACACAAAAAATTGTGTTATTTGGCTACGGACTTCTGTAAGGTGGAGGTCCTGCCCCAGTCGGGCAGCTCCGAATTCGAACGGGAAACCCGTTATGCCCTACCTCTCTTAACATATTGAGATATCACATCACATCGAAGGATTTTATGAAGATAAAATGGATATCTATGTAAATGTATACGAAGATTGTCTCATTATTTTTAAAATTCGAACCTCATTAGATCACGACAAAGAATCATTTTAAGCGATAACAATCAATGAGGATTCCTCTCACGTAATCCATGAAATATCCTTTAATATACACTTTGTCTCACTGCTATTTTATAAAAATGGCTGTCACCATATAGATATTTAAAATAAAATAAAAAACAATTCCATTACTGATGAATTTATTATGTCGTCACAAAGTGAATAGTTTGTAAATAAACAAAGTAGAACTGCCGATGTAAAATCATCAGATTGACAATTAACAGACAACAATGCAGCTGTTGTGACGTGTTATCAAAACGTCTCTAATCTGTTTGTTTCGTCACATGCTGATTACATCATCTCACACGTCGGTCGGAAAACAGGCGAGCGAGAGTACTTGCACAGCTTGTACTAGCTCGTAGATGTAGGCCGGCGCGGCGGGAGCCATCCCATCGCATCGCGGAAGGACGGACGCCAGTCCGCGTTCTGTTGTCACCGCAGAATATCCGACGCGCTCCATCGCGTTAGCGTTACCGAACCGCGCGAACCTATTTTATTTTCGAATTTAATTTGAATTTCGAAATCGGTCGTTCTGAATTTAGACTGTTTCGTGTCACATGTGGATTGCAATCGAGTGATATGAGAATAAGGTTCGAGGTGCCGAATAAGTTGGAGATAACGTTCGGAAGAGGTGAAGTCAAGTGTTTGCTTTAAGATTGCTTGTTAATGTCATTTGTAATATCTCTGACAGCTACATAACATAATTTGAATACTAATTACCTGTACTTTCGTCCGACCTTGACTCTTAACGAGCTATATGAAGTAAACTAGTTGCGATTTGAAAACTGTGGTCTTTTCGCGATTTACGATATTTTAAAGGTTTCTTATAGACATTATGCTTTCTTATTAATTAGAGTACATACATCAGCGATGTTTCCCAACCAGTTTAACTAGGCTAGTCTTTTATTAACGTTGACGTATTAAAGTAGGCTCTTGTAAATAACGCTCTTAAAGACTTACATGGCTTTGTTGGCTGACATTAAATCTAAACTAGTTATTGACTATTGAAACTAGGTCTTATAGAGGAGTGTCCCTTATCTGTGTTTCTATACGTACTGTAATAATTTCTTACCTAAGCATATCAAAAGGTATAAAAGGCTTCTGCGAAGTACATTATTGTATCGTCTTATCAATGTTTCGCTCGAATAATACTGACAAATAGGATATTGTCCCCAACTAGTGAAATTCATGGACCGCGATATTCATGTGATATTTGAATAACCGGTATTGAAATTTGAAAGCAATTAATTTCATGACACAGATAATATTGTAGGAAGGTAGTCACGCCTAATCGTAAAGATCTAAGAGGCAAATCATAACGCACACTTATAACCTCAAGGTTCGAACCTACAATCTTAACCAAATACTGTTGTATAATTCTAGGCTACTTCTTGACTTCGCTGGTGATAGCTTGAAATGTAATATAGTGTCATTTCGCTCCGAGCACCTGCGCCACTTATGATTCTGCCTCGTGGGTCAAAATAATCCCGATCTAAATATTTTATTTGTCAACAAGTAATTCATAAATTCACTTAAACGGGAAAACAGGCTTAAAATACGTACATTTAAATGTCATCCATTAAGTTATTTTAATGTAATACAAGGTGTTGTTAGGTCTTTTAGGTCAAAATTCTTGTGTGATACAAGACTAATGATACAATTATTTGTGACCAATCATGTTTTGACGAGTATTTACCAGTATTATAATATATATTTACTGAATTATATATTATATTATTTATCTTTACTGAATTTCATACATTAATATATTTTAAGAATCGATAAAGACAAAATGATTATTTTCGGGATTTGTTTAGAATGTCTTGGAATTTAAATTCCCACTACCTTCATGTCTGAGATCAAACCATGCGAATATACCAGACCAAAACGATTTTACTTTTAAAATCGTTTTGGTCTGGTATATGATGGTATGAGATGACCGTTGGATGTGACCTTCGGTGTTTTTACAGCACTTGATTTAAACATAACAACAAAAACTAGTTCTGCAGGTAACTATAGCTAAGACAGTGGTGAATTCTTATTATTTAAAATACGATATAGGAACACTTACTTAAGTGCAAGATGAAATGTATAACAATGTTGGACTCTGGCAACTTGGTAACGATACATATTAATATGAATTAAAATGCATATGTGTTTTAAAATATACATATAAGCACAAATTTAATAAATATACCCACATCCAAGACTAAGGAGCACTTTTTCATACGCCATACACTCCGCAACAGAAATCGAGGCGACGACCATTAACTTCGTAGTTAAGATAAGACTGACCATTAGCCAAACTGTTTACTTAAAGGCAAAATTTTAATTTGTGCCATGAGCATGGGTATTCTTCAAGAATTGCTCCCGTTATCGTCTAGCTTGTTAGCTACCTCCACGGTGTAACAAAATTAAGATTGGAAATAGCCTCTGTCAGGCTTAATAAGTATACTTATGATGGTTTTGCAACCAAAGCAATGCTTTGAAAGCAGAATACATATTATGAGCAGATTTTCTATGTTTAAAGTTTCATTTTCGAAGACTTTCGTCATATTCCCAAAGGGAATAACGTCCACTGCCACAAAGACCACCATCTATTTCAAGAACGACGATAATATAATATGGTTAGGAGACACAGAATATGACGGTACTGAACACAAAATAGGACGGGTTTAAACGAAGAACTAGAGGGCCCAATAATTATTCAGCGTTGATAGAATCTCGTGATGTTTTGGTATTCTTTACGTACATATATTTATTAAACTACTTTTACAGACAGTAGGTTAGGGTGTGTGTGTATACAACTGCTTCTTCGGGACCTTTATAGGAAAGCGTGAAGATATTTGTTGATTATGTTTTCATTACATATATAGCCATGGTGGCCGATTTGTTTGAGTAGTAGATTTGGACTTTAAATCTGCAACACAAAGATTGCAAGTTCGAATCCCGACTGAACCAATAAGTTTTTCTGAACTTATGTACCTACAGTGATTAGTCACACCACGAGCTTTACGATGAAGGAAAAAATCGAGACGAAACCTGCATACGCTTGAGAAGAAATTCAAAGGGTATAGTCGTGCTTGAGTAAAAGATAGCACCTAAAATATATCTCTGGCGGAAAGTGGGTGTGTGGGTACTATGTATACCTACACCACTAAACCTACCATACACTTATACCATACGATAAGAAGTCTGAAATGTGGAAAAGCTGCGGGAATAGATGGGATTACGGCTGAGATGATCAAGTACGGTGGACCAGCGGTCTGGGACGTCATCTATTTGCTATGCAATCTTTGCTGGGAAGGGGGTGATGTTCCGGACGACTGGAGGCGAGCAGTCATCGTGCCTTTCTATAAAGGAAAGGGATCACGATTGGACTGCTCCAACTACAGAGCCATCAGCTTGGTCAGCTTAGCTAGTAAAGTGTACACGAAGATCCTGACGATAAGAATGCAAGAGCGATCCGAAAGGTTTCTCTGGGAATCCCAAGGTGGATTTAGACCAGGAAGAGGATGTATGGATCAAACCTTCTCGCTCCGCGGAATCGCGGAAAAGTTTTTGGATATTAACCAAAGGGTTTTCTGCGCTTTCGTCGACTTAGAGAAGGCATTTGATAGAGTCGTACGAAAGGAACTCTGGGACGTGTTGCCTGGATATGGAGTGAGCAGTTCCCTACTGCATGCCGTGAAATCACTCTATAGTGATAGCGAGGCGTGCGTTAGGGTTAACGGTGAGATGTCACCCTGGTTTGATGTGAAGTCGGGGGTCAAACAAGGGTGTATCATGTCTGCCTGGCTGTTCATTATATGTCTAGATAACTGTCTGAGAGCACTAAGAACGAACGGATGTGGAGTGAAAATGGGAAACTTTGTGGTCAACTGCCTACTATACGCCGATGACGCGGTTTTACTGGCGTCATCAGAGGGCGAACTGCAGTCACTAGTTACCATAATGAAAGAAGAATGTGAAAAGAAGGGGCTGCGCCTAAACGCTGGCAAGACTAAGGTTCTGGTATTCGAAAGAGATGAACAAGTGACCGAGTGTGCAATATCGGTAAATGGGCAAATTCTAGAGCAAGTGAATGAATTTGTATATCTTGGAAGCATGTTCACACGAGATGGAAAGTATGAAAAAGATATTGAAAGACGGATAACTGCCGGAAATAAGGTGAATGGAGCCATGTCGGCGTTGATGGGCAGTAAAAGTCTGAGCAAGAATGCTCGAGTTGCTGTCCACAACGCGATATTGGTACCTACCTTATTGTATGGCAGCGAATCCTGGGTATGTCAGAGGAAGTATGAAAATAGAATGAAAACTTTGAATGCAGTCGAGATGCGATCTCTTCGAAAAATGTGCGGCGTAACGATATTAGATCGAATCCGCAATGAAGAGATTCGCAAATCAACTGGCGTGAATGAGGGCGTGATTGTAAAGATGAAGAAAGGCATGTTACGTTGGTTTGGACACATAGAAAGGATGAGTGAAGAAAGATTGACGAAACAGATATACAAAGCAAAAGTGTGTGCAAGAAGAGGCAGAGGAAGGGCACGTTCCAACTACCTGGATCAAATAGATCGGACTCTCAAGGACGGGAACGTTAAGAGTACTCGAAACCGACGAGCATGTATGAAGAGACTGATGAATGTGGACGAAGCGAAAGAGGTATGTGAGTCTAGAGAGAACTGGCGCTCTATACTCTCTGCCTACCTCGTTAGGGACTTGGCGTGATGATATGTATATGTATATGTACACTTATACCATTATCCCGGCGAGTCCATCACGGTTAGGTAGAGAGAGTAGAGCGCCAGTTCTCTTCTGTTCTTTCATCTTAAACTAAATCTTCGGATTTTATTTTAGAAGTTTCTTTAATTTTAATAAATAGTTAGAATATTATTGAATAACATTTAGATGCTAGACCTAGACGGGCATTTCTAGACTAAATTAGGGACGTCTTGAAAAAAGGTCAGGTAAAGAGTACCCTAAACCGAAGAGCATGTATGAAGAGAATAATGAAAGTGGACGAAGCGAAAGAAGTATGTAAGGATCGTAGCAAGTGGAAAGAAGTGGTCTCTGCCTACCCCTACGGGAAAAAGGCGTGATTATATGTAGGTTCATACAATAATCTAAATACATACAGTATTTAGATGCTTTGTGACTACTAAGACGGGCGAACTTCAACAGTTTATGTTTAAGTCACGACTCATATCATACATGGTAATGGTTTGTGGATGTCTACTACTATGAGTCTTGAATCTTCGTCTCGCTAGCGAGTTTACAATACGTGAAGTGTCAAAACATGCAGCGCCCCAAACGGTGCTCGTGGTACTAAATTCTCCACGCATTTGACAGTTACATGTTGGACGATAATGACTTGAATTAGGAAGACTATTAGTAGACCTAATTATTACGAGATATAATAGGTATTCATTGTGTGTAACCTGATTCCTTTATTACTTAAAGAGAGAACGGAAGCCTTTTTATAATTAACTATAATACTACTAAGTTTAGCAACTTAACACTATGCCCATTTGAAGTGGCCGTGGGTAGCCGTGACAGATAACCTAGTTCTGATTGAGCTCACAGGATGCCTATACAATGTTCAAATGTACTGTCATGGGTAGTTAAGGTTTAACTCTCGTTCGCTGCACGACTAAAAACTTTATGACTGCTGTTAT
This sequence comes from Drepana falcataria, assembly GCA_945859725.1. NCBI lineage: Eukaryota > Metazoa > Arthropoda > Insecta > Lepidoptera > Drepanidae > Drepana > Drepana falcataria. Next base: position 10,564,177 of record OX243922.1, read on the forward strand.
ATTCCCTGCGATTCTTTTTATTACTCATTAACTCTTACCTATGTAAAACCTATTGATGCTGCTTCCTTATTAAATATCTGTAATTTCTATTCATATTATGATTGTTTCTAGAGGAGTTCCCCAAATCATGGGCCAGCTAAGTAGTACATTTAAGCCTAATAATGATCTTTTGTAATATGAATTTGTGTAAAAATAAAAGGTATTTGAATAATTTCGCTATATTCCTACGTGTTTTGTACAGTCGTAGATACTTGTATTATTAGCACCTCATTCACGTCATTACACATGTAAAATATGTGCAAGTAGCAAGGTCGAAGTCACAACACAATTGATGCGCTTGCGCTCACGAACACGCCTGTTCTTTACCGCCACCATGGTCACATTTGGAATTCTGAATAAAATGCCTAAAAGACGTTGATTCAGAGGCAGCTATGTAAAGTAAAACAGAAACTTTGTATGGGAATGGGATTACAGCAACTGTTTGCTCGGCTAAGGTCTTAACTATGTCTTCATATTTCAAAATTGTTAAATATGTCGGGGTATGTTTTAAAACGTCTGCTTTGTTTTTGCCCAGAAAATTGCCAATAGATTACGATATAATGGGATTCACTTTGTTATTGTGCTAATTGATACAAATATTATAAAGCCATCGCATTCCTTACCTGTAAAACACTCGTCAAAACATTATCTAATCTACATTGCATCCATTTGATATTGCTTATAATACATTGCACTCCATATGAATAGTTTCAGTTTTTGTTCTCCCATTGAATGTTCTGTTCTCACTTTTGTATAAAGAATTTTGATTGTTCCAATTGTTTGATTGAAGCACAATCGGTAAATAAATAATGTTTTAATTTCTCGTGGTAACGCTATTGTTGGTCGGTGCTGTGTTTTTAGTTTGTATTGGTTCATACTTCGGTATGTATAGATGTAAACCGCGCAATAAGGATGATCTCAAATTGTTTATTGTTGAAACTGAGACTGTTTAGCTTTGTTGCTATTTTAGATGTATCCGGTGAGCAGTGGCAAAAATGGAAATCTATAAAACCTTTTTCTTTCAGCTAAGAAATTGAAGGCAGTTCAAATATTTGTTAAAAGAAACATTTACTAACGTGTTGTAACATGTTTTTTTTACTTCCGTTCCGTATAAATATAGTCGATTCTACATTCAATGAACCTTTAATTAGATACGAAATTCTATCCGTTACATGTTATTCAATACGTGTCTTCACTTCACTACTATGTTCGTCCATTAAGCCTGTGGATGTTCGTATTACGTTTTATCTGAACTTAATTAAGTACAGCGACTCCTAACACTGAGCTTTACGGAAGGAAAACATCGTGAGTAAACCTGCTTAAGTTTAAGGAGGCATTCAACGACTACGTTGAACTAGTCGTGTTTAAGAAACGGCGACGGACTCGTTGTCTATCACGTGAGATTCCCAAGTAACAAGATAATTATTTTCATTCCTTCACGCCTTCCCATGAGGGACTCTGAAAGAAGAATATGCAAGGACAACCTTCCTTTAGGTGCTAACCTAACTATGTCACCGGCATAAAGATAAGCATTTACTTTGGAATCTGGATTATTTGGTTCTATGGAATTTCACCATTACCTACTCGTTACATCATAAGCTTTCTAATCCTAACAGATGTAAAATTCAGTAGCTGTAGTTAAATATCGGTGTTCCAGTCTGTTTATCGGAATGCCGTGGTCGGCCCCGTTCGTCTCGGTATCGGAACCGATTCGGGCGTCTGCCGTATTGCATCCGCTAGGAATTCTTTTTTCATGACCACGTTTTGGTTTTTGCGCCATTGTTCAATTCGTTTGGACTTATGGCGCTGCTGTATAAGTAATGGAGCGTGACCTACATTACCTGGAAAATCTTTTGTTTTAAGTTTCTTTTCCGAAAACCCTGTAACAAACCTGTAAAATACATTCTGCTTTCATTGCGATGGATTAGATTTTACTTCCATAAAACGAAGCAAAAAAAACATCAGTCAAGCCCTTACTGACTATCATCACGCTGAGTCCCTAACGGGGTAGGCAGAGAGTATAAAGCGCCAGTTCTCTCTAGACTTACATACCTCTTTCGCTTCGTCCACATTCATCAGTCTCTTCATACATGCTCGTCAGTGTCGAGTACCCTTGACGTACCCGTCCTTGATCGTCCGATCGATTTGATCCTTACTGACTAAAAACCTACGTATATAATGTCCGGGTCCACACTAGGTTGAAAAGAAAAAAATACAAACTGCGTCAGACTTGGTTAATGTTTGTGCTGCTTTGCGGTACTTGCCAGATATGAAGGTAGGTAATGCAAAATACTTGAAATGTACCAAGAATGTTCTTGCGAACATTATTACGGGAAAACTTGGAATGTGCTTTCAGAGACCGCTACTACGATAAATTCTGAGTCGTCTTAGTAGGGATTATATAAGTTTCCGCATCAATCGCATTTTCAGATTAGATTATATCAAAAATACATTTTGTTTCAATGTGCATGAATATCGGAGATAGTCTCGTTGGTGTGTTACCAGAGTTTGTGGCTTATTTCTCAGTGCTTTCTGTTTTTTACTGGAATTAAATGCGTAATACATGGGTTTCCTTTAACTTAAAAAAATTTTGTTTAGGTAAATTGAATAAAGAAGTCCAAACACGACCTAGTTAGACGCTTCTAACAGATGGCAAAACTCTGCGTGAGTTTGATTCCGGCTCGAAAATCCTATTTTCCTTATCCATAAACGCCTAAATAGTTGCCCGGTCACGGCTACTGATGCATAGCTTAGACTGAGTGGCGCCGCTGTGACATAGTTTTTGTTACGTCTAGCATTTATTTGGAAACTAGATAATTATCACCAAATACATTTTCTTCTTCCAGTGACATCATTTGGGATCAATATTACACGCGAGGCGGATTTGCGATTTAGATGAATGCCGTAATAATCCGATTGTTACGCGATATAAAATAATACCTAACATTATATCATCTGAAGATATATTTCTCCAAGCGTGGTGTCACTTAGATCCCATAAGCCAGTTGAATAACAGATAAACAGCTCATCTCGTCCAAACCCAAGTATTATCTTCAGAACTATCGATAACGTTTTCTGACTGTTCGATTCACGCTTCAGTTTCGGTTGAGCGCACACATTGTGTCACGCATTTTGTGTTGAAGTAAATACCATACACGGTTCATTTGCATGAAGTGAACAAAGGTCGTACGTCAAAGGGTGATGTGATGTGATGTCAGAGCGCGACACTACTAGTTTGAGTGTGGCGGGCGGAGGAGCGTGCTGTCGCGTGCGCAGGAGGATGCAGTGCTTCGGATTTCGAGGTAATCTCAATTCATATCAAACGAGCACGCGACGCAATACCTAGTATGTTAAATAACATTCAAACCAAATTACCAACGCTATCGCGTGACTGTCAATCCGCAACCATAAATGATTTGTTTTTCTAATATTTTAGGGACGTTTGTGGTTGCCGGTGCGGAAAATCGGCATTTCATTTAGGTTTTTCAGTGAAATATGCGTTCCTTGGCTATGTTGTTTTGTTGGTTGCTACTTGCCTAGCGGTTCGTCGTGATGAGTATTGCTAGTCGGTGAGAAAGCACGCGCCGGCGCACGCGTTCATGTGTCCCATCAAGATCAGCGTGTTCGTCATTCCGATGAGACTCCGCCTATTATTCTTCAAGGGTGTTAGATTGGGCAAGTGCCACAGTGTTCTTTAGTGCTACAGTGATAATATCCTTATTTCGGGTATAAATTCCTCATTGTGCTTTGTTTACTGATTCATAATAAGTGATTATTTACGTTTAACGTCTTGGAGTATTTACTTGTTTATGATTACATTCTGTTTTGTTTTGTGTTTGTTTGTTGTTTTATGTGGTGATAATATTAACATAGAGCATCATCTGCAAAATATGTTTATCATGTGTATAATTGGAAATTAGTTAGTTAAGATAGTGTATTCCACGAATGTACTCATCCGTGAAGAAATACTTTTCACATAAATTTGCTATGAGTAAGTCTGAAAAAAGTAATTTCTTTAATAAATTCAAGATTCGAATTGAAGTTGCCGATAGTGAATATTGAAATGATTACAGGCGCGCGGCAAAGTGACGCTTCAACTGAAGTCATGTTTAAAGATCTGTCAGATGCCACGCTTGGTTACCCCCTGCGGAGTACTATAAATCAGACAGTAAAAAAATTACGAAGCGTATTAAGTATGAATAGATCCCAATATAGACACGAGCGAGGCTATAGCCTATACGAGACGCTGAGATCAATATTTGCGTAGGAGCAAATAGGCAATGGATTGGCCTTTCTCGTTTACTCGATAGAAAAATCAGTTTGCTGCAATAACTTCATTGCATTCTAAAATAATCCAAGGTATGTTCTTTCGATTCGATTCCTGCAAAAATTGTTCCACTTACTTACAAATAGGTATATATTGTCTCAGGAGATATAACAGTTGTCTCCCAGAAGTCATAGGATACAACATCTTATGACTTCTGAATGTCCTCACGACGATACAATACAAAATAGCTTCAGTGATAACAAAACGGCAACATTATTAAATGGAGAGTAATACTCACTCCAACATACATACATATCATCACGCCAAGTCCCTAACGGGGTAGGCAGAGAGTATAGAGCGCCAGTTCTCTCTAGACTCACATACCTCTTTCGCTTCGTCCACATTCATCAGTCTCTTCATACATGCTCGTCGGTTTCGAGTACTCTTAACGTTCCCGTCCTTGAGAGTCCGATCTATTTGATCCAGGTAGTTGGAACGTGGCCTTCCTCTGCCTCTTCTTGCACACACTTTTGCTTTGTATATCTGTTTCGTCAATCTTTCTTCACTCATCCTTTCTATGTGTCCAAACCAACGTAACATGCCTTTCTTCATCTTTACAATCACGCCCTCATTCACGCCAGTTGATTTGCGAATCTCTTCATTGCGGATTCGATCTAATATCGTTACGCCGCACATTTTTCGAAGAGATCGCATCTCAACTGCATTCAAGCTATTTTCATACTTCCTCTGACATACCCAGGATTCGCTGCCATACAATAAGGTAGGTACCAATATCGCGTTGTGGACAGCAACTCGAGCATTCTTGCTCAGACTTTTACTGCCCATCAACGCCGACATGGCTCCATTCACCTTATTTCCGGCAGATATCCTTCTTTCAATATCTTTTTCATACTTTCCATCTCGTGAGAACATGCTTCCTAGATATACTACTCACTCACTACAAAATATGCATATATGTTTTATTTCAAAAACTTTTAATTAAATGAAAATATAACGTTGAGTCTACAGGAATAACTTTATGATTACAGCAGATTTTTATGAGAAAACAAGGTACAAAACTTGTCTACTTCAAACCTATTCATAAATTTTTTCATTTGCATCCTTTTATTTTCACTCAAATATGTCTTATCACATATTTGACCAACTATATACTATTTTCGGAGGCACCCGCAGGTAAAAGGTAAAAGCGGGGAGCTCGTCTAGTCATAATTAACTCCTAGTTAGGCAAAGCAATAAGACAATTAATGTAATACGGCCTCAATAGATTAATTTCATCTCGACCAGTTTTACCGCACTGCAGCCTCGTGTTACGGGTCAACGTTACCACTAATCATGTTGCAATCAATTGTATTGGTTGCTTTAAAATTACCTTAAGCCATGGTGGCCAAGTGGTTGGAGCAGTTGCCTGCGACACAAAGATCTCAAGTTCGAATCCCGACTGTACCAATGAGTTTTTCTGAACTTAAGTACAGCTCGTGGAGTGACTAACTCCACGAGCTTTACGGTGAAGGAAAACATCGAGAGGAAACCTGCATACGTTTGAGAAGTAATTCAAAGGCGTATGTATAGTCGTGCTTGAGTAACGGTGACGGACTCGCTATCTGGTGGAAAGTGGGTGAGTGAGTACTAACTATATACCTCTGCCTACCCCTTCGGGGACCCTCGTGGGAAAGCGTGAGGTTATATGTATATACAATCTAAAGAGTAATTTCGGTGTAAGTAGTGTAGTGAAGCTCCCTCCATTTATTTCCCATGTCATAAGTGACGTTGTATGGGAGTGTGGTGATCTTGTTTTCTGTTGAAATCTATCAATACATCTGTGAATTTATTCAGAAACACGTAATAAAAAGGGGTGTATGAAAATATTTAAATATTAAGTATTTAAAAACATCTACTTTGGAACGTAGGATTACGTTCTCACTAAGTATAATTTCTATGTGTAAAATGTAATTGTAACTGCGACTAATAGAAGAGCAATTTCAAAGGGTCCTCTGGATGAGAATGGGAAAGGCTAACTGAGCTCCCTGCATAACAATGAGCCAACAAGCATTGTCATTCAGCTTTAAAGCTGACGCGCCGCAACAGCTGGCTATTACGTATCAAGCTAGAGCAGGCTCAGCCGCAAATGGGGACAGACTTATTCATGTAAAATTTAATATGATAAAAATTAAAAAGATGAAGTGGGTTGTGGTTGTCAAAGTTAAGATTTCAGGACTAATGAAGATTATGAAAATGAGATAACTGCAGTAGCCGAGTGATTTAAGTAGTTTCCTACAAAGGAAAGATTTCAGATCCAACTTGCGATGTGTACCAATGAGTTTTTCTGAATTTAAAAGTGATTGGTCACGCCACGAGTATTACAGTGAAAAATGCAGATGAATTTAAAGACGATGATAAGCTTTCAAAGTAATGTATAGCAGCTAGTGTGTATACACCCTAATAAGTGTTACGTATTGCTGTATTATGAATAATACATAAAATAAGACTTTGATCAAACAATCGTCGACCTGCCAAAGCTGTAGATTTATTTCCAAACGGTATATTGATTTAATTAAAAACTATAACAAAGTAACGGTACACAGCTGTTTCATATTTATTGAATGTTGTTAAGTCCATGGAGGTTTGAATGAATGTGGGTGTCCAATAGTTTTTGTAATTTGTCTTGTAACGGTTATGAGGAATGTTTGTTGGACTACTTGATAATTATTACAAATTGTACAAGCCTCTGTGTGTAGATTAGAAAATGGGATCAGTGAAGGCCACATTCGTCGTCGGGTGTATAGGTAGTTCCCTCACACCCACTTTCCGCCAGAGTAATATTTTAGGTGTCAACGTGACAGATGGCGAGTCCATCGCCGTTACTCAAGCACGACTATACATACGCGTTTGAAATTCTTTCCAGATGTATGCAGATTCCTCTCGATGTTTTCCTTCACCGTAAAGCTTGTGGTGTGACTAATCACTTAGAATTCGAACTTGCGATCTTTGGGTCTAATAATAAAATCTTTATTTGGCAAAGCACCACCAGAATCCTACTAATATTATAAATGCGAAAGTTTGTGAGTATGTTCCTCTTTCACGCAAAAACTAATAAATGGAATTTAGCACAGAGTTTTAGATTAGAAGGATTAACACACGGAATATAGTTTATTACAGAAGAAACTACCAATGAACCAAATATGACGCGGGTGAAACTGAAGTACACAGCTAGTGTTAACTTAGATCTAACTTGAAACTTTAAATTTATTATTATTATTACTTTAATCTTAAATTCTCGAGGCCCCCAAACGGCCCGGTAAGCTTGCGTGGGGATAAATGTCCGACACTTAGATGCCCCTTCAAGAATTTGATGGGTAATGTCTAACTGTACCTACCTCCTTTAAATAAGCAATACTTAATATTTACCTACATGGTGGATATGGGTTTTTCGTATATACAAATATATTATCGCCGGGTACGTGTCCGATTTTATATTTCATCAGTAGTTAGTACTTACTTTTTTAGTGTTTTATGACGAAGCATGTGCTGATAACTTTATTTTGTATGACGAAGCCTGTGGTGAATATGTTTTATGTTTAATCGACGACACCTGAAGTGTGTTTCTTTTTTATTTTGAACAATATATCTTCACCCATTCCAACAAGGGTCCCCGAAGAGTTGTAATAAACCCACTTTTCAACGGAGATATATTTTGGGTACCTACTTAATATTTTTATATTTTGATGTAAGTGATAAGTTAGTTAGTAAATAGCTTGTATATTGTAATTTTTCTGCTCACCAACAATATAATATCCTCACGCCTTCCCACAAGGGTCCCCGAAGGGGTAGGCAGAGGTGTATAGGTAATAAATACCCACACACCCACTTTCCGCCAGAGGTATATTTGGTGCCAACGTGACAGATGGCGAGTCCATCGCCGTTACTCAAGCACGACTATACATACGCCTTTGAATTTCTTCTCAGACGTATGCAGGTTTCCTCTCGATGTTTTCCTTCACCGTAAAGCTCGTGGTGTGACTAATCACAATATAACATAAATATATACACGTTGTATTGTTATCCAACGGGATCGGACGTCGTCGTGGTATTAGCTAGTTACTCTAGGTACCATGTTGATTAGCGATATAATGACCTGATTATGCTCCAAAGAGACAATGTTTCTATTCATCACCGGAGTTGAATTAAAGCTCTTTAAATGCAACTATGCTTAACTAAGGGTTTGTAAAATCGATACATGTACGTCATATAAAGGACTATGTGAGTACTATGACGTACTTACGTCATCATTATTCAGGAGTGCGTAACAAAATATTTACGATTATCCTAGACAATTTTAATTTTGGAAGTCCAATCTTTCTGTCAACTTTTAAACCCGTATAGGTAAATCCTGTTAAGACCCAATCTATTTGGAAAGCACACGCCTATTAGGAGTAGAATCGCGTTAACGGATGGGAACGTTATAAATTATTGCGACAGTCAGTTCTTTGTTGCTCACTGGCCGTGTCATTGATCTGTTTCCCTATTGAGGAACAGATTTATGGAAATTCATTTATATAAATCGTGGATAAAGCTATACAAGAGATTTCCAACCACCTAGAAATACCAATCGATCGGACACTCAAGGACGGGAAAATCAAGAGTACTCGAAACCGACCAGCATGTATCAAGGGACTGATGAATGTGAACGTAGCAAAAGAGGTATGTAATCTGGAGAGAACTGGCGCTCTATACTCTCTGCCTATCCTGTTAGGGACACGGCGGGATGATATGTATGTAAGAAACTTCTGCCCTGACTGCTTGACTTTAAATATTAAACTGGTATTGTTTGAGTTCTATCGAAACTTTAGGTAAACCAAATTACAATCCCGTCGATTAATATAGCCTTAATTTATTATTTCTATTACGGTGTGAGTTATGACTTCCTTTCAATTTACCGGTACGAACTTGGGAGTTGCTTACGATTAACTTGACCTTTGCGCGCTGGTTTGGTCGGTCATTGAACTTGTCAAGTAATGAGTGTTGGCAACGTGAAAAATTGCCTGCATATGAAGTACCTTCATGGTTATACAGTTCCTTTATGAATGGATTTCACCTATTATCTAGTAGCCTCAGTGGTCTAGCCTTGGGTCTTCAAGTCGATAAAGAATCTCCTGAATGCTGGTGATAAGTAGATAGGTATATTAAAATCCTGACTTGGCAAGCCGCCCAGTGCTCACCACACTACCTAGTAGTTTTAGTGGTTAGTTTAAGCCGTACAGTAAATGCTAATCCGCACAAGTAGGTATTTCCTTTGTGGGTAGCCAATCATGCGCTGAAAAGTTTTAAATAAAGCAAAGAAAAGTTCGAATTCCTCTCGCTGAAAATGTCGGAAGTTAGCTTTTGTTTGTATCTTTGTGCTACCATTTGGACAAAGGACTTCAAACAAACGTATAAAATAAGAAAGGAAGTCCCGCAAATGAATTCGCTAATTAGAACACATTTAGAAAAAGTTGTTAAGTCTGGAAACGTTTTAAATTTGTGTGGGCATCATAATATATGACGACCGGATCAGGACAAAAACGTATACTAAATAGATGAAATAAGTCTTGCTTGTCTTGTCGTACTCAGAATGTCAAACGAATAGTCGGTAGGACGGAATCGATGACAAAATCCGTAACATCGTTCCTTCTTAAATATAGATTTCAATTGTAATTCAAAAGTACGATAGGAAAACATTTACACATACATAATATTTACACAACATCACGCCGAGTTCCTCACGTGTAGCCAGAAAGAGTAGATACGCCTGTCCTCTCTTGATTTACATACATCTTTCGCTTCATCCACGTCAGTCTCCTCATATATGCTCGTCGGTTTCGAGTACTCTCAATGCTCCGATGCGGATTTATAGTAACTTATATATTTTGCTTGAACATTGTAGGTTCAAGTTCCTGTTCATGTTTAGGTTTCATTTATAGCTCAGTAAATAAATAGGACTGTCAACTTTGTAAACAAGTTTTTATAATAAGCACTGCGAAGTAAATAGACGAACTTCGTCTGATGTTTGTTTGCCCAAGCAAGTATATCCCCTACACAACGATTATTGTACTTAACTAGAGCAGCTGTCGGGATATGAAGTCTTATTCTCCTATGCTTGTATTGAACGGTCAACGCTCTGTATGAGATAGATTAAAATAGACCAGTATTGGCAAGCTGGGTCTTAAATGCACTTAGCATTTATGTCGCCTCGCTTTTATTTACACTATCTTCAAGGCGTTGACTGAACTCTTCGTCTGCTACGTTTTATATTTCGTCCAATTATGATCATCGACAGTACCTACTTGTTTATGATTTTGTATAATATATCCTCACGCCTTCTCATAAGGGTTCCCGAAGAGGAAGGCCGAGGTGTATAGGTAGTACCCAAGCCCAAACCCACTTTCCGTCAGAGATATATTTTAGGTGCCCACCATGGCACTACACTACACTATCTATCTACACTGACTATACATACGCCTCAGAATTGCTTCTCAGACGTATGCAGGTTTCCTCTTGATGTTTTCCTTAACCGTAAAGCTCGTGGTGAGACTATGATTTCCATATCAGCCTCGCGCCACCCGCCATACTCATACGCCATACGCCAGCCTCATTAGAGATTGTAATGTAATATATTAAATTACTAAATTGTATTCCTATTCTATAAGTATTTTGGTTTATATAGTTGTATTCTATTGTTTAGTTAGTAATTAGTAATTTTATTTTGTATTTATTATTTATATTCTCAATCAAGTACATACTAAGATAAACCGTCGATATTATATCCACGCATCCTAGATATATTCATAACTGTTACTTCATGTTGGTAAATGTTGTATTTGCCTGTAATTGGTTAAGCATTCAGCTAAAAACTATATACTATGTATTATACCTACATCTTTTTAAATGTGTTAACTGTTGGCATCTTATATAAATAAATAAATAAATATCATAATTTCCTCGAATATAATCCCCAAGCCGTTTCTAACAATGTGTATATTTTATGGCGTTGAATCGCTGTTCATTGCTTGAACTTCACTAACGTTCGCCAGCAGGTAGGTAATTAATGTTCTAGTAGCATGCGATCAGACCTACTTCCGGCTGTACTAAATATGTAGATACAGTGACTTGTGTAACCATACAAATTGGTATAATTTACAAAATTGTAAGGAATCCATTTGTTAGTAAATGTACCTTGAATTTACTTTATATATAATTTCCCCTTTATTGACTCGATCAAAACTCCCTCATTAAAGAAGCCTAAAAGTCTAGTTTCCTTTCAGGAAGTGTTGTTATCCCTTATACTGATTAAATAGAAAGATAAATAAAGTTATTCATATATTTTTTATTTAAAACCACAGGAATATAATTGGCTGCGAAAGTTTGGCCTCTTAAATTAAATTACTTGCCTCCCGCAGAGAGTGCAACAAAATTTGATAGCAGCTTGACTTAAAGTAAAGATACACTCTACCTTTAATGAAAAATCAATTAAGTCTTTAAATTCGTTTATTCAATTCAATTCCTGCAAATATTATTGCAAATTGCAGTAGTACTCCGCATACCGTTCTGTGGTGGTTACGTAGGTATAATATAGATGTCTGTATTTAAATTTTAAAAATTCTATAAAATTGCTTTTATTTGGCACTGATCAAAATCCAAAATCTCGCTACGAGAGTAAAAGGACGGATATAATATTGTGCACAGCATTATGAGCGAACATCAGAACACTTACTTACTCAAATGTCGTGGAACACACAAAGTGTTATTACACCGCTGCTTACCGTAGATAATAATAATGAGCCAGAAATCATGAGCACGGTCGTCCAAAATGCTGAGCAATTGCAAAGAGTACGTGTAATTTAGGTCGTTATTGGTAATTCCAGAAGCGGAGTGCGATGGGTGCGGAGGCGGGGATGGTGACGAGGGGCGGAATGTCAGCGAGCTGCTGCTACCACAGTATGCGCTTGCGACTGGCGGCCTGGCCAAGGACCACCGGCCACTCATCACCTTCCCGGACAATAACAACTTCCAAATCATCACTGCTGCTGAATATCGTCGCCTGCTGCTCTACCTCACCTCCGTACCTTCGTGAGTAATGCTTTTAAACCAACGAAGGAAAAACTATTAACAGTTTTTGATGTGAAACATCTATAGCCGCACATAAAACCGATTTCTGGCGTGGCGACGCATGCCGTGGCGACGCGTCGCCATACTTCAGTTACCATCGACCAATTGTCACAGTAATACCGTCCTCAGAGGAAACATCGAATATAACTATTACCGAAGTCGACGACGTTACCAATTAAGTAGTTACGATTTGAAATAAATTCGTAATTTTTTGTATTTAATGAAAATAAATGTTTATTCAATAAATAGTCATCGTTATCTAGAAAAAAAACGTAATATTTTATTTTATCATTATGACATATTTAGTTCCTATCACAATCTGTTCTTTTCTGCATATTACTTTTACAAAATAATGTCGATGTTTCACATATGCCCGTGACGGCTCACATTTTTTTTCTCTACAGTAATTTATCACATCATGAGGTTTATGACGCCGGAAAAATCCTTTATAAAACAAAGTTTGTCAGAGCCGTGGTTCAAACCTAAACAGTGATTTATCGTAATATGAGCTTACGGCGAGAAACCTCCGAATCTGAATGAAATACCTGCCTACGTTTAAGAAGGAATACAAAAATTTATGTGACGTGATTGAGAGAGACGGACTCGTTATGTCACATTTGTGTTCTTATTCACCCATTAAGTATACATTCGGGGACCGGGGACACTTAATACTATGATTTTTTAAGACTTGCTGTATTGTTACAGAATACTAGAAGCTGACATGGGCTTTCATATAATAATAGACAGAAGGAAAGACAGATGGAATTCAGTTAAAACAGCTCTTTTAAGAATATCTGTGAGTATATATTATATCTAGGTCGGTTATTGGAATGAAAGTGGTTCGGTGCTTGCTGGACCTTTTTTTTAGTCCTCTTATCGCTCTGGAAATCGCTGTGCTACAAATTAGCCTCTTATACAAACATATCATGACATCGAGTCCCTAACGGGGTAGGCAGAGACAGTAGAGCGTCAGTTCTCTCTAGGCTTACATACCTCTTTCGCTTCATCTACATTGATCAGTCTCTTTATTCCATATTCCATATTCTATCCGTGTCGTGCCTTCTCTCTTTTAAAGGACACGTTACCAGGTTACTCAAATATATATTTATATTTTCCAGGAATTCTTCCCGGGAATCATTCATGCAGTGTACGTGCTGCGACCAGCTAGTTTTCTTCAGAAAGCTCTGTCCGAGGTCAGCAGTAAGCTGTTCAAAGAAGAGTTCAGGTTCAAAGTACTCGTATGTTCCTCCATTGAGGAACTGTACGATCACTTTGACAGGTCACAGCTCACGCCAGACCTCGGAGGGGAGCTGCAGTATTCACACGCGGAGTGGATCCAGCAACGAATAGTGAGTGTTTGGTTTTTCACAGACATAGACCAAATTCTGAATGTGGGTATAGTCTGGTTATCCAGCCAGTCTACAAATGCGAGTGGCCATTTGTAAATACTTTTTTTTAGTTTTCTTCTCTTCTTTTTTTATTTCCCTAACATAGCATCTTGTTACATAACAAATGGGCTTTAAGCGTTTAAAGTCTTACGTACACTAGTGTGTATGCATATATTTTGATAGTAGCGACATCTGTTGGAATAAAGTTGTACTTTGTTCTAAAGACCATTTGAATCGCGCTATTGAAATCTTCTCGGTGTTTACCCTGGGTAGTAGGATACGGACTGTAATTGTTCAATGATGTAAAATTCCTTGCGCACTGAATTATGTGTGGAGAAAAGGGATATTTCGTACTGTGCTGATCGCCATATGAAATACTGAGAACAATTAAATTGATTTATTGTAAAATTTATAAAAAGTTACAAATAATATAATGTGAATTTAACTTTCTTAAGTTAGAGGTCTACAACTAAATAATATGGTGACTTTTTCAGGCTTTGGAAAAATTTTCAACGCTCATGAAAGAAATATCAAGTAAACTGGACGACTTTATGCATGAGATTGTAGACTGCGATATGGGAAACGATCCAACACAAACCAAAGAACTATTAGACTGTCAAGAAACTAGGTCAGTAGCACTTTATAACATCCAGACTAACCGTCGACGCGCCGTCGGTGTGTTATTTCACTGTCAATAAATTAATTAGTTAACCACAAGTTATTAGACAAACAGACATAAGAAACTTTTAGTTCTTAATTTATTTAAGAGCTAAAAGTTTCTTTACTTACTTAATATAATATAGAATACTTTAAAGAAAAAAATATACTTTTATTTTAAATAAATATTTCTAGTTCTATCGTTTATATACTATTATATGTTACAAGCCGAAATCACTTTCATACCGGTACGCATTAAATCTAAATTACACGAAATGGCGAACCCCTAACAACTGAGAAGTTCAATGACCTATTGACGTTATATATTGTCAACTGATAAAAACAATACAAAAACTGCACTACTAGTTATCTTCGACAGATATACATAATTATTTAGATATACATACATGTACATTCACATAGATACTCTCCTCATACAAGTCTTTGCGTGTGGGGTTCGAACCGTGATTACTAGCACACAAAATAATGAGTCCCGCCGGCGAGGAACTACGTATTTATTGGTTTGTTACGAATTGAGCGACAATTGATGGGTATTTATATATTATAAATACAAACAGGTCATAGTAACCATCGGACTTTTCTAGTCTATCGAAGTATCCATGAGTGTTTGTATTTCTTGCAGGTATAAAGCTTTAAAAACTGAATTGTCGTCGGCAACCACGCAAGGCGAGGAGCTACTGACGCAAGTGCGAAAACCAAATCTTAATTATAATATTATAAGTCACGTTGCAGCTGTCGAGAGGTAAGCAACATTGTCAGGCCCTTCATACAAATAATGCATGTATTTCAGAAATGCGATAAAAAAATAAGAATACATTACTACCAGGGATGTTGCGGATGCCGATTTTTTCACATCCGCGGATGCGGATGCGGATGCGAATATATGAAGGCTCACATCCGCGGATGCGGATGCGGATGCGGATGTTTAAGATCTCATATAAATCTATACAAATAAATACAATTTTACTTAATACATATGGATGTAACACGGTTTTTATTTTTTTACTTTTGTCTGTTTGTCGGTCTGTCTGTTTTTCCGGCTAATCTCTGAAACGGCTGGACCGATTTTGATGGGACTTTCACTGGCTGGTAGCTGATGTAAAAAGGAGAAAACTTAGCCTAATTTTATTTTAGAAATCAAACAAAAAATTTTTTGTTAAATTCCACGCGGTCGAAGTAGCGGGCACATATAGTATTACATATGAATGAAGAATTATTACAATGATAATTAAAATTGTTATTAAACAAAATCGTAATGTAAAGTGCTCCTATTTCTTTAACTTCACTTACTAAGTTTCATATTAGTAAGTGAAGTAAAAAATAGGCGCATTATACTAAATAAATATTTATTAATTAATTGCCGCCTTTTCTAATTCAAGGCGGTTACATCAAAGGCGTGACAAAACATAAAATTTTTAAGCGGAAAATGCGTATTAAATGGAATTTAAAAAATGATTTCATTTAAATTTTAATGTTGATATTAATAAGCTTTTCAATAATTGAAAAAAATAATACTATAATATGCCTTTTTGACTGAAACACCAATCACAGCGCATGACGTCATACCTACGAGCTCCTTATGCGCACTATTGAAAAAGTAATTAAAAACGGCTTTAAAGTACGCTAAACCTTAATTTATTACGGAAAAATAGGCTTTTTTTCGTAAATAGTAATGTCTTCATTATAGGTTCAAAATCTTTCGTCATGCCTATTCCATATATTACTTTGTGTCGGTGGTGAAATTGTTAATAAACTTGTTTAATAATCAATAACGCGCTGAAAAAATATGGATATATATATCTTTTTATACAACAAAAGTGGCAAACAAGCATGCGGCCCACCTGATGGGAAACGGTTACCGTAGCCTATTAACGCTCACGATACCGAAGTATCACTTGCGCGTTGCCACTCTGTGTTCGGAGAGTTATAGTGTGTTGGCAGCATAATGGGTTTAATCCCTGCTTCCAACACAATGTAACAATCCTCCCCCCTCCCCAAGGAGCTCATTACTGGAAACCTTATTCACCGCGTAGGAACACAACACAAAAAATGAGTTATTTGGCTACGGACTTCTGTAAGGTGGAGGTCCTGCCCCAGTCGGGCAGCTCCAAATTCGAAGGGGAAACCCGTTATGCCCTACCTCTCTTAAAATATAGGATATTGTTATAAAACAATAAACTTTACCTACAATAAAACGTATTACCGGTGTAACATAATGGCATTTACCTGGCGATTTTAAAGTAATAAGCTGAGCTAAGGCTAATATAAAGATTTCCCAATAACCAATTATATACACTCAATTATCACTGTATCACAATAACACTCAAAATATATGTCTATACGATAAGTAATCCACAGCTCAAACAAACACGTAATGATTTATTTACAAGAAAAACGCGTCGGATCTCGTCAACCATTTTTAACGCTCCTATTGGTAATTTTCACATGCGAACGGCACGCGCCATTCGTCGGCCCCGCCCAATTTCTTTATTGTCGCAACTTGTATAACATCCGCATCCGCATGAAAATCCGCATTGATTATTGCGGATGCGGATGCGGATGCGGATGTCAAAATTGATGCGGAAGCTCCGCATTTGCGGATGCGGATGCGAATATTCGCAACATCCCTGATTACTACATATGATCTTTCCTTTCCTTTCCTTTTGGGTGCTTCCATAGAAACGTCGACTTAAGACGACGAAGTTTGAAATAAAGTTCAAGGCAACTTTATTATATAGGACGTCTACATACTTCAAAATCATTCACAAGGTCCCGAAAGGCTGGGCAGAGGTGTAAAAACTCAGTCTATTCCCCTTAGATATATTTAGGTACTAACGTGTGACGTTCTGAAATACAACTATTCATACCCTCTGAATTTATTGTTAATTTATATTCATAATGATTTTCTGTTTATAATTATTTACAGATTACTGGTACAGTTAGATGAGACGGAGAGGCAATTCGACAATTCCTGGCACAAGCATTCCTTGAAATTAAACCATTGGCTGAAGTTTAGAACATTTTTATTGAATTTTAAGCAGATGCAGGTAATTCATAATAATATATTTATCCTTACACGTAATAACGCCGACATTATGACTGTACGGGCCTGAATTTAAAATGTGACTTCTGTTTACTTTTGTGTCGAAAGTCGAACATCGGCGTCTTGGGCGAACATACTCTTGTTAATTCGGGTTCTTTGGTTGGTCTGAATACAAATGCATCAGATCCCGCTCTATTTACCACTAAATCAGATATGTCCATACATTTCTCCTGATGATTATTAACATCTTCGAAATCGTTCACACGAATATCTTTCCTCTTTAGATTTTCCAGTTGAAAAGTCAACTTTTGTATTTTACGCGTCTTGTCTTCCAAATGCGCCGTCAGCTCTTCGGCTTGTTTTCTTTTCTTATTGTGTTCAGTTTGAAGAGACACAATCTTACGTTTACACGTTTCTAGTTCAGCTTTTAATTTCTGTAGATTTAACGTATTGATTTCTTCCATGCATTGCATTTTTTCCCGTGAATGTTTCGCCATACTCTCATGATATAATGTCTCCTGTTCAACTTGATACGACCAAAACGACATCGCCCGCATTGCTATGTCCATAATTATGTCTGGCCTCATACCTGCCAATACGATCGATTTAAATGTTTCTCCCGGTTTGAGGTCGGCTTGAATCACATCAAATTTATCACGTAGTTCAGTACCGCAAGCTGGGCAAGTTAAAGAATTCTCGGCGTTCCTTTTAAATTCTCTCTTCCCGTGATCGATACAAAACGCATGTGAACATGTCGTGACCCACGCTTGACTCGATAATGTTCTTCTGCATTTACGAAAATTACACACCATATCCATCGACGACATGTTGAAAATAAATCGAATCTTACTGTTTGTCCAATATGATTTTGTAAACATTGACGTGATTTTTAACCACACATATTTTTAGGTTATGTGTCAAAGGTTTTTTTTTTCGATTATATCTAAAGGCATTCCATAATTTTTGAAGTTGTAGTGGACAGTGTTTTTAAAAGAATGTAATAAGGTTGCAAACCCATTTTTTTATTTTGTGTGAAAAGGTTTTATTCATCCTAGGTACATACTTATGTACGCATGCATATTTCAGTCCGCTTAACTTTTTATCTCTTGTTCTACAGGCGACTTTAGACGGACATCTAAAGACTGCATGCGACATGACTGAGGTGGGAGAAACTGCAAGTCGAGTTGATAATCTCATACAGGAGGCAAATGATTTTGAAAAGCTTAGTAATTGTGATCTCGACACTGCCACAACGGTTATCGAAGATGGTGAGAAATTTATAGAAATAAAAACATACGAATATAAAAAAATGTAAAATATCCTATTAATATTATAAGTGTGAAATTTTGTGAGGATTTTTGTCCCTCTTTCACATAAAACATACTGACCAGAATTAGGTAAAATTAGGCGCAGAAATAGATTTTAGTATTTGGATCAACAGGTAGGACATGTTTTATTCCAGAAGGTAGGACATGTTTTGTGCCTCGCGGTTGCACCCGGGTAAAAAATAATTTCTACTAGTAGTTTTTACTAGTAGAAATTATTTTTTACCCGGGTGCAACCGCGAGGCACAGGTAGTTTATGAATAAATGTTAGCCTATTGGCATTTCTGATGGGTGATTTGTTGCCACTACGCCTATAACAGTTATGACATTAATATTTTCTTGTTTGATTACCATTTTTAGCCTTTTACAAAATATTTCCTGGGTATGTGGAAACGCGAGATCCTTAATATTATCTTAATTTACAGGTGAGAAATTAATGCAAGACCCGCTAAGTTCTGTGGACCACATAGAATCGAAATGTGAAGAACTTAGACGAACGAGCGCCTTACTTATTGATAAGATACAGAAACGACACCTCCTGTTGGCCAAAGCCCGCGAACTGATGGACAGGATAGATAAGGTGAGAGTGATTTGTTGAATGCATAATGCATTCTTATAATCTACTTCACAGGGCCGATATCACGCTAGGAGTATTGTATTATATTTAATGACATCGATCTTCTCTTTTATTTTTCTATTGATAATTGATTTTAGGAGATCATCATCGTTTATTATTGGTCATAAAATTAAAGACACAAGTAGAGAGATTTGAGTATTTTCGCACTATTGAATAATGATGCCAATAGGATAGCAATATTTTTATACTTGCTTAAGTAAATATGCTATAGAGCCGTGGTGACAGGGTGGTTTGATTAGTCACCTGCAACACAAGAATTGCAAGCTCAATTCCTGACTGTACCAAGTAAGATGTAAGCTTTTCCGAATTTAAGTACAATGAATAGTCACACCACGAGCTTACGTTTAAAAAGAAATTCAAAGACGTATGTCGTGCTTAAGAAACGGCGATGGACTCGCCATCTGTCATGTTGGCACCTAAAATATATCTACGATGAAATCTGGGTGTGTTGGTATTACCTACATACCTCCGCCTATCCCTTTGAGGACCTTTAGACCTAACCTAGGACCTAGGGACCTAAAGATTTTGCCACTTCAATTTGAACATAAAAATTGATATTGTCAAACCTTTGTTATCTCAGGCAAACGAATGGTGCGCAACTGGCGTGGAGATCCTAGCAGGAGAAGGAGGTTTGATAGCCGTGGACAAGCTGTTAGAAGACGCGCAGACCTTCGGGCTGAGAGCGCCTGAGGAGTTCCGCGAGATGCTGATGCAGTCAGCCACGCAAGAGACCAGGGCGTTGGTCACCCAGGTGAGGCAATTCTTCTAAGTCTACTCACCCCTGACTAAGAACAAGACGCGTAGACGAGGAAGACCAAAAACAAGATGGCGATACGAAATGGATATGCATCTAAAACATTGGTCGAATGTAGCTCTCGATTACAGGAGGTTGGAAAGGAATGGGCGACATTGTGCCAGTGGTTTTATTAGCTTCCTTGGACTGTGGTAACCGCTTACCATCGCCTATAAATATATTTATAATATTTTTTTGCTACTAGGTAGCCCAAAGGGTAGAAGACGTCTGGTTGATGGTGTCTGTGAAGCGAGCCTCCCTACAGCGCGCAGCAGCAAAGCCTGCCCGTCCGGTGCAGTCGGTGCCACCACAGAGCGCCGTCATACCAGCTTCTAACATCCAGGTATGTGATCATATTTAAGAACACCTAGATTTTATATTTACTAGCTGTCACGCCCACGTTTGGGTAAAAAAAAATACTCGATCGCAGCGCCACCTATCGGGTGCAATTGTGAATCTATTCCATCCCGGGTTCCATTCCAATTCAATTATTTTCATTTCCATTCCAATTCATTAAGGCATTCATGCGAAGTTTTTGCGAGATTAACAAACGGCGATTGATTTTTATATAAAAGAAGCATTTAAACAAATATTCTACGCTTTGATTGCCTTATTGACATAGTATTACGATGATACCAAAGTGGTGCTCACAAAATTACTATTAAATAATAAAAAATATTAAAGGTTATATTTTGGTATAGGAGTGATTTGTAGGATTCCAATCCAAAACAGCACCTTTAATTGTGTCAAAAAGGAACTGGTATTAGTCCCTCATGCTCACACTAGCATAACCATACTGTCAATATGTTCGGTAACCCCAGAGTAAACTAACCCCAGTTGTTTCAATAAACACAGTCTACGGAAAGATGGTCGTTATATGCGCCGTGAAATATTCCCTGGCATTTGTTTCTTCTTGAATTACAGTCAACCATAGATGCTCGACCTCTTCCGACTTTTTAGAAATAGCTTCATTAAATGTTTATTATTTTAACTTTCTGTTTAATATTACTACATAGACGACACGTGGACATCGACGACACACGACACAGTGGTGAACGTTAGCCTAAAGAGCTAACAATACTGTTTATTTGATGATTGTTTGTATATCGAATAAAAAAAAAACAGGGTTACCCATGATAATCGCGCATTGCCGGCAAAGAGGCAAAAATTATCATATGCAGTCAGTCAATTATCTACCCAATGCACATAGGTGCATGGTCCATTATGAATGCGACGAATAGACTCGCAGTAAAGGTAATGTTTTTAAATGCAACACATACTTTGCTCTTTGTTTCTTGTATTTTGAATATAAATTTAGTAACGAATTAAATATCATTAAAAGATATACATTGACATTAAAATAAGACAATGACGTAATCACAATTGGAACAGAGACAATCCTAGTGCAACGCTACAAAGTTTAAAGAACCACTTTCCTTAAACGAAACATATATGCAAGTTTTATTCATTCAAGACCACGTAGCTTCCTACGTGAGTTTCGAAAAGTTATTTGATTACCATAAAAGGAACGCTTGTTTTGACAAAAGCATTTATGAGTAAGGTGTTCGGACAAGGTTAAATGCGCTTAGAATTTAATTTGGACACAGCTTTTTAATTTATGTTAGTCATTTTGTGTATTTAAAAATATTTAAGTTCTTTATATTTTTATCTAAAAAGCTTGTATCTACTTCATCAATAAATTATGTAAAAAATCATCTTCTAGTTTTCATGAAGAGTATTGCTTAACAATAAATTAAGATTTCGTTTGCAAATGACATGAGCATGAACATTCTCAACATTGTTGGGAACTAGTTATCTTAGTGCTTTTGTGAAAGTAGGAATTGATACCAGTCATAATATCATCTGCATCGAAAACTGCATTGATAATACTTATTTACTGCCAATTATTATTGCAAGAAAATCCTGTTATTTGGTCATTCGATGCAAAACGCATTATGCAACATTTTCAAATGTCCCTTCAAACCAACGAGATTCCTTTGAAGAAATCTGAATGTGTTTAAAAACTCGTTACCTTTCTTTTGTGCACTATAGAAATTATACTAAGAATGCCGACAAAAAATGCTTTTGAGTAAAAAATAGAGGGTTAAGGCCTAACTAGGCATTATTGCTATTAACGCCACCGCTCAGCTACTCTAGGTTCAGAGCATTGTCAGTAAATCGTAATTTGTATTATCTGTAGAAAGTGCGCAGGCGCTGGGAGGTCGCATTCGCGTGTCAAAGCGCAGCTTTCATACCATACGCGCGATACTTAAGCGATATAATGACGTGACTATACTCGCGGCCTGCACACGCGCACGTCCATGCTTTCTATAGAACAATTAGGGCGTGACCATTAGACGTCTTAAAATATTTTATTCCTATCAATAATGATCGACGAAAATCTCACCGATGGTGAAGGTCTACTACCAACATGGCATGTAATTGCCATAATGGGTGTTGCTTGGCTATGCGGTCAATTGCTTCGAGTTAAATGTTATATCAATTTTAACAATAGCAATAACTAAATACGCGGTCATCATTTTATACCCACAATTACAATCGCCTAAAGTAGGTAGTAGTACCCACCCACTATTTGCAGAAATTAGGAAAATCTGTATTCCGGAATTAGGAAAATTTATAATTATATTCTCTACCTACCTATAACTTCCTACCCACCTTTGGCGGCTCTGCTTGATTATATGTATGTATATAATAATTATGTCAATACAACCAATCCAAGAATTTCTATAACCAATTTGGTTACATATGAGTTTGTATTGTAGTTAAGAAAAGTAGTCATTAAAATTACATTATAACAATTTTAAACGCGATGAACGGTTATCTTTTATATCGGCATTGGATTCAGTATTACCATCATTAAATTTTTATTTTCGGTTTCAAATTTTCCCACAGTTCTTGATTGTTTTAGCTTCCACGAAAAGTTCATGTAATAAAAATTATAGGGCTCTAATAACATTGTTTTGTAACTTTTGGTTGCGTTGTGTTGTCTGTTACTGTAGCTACAAAATGCTTCAAAGAAAGACTAAAGGTCAGTGCCCGTACCCTCTGCCAAACCCAACATGGAAATATCCGCTTATAACGCGATTTCGTCTCGTAAGCTGAATTCTATTTTTTCTCCTTTTCATCCGCCCACTTAAATAGCGACCGAAGATTTTTGCCTCTTGCACATTTCAAAATATACATTGCTTCCGTGAAATGATATTTTTAAATATATTATTCGTTCCAAATATCATCCATACGCTAAAATAATGGATTTAGAACTTTAACTCTTCAATGAAAGGAATCATTATAACGTTAGCAAGATTCATACATTTCTTAGTAATGGCTAATAGAATATAAGTGATCATAATGTACCTGAAAACAATGCCAAGTAAAATCACATTGAGTACTTTATGTTACTATTGAGTAAATTATGTATGCACAGTAAGTTGTATTGCTTATATTTATACCTACTTTGGAATTTTAGGAAGTGTAAAGCATATTTAACAATGTGTTGTTAAATGTACAACAACAACTTTAATAATATTAACGTATTGTTTGCTGACTTAATAGGTAGGCAACAACTAATATTTTCAAGTCAAACTGAATATGAAGAATTTCCCTATTGGCAAGGAAATCATTAAAATTTCACACCTTAGCATACTTACTATGTATTAGTCAGATAAGCTGATGACAATATGTTGGTCAATTTCATTTTCAAAAATGGTGGTATTATGTACTTGTCAGTTGTCATCGTAGTATTTTATGGTGTTGCCAGTGAAAGTATAAGCAAGTTATGGCAAGCATTATAATATATTTGTATTAATATCCGCCACGGACGTGATTCGGTATGTGTATGTATGACTAGCTGTCCCGCCCAGCTTCGCCCGGGTGAAAAAGTAAAATTTCCTGAAACACGATCGAAGCGCCACCTATCGGGTCCAATTGTGATGTAAGCTATCCTATCTTTCAAGTTTGATCAAACTGCACACGGTGTGCAAATTTGATTGAAATCAGTTATGTTGCTTAGGAGCCCATCGCGGACTTGCGATAAAAATTGCTATAAAAAAGGTTATAGTGAGTCAATCTTAAAAGATAGACATATGCTGTCGCGGACTTTTTTTAGAACTTTTAAAGAGGAACAATTCCCTCATACATGATATTTGTGTAACTTAAACTGTTTACGCAGCGCACGCAACGGAAGCTCTCATAAAGGAATATTTTTTCCCGTTCTGGCGACATTATTCATTTATGCTTCGCTCCTATTGGTCGTAGCGTGATGTTATACAGCCTAAAGCCTTCCTAGAGAAATGGACTATCCAACACAAAAATAATTTTTCAATTCCAATCAGAAGTTCCTGAGATTAGCGCGTTCAAACAAACAAACAAACAAACTCTTCAGCTTTATAATATTAGTATAGATTAAAACTGCTAGTTATAATGCCATTCTAACACTGACCTATATTGAACAGATGTTTATGTAAAAGCATTTAGTAGTTTAACATAAGTGAGCGGTCATCCATAAAATCCCGCGTCTAGTTTATACATTTGCACATTGATCCGAAGATTAGTGTTGACATTTGGATTGAATGAAATCCAAGTCGTCTAAATTGTTGAATAAGTAATCAAAACAAATGCATGATAGAATTTGACGTTTTTATATAACGAACTTTATATTATAAGTCACGGGAATGGATTTTTATACACATCTTTTTCACGGTTGGACAAAGGTTTATGCCGATTCCGTCTGCCCAGTTCGGACACAATATTTAGATATGAACATAAGTACGTACATAGAAAATATATAACATAAGTATCTACTCGAACGAAATAGTGAAAAGAAATTATCATGTAAAGTAGAAGTTGACCAAATTTAGACGCTCGAATTTTCTGCAATACGACAGTGACATTTGGTGCAATCATTTTAGTGGGATCATAATCCACACACGTAGCTTACGACAGCCGGTCGTGAAGCAATCAGAGCCAATTTAATCGAGAAGCCCCGGGCTCCAACGCGCATATTTGGAAAGTTCACGACCTTTTACAATAAGGTCTTCCTTGCATTTGGCGCCAGCAAATGCACGCCAGTAACTACAGTTGACAGTTCATTAATAAAATTCTAGATAAATGTATAAAGTTCTGTTTCTTTTAGCTTGGTACATCGCAGCGCTGGGCAAGGACGAATTCCCGAGATTTCCAAGTGTTTCTGTCCAAATGTTGGCCAGTTCACGGATGCCAGTCCTTGGATAGCAACATGATACAAATAGATGTCAGCAAAATCGACCATGGAAGATGGCGACATGACCTGAACAATGTATAATTGAATAACAAATTCACGGTAAACTACTTGGTCGTTATAGCATACTGGTTCTTATTCCGAAACGAGCCATATTCGCAAAAATATAATATGCCAGCAAGCCCCAACGAAGACTTGACGACATATTAAAAAGTCAGGGTTGTCCAGATTTGATTGATCAAAATCGATATTTGATGATGCGTGAATACGGAATATGTTATGATTACAGCGAGCACTCTACACCTGTAGCACCAATAGCTCACATGCCCTACGTAACTTTACTTTCGAATTACTTAGACTTCCTGTTCGATGGAATGCATCAAGGCAAGTAGGTTCAGTAATCGCTTTGGTCGTTATTGATTGTAACATTTAGCTGGATCTGATGTAGGTGTTAGCTTAAATCAATGCTCCTTTGGAATTCGCTACGATTTCAAGTGCTGGATTAAAACAAGCAAGATTATATCCTGAAGAAATTCTATCAAGAGGCCTTTGTTATCATATAATCATTTAGTTATCAAGGCGGCCGTCTGGTCAAGTTGTTAGAGCTCCCGGCTGCGAAGGTTGAGCTCGCGGTTTCGATTCCCGCTGAGGGTAGATATTTGTGAGATGAACACGAGGTGCCTTTGTACCTTAAGAGGTAGGGACTCCACGTATCTATATTTTGAACTAAATATATACTACATATCTATATAATACATTCTACTTACCATAACACAAGGTTTACCAAAGTTTGCCAATATGTGTGAAATTGTCTCAAGGTATATTTTATATATCAAGTAAAATAAAACAAACAAAAATCTTAGATATGAAAAAAACTTTTTTACGGTGCCGAAAGCGTTGGGGCCCCCTAGAAATGCGTGAGGCCCGTAGCAATTGCCACTCTTGATACATGGCTAATCCGCCACGGACTATTATCATCAGTTAACTATCACCAGCGAAACGACGTTATAAATTAACCCATGTCCCTTAAACTGGTTTATGATGTAGAATTTAAATGATGGGTGTCGAATGTGGATTAATAGAGGTTTGAAATTCAAGAAAGAACTACCGCTTGCCTCTCTCTACGTCACCAGTAAGGGACTCCATGTGATGATATGTATGTATGTATGTTATTCTAATTTCTATAATCTCTAGCTTGATAAAAAAAGAATGTTGTGTAGTCTATTGGAATGGAACTATTACATCACTCTCACGGGGTAGGCAAAGAGAGGAGAGCGCCACTTCCCTCTAGACTTACAGACCTCTTTCGCTCACATTAACCGACTTCAAAAAAGGTTTCCCAAGGAAAACAGCATTTTGCCTTTAAATAGCATTTAGAAGTTGCCAGTGTCCTTACAGTAATGATGCAATTTGGATAATGTGTAGGTATCCCCTATCCGTAAGGAGACGTGATGGCCGAGTCATTTAAGTAGTTGTCTGCAAAGTCAAGATTACAGGCTCAAGTCCGTTGGTATGTACTAATTAAATTTACTGGGCTTAAGTACAGTGATTAGATCTCATAGTTTGTAGAGAAATGGTCGTCAGGGAAACAACATACGTTTAGGAAGAATTGCTAGCTAAGTCGTGTATAAAAGACTGTCATTTGAGACAGACGCGTTTATGTCAAGTGCTGAAAATTATATGTGGTTGCATTTAAACCTTAAACCTCTAGCCGTTCGATCCCAAGAATAGTATTGTCCTTTAATATAATATATTCTCACGCCTTCCCACAAGGGTCCCCGAAGGGGTAGGCAGAGGTGTATAGGTAATACCCACACACCCACTTTCCGCCAGAGATATATTAGGTGCCAACGTGACAGATGGCGATTCCATCGCCGTTACTCAAGCACGACTATACATACGCCTTTGAATTGCTTCTCAGACGTATGCAGGTTTCCTCTCGATGTTTTCCTTCACCGTAAAGCTCGTGGTGTGAGTAATCACTGTACTTTAGTTCAGAAAAACTCATTGGTACAGTCGGGATTCGAACTTGCGACCTTTGCGTCGCAGGCAACTGCTCGAACCACTCGGCCACCACGGCTCTTCTCTTGTCCTTTAAAACCTTTGCAATATTCATCAAGTCTATCGAGTTAAGTAAAAGTGCTTAAGTACGTTGCAACACGTACGTAGTTTAATATGACGTACGCAACTTGCATGTGTTCCTTAACCGATCAAGTTCCTTGTTCGTTAACATTCCTTTTAATACTTGTTGGTTCGTTTTCACATAAAAACGAGTTTCTTTTACTCAGCTGATGAAATTCTCAACGATCTTCGAAGAAAAGATGTATTAGAATAATACCAATGTTTATAAGTTTCTGTTATTGGAGTGCCCTCAAATAATTCAATGAACGACAAGGGTACTAAGTAATTAGGATTTTAATATGTATATGTAAGAATATACAACACTTAGTGCGCAAATAAATTATGTTATACATAATTAGGCGGCGGTAACCGCTTACCATCAGGCGGGCCGCATGTATGTTTGTGATCCTAGTATAAAAAATAAATAAAGAATAGGCTATTTTCTCGTTACATCCTCCCAGATAGGACTCCAATTCGGCCCAATTAGGTTAGAATTCTTCTTGGTAGTAAATCTTGTTATTTTGTTCTGAGCTTTGTTTGATATTGTCTAGCGACCTGAATAAGTTGGCAAATGGCTACATTCCAATCCCAAGGTGAACACATAAAGCGGCTTATCTAGTGTCTTTAGTAGGAGTTATGTCATGTCCGACAATAGGTAGTCTTACGGAGGAACTATTATTAGTAGAATTTATGACCAAAGTGAGTCTAATAAAAACTAGGTGAAGTAATGGAGCAGAACATTGATGATTGGATGATTATCAAATCATTAAATATTAATAATTGCCGTTAATAGCTTAGAGATTATATAAGAAAGAGCCATGGTGGCCGAGTGGTTCGAGTAGTTGCCTGCGACACAAAGATCGCCAGTTTGAATGCCGACTGTACCAATGAGTTTTTCCGAACTAAGGTACAGTGATTAGTCACACCACGAGCTTTGCGGTGAAGGAAAAAATCGAGAGGAAAACTGCATATGTTTTAGGAGCAATTCAAAGTCGGACTCGCCATCTGTCACGTTGGCACCTAAAATATATCTCTGGCGGAAATTCGGTGTGTGGTTACTACCTGTACACCTGTGCCTACCCTTTCGGGGATCCTTATGGGAAGGAGTGAGGATATATTATTTTACTACATTGATTGAACCACATCCAAAATAAACGTAAATAAAGTCTACATTTGGTTTTGTAATACCAGATATTTATTGGTGTTCCATTTCACGCCTAATTACAATACAACGACAGTTATAACTCCCACTCCAAACATTAGTTGTGCCATTAAGAACACAATATCCTGCCACATGACGGGACAGAAGCATTGCCTTGAGAACGGAACGACGGTATTTCATCTTCATAGTTTGTAGTGAGTTGTTTTTGTCCCCATATGAAGAGCTCCCATGGCCTTCACTTCCACTCCGAAGAAAAAGATTGAACGATTTATACAGCGTTGAAACGACTTCTTTAGATAATAACCATAAAAAAAAAATTATAAGACCAAATAATAAAAAACTATTTATAGAGTAATAGTATTGTTTTTATTTAAGAACAGAATTACTTCAGCCGATTATATATATAAGGTTGTATATTTTTTATGTAGGTGTCGTATGTATCTCAAAGTTTGTATTTAGATAGACCTTTCAAAAGATTATCATGCTTAGGGGACGGTACTAGCACTTCCTTATACAAGTCAGAACTAGTGTTAGTGCTAAGTACCTATATAAGAAAAATTATTTATAGCGGCGACCCGCAGTTTCATTCGCCGTAAATTTCATTTATTTCAATCAGTGGGTTTTTTAATATCCTAAGTGTTATCTAGCAAATAATCTTACACGGTTCCAAATTTCATCCAATTCCAAAAAATATTACATTAATAGGACGTAATGTCTGCAGTGTAACGAAATTTTTGGCCTTCAACAATCAATCGAATGGAGTACAATCAAAACATCTCACAAGCGCACCTGTTTCCTGTCGGTAGTTGAAGCATGTCGGTATTGTCTCAGTTCTTGTGGCTCTGCGTTCCTTTGTTAGACTCGATATTCCCTTGTCATATGAAATGAGCAACGTGGGAACACGTCTCTCACCCACAAAAAGTTTTCAATATCCACGTTCACGTTCGTTTCTAGAAAAAAAAACTTTCTTGAATACCTTATGGAACTATAAGGTTCGTTTATACAAAATCTTTCTTGAATATTGTACATATTTCTTTGAAAGCTGGTTGAGGTATAAAATTACCTAGTCTAGAACTAAGCTAATATTGTTCTATGGGCACGATATAACTAGACGTTTCTAAAATGTTTATCTTATGAAGAGTGGGATCCGTTGTATGACGGGCCATTAGGATCTAACAATCCAGTTTTACCATTTAAGTAAGATAAAATGTCTCAAGTCATCCGCTAAATTGCCAAGTACGAATGTTCGTTGCCTAAATGCCGTTCGCCCACTCCTTTAACGCCGTATTTGGGTAGCAGTCCGGCCCTGGTCAGTTTAATTGCTTGTTATAGAATCCCTAACGTCCAATTTAAATTTTGAAACCTACTTGTATAAAGGAGGTTATCAATTTGATACGTATGTAATATTAACATAATTATAAAATACTAGATGAGCCCGCGACTTCATCGGAGTGGTAATTAACATTCAAAATAAAAGTCTAAGTTATTCCTTTTAACATCAACTATCTGCCAGTGAAAGTCCCGTTAAAATCGGTCCAGCCGTTTCAGAGATTACCCGGAACAAACAGACAGACAGACAAACAAAAAAATATTTTGGTGTATGTACCGTGTATATCTACACATCACACATCATGCACTATATTTATTTGTATAGATTATCATATGATGATCTACCCGGGATTCAAAAAAATTTTTTTTTTATTTACTGACGAACAAGTTCATTTAGCAAACGTTACACATCCATCTACGAATGTAATCCATTTACAAAGGATAGTCTTAGGTTTAGTAGGTAATACCCTCTTTGATCCGAGATATATTGACAGGTGACGGGATTGCTGTCCACGGCACGGCATTACTTAATCTTTGAAATCCTTCTCAAACGCATGTAGATTTCCTCACAAGGTATTGGCTAATAATTATATAACGACGTATGATGCTATATTTCTACGAGTAGATAATATGTACAATGCTCCTTGAGATATTGTGGAAGTAAGAGAACCCACGCGTTTTCAGTGTCCCTAATGCTGGTTGCGCAGCGATCCTCTCAACACAAGATTGTAACGTGTTGCGTTCATCCATCCATAGACGAACGCTTGACGCTTATAATAATAATAATTATATTCTTTGTTGTATAAACACAAACATACAAAACAAATAGTATGACAAAAAACAAAGTAAAACATGTAGTAGGCACAATAGGCGGCCTTATCGCAAAATCGATTTCTACCAGGCAACCCAAGTAACCCAAGAGAATAAAAAGGTAGGTGTGCCGTATTTTCCGGGCCGTATGTTTACGTGCTATGTAGTTAAAAAAAACTAACTTATCACTCTATATATTGTACTAGCTGTCCCGCCCAGCTTCGCCTGGGTGAAAAAGTAAAACTTCCTAAACACGATCGCACCGCCACGGGTCCTATCGGGTCCAATTGTGATGTAAGCTATCCTATCGTTTAAGTTGGATCAAATTGCACACGGTGTGCAAAGTTGATTTAAATCGGTTTAGTAGTATAGGAGCCCATCGCGGACAAACAAGGTGACAGTTAATTTATATTTATTAATTTATTTATTTTTATTTATATATGTATTTATTTATTAAGTATATTTATTAAGACTAGCAGACCCGGCCATATAATAAGATGGTGTGCGGTTGCCCCAGCTTTTCACTATATCCCCTTTGTTCTTAACCAATGTAGGTAATGTAGTCTTACCGTTACATGCGAGTGTGAGTCGAACGCCGCTCTCCTTCCAAACACCCACATCATCCTCACAGTGGTCTTTCAAGGAGTTAGTTTGCAACGTCAGAATAGACATACAATCTATGCGGAAACACTAAGTGCAAGCCATTTCCTGCTTTCCAAAGATTTAAATATTAAAGAATAAATGCTTCTCGTAGAGAGCAGATCACATAAATATGAAATAAATTCTAAGTGCCATTGTCTAGATGCGAGCGCTAAAATTATACTGCTTTATGTCAAAAATGTATCCATACTAGATATGTAAGTTAGAATTAAATTATAACATCGGTTCCTCCAGTCAGCACTTTAGCGCTTTCTTCCCAATAATAGTAGGTTGTCTGTCGGTCGAACGAAGTCCTCATTTCGCCGGAGTTATGTATATTCAGATGCTGACGTCATATTTGGCGAATCTATCGCTGTCTCCTCACACTACTAGGGTTTGAACCAGGGATGTTGCGGATGCCGATTTTTTCACATCCGCGGATGCGGATGCGGATGCGAATATATGAAGGCTCACATCCGCGGATGCGGATGCGGATGCGGATGTTTAAGATCTGATATAAATCTATACAAATAAATACAATTTTACTTTATACATATGGATGTAACACGGTACCTACACAATTTTTTTTTTAATTTTGTCTGTTTGTCGTTCTGTCTGTTTTTTCGGCTAATCTCTGTAACGGCTGGACCGATTTTGATGGGACTTCTGACACACTCGATCGGACACTGGCTGGTAGCTGATGAAAAAAGGAGAAAACTTAGCCTAATTGTATTTTAGGAATGAAACATAATATTTTTTGTTACATTCCACGCGGTAGAAGTAGCGGGCACACATAGTATATTACATATGAATGAAGAATTATAACAATGATAATTAAAATTGTTATTAAACAAAATAGTAATGTAAAGTGCTCCTATTTTTTTAACTTCACTTACTAAGTTTCATATTAGTAAGTGAAGTAAAAAATAGGCGCATTATACTAAATAAACAGCCGCAGCAGCAGTATATTGCCGCCTTTTCAAAACGTAAAATTTTTAAGAGGAAAATGCGTATTAAATGAAATTTAAAAAATGATTTCTTTTTAATTTTAATGTTGATATTAATAAGCTTTTCAATAATTTAAAAAAATAATAATATAATCAGCCTTTTTGACTGAAACACCAATCACAGCGCATGACATCATACCTGCGAGCTGCTTTGGCGCACTATTGAAAAAGTAATTAAAAAACGGCTTTAAAGTACGCTAAACCTTAATTTATTACGGAAAAAGAGGCTGTTTTTCGTAAATAGTAATGTGTATTACTTCATTATAGGTTCAAAATCTTTCGTCATGCTTATTCCATATATTACTTTGTGTCAGTGGTGACATTGTTAATAAACTTGTTAGATAACCAATAACGGGAAACTCGCTGAAAAAATAAAGGATATTGTTATAAAACAATAAAGTTTACCTACAATAACGTATTACCGGTGTAACATAATGGCATTTACCGGGCGATTTTAAAGTAATAACCTGAGCTAAGGCTAATATAAAGATTTCCCAATAAACAATTATTTACACTCAATCATCACTGTATCACAATAACACTCAAAATATATGTCTATACGATGAGTAATCCACAGCGCAAACAAACCCGTAATGATTTATTTACAAGAAAAACGCGTCGGATCTCGTCAACTATTTTTAACGCTCCTATTGGTCATTTTCACATTCGAACGGCACGCTCCATTCGCCGGACCCGCCCAATTTCTTACTTGTGTAACATCCGCATCCGCATGAAAATCCGCATTGATTATTGCGGATGCGGATGCGGATGTGGATGTCAAAATTGATGCGGAAGCTCCGCATTTGCGGATGCGGATGCGAATATTCGCAACATCCCTGGTTTGAACCCTCGTTTCCTCCCATTAAATCGTGAATTGTAGGTAGGCTGAATACACTCGGCCATTGCAGCATAATTGCCTCATGATTATCCTGTATCAATACGTATATCAACATATGTAGTTGGTTACGAGATTGACATTTTAATATATTATTGTGCGCAATGTGTTATAAAAAAGTTATTTCGTCAAACTTGAATATTTGAATATATATTTTGTTAATATTTAAAATGTGATAAATGTGTTACATCGACCGCCAAATAATTGGAGGCAAGGTCATTTACCCATCTGTAACAGGACAGATAGATGCACGATTTATTGAATATGTTTTTGTTTATTGCTAAACATTTTTTAGCGTTAGATCTATCCCTGTATATGTATACATATGTATATATTTTGCGGCTTAGTTTACCATCGAGAGCTCATAATCTAAATACACGTTGCAGTCTTATAAAACCATGTAAAGATAAAAGATAGCGGAACTTGATTTGAAATATAATTAAAAATTAAGTGTCTGAAGGACTAGTATTCATGTCATTCATCAATATAAAAAAAATATCTGTGGTATTCCGGAGATATTGGGATGCGTTTCCTAGAAAAATATTCCATTGCAATGCTGTCAAGACAGAGTGGTAATCTATGCGCCGAAATAATTTTGCAGCCGTGTCTGATACTATTATAAAAAAATATTGATTGTTCCAATCCTGTTTTCTATGTCTATTTAAAACAATTAAATTGCAAATATAATGTAGTATTAGTCATTACAATTTACACATGTCATCGCATAGGTCGCCAGCAATCAAGTTCAATGCCGCACAGAAACCGTGAGTCGGCATTTGAAACAAAGATTGATTCCCAATGTGATTCGTCATCTCATCGTATTGATAGTCCCGAGTACCACTAACCCACAACAGCTTTTGTTGCTTTTTACCGGGCTTTTTATAAAGTATTTAACTATACTGTGTATTTAATTATTTACCTACTTGTATTCGGCTTACATACGAAGCCCTTTCGGGGTAGCAAGAGACATAATTATTACCAAAACATCTTACTTCCAATCCAAAGATTAAAAAAAGAGGAAAGTGTACGATAATCTATGGGCAAAATGAATGCTGGGCTGGTTTGCACTTTGTTCCTACGACGAATAAAGTATCCAAAGCTCTATTAATAATGGCTACGCCGTACAAAAAAGTGTTACGTATATGCTCCGCGTGCTGCAAGCAAATGCAACTTGCCTTTGCAGTGTAAAATAAAAAGCGTGTGGTTTAAAAGATCTTACTGATCGATCTCATACCCGTTGTGACTCTCAAGCAAAAATACAATTTGAAACGAATGACATACTCCGCTTGATTGATAAGATATCGATAGACAGCTGGTACAGTTCTGAGATATTGCAATTTGTCTCAGTAAAGAGAGAGAGTCGACGTGACATTTCATTATGTCATCTGTACTTGCTTAGATAAAATTATGGGATGTCAAATACGCAATTCAAACACTTCGTAGGGTTTTCTGCATTCGACTAATTACCAGCAGACATAAGTCGTTGGCGCATTCCGATGGCTTAACAAGACAGGATTGCGCCGGCGTTGGAAAGCTTTTGCCACTTTCTTTCAAATACGTATAAATTGCATGGCCGTGGACCAATTTGGTAATAATATCCGAATCACGTACCTACGGACGGCGACCTGAAAAGGCCGCACTCGTTGGCGCACACGCCGAGCTTTGTGGCAGATTTTAATGAATAAGTTGATTTCGGCTCACGGAATTGGTCTACTCTACAGTTGTTCAGATTTCTCTAACACGCAGTTTTTAGGAATGGAAAGTATAGCTACACACAAACTACTACAAACTAGCTACTTTTTACTCTGGCACCTAACTCTATCTACTGTGAAAGAGGGTTGTTACACTTTGACCTTCGAGGACTTGCTGAATGGCGTCGACATGATGATGATGTATGAAACTACATCTGTCTATTATCAAGATGAGTTGTGGCAGACAAACATATTTTATATCATCAAATGGACCATTGGTCCATTTACTTTGCCCTATGAAAATAAAATCAACTTCGTCATGGTTACTAAAGCTATAACATTATACAAATTAAAAAAAAAACAAATCATTCGATACTTTGCAACAGTAGCCCGAATATAAGAAATGTGCAAATTTTGTTTGCCCAATATTTTGCTTGAAATCCTTACAAAATTGATAGTGAAACGAAATTTATGAGCTCCAAGTATTGTATTAGATGTTTTTTTGTATTATTGTCGTCACCAGTCGTGATTAAATGTCAAGGGCACTTAATATGAATTTGACCAGTTGTATCATTGTCGCTAGATTTCTCTAATCGTCGTGATTTAGATTCTTTAAAATTGAAATATTTACGACGAATCTTCATTTGTTTTGAGCTCCTTACATATCACCTTATTAATCGACTTAAAAAAAGGAGGAGGTTCTGTATTCGACTGTACATTTTTTTACAATTATGTTGACAGAATATTGACAATTAAGTTAATCTGTGCTACTAAGTTATTGCTTATTGGGTTGAGATCTAACGTCTCCAATTTCAATATCTCTAATCAAAAGGTACATACTATCCAGCCGACGAATGTTGTACATCAAACACACGCATTTTACGTGCACTAGATCTATAATGTCATGGTTTCGCAATAGGCACAAAATGTTGATTTTTGCCTTTGTTTCAAACCTACATTATGTCACATTGGTTAACGTCTGTTAGTTCAAGTTATATGGGTATGTATATATTTCTTCACAAACTCGTGTGAAAATACGCATCTTTGATGTGACCGGCGAAAGACATTCCGTAGTCTTTTAAATCTAGTCTAATGCATACTGATGACAAGTTCGTACGTTTGAAAGCGAAAGCGCTAATCACGAGAACTGATAATCCGCCAAAAATATTTAAGACGTTAGGTAACATGTAAATTGAGCAAGGTTAGGTTATGATAATATATATGTCCATACTTACTACTTAATGTATCCCGTGACTTCACCTGCGTTAATCTTGATTAATAAAATATAACTACGTAACCTATATTTTTTCCAAAATATTATAGCTATCCATATCTTTCCTCTTTTACTAAATTAGTGTAGATGTATACAAAAAAACACTCGAGAGAAATAGCGCGGTATAAGGAGTACGGCGCATTCAGTACGGAATACACACGCGTGTGTTTATACTGTGACATGAATATTATGTGAGTGGAGAATGCAGGGCATCACTTACCGGCTTCGCGGTATGAAACTGCAGGAAGCTATGTGTTGTAAGTTATTTGTCAACAAACCATTATGTCGCATTCAGTGGGTGTTATTAACGTATTAGAGTCGACATTTGGTTGCATCACTGTGACGAAAGTTAAGTGAACATCAATCAATCGACCTTCACTAATTCTCACTAAGCCCTTACGTACGAGCTGGCTGTCAAACGCGGGAAGAAACACGATATCTATCTTAATTTCGTTGTCAGCTCTAATGTTTGTGCGTTGCCTCATCTCTGATGCTCATAGTCGTGATTAATTACGTATTGCGAGGGAAATTAAGTTGTTATTATAATTAAAGAACACTTTCACAGTATAATTTTCATCCCATAACCAAAAGAAATTACTCTAATCAAACAATATTTGTAATTCAGTTGGAATTGACGTACTTATGCAGTGGTAATATATTTGCAAAAATACTAAGCTTTGAATTTAAAAAGATATACGGTTTGTAAAATTGAGTGCGGCACCGCATGGTCCGTTGATGAAGGACTTCCTAGTCGGTGAGGCTCAAGCCCGCGCCGCGGGTTTGTACGTCGCGTGCAGTCTGTCCGATGAGCCGTAGCGCGGCGGTCTTGCTGCCTTGCGCGCAACCTCCACAGATCCTGATCGCCTAGTACTCTCAATTGATCACACTTAGTAAATATATCTCAGTGCATAAAAAAGACAGTGTTTCTCAGTGTATGCGACAATAAAATCAAATGTGAAGTGTAAATTGGATCACTTAATGAATACTGTGGTGATGTATTAGTGACTTGGTGAGTGCTGAAACAATTTGTGACTGTGGCTGAGCCAGGAGTTCATCCTGATGAAGCGGTCGACGTGGGTAGACGTGGAAACGGGCGGCCGTCTCGGCTGCAACGGCGAGATATATTGGAGTGAATGTGCAGAGTGCGACTGCGTATACTGCAACCCAAACTACGTTTGCGTTTGTAGTGATAAGGTATTAAATATGTACTAATTGTAATTTGGAGGGCTTGTATGGAGTAATACTGTTAAGAAACCAATTTTTCCTTAAAAGAAGGATCCAGGATTTTACCAACCTACCAGTACATTAAGACGGTCCGATCTTATGGTCAGACCTGACTGGACCGGTTCCGGTTGCGGGTTCGATTCCCGCTGGGGGTAAAATATTTGCGTGTTAGTCTTGTAGTAGCCTATATATGTAAGTATATCGTTGTCCATTTCCCATTGTTTATTTTGATACTAGGTCAGTTTGTGTGAAATTTTCCCATAGTATTGTAATAATTGTTATTATTGTTATATAATGTTTTCGTCACATTCGGGGTTTGTTTAAGGTACCGTGTTGGTTATAGTACGAAAACGGACATCGAGATTATCAACCTTTATGTGTATGTGTGGAAAAGAAGGGAATATCACAACTTCCTTCTCTTTCATGTACAAGCGATTTCTTAATGAACAACCAAAATGAATAATAGCAAAGGTGTATGCCCACATTGTTAATACACAATTATAAAAATAAAAAGTAAATTTTACATAATGCGTGCAGTTTAAACCTATCGATATAAAACATGATCCCATATTACTTATTTCCACAGCAATTCGTAGTTTTATATTACATTATTTGAACTTACTACGGAAAGATTAAATGGTGGCATCTTTATGGAACGACATACTTTGTGTGATAAGGCTACATTTAAATTCTCTTATCATTTGGTGTTGTCAAATATTTGCCTTTTTTCATGCGTCAAGGATCGTCGACCTATAAGAGTACCGCAAAGTAGAATCATTCGTTTACAATTACATAATACAGTAAGACTTATATTTTGTTTACACATCAAAAGCAAAGTAACATAATTAAAATATAAACTGACTATATTTTATTAGAACATCAATTAACAGTATTTCCAAAAGACAGTTGTATATCTACTAGGATAGCAATGCTGATTCTCTGAGCGAGATATTTTTCAGCCCGCCTGTAAATTAATTTCCCAAATCCAAGATAATATTTGATTTGAGGCAAACATTTATAATTTTAATAAGTTTACAAATTTATTTACATAGATGTTTAACTTATAGTAAACAAAACACGAATAACATCCTATATGATAATATGTACCAATTGTGTCGAGTCGTTGATCCTAACACGAGACGAGATCCATAGTTGTAATTGGAATATAGAAGGTAACCCGCTTTCGACCATATCGACATTTGATTCGTCTAACCACGAGAAAAACTATCCATTAAAATCACCTCCGATAAACCATAATGACAAATTGATGGTCAGTACCTGTCTTTAATACAATCACTCAACTGATGCTGTTAGGCAATCCAGAAATAGGCCAAGTGTAAGTCCACAGACCCAGTTCAAGATGAAACCGACATGCTATCACATCTTTGTATTTGTTTGGCTTATTTAGGCGTGTGTCAGTGTGATCTCTAGTAAGTAACTTTGGTGTCATATCATGCTGAAAGATTCCATAAATGCCTACAAACTCATACTTTTATTGCAATCATATTACCGCTGACATAAAGATCTATTAAGTTCTGGTATTTTAAAAATTCCAGCACTTAATAGTACTTTACTTTACTAATCTGAGTTCTTAAAAAATATTATTTCTAGTTTATATATCTAAGTAGCTACTATATAGTAGGTAAGGGCCAAACAATATATAAAAGGTAATTTACAACATGTCTGACATATATCTTACTCCATCATCGATCAAGAACGGGAACGTCAGGAGTACTCGACACCGGCGAGCATGTACATATGAAAAGACTGATGAAGGTTACTCTCTGCCTACTCCGTTAGGTTAGGACTCGTCGTGACGATATGTATGTACGTTTGACTTCATCACGGGGCGATAGTCGAGTTCCAGTCCCTGTATTCTTTAAGAAATATATTGTTTCATCCAAATTCACTATTCTTGGATTGTTTGATCGATTATTATCAGAACGTTATAATATTTAATATCTACGTTATAACCGTTTATCTGTAATGGCATCTCACATATGATTGCTTCACAGATACATAATATGTATAAACATGTCAAGAGATGTCCAATGCAAATATCTTGTTGCCAAAGAGCATAAATGATAGCAGAATCTCAATCTATTGGTCTATGAATAGGTGATACAATATCATCATGCTAAGCGGAATAAATTTCGAGAATCGTTTTAAGTTCAACGTTTTACCTTGGAATTTGTTATTTCTTCATCTTTATTAAATAACCAAATTTGAAGCGGTCTTGCCAAATTTGTTACAACCTCCCACTAGAGTCCTACTTGAACACGACGACATGAGACATACTTGAAAACACGATGAGATATTGTTGCTGTGTTTTTTATAGGTCTTTAGAAAAGCATCTCTTGTTGCTCTTTCAAACTTTGAGGTTCTGAATAAAGCCCTTGACAAAAAGGCTTCCGTTTCGCACGTCACTTTATGTACCGCACACAATGTCCCCCTCATGTTGATCCCTTCATAAGAGGAAAGTGAAACCCTATAGGGGTTTTCCTTCTCCCAGACGCCTACGTCTTTGTTTAAGAGCCATTCACGCGAAACCATTAAAAGCTGCTTTTAAGATATTACATTTTTTTTTTATACAAGAGTGGCAAACAAGCATACGGCCCATCTGATGGGAAACGGTTACCGCAGCCTATTTACGCTCACGATACTGAAGTATCACTTGCGTGTTGCCACTCTGTGTTCGGAGAGTTATAGTGTGTTGGCAGCATAATGGGTTTAATCCCTCTGCTTCCAACACAATGTAACAATCCTCCCCCCTCCCCAAGGAGCTCATTACTGAAAACCTTATTCACCGCGTAGGACCACAACACAAAAAATTGTGTTATTTGGCTACGGACTTCTATAAGGTGGAGGTCCTGCCCCAGTCGGGCAGCTCCGAATTCGAACGGGGAACCCGTTATGCCCTACCTCTCTTAAATACATACTTATCATCAGTCAGTGCAGTACAGTCGTGCCGTAGTCTAATGGTTGAAGTACTCACCCTTAAGATCAAGATTGCATTACCTACATACTATGAATTATTCTGAACTTAAATAGGTCCAATAATTTATCACAGTTCTCAACTTGGCATAGGTACTTTCGAGTCAACGTTCTTATAAGATTGATAGCTCTAATTCTCCTTGATGCCTGAAATTGTCTTGAATAACATTGTTCCTTTTTCGTCTTCTTTTTCGCTATTATTAATGGTAGATTTTGTTAGAGAGAGATTGTTAGATTTAGTTAGAGATTAGAGTGTTCGTTTAGATCTTGAATAAGATGTAATAAAGTGATTTGGTGATATACTTTTATTTTACATAACAAAGTCGATATTCCTAAGTAAACAACAATTTAATGCAATATTTTATCACGTACTTGAACCCGTTTATCCAATTTCTCTTGTATGTTAAACGTTGCGACGGTCTTTTTATAGCATTTTGAGTGGCGTAATTAGTGGATAGTGATGATGAATTAAACTTGAGTGAGATTCATAATTTACATATGAAATCGCTAGGCTCATTGCTGTGACCGTATGATTATACGCACGTACATAATTCCCAAATGTAATCTTTACTTATTTCCATACATTTTATTTTAAGAATTACAATTTCTAAACAGGTAAAATACAGAAATATATATATATATATTTTTATATATTTTTTTTATACAAGTACAGTGGCAAACAAGCATACGGGCCCACCTGATGGAAAACGGTTACCGCAGCCTATTTACGCTTGCAATACCGAAGTATCACTTGCGCGTTGCTACTCTATGTTCGGAGAGTTATACTGTGTTGGCCGCACAATGGGACTAATTTATATGACCAATCCCTATTTATTTTAACTCGATGAAACTGTAACAGCATCAAACCAAAGAAGTGCAATACATGTTCGAATCAGAAGCCAATTCAGATGAACCGATTGGTACACAATACCAGTTTATCTGAACATTCGTATTGTGATGTGATTAACCACACTACAAACTTTATACAGT
This sequence comes from Drepana falcataria, assembly GCA_945859725.1. Classification (NCBI taxonomy): domain Eukaryota; kingdom Metazoa; phylum Arthropoda; class Insecta; order Lepidoptera; family Drepanidae; genus Drepana; species Drepana falcataria. The sequence goes on from OX243922.1 coordinate 10,605,881, forward strand.
GAAGGTAAATATCGAGAAGATAAATAGCTGGAAATTGAGAAGTTAAATAGTCTTTGGGTTTGCCCATTACAAGCAATTTATCAAACAATCAATCAACAATCAAGTCTTTCCTCTTTATAATGTTACAATGTTAGCCACATTAGTAAAAAAGCTGAAGTGCGACCAAAGCCTACAGTAGCGATATAAAGACTGATTTAATCTGATTTCTTACCGAGAAGCTCTCATCATTTTCCCACACCTATGCAATGCACTGTAATAACTAATAACAATGCACTGGAACGAGAGGTATTACAGTTTCTTTGTCACAATCAAGCGGTTCAAGATCGGCGGTGGGAAACTAGCAATAAAGATCGCATTGAAGCAACTTCTACCAACACGTAACTTCTGGTAATTAATAACAAATGAGAAACCGTGGTGTCCCAAATCCTGACTATACAAATGAGTTTCTGAATTTGACTAACTAAAAATCGCACCATGAGCTTAAGGGCGGAACCTTCACCTGTTCATGAAAAAAATCATAGACGTGTAGTCGTGCTTCAGAAACGGCGACGGACTCTCATCTGTCATTGGTACCTAAATATATCTACCACTCGGCAAATGCGGCTCTATAAAAACATACTATACTAGTTTAATCGAAAAGGGAAATGAATGGGCACCGAAAGAGAAATCAATGCAAGCGTCTACAATACTGTCACACAGCTGATCGGGCAAAAAACTAGTTTCAGTAAATTTTGGCCGTATAGCGTCGGTTCCGCGTGGTGTCGTGTCGGGAGCCGTCAAAACGGTACGATGGCTCTCAGATTTCTAATGGTTACATTACCATATCGCGGCCTTTCACGTTCTGCGAGATTGGATAACTCACGCAAGCTTATTCGAATATGTTACTAACTCAATCAATTAAATATCTCACACCCACATTTCGCCGGAGATATCTCTAAGTACCAATGTGACAGTCGGTGAGTCCATCCCAGTTTCTCAAGAAGACTACACATACGACTTTGATTTTCTTTTTAAACGTCTGCAGGATTCCTCTCGATGTTTTCCTTTATCGTGAAGCTCCAACCAACTAATATCTCAAACCCAAGCCTAAATGTTCTAACATTGAACAGAGTGGTATGCTTTCATGGAGTTCAAAAAAGTTTTTATTCGCATTTACCTGGCCTCGGAATCATATCGAAATCCAAAAGTCTCTGGTAGAAGAGGCAAGAGAAAAAACACATACCAACTATGTAAAATAAATTGATCGCATATTATAGGATAGGAACGTTAAAAGTACTCTTAATGTTCCTAAGCGACGAGACTGACGACTGTTAATGAATAAGAAATGTGGCGCTACTCTCTCAGCGTCATGATAATATACATGTATGTAAAGAATATAATCTGTGATTTCAAGTTCATTGCGTAATGTCTCGCGTTAGGAAAGCAGTGTACAACACTTGAAACATGTTTCAATGACAAGGTAATATATACGGGTACATTAAAGGTCTTGGGCATCTGAATTAATTGTACGCAAGACAAATGATTAATACTCGGAACAAATAATGTTTGTAAAAAGTACCGTTTGTGTGATCTGCATATGTTTTAATGGACCCGGATGTACCTTACAACATCTAAGTATGCATTTAGATATATTTATATCTGTCGCTGACACTGATAGGGCAGGTTGGCTGCAATTGGGAGTGCCAAAACAGTTTACTTTGTGCAAATAATAAATATAAATAAGCGTCTCCTTTATTCCGTTATTCCTCAAGTGAAATTGTTTCTAATCATGTTAATTAAAAAAACTTGAACTTATGGCGCGTTGGGCACTTAGATTTGTTTTTTTAACACAATACCATAGCAGCAACACAAGTCAAATGAAATATTTAAATAAATACATTTTCCGTTTAATATTCATTTATAAAAAATAAATAAAAAAAACTCTCAATCTCGTCTGTCGCGAGGGCACAAACGAATGCCCATGCAAAGAGCGCGTATAGTATACATATATTATAAGAATACACGCGGAGTATATCTGTGTAAAATCTCATCTGTCGCGAGAACGGCTGAAAATGCTCACCCACAAAAGTGCCCAACGCGCCATAAGAAGTTTTCACTTCAAAAAAAATATTAAATGTACTCCATTGGAATCGAAATTAGTGTCAAGGTACTGGCAGCTAGGGTCCCAAAGGGAAGAACCTGCTCAAGATACGTATAGATCCAGATTTCTAACAAGAGCGTCTTAAATTTTGGTCGAGGCTGTCCCTTTACAACCATCGTTGCGGATCATTGTGGCACAGTGGTAATGGTCTCACACGTTGACAACTCGTGTACTGTCAAGCTATTCCATACATACATACATATCATCACGCTAAGTCCCTAACGGGGTAGGCAGAGAGTATAGAGCGCCAGTTCTCTCTAGACTTACATACCTCTTTCGCTTCGTCCACATTCATCAGTCTCTTCATACATGCTCGTCGGTTTCGAGTACTCTTAACGTTCCCGTCCTTGAGAGTCCTTATTTGATCCAGTATTCCATAAGTTATTATTATTTTCTGTTAAATAATAGTGGATTGAGCATGAACACTATTAATATTTAGAGGAAACACGTGTCCTTTAATAACTTTCGTATTGCTAATCCGTCCGTCTTCAGGGTTAGTTGAACCAGTAATAATATTAATACGATTAATTAATAGATTTATGGAAGGTGCGAGAGTTACACAAATGCATAAGGATAGTAGCAAATGAAATGTGGCTGTAATTAATATAATTCAGTTATTTTCCTTAAATCGTCCAAGTCGGCCGCGTTGGTTGAGTTCGACTTATTTAAACTAGACACTGAATTCTAGCGTCGAAATGTCTAGAACTCTGTTAACATCTGTTGTTTGTTGTCTAAACATTTTAGTGTTGTCAATAATTATGATTAACTAATCACTTGTGTAATGTATTGTGAAAGGTGAAGTGACGTTCTAGCCTAGAGCAAATATTATGAGTGTGTCATCTTTGTGATACTTATCTAATTGTTAGAAATTTCAACAATTTCACGCGTCCTGGTGATCATTGGAATCCATTATAATAATCCATAGACGACATAGGGCAGATATTTGTGTGATGAACACGAGTATTTGTACCTTAGTCTAAGATGTCCTATGTATTTATGTATATATCTATCTATATAAGTAAATATATCGTTGTCTAGTTACCATAACACAAGCTTTGCTTAACATGGGACTATGTCGATTTGTGTGGAATTGTCCCAGGTATTTATTATTATTATTATTATTATTATTATTATTATTATTATTAAGAACAGATTTCTGAAGTTAAGGCTTATATAAATTGCCTACAACTCGATGAACTTTATTCAAAATTATAAAAAAAACAGGTCCATAATTCCTTCCTGCCCTTTTCGAAATATGACGTCAAAAAGTATTGAGCAGATGTTAGTGCATACATTGCATATAGGTTTAATTGGGATTAGTTTATCTTACGTAATAAAGGGTCACAATAGCTCCTGATTACGATACATAATCTAAATAATAATAAATCTAAAACGGCCGTTAATAAAAAATAGCTTTTATTTTCAGGTAACAAAGAGTCACTGAGCTCATTATGAGAATGTTAATTAGTTATTTTACGTATAAATTCTGCTATGCTATCAGCTACTTATATGTAACATTTACTCATTACCTAAAAGTCAATGCTATCCTTATTATTCATGGAACATAGTTATTTATTTGAACTGGTCACATTTCCTCCATGAACGCTTATTTGAAGTTATTACCCACTAGCTGTGCCCGCGACATCGTCCGCGTGGGATAGTGACTGCGCAGTATATTTTGATTTATTTTGGATGTGTGCGTGTGTATTGGGGATGCCTACGTCATAGTAGCTTTATGTATGCAAAGTCTCAGCCCGATCGGTTTAAACTTGACAAAGTTTCATACAAACTGATGCCTACGGCATAACATCTACCTGCATGCAAAGTCTTAGCCCGATCGCTTTAAAATTTACAAACTATCATCCCCTATTTATCCCCTTGGGGGTAGAATTAATCAAAATCCTTTCTTACCTGCATGTCAAATTTCAGCCCGATCCGCCCAGTGGTTTGGGCTGTGCGCTGATAGATCACTGTCAGTCAGCCAGTCACCTTTGAGTTATATGGATATAGATATACGTTGTATATCTCGATATCATCACTTTGAGTCCCTCACGGGGTAGGCAGAGAGAGCGCCTGTTCTCTCTACTCTTACATACGCTTCATTCACATTCATCAGTCTCTTCAGATATACTTATCTCAAATCTCACGAATCTCAAAATCTTCATGTCAAGTTTTTGTTCAATACACTTACTTAAGTTACACTGTGGAACCCATTTTTATAATTCTTAAGAAAACGTGTCGATGTCAATTTAATAAAGATGAACATTTCAATTATAGCTTAAGAAAAAGTTCATGAGTGGCAGTTTGTTGGTACCAATCATACTGTGGACTGCACTGCAAGAAAAATTATAATTTCAACATTAATAATTTCTGAAAGAGTAAATAAATATTTGGAGCAGCTTAGTAGCAAAGCCATGAATGAGTACTGTTTACAATTGAAGACCTAAAATGACCCCTAATCTTTAATGCTTGATGTACTTATCCAACATTAATCTGTTGCGTAACTCTGGCTTATGCCCTATTTCTGTAGAATTGTTTGGCTTTTATAGGTCGTTACCCTCTATGGGAACACTTATAGCTTCATGTCTCGTTTGTGGTTCAACTTTTTTAGAAAACAGTGATGCGGTCTGTGGTTAGAAATTCTTTCGAAGCTCTGTACAGTTTACGAGCTTGTTGTACTTATTTTCTTTTACGACCATGTGACGACCTGATCGTCGACATGATCGACGACGATCAGTTTTCATATAAAATGTCGTCTTGTTGGTGTGATAAAACACTTTAACTATGACTACTTATTTGAAGTAATCTCATACTGTGCGGTTTTAAAGTAGCTTTTTCGGCGCACGCGCATTCTCTAGGATGAACTCCCCATTAATTTTTCATCAAGAATAAAGTATGGAGCTATTCGAGATATGTGTCTGGCAGTTTCGGCAACGGGTTTTTTTTTGTTTCATATTTATAGACGACATGGAAACAAATCATTCAATCAAATTCAATATATGTATTTTTGATTTCGTATATCCTACACGTGCAGCCGTGTTGACAGAGTGGTTCGAGTTGCCTGCAACATAAAGATTGCAGGTTCGAATCCTCCAGTACAGTGATTAGTCACATCATGAGTTTTACGGTGAAGGAAAATATCGTATATATAGACGCGCTTGGCGATGGAATCGCCGTCTATTACGTTTCAGTTAAAACATAACAGTGGGTGAGTGGGTATCTACACACCTCTGCCTCCCCCTTCGGAGACCCTTGTGGGAGGTCGTCTATATATATATATCTATATGTATATTGCCTCTTTGGTGTTGCTAGCATCCTTACCACGGCTACAACACCTTACCATCAGACAAGTCGCATCCCTGCAAGTGGTTTAAAAAAATATTGTATCGACTAACTTTTCCACATGTACCTACACTTAAATCCAAATTTGGTTCGTACGTTCGTGTCTAATGGCCACTACACATTCGTCTTATTTCCCGTGATTACATCTCGTCAATTACACAAATTGCTGGTTACTTCGTAGTTTCTTAATTGCGAAGTTCAGTTTGTTGCTAACGGATTCTGACTGTTAGAGAGAAAGTCAGTTATTTACTATGTAGGTATAGCCTGCAGGCTCGTCAATTACCAAAGGATAACACAGAGCGTATTTTATCCAGATATACTTAAAAATAACTATATTTTAATAACTTTATTTTAATATATCTTATGTACGACAGATACGTCACACCTGACGTATCTTTATCTCATATTTCTCTTATTATTAATGCATTAATTTTTTGGCATATTCCGCCCTGCGGACGAAGTCGCTGTCAAAAGCTAGTTTATATGAGGCAGAGTTTGTTTCTAATACTAAAGTATAGAGTTCACTTCAAACCGAATTACAAAAAATTTTGCATAAAACAACTATTGAGAAACGCTGCATAAATATTACACTGAACTCAAAGGAACGGTTCGGTAATTATGTATGTATATGAATTTGAAAAGGGAGAACCGCGGGACTTTGAATATAAATGAAAAGTCAGTAGATCAAGGTGAGCTAAGTAATAACGTCGACAGATGAATAAAATATAAAATTGAAATTGAAGAAACAACTAACAATGAATTATTTAAAAATTTGCAATGAATTATGCCCCAACTAGATAGAATATAAATTCAACATTATTTTTATATTTGAGATGCTATGAACTAGTCACGTGTAAAACGTGACTAGTTCATAGTCCTTGTATTAATAGCGCTATTCCATATCATACATTCCGCCACGGTGTAGGCAGATTGGAGCACCAGTTCTGTCTACCGCTTTAGGGACTCGGCGTGATTATATGTTTATATAGTTTAAATATATTTTGCAGGAGTTAACACATCCTATGAGCTTATCCAACTTATAAATCCATCAGTGTGCCTAATTTCATCCGATTTTATGATCCATCTAACAAAATTCTGTTCAGCTTTTCTAGCGTTATTCAGTAAAAACATCGTCACAAATTTTTAATTTTTTTATATTAGATGAATAGGATTTATTGTTATTACTTAACCCAACTCAAGATGGATTGCTGAACAAAACATATTATAATAGGTAAAATAGGTTTGAGCATAGCACTCGCACTAGCTACTAGAACAGACACTCAGAATGACCTCCAACATGAACGTAGCAATCGTTACTAGTGATAATTTAGCATTCAACAATTACAATCCAACTCCCTTATCAACGCCATCAGCCAACTTTTAGTCTCATAGCAAAGTACTCTAGCTTTATCGACGCATTGTTTGACGCCTCATTTCCCTCGCCTGATGGAGCGGAAGCCTAGTGTATGTAGTTCGCTCCTCGACACTAATGCCCGTATCATGTTCCTCGTACAAAAGAAAGTGTCCGGACACGACAAAAACATGTCCAAAAAGTATAGTTTTTACTACAAAATACTAATGTGTCAGTAAGAGAAAGCTCGCGAATGGTGGAATTTTGCTTGGGGAAACCAGCCACCAACTAATTAGTTTTTCGTATTCAAATGTTCGCGAATTTAAATACATACACCTAGAATCAGGGGTAGGCAGAGAGAATAGAGCGCCAGTTCTCACTAGACTTTATCTAATATCTTCTTATACCCTAATGTTGATCTGGAATTGTCTGGTGAAATTGATTTAAAATATCGATAGCCCGATTCTATTACTATGCTATTTAACAGTTGTGTCTTTCCACATTTTACTTTTTACTCATATGGTCCCAAAAATGTTTCAATATAAGCTAAGTATACAGAAAAGGGAATGTACAAGTGAATCTCTATTGTAAATAATAAAAAACTCTTAGTCGACTTAATCTGTGCATTAAAGACATAAACGAAATTACTACGGATATAGAGTTTAAAAAAGAATAACAATTAGATAAAGAAATTCATCTATGGTTTGCGCTAAGCGTTAAACTAACTAGAATTGAATACCCATCCCGCGGTAACGCCCCTATTTCCCGGGGTAAAAATATATCCAAAAGATTAGGTCATATTCGTATCATATGCGAGTAGCAGGCTCACTATTACAAGATATTCCTATACACCTATGTTTTAAATGAGAAAGTGTATTTCAAAGGACCAAACCAAACTAGGTAGATTTACCTGTCATGCCATAATTAGCTGTTACTATGAACTCTAATGTATAGATCAGATGATACAACGGAGTCAACAAACTTTCTTGTAACCTTGTTTGGAGTGCTTACAATTTGCATGAAGAAAACTATTACTCTCTCGTTGCCTGCAATGAACTGGTGAAACCCGTTTGAGGCTTAATACAGCATATCTTATGTTCAACTATAAACGTCACCACGTGTTTCATAATCTCAAACGCAATCTGGAGTAGAAATACTTTCTTAGAAATTATCTCAGTTCTCTTGTCCTAACTTCACTCCTTCCCCGAAGGAATAGCCGACGATGTTTTAACACTGTTTCTGACGAAGAATTGCGGGTCTCTCGCAGACTTTCAAGCACGACTATCTATACGACTTTGAATTTCTTCTTACGAATGCAGGTTTCCTCTCGACGTTTTCCTTCGCCTTAAAGCTCGTTGTGTGACTAATGACTATACTTAAGTTCAGAAAAATCCTTGGTAAGTAAAGTAAGGTACAGTCGGGATTCGAACTTGCAATATTCTTGGGTTATAGGCAACTACTCGAACTATTATTATTATTATGTACACACATACAAAGACATATCATCACACCCAAACTCTTAGGGGTAGGAGGAGAGAATAGATCGCCAGTATTTTCTAGGCTTACATACCACTTCTGATTTATCCCACATTCATCCGAAACCTGATATTTTGTTGACTGTACTAAAAATAAAAAGCACGTAAGCCTTCATCTCATCATTCGATACTAGCATTAACAAAAATAATATAAATAGTATGTCGGATTACTACTATATACACGTGAAGTGAAAGTATACCGTAGGTAGGTGTCACGGTGGAGGTCGCAGTTCAAACCTACTTATCTTGTATCGTTTCCAACTGTGATATAATCGCTCTTCCGTACGTTGGGAATGCAAATTACCTGATGGTTCAAGATTAGTCTTTCATACTTATATACGTATCATCACGCCGTCTCTCACCGGCAAGGAAGGAGCGCCAGTTCTCCCTAGACTTACAGACCACTTTCGCGTCATCCACTTTTGATTAGTCTCTTCATACATACTCGTCGGTATGGAGTACTCTTGACGTTTCCATTCCTTAGTCTCAATAAATGCGAAAGTTTGCATATGTTATACAATCACGGCAGAAAGTCTGACCGGAATTGGATGAAATTTGACTCAAAGATAGATAATTGGGTGGATATGCTCACATATCAGGATATGTTTAATTCCATAAAGCCTGCTAATGAAATCAAATTTTACATAGTTCCATGTATATCGGTCTATGAACAATCACGATCTATCGACATACGTAGCTCCCATCTTGTTGTCTGAGGTATTTAGAGAACGCCGTCTTCTGCTTCTGATTGAATTCAAATTCGAAGGTCACATCAATGTTAGTGTATATGTTGTTGTGAGTTTCTACAGCTCTGTCCCACTTCCTGCCTCGTTTCCGTGAGACCGGTTATTTTGATTGGCCAGTGATCGCTACTATCGAAATCTCCGGCAGAATGGTACGAGCGCCGCCATCTGGGTCACTGGTATTAAACTTACATTCGTCATTCGCATATATAATAATAATATCCTCACGCCTTCCCACAAGGATCCCCGAAGGGGTAGGCAGAGGTGTACAGGTAATAACCACACACCCACTTTCCGCCAGAGGTATATTAGGTGCCAACGTGACAGATGGCGAGTCCATCGCCGTTACTCAAGCACGACTATACATACGCCTTTGAATTTCTTCTCAGACGTATGCAGGTTTCCTCTCGATGTTTTCCTTCACCGTAAAGCTCGTGGTGTGACTAATCACTGTACTTAAGTTCAGAAAAACTCATTGGTACAGTCGGGATTCGAACTTGCGACCTTTGCGTCGCAGGCAATTGCTCGAACCACTCGGCCACCACGGCTCCATATATCATCACAACAATTCCTTTACGGAGTAAGCAGGGAAGTCGATCGCCAAATCTATAGTATTTTCAGATATACTAACCGGTAATGAGAATCTTGGCCGTCTCATACTTGGATGTCCGTTCGATTCGATCTAGGTAGTTGGTACGTGGTCTTAATCTTCTTCTTCCACAAACGTCCCAACTACACATTTAGAATTTCTTCTTAACCGTATGTTGGATTCCTTCATCATAATGCTTATGGTATGCTAAAATTTACTAATAATAATAATATTTACTATGAAAGATATATATCTTTTTGGTTTGTTCGAAAAACCGTGCCGCTTTTTGTATGCTCATGCACAGCTACAATGCAAATATTTCACATGCACTCGCGAATTGACGTAATCCTGTTTCCCACAAAGCTGACACCACTATTCGGTAACATTATCTAATTAAACTGTTGCCGGAATAGTAATACTTCGACCTCATTAGCTAACTGGAGTTTGTTTAGGTATCTGTAACACAATTACTGCTATCTGAACACGCTGGAAAATACACTATTAAAGATTCAGTGTGACGAACGATTTTGTCGGAGACTCACTGATAATGGACTGGACAAGTGACAAATGATTAAAAATCCCGTTACAACAATTGGATAGTTAGATAGTCAATAAAGCTAGTCAACGAATGAACTATGAACTCGGAGCAAGACACTGTGGCTTCCGAGCAAGACAATGATAGTGTTGGTGAAGTGATTGGACCGAGACTGAAGTTTGTGATGGGAAGTAAGGTGGATGCAGAAGATGCTGTTGAGCAGCGGGTACAGGTGGTACACCGCCAACCCAGGGTGCGGAGCGCGCACATGGGGTTGGCACAAGTGATCGAAGAGCTCAACCATAAACACACTTCCGTTTCTGTAAGTTTATAACGTACTCAAATGCTCTACAAATTATTCCTGCTTTTTTTCTCGTGGGAAATTTCCACACAATTTGTCCCAGTTAATATTATTCTGTGGACTTGTCCATTATTATATAAATATGTTCTTATATGTATGTATGAACTAACTGTGCCAGCGGTTCCTTTGCTTCATTGTTTTTTTTTCTGAATCCAACCTATAATCTATCTATGTGCCAAACTTCATTAAATTCCGTTAAATAGTTCTTTAAGAGGAGCGAACATCCTCGAAAACATTTTCGCATTTATAAACTTAATAACATAGGGCTTTCGAGACTAAGGTATAAATACTCGTGTTCGTTACATAAATGAGTGCTCTCAGCGGGGACCGAACCCGTTTTCCTTCCTTAGGTAAGTCAAACATCGACCATCGGCTGTAAATTTTGACCGCTAATTGACGCCATCGTTATTGTTTCAAATTCACGTTACATACTTTATTCAAACCACGCTAAATAGTTTTGTATTCGATGAAATAGAACTGAAAATTTATGTTAATTCAAGCGTAACGCTTAAATTGTCGTTTAATATTGCGCGACATTTTGAATGTATTTAGGTTCTTTTTACCGAATGTATGTTAAAAACAAATTCTGTAATTACATGTTTTGCTCTAATAGCTGTAAATACTTGAAATAGTTATAACAATACTATTAATCCTCTGTAGTGTTTATCCAAAATTGTACTTACAGAACTCTTTGGTTTGGTCTTCTTTCAAACTGTTCTTCTTCCACAATATATACATAGATTCCTATAATAAATATGATTGTAGCTCTCTATCTACCATGTTAGGTCAGTTTATAGACTTGGGTACGGTAATTAATAGTCATCACTTTTGAATGATGAAACTTTGTTGGCAGCATAGTTTAATGACCTGATTTCTTTTTAAACTTAGGATATATGCGAGAAAAGTCGGGAAAACTGTCTAGCGGCTGGTATGCTATCACAACTGATATTGTACAACCTCCAATTGACGTAGTTTCTGTAAATAAACACTCACTCACAAAAAATAATTCATATAGGTATACTATCTGTTGCCCGTGACTTCATTTGTGTGTACGTACTTTGAAATCATCGAAATCATCCACAGGAAACTTGCATACCTTTAAGAATAAATTCAAAGATGTACCTACATATATGTAGACGTGTTTGGTGAACGGTAACGGACTAGCCATCTGTCCCATTAGACCCATATTTGTCCGGCGAAAAGAGGCCGTTGTTATTGTTATATCTTAATTATATGTAATAATATCATGGTTTATGGGATTTTAACTCAAATAAACAAGCCAGTGGTTAGTTAATTATCTGTGCATCCCCCAAAGCGTGTTACATTTTTCCGACGACAATAAGGTAGGTAGGTACTACATTTTTTTAACATATACACTCATAAATTTCGTAAGTAACATTAAGAAGACACAACATAATTAGACTAATTAAATAATATAATTGTATGATATATTTACTTCACTCATATCCTAACCTTGCATTAATAATTAAACTCCTTCCCGTTTCCTTTGGATTATAACATTTTTCTTACGTAATTATTTATATTTGGCGGCCATCTTTCTCGACCGCCATATATTTCAACACATATGGAAATTATGCCCTTTACAAATAGGAATGTAAATCGTAACTATTAAAATTATATAATTCGAACGTTATGTGTGAACGGTGTCAGAGTTTCCGATGGCAGATTAATTAACAGGTAAATCTTCTTCTATAATTAATAACTATTAAACTTTATTAAAGAGCCGTGGTGACCTAGTGGTAAACGTAGTCGCTTGTCAAACAAATATTCCACGTTCGAACCGCTGCTGGTCTGTACATAAACGTTTTAGTTACGAATCTTAAGTACAGTGAGCTTTTCAGCGAAGGGAAACATCGTGAAGAAACTTGCATGCGCTTGGAAATAAATTCCGCCAGCATAAAGGGTTTTTGGGTTGTTGTTGCAACTACACCCAAAATATAACAGTTTGAAAGCGTTTTTCTGTGTTCATTTGTTTTTATTCGAATTTGGAATGATTCATGAACACGCGTCATGTACCGTCATGTCTGCTCTTTAAGCAGTTCTGAAAAGTTCCTACTCGTGTGTGACCTTACCATATCCGCAACTATGGTTTAATAGCGAGAGTATACAGGAATAACAGTTACGCAACATCAGCCGGGTAACTGGAACAATCCCCCGTTAGGTACCAACCGTTATCGTAATCACTGTTATAGAACTCATACTCGCAGGTTGTGGGGTTAAGGCCTAGATCAATTCACCACACCACTGACTATTGATGCAAAATTTAAAGCCGTCCGAGTTTGAATAATCGCCTGCAACGTAGATATTTCCCAAGTGAAAAGAGAGCATTATACTTCTGCCAACCCCTTCGGGGACCTTTGCAATTAGACGTGAAGATATGTGTATATACATAATAACGAAGGGGTAGGCAGAGATGTCATAGGCAGTATCCACTCACCCACTTTCCGCCGGAGATATATATTAGGTGCTAACATGACAGACGAGTCCGTCGCCGTTACTCAAGGACGACTATACATACGCCTTTGAATCTCTTCTCAAATGTATGCAGGTTTCCTCTCGATATTTTACTTCTTGAATGTTGCTTGTAGGAGGACCCATTCTGTTGCTTCATTTTTGCAAAGCGTCTTATTTCAACGTCACATACCTACATACATCTATTCCAAGCCCTACAGTGACCGAATACTAGCATATTACTCGCTGAGATTACACACGTGCAAACAACATTACTAAGTGGCTTAATTTATTCCTATCCATCGCGAATGTCTAATATGTGAATCATTGTCAATTACCTTCGTACTGACTGCAACAAAAAATTACTTATCTCTTTCACATAGTAATATTTATATGACTTGTTGACTTTCTCGGAAACAGACCTTCCGCTTTAGTTTATTCGTAAGGCTACCGCGTAAATCCTGTATCGTTCTCGTAGACATAGTTACTCTCGTAACTGTAGTCTCGCCACAACAGTATATATTAACCTGCACTAAAGCCAGCACGCAAAACATTTCTAGATAATGCACTCACAAACTGTGAACCAGCTTTCAAGTGAAAATGCGACAGACTTTCAACGCTAAGCTACTATTTATTAAGAGAAATCTTGTGTGAACCCCTGCGAACCAGTAAGGCCTCCCTTAAAATTTCATTGTAACGATTCTGCAACTTGCACACAATAACAAGTCGACCCTAATGCATACCATTAAAATTAGATTCATTTAAAATATTAAAGGGGGTCGCTGGCGGCGGATGGATGAGAAGGGCCCAAGACAGAGTATGGTGGCGCGCCATGGAAGAGGCCTATGTCCAGCAGTGGACTGCTGTAGGCTGATGATGATGATGATGATGAAAATATTAAAAACCCCTATACATATTCAATTATTTAACGAAATTGCAAATTACGGGTGCGTTACTCCAATATTTATAATAAAAGTACGATTAAAGTTGGTCATGAGAATAATAATCGCATAATACCCGTATTGAAATTGATATACTTGCTGCGCTGTCAATGAATCACGGCTGCGCAGGCGCACCCGCCACTGAGCAATTGAAAGCGTAATATGGTCAATCAGTTCAAGTGCATTCTGTTAGGGTCATGGATTAATGTGAGCTGCCCTTTAGTACCTACCTTCTACATGATTTTCTCATACAAGCTGTTATACAAGTATATTCAATATCCAATATCGTTCCAAAGAGTAGCGGCAATAAACTGGCCGCCAGTCGAGTAGGCACCTAAATATTGATGTTACTACACACTCCTGCACACGTTGGGGAACCGCTGTGGGAAGGCTTGAAGATATATTTTTACATATATATATCTTCTTTAACGTATCATACATATTTAACGTGTTTTAATGAATTCTATTATAAGTAAGTAAATTAGTAAATTCAACATGCGGGTTAATCCATGTATTTTAAAAACTATAAACCTATATTCAGCTTAAGTTCCTTTGTTTTCATCATATCATCACGCCGAATCCCTAAAGGGGTAGACAGAGTCTAATAAATGACTAGGTGATTGGTTAATTTCTAGACCAGTAAATGCATAAGTACCAGGATAGCAGCGGCAAAAAGTAGATGAAAGAAAGGCAGGGCACATCAATATTCTGGGTCACAGGCAAGTGCCGTGTACGGCAACGTGCCCTGAATGAGAACAGGCGCAGCACCGGCGCGGCATTAATGCACTCTTCCGTCTTTGACGTCGAAATACGTTGGAACATTGTTTATTTTTCTGAGTCATAAACTCATCCGGCCCATTAAGAAACGATTTGATAACTTTTTATAATGAATCATGTCTTTGTTTTAATAAATGGCGTCTTTATAATCCTTTTATGGTCCTCGTTAAAAAGTTCAAAAGAAATTATTATTTACTTTTAATCGTTGAAATGGTCGGTGAATACAAACCGGTCCCATTCCTGTTTCCCTTGAACACCAGGGGTCTACCATGACGTGTTATAGCTATCGTTATTCAAGATTTTTTCAATATGTATTGTATATGACGACCATCTGATGTAATGGTCAGAGCTCCTGGCTGCGAAACTTGTGGCCGCGCGTTCGATTTTGCCGTTGAGAACAAAAATGTTGTGATGAACACGAGTATTTGGATGTACCTTAGTCTTAGATGTCTTTATGTATTTATGTAAGTATCTGATAACATAAATCCTTATCGTTCTGTCGTTCCCATAGTACAAGCTTTCCATGGTTAAGGACTAGATTTTATTTTATTTATTTACTTTTCATTCACATAACTACCTCAAAAATCAGTCCCTTTCCGTACTCTTGAACAATCATTGTAACATCCGCCATGGAACATCCCGAGAACAGAACATTTTTAAATCCGGTCGTTACAAAAAATACTCCACGTGCTCATGTGCTTCGCGTTTCCAAAACAAAAGAACTCCACAGATGTTTCGACGAACAGATAAAAGAACTCGAACAATAACCTTCTTGGATGGCTCGAGATCAATAGCTTTGCATACATATTGAGCTACGGCCGGAGACCTTTAAAACTCCGTTATGGCAGGTGTGGTGCTCTGCTAACACTGGCATAGCCTTTGGAAATATACAGGCTACACCATACACACACACAGACATATTGTCGTACAACGTCTTCGGATAGTGATGTCCGCCGTACATAGCTGCACGCCCTTATTGCCGCATCAAATTGAAGTATGGGCAAAATGCTCTACTTACTTATTCCGAAAATAATAAGTATATATAAATATTTTAATGTACATATGTGATCTTCAATGCTATGACCTTACACAGGATTTATCTACATGACTGTAGGATTTTATTATTATGCAATAATTACTTAATTCGATGGATGGATGGCGGATAACGGCGATGGACTCGCCATTTGTCACTACACAACATTCGTATGAATTCAAAATATACACCTATCTTATATCATTCTAATACTAGACTGAGTTTCTAATACTAGACAATCGATCATACCAATAATTATTTGTAACGACCAATGCTTATCTTATAGTGCAGTGATAAATCAATATCTTGCGTAAGTTTTGACAGTGTTTGTGTACACTATATAAAAATTATATGCATAAAAATCTTATTGATTACCTTTTTCATTGAAACACGGAATGTTCTTTTAAATTACCGTTTTTTTTTAATAATATCAATGTTAGTTATTTAAACTTTTGTTTAATATAACTTCTGGCAAATATCTAGTAGAGCATACTTCCTATCGTAGTGAGTACACGAAAGGAGGTAACTTTTTTACGCTACCAACGTATCGCAGCCCCTTGGCATCCCGAGACAGCGCCAGTTCCTTATTCCTGATTAACTGACAACATGTGCTCGTTTTACTTCTTTTAAAATATTATTTCTTAAACGTAACCTGTCTGTATAGTTAATACTAGTGATGTGATAGGTGATGTTACTCGAAAGTGATAGTGCTCTAACTCGTGGTAATTTTATGATGGAAACTTTAAACGTTATGCTCAAAACAGGATACAAGATTGTTAAGGATTTAAGTGAACATCATAGACCTGTAAGTTGATAACTGCGAGTGGTCGGCATGACATTTACTCTAATTATATACCTACTGACCTAGACTAGGTATTTTTAAGTTTGAAATAAGTTACTATTCACACTATACTTCTTTAAATGTAATTCTAGTCGTATCGATGCCGGATTTAACTCCTAACGTGATTTCTAAACCAAACTGAAAATGTGGAAAACATTTTCTACAATATTTCAGGTCAATTTAGAAATTACTTTTCATCACATTGTAAATATTTTGATCGTAAATTAATTAAGAGTTATTCTGTCTACCTTTGATCGGTACTGGAGCGATGGATTTGGATCTGAAAGATACCATCTTATACGATGTTATACTGTCGTAATAGTAAAATAAATACTTTTTCAAATATATCACTTGTGTTCTGTGCCATCAGAAATGTAAGATTAAAAAAAAACGTCAATAGTATTAAAATGCCAAACAACAAAAGTATGACATAGTGCATGCATATATAACCATACTTACTAGATTAAATAAACTAAATTATGATAAAATAATAGAAACATCATCAATTAAGTAGCACACAAGTATTAAGGCTTTTTATGTAAGTGACTTACAAGTTATACTCCCTAGTGATGTATCGGTTTTCCTTATAAGGACCCGAAGGACCTAAAGACCGTTGGTCCTGGTCGTATCTTGATAAGCACACCATAATAACAATGTTGGTAGTGCCAATTTTCAATTCCATAAAAAAGTTACGTAAGTAAGATATTTTAGTAATCGTTTGACAAGTTAACAGTAGAACTTCTACAAATAAATAAAGACTTAGTAAAGTAAAATAGAAATGCTTGAATTAAACTACAACAAACTTGTTATATACATACATATACATATCATCACGCCGAGTCCCTAACGGGGTAGGCAGAGATTATAGAGCGCCTGTTCTCTCTAGACTTACATACCTCTTTCGCTTCGTCCACATTTATCAGTCTCTTCATACATGCTCGTCGGTTTTAAATATGCACCACGTTCGAAAAGACATGAAAAAGATGGATGTAAAAGAACTAAGAGGTATACCTAACCTATGTCTAGAGAGCTCTGCTCTTTCAACCCCGTGAGAGTTACCGTCGTGATAATGTGTATGTGTGTACAAATATACATACATATATGTATATGGATATGTACATGTATTGACGAAGGTATTCTTTTGTTCCTAGATGGAGACGTCAGGAGGTTCCGAAAGCTCAGGAGGCGAAGATGCAGAGGCGCGACGGCTGCGGCGAGGCCACGTGCTCGCCGAGCTAATGCAGACTGAGAGAGTCTACGTTCAAGAAATGGGATCCATACTTAAAGTAAGTGATTTTTTTTTATACAACAAAAGTGTCAAACAAACACATGGCCCACCCGTTGATTACCGCAGCCTATTTATGCCTACAATACCGAAGTATCACTTGCACGTTGCTACTCTGTGGTCGGAGAGTTATAATGTGTTGGCAGCATAATGGGACTAATCCCTCTGCTGCCAAAACAATACAACAATCCTCCAAAATGGGGAGGGGCCCAAGGAGCTCATCATTGGAGACCTTATTCACCGAGTAGGAACACAACACAATAAATTGTGTTATTTGGCTACGGACTTCTATAAGATGGAGGTCCTGCCCCAGTCGGACAGCTCCAAATTCGAACGGAATACCCGTTATGCCCTTCCTCTCTTTAAGACTATGAAATGACCTTATATGAGTTGATTCTACCTTAACCGTTAAAAAACTGGATGTACTTTCGTACGCATAGTCGTTCATACATCCAATCGTAATTTTTTGGAAAGCTTAGTTCTGTTCTAAGAGTTACGGCCTTTGGAAGAAAACAATTTCCTCATAAGAAACTGTTCATTGGTCGTTACGTTGGAGTTCTCTTATGCAATGAGGATAACATTTCCTCAAAAGAAAACATGATTAATTGATCGTAACGGAAGTAACCTTCTTAAAACATGTTCTCTGACGTTTTTTTTTAAATTTAATTAGATACATACTTTAAATAAAATAAATACCAACGATATCGTACGTATGGTTGGTATTCATATTCATAATTTGAATTTGAATTCACATAGATAAGTAGCGAAAGTACGTCGCACCTTTCTCTACTAGTTCCTCCAAAACTAACTTCGGTCGAACCACATAAGGGGCACTGTCAGAATATGGAATGTATCTATAAACGTGTGTAAAAGTTATTAGCACTCGTATGACGTAATCGATTAGGTTTATTTATAAAAATGTACGTTGTTATTGACTTTTTAATTTAGTAACCTAGCAGGTTAGCAAGTGCAATGAAAGAGAAAGAGAGAGAAAAAATTAAAAAGCCATCGGAGATTCATAGACCTTGTGCGGAAAGACGCTTTATTATGGCTTTGTTTGGGAACCTAGTAAAAACCGGTCCTTAACTAAAACAAATTATGAGCAACTTTTGAATCACTGACAGTGTTCTGTGTGATAAGATCTAGAATTAAATTTTCCGCTTGACCGACTCAAACAATGTTCAATATCTCCACGCCGCACCATCGCCCCGCTCTATAAGTTATATGTGCCACCACTCCAACTAGTGCGTGTCGCACATGTGCTGACATACCCAGTAAACAGTCGCCGGCTCATTGCACATCGATGTGCTGATTTGGCGCGTTGGATGCACCTCACGCGACCTAGTACAGAGATCCTTCAAGCGGAACACAATGCATTCTCAGTCGCCAAGTACGCCGCGTTGCAGTCCACTCGTTTGCTGCACATACCCACTCTGCATCATGAAGTACGGGAAATACGATCTGCATAAATCCTCCGCGAACGTCAGTGTTGGAACCTCATACTCTTGGTATTACAGGAAAAATTATAATTCCACACCATTAAAGAAGAAACGCCTTGCAAGAGCTGCCTCGGATTCTACCCTTTTTAGTGATTACGCCAATCAAATATCTATTTTTGAAAAGAACGGACTACGTAGTCAAAAGTGTATCAAAGCAATCAGTGATGTGGACAAAAACACCCGTGTTAAATACGTTTCGAATATTAAACCTGTGCGATTAGAGCCGTTCATTGGGAACTTCTTCTATGGTAAAACACTACCTGGTTATGAACAATCACATAAAACTGAAGAGAAACTTAGTTATTTACCGGATTCCGACGCAGTCACTGCGTCCGAAGTGACCACTGCTGAGTCTCTAGCTACTAATGCGGCTACTGTTGTTGATGTGCCAGAATATATCAAGAACCCTCTGTATGGATGTTTAGAAACACAGTCTAGAATACCGACTCCAGAATACACCACGGTTTCCGACTTTTCTAAGGATTCTCAGTTAAAATCAACCAGTTGTACGGAATTGCGAAATCTACGGAATACAATTGTAACACAGGAATGTGGAGATATCCTAAGAGTTATTTTGCGAGATTACAAAAGGATAATGAATGAATGGAATAATTCTACAAAAGACCACTGCTCCTCTGAACCACAATGTTATAAAAAACTCAATGTTGTTGAAAACAGAACAGCAGAACGTTTTGGTCGAAACTCGCAATCCACTGCGTCATATCGGGAGCCTAGTAGATGCCAAAGGTCTATAAGCAACAAATACTATAGCTATGCTTACGGTAGAAAGCACTATACACCTAACCAAAGGAAGACCCAAAGCTTAAACAGACTTCATACTTCGAACACCAAGTCAGCAACAGTGGAAAGTTTTAAGAAAAAAAGATTCTGGAATATTAACAAAAGCTTAACCTCGTCCGAATGTAAATGTTTGCAATCCATTTACGAGGACTACGACAGACGTTTGCAGGAGTGGTGCGATACAGTGAGCCAGTGTTCGTCGCTTCTTTCTTCGGTATATAATCGCTATTCATCTGCTATATTAGTTTCTTCTTGACAGCTCGCCGAATGAATTAATGGCCCCAAAGATAGCGAGGCTGTCGCCGTTCCTCAAGCACGATTTCACCGGGAAGTCGTTTGACAAAATTATCTTAGGAACTTCAATTCAGAAAAAGAAATCACAGTGCATGTATACTACTGGGCTTCATGTAAGGATTTTATACCTGCAATGTTTGCTTAGCAGATTTCTGCTTAAATCGCTGTACCGACTAGGTACTACACAAAAATGTATAATAATATAAAACTTTAAGAGTATCCGAAACCGGCGTGCTTGTATTACCTACGTAGTTTACGGAAATGTATGTATGTTTATACATATATCAGACGGCAGTTGAATTGCATATACAATCCATACATGTCATCATTCAGGGTTCCTCGCGGAATAGACAAAGAGAGTAGAACGCCAGTTGTTTCTAGACTTCTTCCGCAAAGAGTATAGTTTAATAAGTCTAAATAATATAATGTTTTCTGTTCTAGGGCTACAAAGAAGAAATAGATAAACCAGAGAACCAATCCCTGCTGCCTTCGACGCTGGTCGGTCAAGCGGACGTGTTGTTTGGAAACCTGCACGAACTCTTCACATTCCATCAGGATGTGTTCCTTAAAGACCTGGAGAAGTCCATATCAGCGACTGAACTTGTGGCGCTTTGTTTCGTGCAAAAGGTAATTCATTACATATGAACAATCAAGCAGTTAACGAGACGTAATCACGCTATATTGTATAGCTTAATCATCCCATTAATATTGTAAATGTGCATGTTTCTGGAGCTCTTTATTCCTCTTTACGCAAAAACTACTGGATGGAATTTGGCACAGAGTTAGAATATTAGCTGGATAGCTAACGCATAGGATATCAAATTTTCATTAGTCCTGTCTAGAATAAAAAAAATATACTACTTACCTTCTATTAGCTCCCAAAAGGGTAGGAGAAAAAAACTCTGAAAAAGCATTTTTTTGTTATTTGGAATAGCAATCATTATTTTTTTCTTTCTACTATATAATATACAGAATGTTTAGTTATATTTATATGCATTGCTACATAGCCATTTAGCGTTTCGATTGATTTCATCTGAACTTAAGTATCAACAGTTTCCTTAATGCTTTCCTTCCAGAGGGAGACATTCTTCAGACTGTATAGTTACTACTGCCAGAACATCCCTCGCTCGGAACGGTTACGAGAGACCCTGGTGGACACACATCTATTCCTGCAGGCGTGTCAGCTGCGTCTGGGACACAAGCTGCCTCTTGCGGCTTACCTTCTAAAACCTGTACAAAGGATTACTAAATATCAGCTATTGCTTAAGGTAATGTATCTACATTGAAGACGTTTCAAGGCTATTGATACTGTCCACTTCTAAATACTCGCATGACACGTAACTTCGCGTGGTGCTAAAGGAGCAGCTAATGGGGAGGGCACAAGGAATCTCTTGTTCAAAATTGGTGTTGCCCAACTGAAATAGGACTCCAGCCGAAGAACGCAGCTAAATAGTAGTAGAACCACTGGAGGGTAGTGTTATGTTCCTGCAATGAGTAGGCCAGAAACAAAGAACTGTGCTGGCAGAAGCCTGTCCTATTGTTACCTTTTGCTGGAAGCGTGAATTTTATAATATTCTTCGTAAATGCATAACATGGACGGTTAATTTGTTTTAAAATGGTCTGTGAGAGATTTTAGTATTTAACTATGACGTATGTTGGGTATTTACAGTACCGGTCAATTTTAATACCCACTAATCATTATTATAATTATTCATATCCTGATCGTCCTATTACGTCACACCTCGTATTGATGATTATTTTATAGATTGGGTTCAGGGAACTTCATTTTTATTAGTCATGCTATTAATAGACATTTTAAATTTATAATTTATGGAATATTTCTGGTTGTAAATACTTTGGTGTTCAATTTCTTTGAATAATTTCGTATATACATTGGGGCTGTTTTTCTTTTGATTCTAAGTTATTGAAAGATACTTTATTGGTAATAACATGTATACTTAACAACACACAAAATGTATACTTAACCGTGGCGGCAGAGTGGTTGGAGTAGGCCTGCATTACAAAAATTGCAAGTTCAAATCCCGACTGTAGCAATGATTTTTTCTGAACGTACAGTGATTAGTCACACCATGGTGAAGAAAAATATCGAGAAGAAAACCTGCATACGTTTTATAAAGAATTCAAAGATGAAAGAGTTGTGCTTGGGAAACGGCGATGGACCTGCCACCATTCGCATTGGTACCTAAAATATATCTCTGGTGGAAAGTGGGTGTGTAGATGTAGTACCCACTTTCCGTTATGTTCCGTCTCGTCGTTGTCGTAAATGTTTAATGCAAAGTAAGTATAATGTTCGAGTGGTTCGAGCAGTTGCCTGCGACACAAAGATCGCAAGCTCGAATCCCAACTGTACCAATGAGTTTTTCTGAACTTAAGTACAGTGATTAGTCACACCACGAGATTTACGGTGAAGGAAAACATCGTGAGGAAATCTGCATACGTCTGAGAAGAAATTCAAAGGCATATGTGTAGTCGTACTTGAGTAACGGCGATGGACTCGCCATCTAACACGTTGGCTACTAATATACCTCTGGCGGAAAGTGGGTGTGTGTGTGGGTATTACCTATACACCTCTGCCTACCCCTTCGGGGACCCTTGTGGGAAGGCGTGAGAATATTTATTTTTATTTAAGTATAATGTTGCAGGATCTCTTAAGGTACAGTGAATGTGGGGCGATGACGACGGGCCTGCAGCAGGCGCTGGACTGCATGCTCGTCGTTCTGAAGTGCGTTAACGACTCCATGCACCAGATAGCCATCACTGGAGTACCTGTAAGTGGCATGCTCATACAATTCATCAGACTAAGTTTTAAATGATTCGAGTAGTCTTCTACAAGACAAAAGTTGCAAGTTCGAATCCTAGGTACCAATGGGTTTTTCTCCTCTAAATAATTTCTTATAATTATATTTACTTAGTTGGTAGGTATGTCTATACACATTGAGAATTATCGTACACTTTACTTCGTTTAGTTTACATTTGTCTACGTTTATTTTTACAACTGATAAATGAATAGATTTACAACGAATGCAGTAATTATAGCTTAAAACTTTGTACATATAATATTTTACGTTCCTTTTATAATTTTTTTTTATACAACAAGAGTGGCAAACAAGCATGCGGCCCACCTGATGGAAAACCGGTTACCTTAGCCTATTTACGCTCACGATACTGAAGTATCACTTGCGCGTTGCCACTCTGTGCTCGGAGATGTATAGTGTGTTGGCAGCATAATGTAATCCCTCTGCTTCCAACACAATGTAACAATCCTCCCCCCTCCCCAAGGAGCTCATTGCTGGAAACCTTATTCACCGCGTAGGAACACAACACAAAAAAAATTGTTATTTGGCTACGGACTTCTATAAAGTGGAAGTCCTGCCCCAGTCGGGCAGCTCCAAATTCGAACGGGAAACCCGCTATGCCCTACCCCTCTATTAAAAAAATATTGTTTTGTCTTCGCTCTCCAGGTGGACCTGAGCCAACAAGGGGAATTGCTGATGCAAGGCTCTTTCCTCGTGGCGTCAGAGAACAAGCGTGACTTGCGCCTCAGGATCAGGCCGCGGCGGCGACACATCTTCCTCTATGAGAAGGCCATGCTCTTCTGCAAGCCTGCCACCAAGAATAGTCACAACAAAGCAACTTACCACTTCAAACATGATCTCTTAGTGAGTTCACAAACCTTTTTTTTTTTCGAAAATTATGATGTAGCCCTTTCTGCCAACGGGCAGGCGGGCAGGAAAAATACGATTTATTTCTAATTACTCCTCTTTTATTAGAAGTTCGATTCGGTATTGTTCTAAACCCACAATGGCCTAACACTTAATAAAAACGAAACAAAGAGAGAAGAAAGGGAGTCGGCGTGATATGTATGTATAGTTAAAACTTTGCGAAATATGAGATCAAATGATATTTATTGTGATATATTTGTTAATATAAATTATTAAAGACAACAAAACTAATAAAAATGTTTCTAAACCGACGAAGTTCAAACGTAATTATTTTTTACACAATTTAAAAAATCATATGATTGAAACATCCCGATTCCAAATTAAAAATAATATATATTAATATATCGTACTCAACGTTGATTTATATTTTTCATTTATTAGATGTCGCAAATTGGTCTTACGGAATCCGTGAAAAGCGATTTGCGCAAGTTCGAAGTATGGCGGCAGGGACGTTCTGAAGTGCACACCATCACCGCGCCCACAGCAGACGTGAAGCAAGCCTGGGTCGACCGCATCAAGCGCGTGCTGCTCGACCAGCTGAAGGAGCTGAAGGGAGAGTGCGTGCGCCAATACGGGACTCAACACCACAGGTTAGACAAGAAGAGTATATTACATTATAAAAGACTGCACCCCATGCGATAACTATAACATTAGTTATTTATTTATTATTAAGCTGTGTTGGCCGAGTGATACAAAGAATGCAAGTTAAAATCCCGACTGTACCAATGAGTTTTTCTCAACTTAAATACAGTGATTAGTCACACCACGAGCTTGACGGAAAACATCGAGAGGAAACCTGCAAAGGCCATCGCACATCACGCCATCGGCACCCAGAATGCATGCGTAATGTGGATGGGTTTGGGTGGGTACTTCTACCCAGCTCTGTCTATCTCTACGGGAATCATTGTGGGAAGGCGTGAAGATAATATATAGTTATTAATAACATACATACATATCATCACGCCAAATCCCTAACGGGGCAGGCAGAGAGCATAGAGCGCCAGTTCTCCCTAGACTTACATACCTCTTTCGCTTCGTCCATCAGTCTCTTCATACATGCTCGCTCGGTTTCGATTACTCTTGTTCACTTTCCCGTCCTTGTCCGATCGATATCGTGAGACTATGTAGGTATTAATACAAAAATGTGAATACGACGTTAAGCCTTGTGACCCCAGGACGCTCATCCAGACCAGCTCGTGGGAGGTGGGCGCGGGGGGAGGGCCGCCAGCCCGCGCCGCCGCCCACCCGCGCGCCGCCTCTTGCGACCACCACGACGAGCCCTGTTGGTCCACGGATCCCTCAGACGATGATGACGAGGAAACCGAACCTGCGCCGGTAAGGACGCTGCTCAAATACGACAGATGTATACCTTTTATGTTTGTCAGACGGGGGTGGCAGGTTACATTTAAATTTGATTTTTTTTATAACGTGTCAGGCTATTTGGTTTATCCATTGAATGGTTAAATAGCAAAGGTTTCCGGAGCACGATCGAAATATATGAAAAATAATTCCTTTAATGTATTCGTGTGGGTTGAGGGAATTATAGATGTGTGTTGGATTATGTGGGAATTCCTGGGTAGTTGTAAATAAAATTCATATTAATATCATTACATATTGTAAATAGAGGTGAACTTTGAAGGTTGTAAAAGCTTGCAATGGGAAAATAAGCTCGTTTGTAGTAAATAGATATGCAATTGCTAAAATAATTTAATTAAATACAGCAAACTTACGTATAGGTACGCAAAATATTTGATACTACTTATTCGCTTTACATTACAGTTGTCAAAGCATACTAGTTTTAGCTTTAGACGTAGATATACGCGAATGGATGAACCTTTGTTAACGTGAACATCGCGTATTTACCTACGCAAAATGTCAAAAAATATATAAACTTGTTATGCCAAAATGTACCTACCTTAAGTGAAACAAATATTTTATTTAAATTAACTGGTCGTAATATTATCGTCATAATATTTACTAACCCTGTCTTTAGAAAGCTGCTTAATACGGGATAGCTTCACTAAATGTGGGTTAATGTATTAATGCCAACTAATTTTGGGTTCGCAGTGTTGAGTGCAGTGAAACCCACTGTATTTATGTAAGTGTAAAGTGTATTTTTAAAGGAATGCGGGCTAATATTATAGTCACGGGTAGCGCATGACGCTGGCAACCAAACGCACAACGACGCTTCCCGACATAACATTGTATCCAATAAAAAAAAACGGGAAACATCGATTTAAATTAGACATTCACAGTCTCCCCTTAGACCCTAGAATGTGAAGGCACGGTTACTTTTCCCACTCCTTCAACACCAAAAGTCATAGCAACGCGTCCCCATTTACGAAGATTCACACCGTCACAACTTATTTATTACCTAATTTAGCAACCCACCCATCATCGCTTATAGTTGACTTAAACAATTTAGCGGACATAGCACTGACAATTTAATTCCTATTCTGCACTGTCCACGATCCGCTCTATTATAGAAATGGAACCATTTTTAAACGGTACCATTCGGACGCCATTTTGTGGTGCGCTGCAGGCAAAATGGCCGATATGCTTTAAGTTGTGTTGTTCAACAGGTTGCGGAGGCCGTGGGTCTCAACGGTACCATACACAGAATGGTACAGTTCTTTTCTGTCTCGGGCACCACTCAGGCCAACTCCACGTTTTACGTGTCACAGTACTGAATATAATAAACACTTAGAGCAAACAGCTGTAAATAATGAAATGAGACTGAACTCTTTATATCCAAAGCTTAAGTAACCAAAGAGAACGTGGATATATCAGTCGTATGCGCTGAACATTAACTATCGTGTAAGTCATGTTTTGTTTGTTATCTCGCTCATTGTCGTGTGCTTATTGGTTTTATGTTGAATCCGCTTGCTTCGATTTAATGTATATTATTTTCGAGCAATTTATATTTTTATTATATGTATATACCTACCTACCTACCCATATTATTATATATACATACATAGTACTTCATATTTTATTCAAAACAGTTGATTATGACGTCGACGACGAAGATCGATATAATTATCTCAATTACAGCTGTAGGAATAAGTCGACGATGTAACACCATGATAGCTAAAATAGTAACCAACCATAAAGTAATTATACCTCGGTAACCATAGAAACAGTATCCCGTACGAACTTATCAATATCTTATCCCAAAACACTACCTCTGCCTACTCCTTCGGGGACCCAAAACACTAGTTTGCTAAAGTAAAATCGTTTATAGCCAAAATGGACTAGTCATATCTTGACGGCTGCTGAGAAGCATCATATTCCTAAGACGACAGTAGGTAGGTAGATAATATTTTTCTCGGAACGACAAGACATAAGGTATTAGGGTTCGATTACAGCACATTAGGTACTCTTTTTATGTACGTATTTTTTTTATTTGAGAAGAATGGTGATTGTCGAGCGATCCGCCATTGATTATCCTCAATACATAACTGAAATTGTAAGTCACAAAATTCTATCTCCACGGCTCTAGAGCTCACGTGATTGGGAAAGAGCTTGGTAGGTATATCATAGTACATCTGAATACAACATCATTATTTATCGCTTTGAACGTGCTTACTACACACTAATAAAAGTCCCAAACTAAGAAAGGAATCTACTATAGAAATTAGATAACGATATAGGTACATATATATATATATATATATAGGATATCCAAAACAAAAGTATATTCACCCCGCAAATATTCGCTTACAGCGGTAATCGATTGATCGAAGCGAACTCAAGAACTCAAGCTTCTTAGCTAAGAGCTCTGTCGACTACGCCAGACCATCTTCCTGAGTAAAAATGTATGGAACACATCGATAAACATGAGTATTGTTTATAAATACATAAACATGATTGATTCATTTTATGGGTAGATTTTCTCTTTGATTGCCATAATTACCCAAGAGTGTAAAAGAGAAAGCTGTAGGTAAATGAGACAAATCTGTTAAGTGTCCTATTAGACCACTCATAATATTTAATGAGTATTTGTTCACAATCTTAGATATGAAACAAAACAAATTGAGAACCACATTTTTAAAAAGCCAATATGAATCTGTGAGTTCGAATGAATTGAAAAGTATTCAAAAACTTCATTTCAAAAGTTGTGGTGCTTTTGAAATCGCTGCGTTGCACTTTGCACTTATTATATTTATAATACGTGCACGAGATAAATGGACATATCATATAACTTTTGCGATGGGTAAGTATTATTACTCCCAAACTGAGCAAATCTTACTATAGAACTAGTTCAAGATTTAAATACTTACCCATATACCTAATGGTAAATACAGCTAAAACATTTCTTAGACTCGGGCACAAAATATACCTAACACGAATAGGTATTGCACCACATACATAGTTGACCCCCAAAAGGAATCAACCCCGTGACCTCAAGCTTCGCAGTTAAGATCTCTGACTATTACACCAGTCGTGTTGGCGATGTACACACCTCATACATTTGTTAACTTAGGTACTAACCTACTTTACTCATCGTGAACTTATTATCGTCAAATATTTACACAACACCAACATCATATAAAATTTACTGTTTACAAAATATATTGATATTAATGTTATATGTATCTTGCTTAATAACATGCATGGTCTGGCAAGCAGGAAAACTAATAGAAGGATCTGATAAATCACATGCATGTATGTGTTTAAAGCTGTCTACACACCGGGGCCGACTAGATACTAGCGTTCACAATTTGTGATTGCCAAGTCCTGTGAATGAGCGAAGCATGCCTCTAGGTAATACGCGCGGTCGCAAGCTGACGGCAAGCTCGTTCAGAAATAGGGCTTGTGCCGCTGGGCTTAGGTGTGTAGATAGCTTTAGGACGGGGACACATTTCATAGTAAGCGTATAATTGTTCTCTTGAACAATAGCGAGCGTTGTAGCAAATAGAAATGGAACGAAATCGAACAATTAATATGCTCTTTACCGACTTTATATTAAACTCTGTTGATGTGACCCCGGCCTTCGGGTTTGCGCGCGCCATGAGGATGCACGTTGAATGTGTGTGCCTATTACATATTCCTGTATTATTTAAGTTTTATGTGTAATACTATATACCTACACGGCATATAGTATCTAATGAAACAATTGAAGTTTGATATGTATACTCTATGGTTGTAGGAAATATTCCGTGTACTGTTCACTGCAGTATTGAGTTGATGATGAATTTAACATTAAATGCAATATTAAATCGTAAAACATAGTTGTACTGTACAGGAATCGTTTAGAATCGACTATTGGCAATCGATTAAGGTTTATTAAAGTTGATATAATTTTACAAGCTATATATAGGTATATCAATTCGATTTTAATATTGTAAATTTGTCACCTACCTTATTCGTTCTTATTTAAGTATATTTTTCACCTACATACTTATCGTGACATTTACGAGTTTCAATATGCGTCATCACTTCTGTTATTAAATGTGCGATAGTCCATCCATACAGTAGAAATCATACAATAATAATATTGATAAAGAAAATTTGTGGTAGGTAGGTAATTTTCATAATTAATCCTATAGTCAAAAACGTATGTGGATTTTGATTACATTATCGATCAATGCTGCATAAAGTTTCATGTAATCGGCCGCTAGATGGCGCTGTTTGGTTCTAAAAAATTCATATACAAAAACCCACTCTGATCGCCTAGTATGTAATGATTTAAAATTAAGAAGGATCTATAAATGTTTGTGAGCAGGTGGTGGGGTGCGGTTTGGTGGCGCTGTCGGACTACACGGCCGTGGGCGTTAGTGAGGTATCGCTGCGTGAAGGCCAGCAGGCCGAACTGCTCAAGGTCGGCTGTGCTGGCTGGTGGTACGTGCGGCTGGCAGGTACATAAATTAATTATGATTGACCACTTTCAAGTAGGTACCACGCGGGTCCTTCCAACTTGTAATAGGCTTCATATCCTATGTTAGGTGTTATCATCACTACATATTATAAAACAAAGTGCGTCGCAGCGTCTGCCTGTTCTGTATTTACCAACTCGTGCATGCTGGGGCAAATCGCTAGTACACATTTTAATATGTATCTAATGAATTAAGTCTGATGAGTTTCAGAAGATGGTTTCCGGTGTTATTTATCCATGTACAAACCCACAGCCGGTCACGGTGAGGGCTGGGCGCCGGCGGCGTACCTCGACCAGCGCAAGACATCGCGCTCTTCA
The DNA here is from genome assembly GCA_945859725.1 of Drepana falcataria. NCBI lineage: Eukaryota > Metazoa > Arthropoda > Insecta > Lepidoptera > Drepanidae > Drepana > Drepana falcataria. The sequence continues at coordinate 10,636,359 of OX243922.1, forward strand.
AGCCGATCGCACGATCGCCTCCACGACCATTGAACTTCCACAGTCCACCACACTGCTGAACTGTTCAGCTTATAGGTGACACTTGAAAGCTCCGTTTGAATGTAACGGTTCATATAGAAGGGTAGGTATTAGTAGGTATAAACGTCAAATTTGACAGAAATGGATCGTATTGGCAAAGACAAGTGCCTAAATACTCTTTTTCTATCATGGATACCTTGATACGCGTCAATGCGTTTTGGACAACTTATAGGTCCCCCGTAAGAGCACCTGTAGCGCACCCCACATTAACGTTAATGTCGAACAATAAATATTTGTTATTGTATGTAAATGTTGTTCTAAAAAAGCTTTATTGTAAATTAGTCTTAGCCATAGAAGTGTTGTCGTTACGAAGTTACGATTATCCAAAGCTATCATTATAGTGGCGTAGGGCGTTGTTATGTAGCCGTGAACTGTGTATATAATCTACTTTTATAGTTATTTATTTTGATGCTAATTGAGCTTTCGGTGTTAATACGTGTATATGTCTCAATTTTCCATGACAAATGCTGTGGTACTGCTAATTACCCACTGTATCATGAACCAGTTTGTAAAGATTTTCCATGTCATTTTGTGGTATTGAATTTACTACCAGTAGCTACATATTTTTAGTGTAGTCGTGTTCATATCATTTTTTTCTGTCATATCTATTAAACGGTGATCGATCACGTTCATTTAATGCATGTGATGTTTAGTTTTATTGACACAAACAACTATTTAATAGGACAAACATAATTTGTATATTTGGTGTTATCCTAATACTTCCTAATTAACGATTTAATTCACAAATTGTAGAATCAGGCTTCAAGGATAGTAATCTACCATATCATCGTTTGCATTTCCAATGCATCTTTATACTTCTGTAACTATTATTTGAAAAATAATACCGACAAAGTACCACTTCTGCCCGGAGTTGTAAGAAAATGTATATATTGTTTAATATCACAAAAGGGTATTGTGTATAAAGTAACAATTCTCCAGCTGATCGCAATTACACAGAATTTGTCCATTTTCATTTGTGTTTCATTTATTTCCATGGCTTTTGTATTTTAGGTTTGAATGCTACCTTACTTACGATGACAGGCTTTGCAATCACAGTTCAAGAGTGCTTAAGCGACCTATCTACGTACTAAGATATATGACGATAAAGCTTTTCCTTTTGCACTCTCAAGATTGCAATAGAATGTCATGGTAAGATCCCTGCAAAATAGTTTTAAGGCTTTATACACAAATGTAGGTAATGTTGCTTGCATCCGCACTCCGAAACGTTGAAAAATTTAATTAAGGTTTAACTTAAATAGGACTACGAAATCAAAAGTGCAATGTCATTCTTCATAGTAAATGCAGTTAAGAAACGTATGAAGCTATCTAAGGAGCGCTAAGAATTTACCAAAAAATCATTAGATAAGACGTGTCCTGTATTCTTATTAACCTTATTGAGATTCATATAATTCGACTATACCAATTCTTTTTTGTTCTCAATTTGTGCCATAGTAGAAACGAAGCACAATACTATACCTAATTATATACGCCTTACCACTTTTCACCAGAGATATTTGAGGTGCCAACGTGACTGATGGCGAGTCCATCACCGTTACTTAAGCACGATCATTATTGGCACAGTCGGGATTCGAACTTGCGATCTTTGTGTCGCTGGCCACTACTCGAACGAACCGGCCACCAGGGCTTTTTACTATAACACACTCAATTATGGCCTATCCATTTATCTGAAAATAAGTATTATAAAAGCCTTGATACTTACCTTGGTTATACGTTTAAAGTCTATTAAATAGATCAGTTAAGTTTAAATAACGCGGTGTAGTTTTTTTGTTTATGGTTCAAAATACGTTGTTATAAAGCGAAAATATAATTAGTATTTGTAACTTTATTATACTAAAATTTTTATTTATTTATTTATTTACACACACACTAACATACTTACAGTAGGTATACCAATATGTTAAAAGAAAAAGAAAATAACATTAATAAACTAATTTACAATATAACAAAATACACTTTTTTAAACAAAACTTATATATTATCAACTGTTCATATGCTCCTATAATTTAATGTAATAATTATAATAGTAATTTCCAAAGCCTGACTGGTTTTTAATACGTACCTTAATAGGGAGCTATAAATATATTAGACTTGTATATCTTCTCAATCTTTGCCTGGTTAAGTTCCCGGAACTCACGCTACGAGACAATACAAAAAAAAAAAAACTTCTCAAGCTCTCGAGTTAGAAGACATGTAGGGTAGGTACTAATTATCGGACCCTAATAGTATTATATCAAGATAAATCATCATCATCATATTATAGGTACAATTAATTAAGTTATTTACTCCTTGAAGATAGGTATAGAAATATATCGTTATTAGATTGGCATAGCGTTATCTCATTCGTAGATCCGTGTTTGCAATTTGTCATCTGAATGATTAGACTGTATTAACGAAGAGAAATGTTCAAATTATTTACAACACACAATTTGTTTACACATTTATCGGATGTACCATAAGCTACCATAAATCATGACCATATGAAAACCACTATACAAATATGGCAGAAAATTTCTTTTGTTTATTGCACAAGGTTTAATGTACCTATAATGTAAGCACTAATTGGGTGTAGCCAAAATGTGGGTTTGTATAATAAAATTCTAATCCCAGTTTTGATGAAACAAAAGCTTGGTAAATTTTGTTTTTTAGATGATTTGGGACATTTCTTAGTCATTAAATTAAAAAATATTAATGGCCTGACTAAGTATACCAAGACGATTTTCAGTTCCTACTGCTATGATTTCAATATTTTATATTTTGCGTCTGTGAACCTAGCATATCCGAACAAATCTGAGGAAAAATGAGCTTTACTCAAAAAAAATTGTTAATCTATCGCCTATCAGTTTTGTTTTTTCTTGTATTTACGAGAATTTCAACGATAATTATTTGGTACCTAAGCTAGAGGTTTTCTATATTTGTAGCAACCAGTTATTAAAGGATTTGTTTGGTAAGAAATGTGTATGACTTTGCCTTCTCTCGAGCTTAAAACATAAATACCTCCTGAATGTTAAAATTAATAAATTTCTCAAAATGACATGGTGGTTTCATTTATGTATAATATAGATATACACAGGCATTATGTAAATATAACTTATACTTGATAAAACAAATAAAGATTATGAAATTGAAAAAGGAAAAAGTGTCAATATGAAAAAAAAAATATCATGATTTCATCCCACTGTATTTTTCAAGAAAAATAGTCTCCAAAATAGACAACTATATCACAAACAACAGTTGTTAAACAAATCATATAGAAAAGTAAGCTTTGTACAAAAATGTTTGCTTAAGGCTAGATTTACAATGATTTTCGTTCTCTGCTGAAGATCCTGGTTTTGAAAATATTATCGATTTTACTGAAGACATCTTCAGCAGCCTTTGAGGCGTCCACTCGCCAGTGAAGGCCTCTCCTCATGTAGTAGTCTACAAGGGGCACGGTTTGGGAGTGATATGTGGCAAGTCGTTTCTTCAGAGCATCAACATTGTCGTCGGACCGCCTGACCAGTGGTTCTCCAGTAACATCATCAATCATAGGTTTCTGGGGCGGGTGGAACTCCTCGTGGTAGCTGCGACCACTGGAAGGGTGGATCAGGCGGCCTGTGATCCTACGCACTAGTAAACTGTCCTGGATACCAAATTCGATGACAGCATCCAGGGCTGTTTTACGTTTAGTCAACAAGTCATCCAACTGAAAGGTAAATGAAAATTTTATTTTAGAATCAGAACTTTGGTGATTGCCTTGTTGGCAGTTTTGTGAAATAAATACCTTGAGACAATTCCATACAAATTGACATAGCCCCAAATTAAGCAAAGCTTGCATTATTAATTTAACTAGACAATGATATATTTTACTTATATATTTTTTACTTATTTACTTATATATATTATAATTATTGGGACTCCGCATGATTATATGTATGTATGTATATAAATATGTAGGACATCCAAGACTATATTTGTGTTCATCACACAAATATCTGCCCACAGCAGGAATTGAACCTGCAACCTCAAGTTTTGCAGTCAGGAGCTTTAAGCACTAGACCAGACGGCCATCAAATATGAATAGTTAGCTGTACTTTGAAAACCTAATGTATTCAACATTTTTATTTCCAATCCACTTTTTTGTAAGTAATTCTGTATTACAATACAAGTAACTTTTGAAATAAAACAACGTATAACCTTTTCAGCTTGTGGCACAGTTCTCGGGAACCCATCAAGAAGGAATCCATTCTTGCACTCGGGTTGGTCTAAGTTCTTGTCAATCATGTCAACTACCATGTCATCAGACACAAGTTTGCCTTCATCCATAACCTTCTTGAGGCGACGACCAAGCTCCGATCCAGATGCCACCTCAGCCCGAAGCATGTCTCCCGTAGAAAGGTGGCATACACAATATTTTTCCTTCAGTTTTGGAGCCTATAACATGACAAAATACAGTCAAAATATTGACGCCATTGACTCTCATTTACTTCAATGACTAATAGAATTGGCGGAAGTTTTTTTGGCATCCTATTAAAACTACCTTCTGCGAAGTTAGGGCTGGAATCAACAACTTAAAAAGTAGATTTATCATTTAGATTTTCAAATTGCTGTAAATTTACTTAGCATCTATAGCATATTTTGAACCGAAAAACATATTTACTCACTACAAAGTTCCTAAACTTTTTAACTGATAAGGCTAAAGGTCAAAGATCGAAAAACCTTGGTACCGACCTGGGTACCTTTACCGGATCCTGGCGGGCCCAATAGTACTGCTCTGATCCCAATAGGATCATAGTCAGGCTTTGGCTGCAAAGCAGTCGCCGCTGGTGCCATACCGCTGATAAAAACAGATGAGAGACAAATTAACGCAGTAGGTAAAACCTCTAAATTAAACGTAACTTTAGCAATGATCAATTACACAATAATCACGTGCTATATCTTTTATCTCTTATAGACAATACATATTACCAACCCAATTAATATTTCTTAGATAAAATAAAATTGATGAGAAGAACCGCTACAACGTATGATGACGTCGGTCGATAGATGTCAAATGAAATGATCAAATCAAAGATTACAATGTATACTGTAACCAGGGTTTTTTTTTTGTATTGTCTCTCGTAGCGTGAGTTCCGGGAACTTTTGCTACTTAACCGGTCAATGGCGAGACCTAGGCCTCCAGCCAGGCACTTTATTTTTAAGCAACACAGCTAAGGGCACCCCCCCTGTGGGGTACGAACCTCGGCTTAGGGCGTTGCTGGATCGCGAGCAAGGGAGCTGGGCTGGACTGGGTACTGTAACACAAATGATTGAGTTGAGAGACTGAAACTGTTGACTGAAGTTGACAGTTTTGATTTTGTACGCTACACTAAATCTTAATAATCTTAAAGGTAACGTTACAATGAAGAACGAACTTAATGGAAGATACCAAAACTTAAAATCCAATAAATACTGTTTTAGTCGCTGGTCCACAGTTATGAGGTGACCAGACCAACTCAAATCTGTTGCATGACTTGCATGCAATTATTCATCTTTATTCTAAACATACAAGGCGGCGGACATTATCATGGCTTTATGATCATCATTCTCTTAAGGCCCAGCGGAAAGCGGAATCAAAAATGTCCCTTATAATTCGCGCACTCCGTCTTCTATTCAGAATCCATTGTCCAAAATGATCTCGTCTTGTATTAGTTTATGGTTTTTATTAATTATCTATGAGTCTGTCCGTCCGTCGGTCGGTATACGGCGGTTGGTTGGTGACAAAAATACTTTTATATACATACATTAAATCTCTAACCTAAAATGTAACGCTAACGGCGGCAACTCTTTGGATAAATTGTAAACAATAAGAAACTACCTGGGAAAATTGTACGATATAAGATATCTTCAATAGAGTTTGCCATTAAATCATGGCCATAAATAATAGCAGTGTTAGGTATGGTTCAATTAGTAGTGTTAATTTCTTAAAAGTTCGTGCCAATAACTTATTTTATACACAGCTACTGGAAACAATTGTGGCGCTGGACAACTTCGGAGAGTCTTACCAACGAGGAACTTATATCTGTGTTGAAGAAAAAGGAAGTTCTTGATGCTCTACGTGAGGGTCTGGCCAGTTTTAAACCTCACAAACCGGAAAATTTTGCACAGCTGCAATCCAAACATACCGATCAAACGAAACTGCTGAGTGTTGTTCAAACGTTACAGGGTTACATTGTGAGTAGATGTTTTCAGCCACTGATTTAAATTTTTAATTACTGCCAACAGGAGCTTGCATTTAATTCTCCCTTGTTTTCAGGATGTAGATTGCTTCCAAATATGGGAAATATTGAAGAACTATTTATGCAATATATCCTATGGCACACCAGCCAATGCATTAAAAAATGTGGCATTTGTTGATACAAGGCCTACATTCTTGCTGCCAAATGTGTGGAGCTTCTACTATGGAGAGAGACTATTCCTATTGAAACTTCTGCAGTACATAGTACAGTTCAAAAGTGTATGCTCACACAAATACCATAATGAATTTAAGGATATTATCAAACATATAACAATAAAGGAGCTGACCACATCTCTCATCTCCCAGTTTAAAATACTTTTGACCACTGCTCCTCCGCCCAGGAAAATCCAAAATGATTTCTCAAGTGAAACAGTGAGGCAGGAATGGGCAGAGAGTAATTTAAGAGAGCAGCTAGCAATATTACAAATTCTCCTTCTTATTGTTGATGAGAATGGTATTACTGATGGAGAGTTTAAACAATTATTTAAGTTGTTTATAAAGCACAATTTTGGCAAAAGTCAATCATATAACGCATGGCTAGAGGAGAGGCACAGAGAGCTGTGCATGAGGATTATGTATATGGAAGTCTGTTTGTTCATGGTTATTGTAGATAAGAGTAAAATGTAAGTACATATGTCTGTGAGTAATGTAAATTAAAAGCATGCCGTGGCTATGGAGTGGTTAATAATCGGAGCGAATTCCAGAATGCAGGTTTAAACCTAAAACTAATTGTGTAAGTTATTAATTGTACTGTGAAGGAAAACATTGTAGGGAAACATGCAAGCTTCGAAGAAAAAAAATATGAGTTTAATTGTGCTTGAGAAAGGACAATGGCACTCTTAATATTCCTCCAGCAAATGGAGGGCATTGTTACACCTCAGCCTATCTCTACTGGGACTAAGACACAAATAAGAACATTTAACTTTACAAACTAATTTTAGAAACAAACTGAATATCATATTATTTGGTTGAAAAACCTATTTTTAAGCACAAGATTATGGTTGTGAATGACTTAATTAAATTTTCTAGCAAGAACATATCATTATGGATTGACACTACGAAAGAATTTGTTGAATGTGAACTAACCAAGCTTCAAATGAATCCAGAACACAGTGCCATGCTCATGACCTGGATGATGCTGACTTTACAGGTATTATTTCTTTTTGAACATATGGATTATTTACATATCAGAAAGTTGGTGTGTACCCACACACATCTGCCCACCCCATGGGGAACCCTTGTGGGATGGTGCATGGATATATACTTGTTTAGTTTTATTAAAATAGAAAAGATTATTCCGACTTGCTATAGTAGCAAATCTCAAATTCAAACGTTCACAAACTAGATCATCATAATATTTTGTCAAGGGAACCTTTTCTTGAATGTGTGAATGAATGAATTAATGAATTTGTATGTCTTGGAAGCATGTTCACACGAAATGGAAAGTATGAAAAAGATATTGAAAGAAGGATAACTGCCGGAAATAAGGTGAATGGAGCCATGTCGGCGTTGATGGGCAGTAAAAGTCTGAGCAAGAATTCTCGAGTTGCTGTCCACAACGCGATATTGGTACCTACCTTATTGTATGGCAGCGAATCCTGGGTATGTCAGAGGAAGTATGAAAATAGCTTGAATGCAGTTGAGATGCGATCTCTTCGAAAAATGTGCGAATCCGCAATGAAGAGATTCGCAAATCAACTGGCGTGAATGAGGGTGTGATTGTAAAGATGAAGAAAGGCATGTTACGTTGGTTTGGACACATAGAAAGGATGAGTGAAGAAAGATTGACGAAACAGATATACAAAGCAAAAGTGTGTGCAAGAAGAGGCAGAGGAAGGCCACGTTCCAACTACCTAGATCAAATAGATCGGAGTCTCAAGGACGGGAACGTTAAGAGTACTCGAAACCGACGAGCATGTATGAAGAGACTGATGAATGTGGACGAAGCGAAAGAGGTATGTAAGTCTAGAGAGAACTGGCGCTCTATACTCTCTAACCTTTTCTTTTCCTGATTTACAAACAGTATTCATAATCTGCAAATTATCTTCATGTGGGATACCTACTGCCATTTAACTAAAGGTATAGAATAGCTAGTAGGACCATAATTTTACTGTGTGGTTGTTTTTTAGAGTGAGCAACATGTAAAGCAATTTGAGAGCCAATACCAACACTATGGAGCTATAGCACTCAGGTTACATGTCTTTGAATTCCTGCTGCAAATGGTTAACAGCCTGGTTTTCTTAGTAAGTACTTCATTTGAATTTGAATTTTCGTGGAATGTGTTCTGAATTCCGAAATTGTTGGAAATTTGGCACAGACATAGATTATTATAGGGAAGGCGTGAGTTTATATTATTATATTACATAGATTATTACCTAATTCAGCACGTTAGGTATGTTTGCTTCCTTGACATTTTCCAGAAGAATAACCACCAATAAAATTGTCTGATTGTGAACTAGGGTTCAAAGCTGAGGCCCTCATGGCAGTATGAATAAAAAAGTATTGTTGAAATTAGTTTTTTTTCATATTAGTTCTTGCTTTAAAATTCGGCATTTGAAACATTATCCTTGTTTTTCATTATATATCAAATCAGTAATTAATGATTATGTTCAGAAAATTTCTTATCTCTTGAATAAAGATTTAGAAATATATTTTTATAAGGCTTTTTTCTGTACAGGACAAATCCAATCAAAAAATTATTGCTCGACGACGTATTTTCAATCTCTTAAACGATCTTTGCAATAAGTTCGACGGCGATGGAACGCTAAGCCATCAACGGGGCATCATGGAACTATGTTCAGAACTCCTGAAGTCTCCTGGACTAGCCAACGAATTCTGGGAACTACATCAAAGGGATGATGAGTTTGGCGTTGTCTCGTTATGGAATACGGCTTTGGAGTACTTCCCTCATAACTTCAGTTGCTTGTCGACCCTGGCCGCAGGCTTGGCTGAGGGAGGCAAATGTAGTGTTAGAAATGTAAGTATTTTTTAACATTTTATTAGCAACATTAGGGTGCCGCATAGATGGCGTGAGTGTTAATAACTTAAGTTATGCAGATGACATGGTACTGCTGAGTCCATCAATGGGGGGGCTGAGAAAGCTGTTGAAGGAATGTGCGACTTATGCTGAGCGACACGAATTAAAGTAGAATGAAAAAAAGAGCGAGTTCATGATTTTTGTTGGTAATAATAAAAGACCAGGGTGTGTGCCACCGCTATTATTAAACGGAATACAATTGAACCGTGTTGCTCAGTTTAAGTACCTTGGTCACATACTTTGCGAGACCTTAAAGAATGACCAAGATATAGACAGGGAGCGAAGGGCATTGTCGGTACGTGGGAACATGCTGGCACATAGATTCGCTAAATGTACACCAGACGTAAAAATAACGCTATTTAGAGCGTTTTGTCAGAATTTTTACACCAGCGGACTATGGTGCAAGTACACTCAAAAGACCTACAATGCCCTTCGTGTACAATACAATAACATATTCAGGATTTTGTTGAGGCTCCCCCGTTACTGTAGTGCGTCAGGCATGTTTGCGGATGCACATGTGGACGACTTCCACGCGATCATGCGTAAGAAGTCGGCTACTGTGATTCGGGGGTTGCGGGGGAGCAGTAATGGAATCCTGAAGATGATAGCAGGAAGGTTGGACGCAGTCGTGCTCGGTAGGTTCACTAGCTTGCATTTGAGGCGTGTGAGTTGATGAACTGATTGGGTACCTTCCGATACCTGCCTTCATACCTATTTATTTTATTTTATTTTTTATTATATATTTTATTGTTATACTAATATAGAAATAACATTTTTTTTCTTTTTACTAACACAAGCTATGGACACGAAGTCTGAAAATAAATGAATTTATTAATATTATTATTAGGGCAGGTATTTTACTATCGAATAATCAGCCCTTGTCAAACCACTCTTGTCTCTGGTTTTGTGCAAGTTGCAACCATTGTCTATGTCAGGTATTTTACTATAGTAATATATTAAGTTGAGGAACTCTATTATACATCACTATTGCTCACTTATAATGAATTATTGATATTAAATACAATTGAGATGACTTAGAGTAAATATTTTAGTATGAGCTCTAGTCGCAGAAACATTTTGTTAATGTAAAAAAATTACAATCAACAAATAGATTGTAATGTAAGGATATTTCTATTTCTTCACGGGTATGCCCATCATGTTTCCTGGTGGAATAGGGCGATGAAACAACACTCCTTTCGCCGGAGATTTATGTAGGTGCAAATGTGAAGTATGCCAAAACACATCATACTTGTGTGAATTTCATCTCCTAACATATGCATTTCTCGCGATTTTTTCCTTCACCGTGTAGTCCGTGGTGTGAAAATTCACGTAGTTACATAATTTCAGAGAAAATAGATTATTTTTAAGCAGTAAAAGAGAACTCTTATCCAACAGTTGATAGCAGAATTGAAGAACCTGCCAGTATTCACGGAAATGTACAATCCTAATGCGGTGCCAGTAACGTCGGTGCAATCTCAAGACGTCACCATCGGCCGCGATTACTACCCCCTCGGCGACCCCACGTATTACGTGGAAACTGGCTCCAAAGCTACTGTGATGGAGCGAAAAGAAGGCACTATGATACACTTTAGAACTCCATACACTTATTGGACAATATTCAACAGCGAAGTTGGTAAAGCTTTGGACCGGAAACAACATCACCACCATAACATTACAGTCACATTGCAAAGAGTCTATGATGGTACAAAGGTTCTAAAAGGAGTGTTGAAAACGCTTGTCCAAGACAAACAGATACCCAAAGCCTTAGTGGGGCCCAGCGAAGGAGTTTTTGATGTGCTCGTCAGGTTTATGAGGGCTGATTCTCCTCCGCTGCCTTTGTTAGTCGAGTGCTTGGAGGTCTGCACTGCGTTGATACCCGTATTCCCAAAGGAGATTCATTTGAGGTGAGTACACGGTATCATAGAACGGTAATTTACCCTGTAATCAGTGGCGTAGCTACTGAATGTCTAGAATATCCCAAATATCAGGGTTTCGGGGTCTTCGGACTGTCCAAGCAAGCCTAGTATTGAACTAGTTAAGAAATCTCCCATCGTTGGAATGTCAATAAAATCGGTTGCAACATGACTTTAATCATAACAACAATTTTATGCGGCATCATCACCTTAACTTACTAACGTCTCTGCCAGGAATACTAGTCTTCAGTATTTCATTTAGTTATTTTTTTAAGTATGGTACTTACACATTTATATATATACACATTATAAGGGACATACAGACATACAGTGTATATTTCGGATAGTTATATTTACACGTGTTCTGCATCAGTAAATTATATATATATTTTTATGTGATCCTAATGATCATATTAAAATATACGGGACGGGAATATAGAGTATTTTTTTAGCCTCAAATATCATCGCGCCGATTCATTTACAGCGTAGGTAGAGAAAGGAGATCGCAGGTTTATGTGACTGCTAGTGAGGGAAATTTTGCTGCGACTATTTCCCTCTAATGACCACGTGTGCGCTTCTGCGTTTCCAGATTAATAAATACAGGTCTCCTTCCCCGCATATTGAACTACAAGCTGACGCACATAGACTATGCCAATGGGACATCTTTCGACTCGGCAGCAGTCGGCTCCTATTTGGTGACCATCGAGCAGCCTACAGGAAGCTACAATTTTCTGGGTGCATACATTGATCTGCTGTGCGCTTTCCTAACGGTAATCAACTTAAATAAAACTCACTCCATTCAGAGTAAGGCGTGTCTCTTGCTCAAAAAAATAACAAAACAAGTTAGCAAAAGATTTCAGTCTCCTGCGACTTTTAAACACGAGCATTAAACATCAACGGCAAAAAGCCGTGGTGGCCGAGTGGTTCGAGCAGTTGCCTGCGACGCAAAGGTCGCAAGTTCGAATCCCGACTGTACCAATGAGTTTTTCTGAACTTAAGTACAGTGATTAGTCACACCACGAGCTTTACGGTGAAGGAAAACATCGTGAGGAAACCTGCATACGTCTGAGAAGAAATTCAAAGGCGTATGTATAGTCGTGCTTGAGTAACGGCGATGGACTCGCCATCTGTCACGTTGGCACCTAATATACCTCTGGCGGAAAGTGGGTGTGTGGGTATTACCCATACACCTCTGCCTACCCCTTCGGGGACCCTTGTGGGAAGGCGTGAGGATATTTATTTTATTCATTAAACATCAATAAAACAAACTCGACAAAATGACTCCGGACCTAGAGGACTTCCTTGATGTTCTTGGAGTTACTGTACATAAACTCAATGTTCGCAAACAACGATGAAATGAAATTACTCCTCCCATGGACATGTTTGCTTGATTGACTTGATCTAACAAAAAACTTAGGCCACGCCCATATTCTGTTAGATGTTTGCGCCGTACCAATTGCTAAAGGTCGCGGGAGGCGGGACTATGACCCGAGTCTATCTGTGTACCGATAATACTCAAACATTAGTGAAAGGTTGCACACTTACACTATAATCTATGAGGAATAATATTGGGGCACGTCTTCGTGGATGGCACTATATATACCTACGTTGAAATCAAAACCTTTAGTACAGACAGTCGGAGTTTGAAGTTTTGTTGGTGACTTAGTTAACCACTAGCTGTCCCGCCCAGCTTCGCTCGGGTGAAATAGTTAAATTGCCCGTAACACGATCGCAGCGCCACCTATTGGGTCCAATTGTAAATCTAAACCATTCTCGAATCTAGCTTAAGACACACAGAAACACACAGAAATCTTCGCCCGGGTAAAAAGGTAAAATTCTTGAAACTCGATCGCAGCGCCACCTATCGGGTCCAATTTAATATAGCCTATAGCCCGAGTAACAACTCGGGGATAATGTAGCTTTCCAAAGGTGAAAGAATTTTTGAAATCGGTCCAGTAGTTTCGGAGCCTATTCCTTACAAACAAACAAACAAACAAATCTTTCCTCTTTATAATATTAGTATAGACTACTCCACCCACTACGGCTGTTTTGTTGGTTGTATTACAATGCGTATCTTGTTATTTTCTTTTAGAGTTCGACAGAGGAGCGTATCATCACAGAAATAATATTACCAGGCTTAGTAATGATCCTCCGTGAAGTGTTCCCCAACGTGTACGGCTGGCGCTACGTCAAAGCTACCGACCGCCAGGTCATGTTACATCGTTGCGCGAACTTCCTCACGCTTGTGTTACAAGACATTAAAGCCACGAACGAAAGTATGACTTTGCTTAAGAAGACTTGTATATATAGTCTGCTGCATACTGAGAATGCACTGGAATTGTTGAAGATAATATCTGTTGGTATGTACAGGAGGAATGGTTTTTTAATGTGATCTTATTTATTACTTCCCTCCTTATACTTAGTTTTATCTATTCCTACGCCTTTTTTTTTATACAACTAGAGTGGCAAACAAGCATACGGGCCCACCTGATGGAAAACGGTTACCGCAGCCTATTTACGCTTGCAATACCGAAGTATCACTTGCGCGTTGCCACTCTGTGTTCGGAGAGTTATACTGTGTTGGCCGCACAATGGGACTAATCCCGCTGCCAACACAATATAACAATCCTCCCCTCTCCCCAAGGAGCTCATTACTGGAAACCTTATTCACCGCGTAGGAACAAAACACAAAAAATTGTGGTATTTGGCTACGGACTTCTATAAGGTGGAGGTCCTGCCCCAGTCGGGCAGCTCCAAATTCGAACGGGAAACCCGTTATGCCCTACCTCTCTTGCCGTTATGCCCTACCACTCTTACGCCTTCCCACAAGGGCCCATGAATATGGACATTTTTATGTGTAATAGAAAAATCTTTGGTATAGTCGGGATTCTAAATTGACACCTTTGCGTTACATGTGACAATTCTAAACATGGCCACCATGAATATGGAGTTAATGGGTTTAAATCTACTAATTTCTTCAAATTTATTCTTTTCCATAACTGAAACTCAAGCTATTTTCATACCAAAATTCACCATAATCCGTTCGGCAGCCAAACCATGATAACAATACATACACTAGGCCATGTAACAATCGTAGATATCGAATGCTTATAAATATACATTATATTTTAGGTAACGAACAGCTAGAACGTATTATACATAACGAAACCAACTGGATATCGGGCACTGGCTCCCAGTTCATATCGACAATACAGAAATGTGTTGCAGTAATCATGTTCGCATTACGCCTCAAGGCTTTAGTCACTGAAGCGAGCGAAATGACGCCTTTAGAACATTTAATATTCGCTCAGAACAAACAGAAGGATCCATTGAAAGTAGTGCCCAGAGTTACGAGCTACATTAATCATGCCTTTAATAAGGGATTGCCTGTATTGTGCTGTAGATTGCTGAAGAGATTTGCAGAGGTAAGTATTGCTTCTCTCAATGCTATTTTCTATACAATTAGTATATATTCGACTGTAATAATACTCAAGACACAATATCTATATCTCTACGCCTTGCTAGACAAGAGTCCCCGACGAGGTAAACGAAGTCTTTTCAAACTAAGTAGTTTCCTTTACCGTAATGCTCGTAGTGTGACAAATCACCGTAGATAGGTATATACTCATCGGTACGGACCGCCGGAGTGTGAACCTGCAATGTTGACTTTGCAGGTGACACATTAAACCACTCTGCCACTAACTCTCTCCTGACACAATATCTTTTGACATTATTGCGAAAATCTTATCTTACTAATATTATAAATGTGAAAGTTTGTAAGTTTGGATGTTTGCGGTTCTTTCACGGCCAAACGGCTGAACCGATTTGGTTGAAAGTAGAAATGGTGATAGCTTATACCTAGGAATAGAACAGGCTACTTTCTTTTTTTTTCCTTATCCTTGAAAAATTCAAAGTTCTAATATTATAGGTATGATGCTCTTTCACGGCATAGCGGCTGAACCGCTTCTAGCAGGAAAATACATAAGCTACTTTTTCGAACTCAACGCGGGCGAAGCCGCGGGCATAAGCTAGTAGTTTATAAATTAATGATATTTTGAAATTTTCAGGGTTTTCAAATGTCTCTTTTTGCATCCTTAGACATGACAGCCTACCAAGTCCGCGTTATGTTCCTTGATCGTCTTCGAGACGAGTATGAGACAATTGAACTGAAAATAGCTATTTTAGATTTCGTAGCTACTTGCGTAGGTAAACAACCAGGTTTAACTGAAGCCTTTTTCATGATTAACCATGAGAAAGCAAAGATTGAGGAAAGCGATAAAGATAAAAGTGTTCCGGATACCAAAGCTGAGTCTAATGACAGTTTCGAAGGTATACTCGGATATATGGCCGATTATCTTGGAACCATTAAGTCTGTAAGTATTTAGGAGGAGCTCCAAAAGGTACACTTTTAGCACCTATTCCCTTTATAATGTGTGTCTTATTTGTACAGAACGCCAAGCTGTTACACAGTCCATTACTATCGTGCATCATGGCACTTTTCCATGCGTTGTGGAAGAATAATATGCAAATACTAGTTAAGAAATTGAGAGAAAACCCCAGCTTCTGGGAGTACATGACGAGTCCATTGTTCAATGAAATTCAGCCGGGCTTGAAAACTTACGCCCAAATATTCAATGTTCTTGGAATAGAATTGTTTGTTTCGAGGGAGAATCTCGATAACAATTTCAAACAGATGCTCGAACAATTTTTTGATACCAACAAAAAGCATTTGGATATATGGATTGATTATATATTTAGTTTCAAATGCAAAAACGACTGCGATGAAACTGTCGACAAAGTACCGGTTTGGTTGGGGTTATTGACCTCATGGAAGGATTTTACAACCATATTTTGCAAAACCCTACCATTCAACTTGAACATTGCTCATAAGGCCAAGATGGTCGCGCCCTGTATGACAGCACTGCTGAATGAACTAGATGAATTGAAAGACGGGAGATTGGTCGTCATACTAGCTGAGTTGTATGTTATAATGCTGGCAAATTGGAAAGACGACTGCTTTGAGAACAGAAAAGCTAGTGCAAAACAAATAGATAATCTTCTCACGAACACAGCCGTTGTTTACGAATGCCTTCACCCTCGTGCTATACGTGCTATACTTTCCATATGTACTGTTGCTATAAGCACATTGGACTACGAAATAAAGGCCAATAGCGTTTTGGCCCAAAGTATAATCAGGTCGGTTACGAATATCAACAGTCTGGAGTTGGAAAAGCTTTTTGATAATATAAATGAAAAGCCTAAGGCTGATGTAATTAACGGAAGCAATGAGGATATTCCACCGGTTGTTCTATCGCTGGCAATGTTGGAACAGTGCTTAGACTTATACGACGGCGTGTTCTCCGGCCTGTCCAAGTGGTTTCAAACGAGCAGGTTCATAAACAAACTCCTGTGCTGTCTTCAAATTTGTTTGCAGGACAGACGCCACTATCTAACCTCTTTGGCAGCGCTAAGATGTTTGACGGCTTACGCTCGCGGGCCTTTCTCTAAAGACCTGCTAATGAGTGACGTAGATCAGTTCTTGTGGCTGCAATTACTGCCTCCTAAGATGGAAGGTGACAAGGCGGTTTGGAAGCCCCAGGAATGGTGGCGAGTGTACGGATACAGCTTGGACTTCATATCAATGATGGTATTGAAACATGGCCAGTTCTTTGCGAGCGACGCTATCACCTTTGTCGGAGTTCATTTGGAGTATTTGATAGAAGCAGTTCTCTTGCCTCGTCAGGTGTTCAATATCGAAGCATTGAACTTATGCGCTTCGAGTTTGTACCTTATTGTTCAGTTGGTTAAGTTTGAAACCCGATGGCGTATTCAGAATATTAACTCCTTGGTCGGAATCATGGTAAGTATTGTGCCAAGAACTTTAAATGTCATTGGAATACCATTGCATAACCGTTTTTTTTCTTTATAGCGTAGTATATCTGCATGTCTTTATCAATGTGTGACGTTAATGATGCGCACTCGAAGATCTTCAGACCCTGCGCTGACCTCCACTGAAGAAACGCCTAATCACGGTCCAACAGTGTTACACAGGTCATTTTATTTATTTATTTCAATCACTTGTTGTTTTTTTTAATGGCATTTTTTTTTATTACTACTAATAATTACTACTCTAACAGAACTCTGGAAATACTACACATGGCAACACTTTGCCTGTTGTCATTCAGCCCCGATTTGCTCTCCCTGCTCGCGAATCCTGGACTAGATTTGGAACGCTGGCAGCCGCTGGTAGAACTGCATTTCGGAGCACCGAAAATAACATATGAAGCATTTCCTCAACTGACATTTGGGACGTTGGTTTCGGCTATTTGCTTGCTGACGAGATCTCTGAATCACGTATGTACTGATTTAGTACCTATTGTGTTTTAATTATATTCAACGGAAATTATCGTTTGTTCATGTCTCAACTATAACATACATAATTATTAGACGTTTTGAGATCCCTAAACCACAAATCAATCATCATAATGCAATCAAATTATTTTTATTATTTTTCACCAGATTTTACAGAAGTGACTGCTGAGCAATAACCTATCATTCGGTTTCATAATGCCTGAACTAGGCATTGAACAAAAGTCAATATCACTAATTGAAATATACATTTCATGCACTCATCTAACAATGCTCCAAATATCCCAGCGATTGTATACCTTACTACCTTTAAAAAATACTCAAAATCGGATGTGCCATTCTCGAGTTTTTGCGAGGCTAGCGAACGGCGTTTAATAATGATATACATATAAGAAGAAAATCTAAAGATACTACATATTAGGTTTATTGTACATCTTTTCCTTTAATGTATTTATCATTTAAAGGTATATAACATACGGTGGATAATATATCATCTAGGAAACCACAGAGGTTTATGTAAACTCTCTGAAAAAATAGTCAGTAGGTTACCTAAATCTAACCTTATGCTGGGGCACTTGGTAATTTTAATGATCCACCTACATCATCAATGTGTCCCACAGTCGTACCACGCAGACGAGGGTAGCGGTTCCCGGTCGCCGCGCAGCCGCCGCCGCGCGTGCTCGTGTGGCAGCCCTGCGGACACGCGGCGCGCCGCCCGCAGCGAGTCCCTCACCAGCATCTCGTCTGCCGCCAGCGCGCTGCCAGCCCTAGACGAGAGGCTCGTCGCCGGGGCGTTAGACGCCACCATCACGCTCCTGGCCTCGCAGGTAGTCACTAAATTATTACATACATACATATCATCACGCCGAGTCCCTAACGGGGTAGGCAGAGAGTATAGAGCGCCAGTTCTCTCTAGACTTACACACCTCTTTCGCTTCGTCCACATTCATCAGACTCTTTATACATTCTCGTCGGTATCGAGTACTCTTGACGTTCCCGTCCTTGAGCGTCCGATCTATTAAATTATAATATTTTTATAAAATAAATCTCCATCAAATAGTGATAATAATCTTTATATATATAATTCTTCTGTGAGTGTGTATGTCACTGAACTTCTCTCAAACGACTGGACCGATTTTGATGAATTTTTTTGTGTGTGTTCAAGGGGATCTGGGAATGGTTTAGATTCACAATTGGACCCGATAGGTGGCGCCACCATCGTATTTTTACACCCGAGCGAAGCTTGGCGGGGCAACTAGTATATATATAAAAATAAATAATTAAGTATGTATGTATGAAAGGCGTAAATATAGATCATAATAACAATAAATATTAACAAAATTATTTCATTCTTTATATTTTTATGCACACAATAATTTCATACATTAAGTCAATTATTTACCTTACCACTGTGACCCTGAACCTAGTGATCTGCACGCACGAGTTTTTCAAACAGTTTTGTCTAGTTTATTTGCTTATGCAACTTTGATCGGGGTATGTATTAAGATTGATATCACTGATTATATATCATAATTTGCCGTAAAGTTATTAATTATGATTATTTTTCTCAGGCTCTCCTAGCTGTTCGCGATCCCAACGTACCTGCCCGACACAAACAGTTGGTCCGCCGCGAATTGAGCTCTGAACTGACCCTGTTCCACGACTTCGTTCGTAAGCGCATTCTATGCGCCTCACATACACGCCCACACCTCTTTCGTTACAAACTGGGCTCGTGGCCGCTAACGGCCAACGAGGAAGAGGAGAAAAGAATAGAGGAAGCGAGAAGAGAACGGAATCCTTGTGAGTGTGTCGACGATGGCCAAGAGTCTCTGCCACCCCCGCCACCTCCGAAACGCGCCTCCCACGACTCCATGCGTGAGTATATACTCCGCAAACATTACTTGGATAAATGTGCACAAACTCCGACGAAAGGACCACCTTCCCCCGTTTCGCATTCCACCCCAACTTCAGATAAGAAGAAAGAAACTTCCAGAAGCTCAAAGCGAGTGTCGTGGGCGGAAACTACCAGAGATAGTGATGAATCTCTTGACAGTTCATTACAAGAAATAGAACCTGTCTATTCCAATTTGACAGAGGTACAGATCAATAATGATGAGGATTATTTCCATTTTATGTCTGTTGTATTCCTTTATATATGCCAAACTGATTTGTGATTTGTGTGCTAACTGTAAGGAAAATAAATATTTTGAAGCATTTATGCATTAATTTTTTAACGAAGTTTAAACCTACCAAATTTTGGCTTTCATGTGACTCACTGTAACCACCTCTGTAAGTATATTGGTACCGAAGTGACACTACTTTTGGTAGAGACATATTTTCCACGAAATGTGGGCATCATTACACCTTTGCCGGGACTACTGGAAAGAGTGGAATAATAATTAAATCTATGAATACTGTTCCTAATTTTCCTTAAAGTATGTTTGATAATTTGGCATACTGATTTTAAGTGACCATGGCCGATGATCTGAAATAGGTGAGTTTAATTTATCCATGGAACTTTTAGACTTGCAAACCAACCTATAGATAGTGCCATCCACGAAGACGGTCCTCCACTCTCTCTTCCTTGTAGTTTATTGTGTAAGTGTGCAACCATCCACTTAGGTATTATCAGTACACACTCATTGCCTATGAGTGCACACGCACTCTACAATTAATGGACTCGGGACATACTCCCCGCGACCCCCCGACCAGAAATTGATGAGGCAAGTCTTCGTGGACGGCACTATATATAATTAGGTTTACCCGCGCCAACCAGAATACGTCCTATAGGGTTCAGCTTATACGGAGAAAGGAATTAAATACATTGTGGTTTCTAGGCATTGGTAGTATTATTCAGTAAAGTTACAAATTCTGTGATGTCTATAGAGCACTTGAGTCAGAGAATTGTATTATGTTGTGGATTTGTCTATTTGTAAGTAATGATATTAAGTAGTAATTTTATGAAAGGTAGATTAGTTTTATTTATGGTCGAATAGTCGAATTATTTAAAAAAAATTGCGTAGCGAATGGATGTCATTTGACGTGAATATTTTTGTTTCTAACATAAAACCAATAATGTGCTTTGCTTTATATTCTTAGGTGCGGCGGTTCAAAATAGGCCAGATGGATCCCAGGTGGCTTTCTTCAAACCATTTTATACAGTTAGTCGTTAGTAGTTAGTAGTTAGTAGGATATGCTTCTTTTTATGAGACGCACGACGCAATTAAATTAGTTTTATATTATGAATGTCTACCTACTACATAATTCGTGCCTATTCGTACTCTATGTGATCACTTAGCTACTTTTACAGCAGTCGACCAGTAGGTACTATCTACAATGAATAAATCCGAAAACAAGTAGATTTTTTACTGGTTAGAGTCACCTATCTTTTATGAATACCAAATATACTCATACCAATTTCACTCATTGCCCAACGCTGACAAAACTTAACAAAAGTATTATCAAAATCATTTACTCATATATTCGACCGTTGTCTGAAACAATATTGCAAGAATTTATTGCCCAAGGTAGTCTCAGCATTAGCACACTTAATACACTATTTAGGAGAAAGCGATTTTTTATATGTATGGCAACATTTTTAACATGGCCGCATGTTGAACGAAACGATTTTCTTTACTGTTAGCCAAAATAATAATTTAAGCTGAATATTGCGCGGATTTATGATTATTGCATAGCTGGGGGACTAGTAGATCGCGACACGGCTTATCGGTAAGGAATTCGGTGTGAAAACAAGTTAAATTCGAGCAGTGTTTTTACTTGGTGGCGGCCGCGATATTTATAGTTGTTGTTTGTGTTGGTTTAGTTGAAGATGATGCATCACCCGAACATGCATCATCAGCCGATGTCAGGGCACCCGCCGCAACACATGCCGGGACACCAAGCGATGCCCACCCACCATCAGATGCCGCCGCATCAGATGCATAGAGAAAACAGGCACGTAGCTCTCACTAGGTAACTCGCAGCTTTTTAAGATTTTATTTGCTTTTAATTATGTAAACAATATGTAGTAAACATATGTAACTGACACCAAGCTTGATTTTGAATTCCTGAATCTCTGTGTCCCTTAAAAACCTGTAAAGCCCCATAATATACCTAACCAATAACTAATTTAGATTTTGACTGAAATGTCTAATAAGATATTAAAATATTGAATTAAACTGCTTTTATATTTAGTATACATAACTTGCAATATACAGATATCAGAGCACAGTATTCATACTAGAGTAGATATATTCATACATTAAATTTCACTAATACTATTTACAATTCATGCATGACTTTTCGAACCAATGTTGGAACATGCTTGAATACTAAATTAGTATTGGTACAGGACTGTGATGGTACTGTTCTGCAAAATATTCAATTAAAAGTTAGTGTACTCCAGTGAAATTACTGGGAATGTAAAAGTAGTACACATTTCACTTTGTGGTAAGTATTGAATAATGCAACAGGTATCAGCAGGTATGCACAATGTCTGATATATAATCATTCTATTATGAGTAATTTTGAGAGTCTGTTTATTAAGAATTTACTTGCAAGCTTTTAACTTTTAATTTTTTGATTGATATATAACTTAAATGAAATCAGAGAATACAGATGAAATCTGTGTTTAAAAGTCTGAAACATTTATGATAGCATTTTATTATGCACCATACTCCTACCTTAATTTACCTAGAAATCAGCTGCACTGGAAGAACAATGTTAGACAAACACTTTCAAGTTTTACTTTAGTTGTTTGACTGAAATTTTGTCTGGTATATATGTTAGTTAAGTCTGTCCTAACTTATAATTTTGTTAACATTTTATTATGCACTATTGGCTGCATTATTAATTTAGAAGCTTAGTTGCTTTTGAAGAGCATGGTTGGACAAATAACATAATTAAAGTTTTTATGTTGCTGGTTGGTCTTAAACTTTCCTTAAAATACTTGTTGGTGTTTATTCTACTGGTTATTGCTATTGTTCGTGAAGTAAGTAAGATTTTTTTATCTGCAAAGGAATAAGATTTATAAATCCGTTTATAAATCTTATTCCTTTGCAGATGTTTTGCAAATTTTGCTAGTCCACTTAAATTATATGTTGCATATGAGTGAAAATCTTGGTAGGATAAGTGCCTATCTATACATACAACCTGGCATATAAAAATAAAACTAAAAAAAAATGAGTTTGGGACCCGATGCAGTGCTTATCAGTTTAAAAGACTCAGCTGTTATTCCTATAGTCATACAAAGTTCCTACAGTCATATACTTGACATACAATAATAGCACTTGGCACCAAATATGATTTGGTAGCTCAAACTTCAGTACTGTTTAATAAAATAATCTCAGTCTACTTTATGTCAGCCATTGAGAGGCGAGACTATTCATATGCTAATATTGTGTAATTTGTTGATATGTCGAGGGTCTTTTGCGGCACTCTTTGTCACTTAAACTGGTCATGAAAGGAACATATGACGACGACTCTATTGATATGCGGAGACAGATATATGTATGCCTCCTTTGCTTTCTTTCGGTCAGGCCCATTCAGCCGTTGGCCAGTTGAAATAACACTTACAGTTGTGCAGTGTACTTATTGTGAGCTTTTTGGCAAATACTGTGTTTGTATCTATATAATTTGCCACTTTCCATTTAATGTGATGTTAAGTGGTTAGTGTTGTTATGGAATCACAATAGAAAACATAGGAATTTCATATTGGTAATGATTAAATTAGTGACGTGTTTGATCGTAAATATACATACGCGAATATAATAGCTGTATGGATACGATAAGGTGCATGATTAAAATGTACATTGTTAAAGTAACGGTGGGCGAGTGAGATGAGATTCCCTATACCAATGAGTTTTCGAATACATACAAAATTGGCAGCGTAAGCGCTACTCTGAAGAAATACATCGTGGGAAAATAGCATACATCTCAGAAGTAATTCAAAGACGTATGTGTATTCACGCATGTGATACTTTGCCAACTTATTCCCGATATAAATCTTGACTATCACCATAGTGACATATTTTCGGCAATTTGGATGCATTTAACCCACTTCCTATCCCCTTGAGGAAGTCAGTCCTGACGTAACGTATAGTATACATAACTAGTATAGTGTTTAGGGCCGCATTGTGGAAGCCATTATCGTGTTTGGCACAGATAGTGATGTATAGTGGTGTTCGCAGGGTGGGTCTGGGCGGCGGGCAGCCCGCGCTGGGCCCCGCGCTGGGCGTGCACCCCGCGGCCCCCCGGCCCCCGCATGCCATCCGCGCGATGCACCACCCGCCGGCGCACCACCATCCTCTACCACCCGTAACTATGCCATACAATACGTTCTTGATGGCCTCTAACTAGATACACCTAATGTGGTATCTGCAATAAATACAACGCCGAAATCGTACTCTAGTAACCCATTTGCTTGACTTACGGCCTTGCTCTATGTTTTGTTCAGCTCTTAATGTCCTCATATTATTCAGTGATAAATGCGTTTGTTTATACTTCACTTTTTTCCCTACTTAAGCCGAACATTTTACTTATATACATTTATTTTGGCTTGTACACATGTTCTGCTTTTATTATTATTTTGCTGATACGTTATCGAAGATCTGGGAGTGTGTAGATAAGTATTGAGTGTATATCAAGCGTGTGTGGTTGCAGCAGCAGCTGAAGCCGCTGCGGCGCACGTTCCCCGGCGGTAGCTACGGCGGCGTGCTGCCCCCGCCCTATGCGCCGCCGCCGCCGCAGCCGCAACCGCCGCCTGTACAGCATCACACACGTACGTACGCGATACATATCAAATAAGTTAATAAAATCAAATAAGTTACATAGTTAAAGTTAATAAGTTGTAACTTGTTGTAAGTTGTAAAGTAACTATTTTGCGTCTATCCGTGATTAAGAGGTTCATGCAGCACATCATAGACACATGTGTAATAACACATTTAAATAGAAGAAATAGCTGGGATTCATAAGCGCTGAAACAACTAGAGTAAAATTTTTAGTTTATCGCGGTTTCATCCGCATTGACGCCTTCTTGGTCTAAAGTTACCGAAGTCGTTATGAAAACTACTATCTGCCATTACCAAAATCGTCTCAGCCGTTTTACAGAACTACACGTGTTAGCAGTTCGAGAATCGCTTTCATCAAAACTATGCGTGCTCATTAATGTCTGTATATAGCATTAACAGCAATCCATTGTAGCAGTACTTCTCCAAAAACACAGTTATCCAACTCTCGTCTTAGGGATTCGTAGAGCTCTTGTGAATTACCATTGAATGAGTATGGTATACGTACAGCCAGCACACAGACAGCCACGACGACCACGCGGCCGGCGCGCGAGGGAGCGGGCGACAGCGGCGCCGCGGCGGGTGCGAACGAGACGGGGGTGGAGGGCGGCGCCGACGAGCGGGCGGCGGGCGACGCTGAGGCGGCGCGCCCGTCCTCCGCACAGGCCAACAGTAAAGAGAAGACCCCTATGTGCCTGGTCAACGAGCTGGCCAGGTACAATAAGGTCCGTCTACACACACACATTTGTAACACATTTTTTGTTGCTTTGGATATACAGAAAGCGTGATAGAAAAATATTCACGATATATATATACGTGCGTAAATGTGTGGAAGAAGATGCAGAGGAAGAACACTTTCCAACTACCTAGAACAAACAGATCGGATATCATTATTATACACTAGGTGAGGCAGAGAGAGAGCAGGGCGCCGGCTCTCCCGACCTACAGACCTCTTTCGCTTTATCTACATGAACACATAGTTGGAACCTGGTCTTTTTTTGCTACTCTTCCCACTCACTTTCGCCTTGTGTATCTTTTTCATCGATCCACGGAAAATTTTAAGGAATGCCATTTTGAAAGTAGTTTACTTTTGACAGATTAAGCACCAATACCGCCTCACATCAGAAACGGGACCGGCTCACAAGAAAGTATTCACAGTAACACTCCGACTGGGTGATACTGAGGAATACACAGCTGAGGTGAGGGAACAAGCATTTGCTTGCATACTATAGTTTTTGTTATTAATCATTAGCCAAAAAGACGAAGAACTAATCCTAGTTTTCTACCACTATCACTAATTATCATAAAAAAAATGAAATTAATTAGATCGCAAGAAAAATTACTTTAATGTCTTAATTAAATATAGTATAATATAGATAATAGTAAATATAGTAAAATATAGTATAAATATAGACCCGAGAGCCGTGGTGGCCGAGTGGTTCGAGCAGTTGCCTGCGACGCAAAGGTCGCAAGCTCGAATCCCGACTGTACCAAGAGCTTTACGGTGAAGGAAAACATCGAGAGGAAACCTGCATATGTCTGAGAAGAAATTCAAAGGCGTATGTATAGTCGTGCTTGAGTAACGGCGATGGACTCGCCGTCTGTCACGTTGGCACCTAATATACCTCTGGCGGAAAGAGGGTGTGTGGGTACTACCTATACACCTTTGCCTACCCCTTCGGGGACCCTTGTGGGAAGGCGTGAGGATATATAAATATAGTATTTCACAAAAAATACTGTTACCAATGAATGAGTCCAAGAAAAACTTGTCACGAGAAAAGGAGGCGATCTTAGCTGTGAAATAAAATCCATAATCCATCCATTGCAAAATCCATACAGATGACGACAAATTTGAATAAATATGTAAAGTTTGACGTTTTTGGGAAATCGGGCGGGGTGGATGCGTTTAACGGTAGAAAAAAACTTCCTGAGGAAACCTGCATACAGGGGTCATAATTCCGAAAATTTATTGGAATTCGTGCTTGAGTGACCTCTTTAGACTCATCATCTGTCATGATAATCGGCGGAATTGTAAAGATGATAAATTCGAAAGTTTGGGAGGACATTTCTCTCTTACGCAAAGAAACTAAACCGAATTGGATTAAATTTGCTCAGAGACATATGTATTATTCCGGAAGAAAATAAAGAGCTATAATTGAAATCAAATTTCATGCGAGTGTACCCGCAGGGGACAGCTAGTAAATAATGAATAAGTATGTTGGCGTGTGCAGGGTTCTTCAATAAAACGCGCCCAGCACGCGGCGGCGAGCGCGGCGCTGGGGGCCACCAGCTTCCCCCCGCCGCCGCCGAGGGCGCTGGCGGCGCACGCGCCCGCACACCCGCACCACAGACACGCAGGTCACCATACACTATATACTACTCACATTATAAACGTAGAAGCCGTGGTGGCCGAGTTGTTCGGGTAGATGGCTGCGATACAAAGATGGCAAGTTCGAATCCCGACTGTACCAATGAGTTTTTCTGAACTTAAGTACAGTGATTAGTCACACCACGAGCTTTACGGTGAAGGTAAACATCGAGAGGAAACCTGCATACGTCTGAGAAGCAATTCAAAAGGCGTATGTTTAGTCGTGCTTGAGTAACGGCGATGGACTCGCCGTCTGTCTCGTTGGCACCTAAAATATGTCTTCGGGGGCCGTTGTGGGAAGGCGTGAGGATATATTATTTATTATTATTTTTTTACATTATAAACGTGAAGGCTCGCAAGGATTTTTGTTACTGGCACCTCTGCCTACTTTTTCAGAAACCGTTGTTTTTTTTGTTGGCCAATTTTTAGTTCCATTCAGAACTGCAAGCCTGACTTTCATTCAAACTTCACTTCTCGTGTATTGAATGTGCTGATGTAAGCTGTGCGGTGGGCAGGTGCAGTGATGCCGACAGTGGAGCTGAACGCGCTGGCCATGAAGCTGTGCCAGCCGGCCGTGTACACCGTGGTGGCGGGCGTGGGCCCCCGCCTGCCGCGCGGGCCCTTCCGCCTGCCCTTCGTGCCGCACCCGCGCCTGATGGGCCCCGGCCTACTGTACCGCGTGCGGGTGGCCGTGGGCGGCCGCGTCTGGCTCGGCGAGGGAGTCACGCCGCAGGTAACCCCCCACCCCTTCCCATATTACCCTCCGTCTGCCCTTCGTACATCACCCGCGCCTGATGGGCCCCGGCCTGCTGTACCGCCCACGGCCACCCGGCCGCCCACGGCCGGGCGGCCGTGGGCGGCCGCGTCTGGCTCGGCGAGGGGGTCACGCCGCAGGTAACCCCCCCGTTTTGGTGCATATTATGAACTAGCTTAAGCCCGCGGCTTCGCCCGCGTGGAGTTCGAAAAAGTAGCTTTGGAAATGTTCCTGCTAAAATCGGTTCAGCCGCTATGCCGTGAAAGAGCATTATACATTATAATTTTAGAACTTTGAATTTCTTAGGATAAAAATAAAGTTGCCTATGTCCTATTCCTAGGTATAAGCTATCACCATTTCAACTTTCAGCCAAATCGGTTCAGCCGTTTTGCCGTGAAAGAACCGCAAACATCCAAACTTACAAACTTTCACATTTAAAATATTTGTAAGATATTTTTAATTTTTACCTGTAAATATTAAACTACCTTCGAATAAATAATATAACAAGACATTTGATTAACTCTCGAAATTAGTTTAAAGTAAAAAAAGTCGGATTTATAATCCGAGAATAAAACCATATTTAGTCGATCATATCTTACAGTCCGGAGCACTATTTAATCGCTTTTAATCAAGTACAAGGGCAGTGCCTTCATGCCACAAAACCTACAGATGAAATCACTCAGTTGTTTTAGTGATGAAGGAAGGTAAAGAAAATGAACCCCCCCCCCCATATTACCCTCCGCCTGCCCTTCATACATCTCCCGCGCCTGCTGTGTCCCACACTTTTGTAACGTGACAGGTGGCTATTTGGCCTAATTCATGATGAAATTGTGTATTTTAGGCGGCGAGGCACGACGCGGCTGCGCGCGCCTTGCTGGACTTAAGACCTCCACAAGAAAACCAACCAGCACCCACACAGCAACCAGTGCAGCATGACACCGAAAATGGTTAATAATAATACCTTGTAATTTATGTTTACTTGGACGCATTGTTGACCATAGATTTTAGGGCAATGGCTCCCGTTTGTATCTTCGTTGTTGGCTAATTTTTATGCTATGAATACAATTATTTTGTCCAAAATAATGGCTCCAATATTCAAGATTTACCATGCGTATTACGTGTCCCCATAGGCCAAAAGACGCCCACGGGCTAAATAAGAATGGGTTAAGGAACGCAACTAAATTCTTAGTTGCGTTCCTTAACCTTAACTTTTTCCTTAACTTAATGAACTAAGCGTGTTACTGGTGCGCAAGCGAATGGGAACGGGACTTATCATCTTACCCATATACATACATAATACAATACGTAATTGTTTCTTGCTGCAATTGTGTTACCTTGTTACTTTCAGGCGAAACAAATGGAGACATATTGAATTCTGAAGTGAAATCACCAGTATCACTAGTGCACGAGCTGGCTCTCAAACGCAACCTATCCGTTCAGTTCACAGTCAAATCGGAGCGCGGACCACCGCACATGAGGGTAAGGAAACATACAAAGTCAACTCCCCGATGTGGTGGCAGAGGTGTATAGCTAATACTCTGTTACCCTACACATTGCTAAATCAATAAACTCGCCCTCTTTTCCCCGAATATATTTCGTTGTCATAGCGTTGACAGATAGCGGTGTCCATCGCTGTTTCTCAACATATATCTACAATGCATGTGTTTGATGTTCTTTTCAAACATATGCAGGTTCCTTCTCGTCGTGTTCGTTCACCGAAAATAATGTAGTGCTATAAAATGATCACGAGTGTATCCTTTCGTGGTTAGACACAGTGCGTGCGTGCGTGTGTCCGT
This sequence comes from Drepana falcataria, assembly GCA_945859725.1. Taxonomy (NCBI): domain Eukaryota; kingdom Metazoa; phylum Arthropoda; class Insecta; order Lepidoptera; family Drepanidae; genus Drepana; species Drepana falcataria. Next base: position 10,665,733 of record OX243922.1, read on the forward strand.
GTGTGTGCGTGTGTGTGTGTATGTGTGTATTGTGTGACGAGTGTGGTGTTGGCGCAGGTGTTCATCACGGCGTGCATCGTGGGCGACATGGAGACGGAGGGCGAGGGCAACGGCAAGAAGGTGTCCAAGCGGCGCGCCGCGGGCCGCATGCTGGCGGAGATGCAGCGCCGCTGGCCGCCCGCGCTGCTGCGCCCGCGCAGCGCGCACGACAAGCGCCGCCACCAGCCCGCCAAGAAGAAACCCAGGAACCTCATCAAGGTCACACGCATATTTATACTACAGCGAGACGTGACCCGCGGCTACACCCGCGCCAATTAGATATCATTGGTATTTTTTTTATATAACTGCTTACTTTATCACTAAATAGACAACTGCATATAAAATAACTAACCTGGTGTGTTACCAAAGATGAAACTGTATTCATGTTTGACCTGTAATTTTGCTTCATATCGGCAACATCGAACCTTTTTAATGGTCTAGTCATTACGACTCGTTTAGTTCGAATCAAATATGTTCGTGTAACTAAATTGAGAACTTCGAATGTCATTCGAAGCTCGAACCGAACCCCAGCAACGCAGTTGTTGTGTATCAGGTGTGTAAGGGGTGTGTGTGTGTGTGTGTGCGTGCAGGAGGGCGCGGTGGGGTGCGCGGGCGGCGGCGGCGCGGACAACCCCATCTCGCGGCTGGCGGTGGCGCGGCACGCCGTGCGCGCGCGCAGCCCGCAGTACCGCGTGCTGGAGGAGCGCGGCGCGGCGCGGCGCAGGGAGTTCCTCGTGCAGTGCGACGCGCCGCCGCACTCCGCCACCGGCCTCGGCCCCAACAAGAAGACCGCCAAGCGGCGCGCCGCGCACAGTCAGTACACAGCTGCATCCACACATACACACACCTACACGCCTACACGCGCACATGCTCACACAGATACTCGCACGAACACACGCGCACAGACGCAGATAGGCGCACATTCACACGCACACTCACAGATTCACAGGTCAAATACCCACGTATTACATAATTAGATACACAAATTTTAAAAGCTTAATTAATTTCGGTGTTTTTATAGTCATCCTTGAGAAACGGCAATGGACTTGCTATCTGACAAGTTAGCACCTAAATATATCTCCGAAAATAGGCTATGTTACACCTGGCTTCAGTATAGCTCTGCAACTTAGGGGCGTTTGTGGGAAGTCGTGAAGATTTAAAGGTTTTAAATAGTTTACATAGCCATACAGTCAATACTCAATAAGCGCGAAAACTGTGAATGAGAGTAGTTGTCGGTCTAGTATATATTATTTAGCCTGTGACCCTCGACATAAATAAATATACACATATCATAACGCCGAATCCTTCACGGGGTAGGCAGAGAGCAGAGGCGTATAGCCAGGTGTCTAGACTTACAAAGCTCTTTCTCTTTAACCACGTTCATCACTCTCTTTATACATTGTCGCCGGTATTGAGTACATACCACGAGCTGAACGGTGAAGGAAAACATCGAGAGGAAACCTGCATACGTCTGAGAAGAAATTCAAAGGTGTATGTATAGACGTGCTTGAGTAACGGCGATGGACTCGCCATCTGTCACGTTGGCACCTTATATACCTCTGGCGGGAAATGGGTGTGTGGATATTACCTATACACCTCTACCTACTCCTTCGGGGACCCCTGTGGGGAGGCGTGAGGATATATTATATTATTATTATATTATTGAGTACATTTTTATAACTATATATAATAACAGATGTACTCCTGGCGATGGAATTGGGCACAAACTCTGAAAACTCCGTGTCAGGCACGCCCTCCCCGGAGGCAGCTACAGGCGCCTCGCCCGACGCGCTTAAGAACAACAACAACGACACTAACCTTAAGGTAAACCCACTGAAGTACCTATACATAGTGCCATCCACGATGACGCGCCCCACTATTCTTCCTCACAGTTTATAGTGAAAGTGTGCAACCTTCCACTAATGTTTGAGTATTGTCGATACACATTGATTATCTATGAGTGCATACTCCCCGCATCCCGCTAGAAATTGGTGGGGCGCGTCTTCGTGGATGGCATTACATATACTACTAATTACCCTCATACAGATTCATATGTAAGAATAATATTTATATATAAGAATGAAATTTTCTTTGTAAATATTGTTGGTTAGCAAAGTAGGCTGTCATGTCACTAGTTTCATATACTTGGCACAGATCTATATCTAAGGATCCAAGCCGTGGTGGCCGAGTGGTTCGAGTAGTTGCCTGCGACGCAAAGGTCGCAAGTTCGAATCCCGACTGTACCAATGAGTTTTTCTGAACTTAAGTACAGTGATTAGTCACACCACGAGCTTTACGGTGAAGGAAAACATCGAGAGGAAACCTGCATACGTCTGAAAAGAAATTCAAAGGCGTATGTATAGTCGTGCTTGAGTAACGGCGATGGACTCGCCATCTGTCACGTTGGCACATAATATACCTCTGGCGGAAAGTGGGTGTGTGGTTATTACCCATACACCTCTGCCTACCCCTTCGGGGACCCTTGTGGGAAGGCGTGAGGATATTTTATATATCTAAGGAAAGGTCAAATCAAAATGTTCGCGGGTCGAACTGCGGCGCACGGTTAGTATATAATATGTCTAAGTGTGTATTGGTGTGGTGCAGGACAGCGAAGGCCAGTCCAGTGGAGGCAGCAGCGACGTGCGGCAGCCAGTGCCCGGGGTGCTGCTCATGGACTACCACCAGCGGTCCGGGCAGCCGCTCACACCTAACTGTAAGGCTACATGGGGCATGCTCATATTATATCCCCACGCCTTCCCACAAGGGTCCCCGAAGGGGTAGGCAGAGGTGTATAGGTAATACCCCCACACACCCACTTTCCGTCAGAGATATATTTTAGGTGCCAACGTGACAGATGGCGAGTACGTCGCCGTTACTCAAGCGACTTTGAATTACTTCTCAAGCGTATGCAGGTTTCCTCTCGATGTTTTCCTTCACCGTAAAGCTCGTGGTGTTATTAATCACTGTACTTTAGTTCAGAAAAACTCATTGGTACAGTCGGGATTCGAACTTGCGATCTTTGTGTCGCAGGCAACTGCTCGAACTACTCCGCCACCACGGCATACCATATTTAGCGCTTAAAAACCTAAGCTGTGGTGGCTGAAAGGTTCCTTGTAAGGCAAAGATTGCAATTCAAATCAATATAGTACCAATATTCGTCTTTTCCAGCCGCGAGTGAATCCAGTGCAAACGGCGGCTCGGGCGGCAGCTCGCCCGGGGCGAAGGACAAGCTTATGTACCTGTCGCAGCTACTAGGGTTCACCGTGCAGTTCTCGGACTTTCCCAAGGTAAGAATGCATATCTGATAGTTATACTTATACATACTCCGGGGCCTTGGGGTCCTGAGGCTCACCATCTTTTTAAAGAGGTCTCGCGCCGTCTAGTCGAGGCCCCAATAAACTATTGTCATAGATGACTTTACGGACACAGACTTCAAGACTACAACAATTAATGGTGCAAGTGGTGTTTACCTGTAATTATTAGCTATAGATAGTGCCACTCACGAAGGCGCGCTCCACCAATTTCTAGTCTAAGTAGACCTAGGGATTCGCGGGCGTATGACCCAACTCTATTAATTGTGGTGTGGGTGTGCAACTGCACTCATGGGTAATCAGTGTGTACCGACAATACTGAAATATTAGTGGAAGGTTGTACATTTGCACTATAAACTATTCGAAAAATAGTGGGGGGCGTTGCAGTTGATGGTACTATCTATTTATTTAGCTCTAAGGTATGTGATTGTTAAGATGTAGTATTGATGGTATCAAATGTTAAACTTAATATAATAAATATATAAGATATCTTGATGAAGGTTCGATGTCCGTAAATAACTTAATTGGGTTTCTGTAATAAGAGTTTTTATTATCTTACAAAATGTTGTTCTATAAAGTAAATACATGGCTTACAAAATATTACTTTACCTGTAATAAGAGAAACAACATTCAAAGCTATTTGTTAATACGAATATCGTCTCCTTTATGTATATTATTTTATAGTATTCATATTTTCTATTTTCTCCATCATCTTCGAACTCACAATGACGTGTGCATTACTGTCATTCAAATCCAAATTCAAATTAAGTAGATTATAATAGGTAAGGAGGTTATAATTACTTTACAAATATATAAATGTTGCGGTGTAATATATCTCATAAATAATAAATAAATAATATCCTCACGCCTTTCCACAAGGGTCCCCGAAGGGGTAGGCAGAGGTGTATAGGTAATACCCACACACCCACTTTCCGCCCGAGGTATATTAGGTGCCAACGTGATAGATGGCGAGTCCATCGCCGTTACTCAAGCACAACTATACATACGCCTTTGAATTTCTTCTCAGACGTATGCAGGTTTCCTCTCGATGTTTTCCTTCACCGTAAAGCTCGTGGTGTGACTAATCACTGTACTTAAGTTCAGAAAAACTCATTGGTACAGTCGGGATTCGAACTTGCGATCTTTGTGTCGCAGGCAACTGCTCGAACCACTCGGCCACCACGGCTCTGTAATATATCTTAATTGAATAATTGTGTGGTGCTTGTGCGTTTCAGCGCAACCACGGCGAGTACCTGTCGCTGGTGTCGCTGTCCACGGAGCCGCCCGTGATGTGCCACGGCGGGGGGCCCTCCACCGGCCACTCGCACGAGCAGTGCTCGCGCGCCGCCCTGCGCGCGCTCACGCTCATGGGGCTCGACACGCCGCAAGGGTAACCACCAAGCCACCACGCCACCACGCCACGACACACTGCATACACGCATACACACACACGCACGCACACACACGCACGCACACACACGCACGCACATGAACACTCACGCACACACGCACGCAAACACACACGAACACGCACACACACACGCTCACACGCATACACACTTATGCGTGTCTGTCACGTTGGCACCTAAAATATATCTATGGCGGAAAGTAGGTGTGTGGGTACTACCTATACACTTCTGCCTACCCCTCGGAGACCCTTGTGGGAAGGCGTGAATATATATTATTGTTATTTATTTAACTTATCGCACGGGATAATATTATATTTCTAAATGTAGTCAAATTTTACGCGGTTGAAGGCAGAGCAAGTTCTTAATATAGTATCGTTCACGTTCCAGAATGCAAAGCATGCCCGTGACGGGCGCCAAGGCCAGCGTTATCAGCAACGGAGTCTCAGAGTAGCCGCCGCCAGCCGCGGCGCTGGTCCGGTATTTATTTCGTCGAACTAATACCTTCTTGCAATACAACATGTGTGAATATTTCAAAGCGCGAAATATACTTGTTCGGGACAACTTCACACTATTTATAAAACATAGGCTTAATGCTATTTCCAGCTATGACATATTCACAAACACTTTGTTTTGATCTCGACCCTTGTAATGTTTCGTTTTCTTATGTATTACTAACTCTCCTTATTTAGTGTTAAAATTACAAAGTATAATATTCTTATTATTAACACCATTATGATTTGTATAAAGCTATGTATTATTAGTTAACTTTTGCGTGTCTTATCAAATACAAGCGTTCACAAAGTAGCTTTACATATTTATGTATATGTACATAACATACATACTAACATTAATTAGACAAAATGAATTAACGACTTTATTGAACACCAAGTGAATGAGTCCGCTCATTTATACTCTAAAAGACAGATGTATGTACACCCCACTCACGTATGTATTTTGGTTGTATTTATATTTGTATATGTAGCTGGCGATTAAGATAATAGAGATTGGTCATAATTATACAAATTATGTAGTAACGAATGTATCGTAACGAAACAGGCTGTGAAGCCAAACCAAAACAGTTTGATTGGGATCAGGTGTCGCGACCACGAGTAAGCTCAATGCGCAGACAGCTTCCAAGCTTTATGGCGTTATAGTCTTTATAACGCGTGGAGTAAAGCTCACAATAGATTGGGCCACTCGGTGGTCGCGTCGCGTCCCGACGAACGCTAAAGTTACATCATGCGGCCATGGTGTCTCCTTAGTTTAGTTATCGTAACAGGATTGCCGCGTTCCTCGTCTGTTAGCTGCGACTGTCGTACTAATCACGATGCGTCTCTTGGGTATACTCGCTCATATTCCGCGGGGAATGCGGCAATTGGGCATGTGGCCTCGATTTTTATTATCAATCATCTATTTGATGACATTTCCTCCAGACCCTACGCTTTGAAATGTGTAGATTTAAGTCTCCCAACTTAACTTGTCTTACGATTATGCCCCCTACAAACTTAGGATAAGGTTGATTCTTAATTAAGACTATGTATACATATATGTAATGCATGTACTGTTTTCTTGTTTGATTAAATAATAACATATTTTAAATGTTGAAATTGAATATCTTGTTTTGTATCATCGTTTGGCAACTCGCGCTCGGTCGGGTATTGAATATCTCGCCGAGTGTACATTTCACTGTAATGGGTCCGATATGTCACGAATTCAGACTATAATACTACGAAGTAAGGTTCTATCGGTAATTTAACATTTTATAAATGTCGTGATTTACTCTTACTTAGTATTGAACGTTTTGGAATCGAGGCCATTGAATTTCTTCATGTTGCAACTTAACGAGCAACTAAGAAAATTATTAATTCGATAAATACTAACGCCGCACGGGCAATTAGAAAGTGTTTTATTTATTTCGTTCCAAGGTAACAAATATTTTATATTTTTGTGGGTGGAACAAGTCCCAACCGAACTTCGTGCTTTTAGCAACTTATTGTAAGGATACAATAAAAGTTACAAAAATATTTAATTTCATGTTTTATTATCTACCAGCTTGAAAATAAAACTAGTATGTGAAAAATAAAAACAAAATTTTATTAAAAAATACTAGCAATGCGTAACAATTTATCACCAGTCTTGTGTAAGACCCCGAGGTAATCATCGTCGGACTGTGTTGCGGTACTTCACGTTATAATACTATTGCTTGTCTCAGAGAATACTAGTTGCTGTACGTCGTGTGCGGCGGTGGCGGCGGTGGCGGCGATAGGCTCACTTGACGAACTTCAGCCCCAGCGCCTGCGTCATGAAGCACAGGATGTCTGTGTGCTCCTCGATCTAGGAATGCAGAAAGTGTGTGACGTCACTGACAGCTAATGAACGACAGGAGAAATCTGAACGGATGTAGAAGCAGCCTCTGCCTAGCCCGTGTGGGATACTAGAGTATGGCGAATGATGAGTAATCGTCATGAAAAGATGGCTGCAGGGTCGGCAACGCGCGAGTGATACCCCTGGTATTGCAACCAACCTTAGGCGGCGGTAAACGCACTACCATCACGCGAGCCGCATGCTTGTTAGTCGACCCAATGATATATTTAAAAAAAAAATTACAGCAGCTAGATTAGCGAATTATATTAATTTATAAACAAATGGTACCAGTATGTTTTCCTAATTACCCCAGCGGTTGTCGAAAATTTCGCGAAAGTGTAAGTCAAGTATGCGGCACCATAACGAGAGGCGACGAAACGAAGAAAGAAAACAAATTACCGCCTCAAGAGCGATACTACATAGACAAATAGAGCATGTACGCAGCGTATTACGTACAATCTTGGCGGTGGGCTTCCCCCCGCCGTGGCCGGCCTTGGTGTCGATGCGCGCCAGCAGCGGGCGACGCTGCTGCGGCGCGGCGTGCTGCAGCGCCGCGATGAACTTGAGCGAGTGCAGCGGCACCACGCGGTCGTCGTGGTCCGCCGTCAGCACCAGCGTGGCCGGGTACTCGGACCGACCTGACGGCCACACACACACAACATGCATCACTCGCACATTACCCCAGCTATTTGTCACCGCGAAGTTAGTCACAAGATCCCTCTTAGTCTAAATTTAAGTTATCCGATATGGTGTTTACCAAGTCGCGGATGTCGTGGTCTACCAAATACTGAGAGATCTAGACGTCGACAAAGCCACAATTAACTCGTGCATTGCCTCTACTACTTGTCCTGAAATTAGTCGTGAGTTCTCTTATTAGTTATCTTAGTTATTGATTTGGAAAAAAAAAATATAGCCCTCATTGTTGCGAAATTAGTAAGAAGGTTGTGTGACAAATATACCTTTGAAATAAAACTGATACATTCTATCATAATGTTGCTAAGAAAATAGTACCATAATCGCATGACGTATTAAGAACGCTAAATTTAAATTTCAGTGATATTCTCAGGCATTATGGATAGCTCACCGTTGACTGGCGCCTGAATATTGTGCAGTGGCGAATACTTGAGCAAGTACTCAAACTGTGTTTTGTTATCGGAGCTGCCGTAGTCGGACACCCACGCATGGCCTATCGTGAACTTCTGGAACCGAAGCATATCCAAGACTCTGGAACATATAAAGTAACCACTTAAAAATTACATTCACTATCGCAACCAAGTTGACCAACTGTAGGAGAAGGAACCAGTGACCTATTGTCACTGGTTCATACATCCTTTACTACACTACACACTGTACAACTTAATGTCTTCTCACATGTATGTTCTCATATGAATATTAAATTGCAGCTTAGTATCGGTATGGTATTGACAAATTGAATATGAAAAGAGTTTGTTTTTCATTTCACCCTCATTTGTCTTGAATACTTCCCCCCATCAGTCATGTTGGTACTGATAAATATTTCCGGCAAAAAGAGGTTTGTGACCCTTATAGAAAGGCATGGGGTAAGTGACGGTAAGGGTTGAGAGCAACAACCTTCCCATGATCCTTCCCGCCTTTCGGCATGCATCAATGCGAACGCTCAGGATGACAGCGCTCCGGAGCTAAGGGTTGCGAGCAGTATGTTTGGTACCGACCCGACCTGCACGACGGCGGCCCCGTAGAGGTCGGGCCGCTGGTTGATGCAGGCGGCCACGAGCAGGCCGCCGTTGGAGCCGCCCTGCGCAGTGATGAGCGCGGGCCGCGTGTACTTCTCCGCCACCAGGTACTCGGCCGCCGCCTGGAAGTCGTCGAACACGTTCTGCTTGTTCAGCAGCCGCCCGGAGTTGTGCCACCGCTCGCCGTACTCCCTACGTGGTACACATAACATACATACATTACTGATACTGTTACACAAGGGTACTGAATAAATAATTTACGTACATTAATACTAATACTATAACACCATATCTGTTTCCTTTCACGCAACAATACTGAACGGAATCCTGATGGAAATTGGTGCAGAGATAGCTGATTTATTATACAGCTGGATTTAACATACAATTATGATGTTATATTCCAGAAAAAAACTTATGTACATATAAATAAATAGGAACCTAAAATTTACACATAACCCGTGTGTAAACTGTATGTTCGTGAAATTACAACCCGATTTTGTTATGTAGGTTATGCATTTTTTGTCTATCAATCATAGAACTATTTTATTAGATAAAAGAAACAAGGAGGAAAAAGAATGCTCGATACATTCCTATGTATTAGAAGATTGAATGATAAGCATTAAAGTAACAATATGATCACAATATTAATATCACTAAGACTCAGAATCAAGTTGAGAATTTACACATATAGTTTTGGGAACTCAAGTAAACAGGATGCGTATCAAGGATGCTCACCCTCCTCCCCTGATGTTGGGTATGGCTACGATACCGTTGAAGTGCTGCATGAACACGAGCCGCGTGACGCTGAAGCTTGGTTGGATGTTGATGTTGAACCCACCGTAGCCGTATACCAGCGCCGGGTTCGAGCCGTCTCTAGGAAGATTCTGGGAACATTATAAACATTTATAATACTTTTATATCTTCACCAATCAGATTTTAAGTTCAGAAAAACTCGATCACACACGAAACAATCACTCATGTATATAATATTACCAAATTTATTTGGATGTGTTATTGACTCTAATAAATGTAATACTTTAATAAAATTATAGATGATAGAAAAAATATTGCATCCTAGCTAGTACGACTTAAATTAACGTTCAAATAAAATCTACCCAAGAGCTATTAAAGCTCCAGCAGCGCAGACGTTGCAATTCAAAATAATGCTTCTTTTCAATCAACAAGCAATCTAAAGCTCTCACCTTCTTAGATACAATAAACATAGGAACTTTGGTGCCGTCTTTGCTGGCGTAGAATATCTGCTTAGCCTCATACTGCGACGCGTCGAATCCCTTCACTTCAACTTCTCTAAACACCTGCAATTACACAAGCTCAATCTCAGCACATTGTCAACATCGCTCTACAATAATCATAAAAAGCCGTCATATAAACAGGAATTGAGCACTCAGCACTTTATCAAGTGTCTTCAGACATTTCCTTCTATTTTAAAATTGATTAACGAAGTATAAGAAAAAAGTTTCATTCACATCAGCAATTTACAAGGCGATGGTACATCTTTCTCCATTCCGAGACCCTAACGCGGTAGGCAGAGAGAATAGAGCGCCAGTTCTCTTTAGACTATAGGTACATATATTGACAAATCCAATACTAACGGTAGGTTTGTAGGGTTTTTTGCTGAAGTCCACGTGGTAGATGACCCCTGGTGTGAGGAAGGACATGAAGTGGTAGAAGATCTCCGACTGCTTCTTCTTGCCCGAGAAGCCCACCACCGAGCCCACGTCCAGGTCGAAGGTCTGCATCAGGTGGCCTGACGCCAGGTCGTGCAGTTGAAGCACGCTCTAAAATTAACAAATATCATGGTACCAACTGCAGTAGTCTCATTGGATTGAGAAGTAAGTACTACATTGAATCAGGATATTGTACTTCCTAAAAGCAAGGCGGCAGGCCTATGAATCCAAATGTTATCACACCAACTATGCATCTAACATCTTATGTACGTTGTGCCCCTCTGTTTAACCAGCGTCAAAATTGCCTGCTCCGCTCCCTTGGGTAGTAGCATGATGACAAATATGTATAGCCTATAATAGCCTTCCTCAATAAACGGGCTCCCGAATCAGCACCCTTAGCTGTGTTTGATTATCACCTTAGGAATGCCATTGTTCAGTTAAGTGGCAAAAGTTCCCGAAACTCGAGAGACCAAAAAATATCCTCAATCTTATGCTTTATTTTCAGAACGGGTATTTCCCGCAGCACCCAACAAACGGGTTCTTTATAATATTAGGATAATAATAGTTCACGAAACGGAGTATTTAACAATGTCATACCAGTTCTTCCATATCGTTACTTATCTTATTAATAATCAAGACTTTACACACTTCACCCAATGTTGTAGCGGACAGTCGCTGTTTCAATATGTCCGCATCATATTAGACTATAGACATAAGACTTCCAATAGATATGCCACATAGTTGGCATAACGTGATAGTAAATTTTGTAAGACGAACATGAACTTACCTTGACATCCCTGACGTAATGTATTACAAGTTTATTATGGTCCACTGCAGAAGCCCAGTCCAAAACGTCGCTTGGATGCTCCTGTAATTAAAATACAATCTTATAAACAAAACGATCGTAGATCGAGTTTTGTTTGGGTTTAGTAATACGACAGATGTTTCAACAAATCCCAAAGAGCAATTTGAGTTTTATTCTCAACTTACAGCAATGAGAGTCTTCCAATTCTCTTCGGCGGGGTCGTGTAGGTCTATCTGGACGAGCCTGTAGTTGGGTGCGTTCTTGTTTGTACGGAATATGCACACGGAGCCTTCATTCGTAATGTACTGGAAAGTAATAAGTGAAATGTGAGTTGCAAAATACATCTAACTGCACGATCTCTAATCAGTATGACTCGAAAAAAATTGTCGAATCTTTTTCTCGTCTATTTTGCGGTACCCATGCTAGGAACTGTGCTCACTATTGCGGAGCGATTAAGGAACTTGAAAAATCTTTATTTGTATGTCATAGTATGTCAAAAATAGTCTCTATAATAATATATACTAAGTATACGGGGTTTAGATCTCTGCTAAATAAATCACTGTAGATAGTATACATATTGGTCCTTGGAGTCAGAATTAAAACAGCGGTCTCATTCACCACAACTGCTCAGAGATTTTGTCCAAGTTAGCCCGTAATTATCAGTAACTACAGGGTATCCAGGGTATCCAGGGTATATATACGGATACATTTCTAATGAATCTCATAAACCAACCTCATAGTCGGCCTCGAACTTGTGCACGATCTGCGTGAGGTGCAGCTTCCCGCTAAGGTCGGGCTGCTTAGTGAGGTCCGCGAAGAACAGCAGGTTGTCGCGGCAGTCCTTCACCGGGGACACGATCAGGTACTTGCCGCAGTCCGTCACCTCGGCACCACTGCAAAGTGCAATAAGTTAATATAAACTTATGAATAGTCAAATATAAGCATGAATAGGGATAGCTATACAATTGATTGTATTTGACATTACATACATATTAAGATCTAATTTAATATTAGACAGAAATTAATTTTTTTTTTATTTCTACCATTGTAAGCCAATTGATATTACACAGCTGTCACTAGTGTAAAAACGACAAGAAATTATTTATTTAACACTCTATATGCATGAACTGGAGTTGTACTCTCTCTGTCTACCTCTACTGTCTCTAGAACGACGTAAATGTATGAAACAGTTTCAAGTCTAAATATGAATACTAAATGTTTGTTCAAAGTGATATAAACCAAGTTTCAAAAAGTACAGGAAAAAACTTGGACATACGCGACGCTGTCTTCGGCCCAGATGTTCGTGTGGATATCTCTGTTGGTAACGAAACTAATATTAATATCACTTTGAACAAACACACTATATCTATTTGATGCATATCTTCATCAAGATTAAGATGATTGGATCGATATTTTTACACAGAGGTGTCAGCACGTGTGAATCTCGATACTCTACATGTGTTCCCTAGATTGTGCTAAATGAGTAGTTGTTGAAGGGAAAGCACGGCTACTGATCGCTTTTAAAATGGTATTGCCCGACTATGGCGGAAGATCGCAGCCTACTGACGGAATGTATTGTGATGCTGCAGTGAGAATAGCTTAGCACATAGTGCTTCTACAAACTTAAAGGAGGTAGGGCATAATGGGTTTCTCGATCGAATTTGGAGCTTTTGGAGATTTCACCTTATAGAAGTCCGTGTCCTAATACTTTTGTTGTGTTGTGTTCCTGCGTGATGATTAAGGTTTTTAATAAAGAGCTTCTTGGTGAGGGGAGAGGATTGTTATATTGTGTTGGTATCAGAGGGATTAGTCCCATTATACTACCAACACAGTATAACTCTCTGAATACAGAGTGGCAACTCGCAAGTGATACCTGGGTATCGTGAGCGTAAATAGGCTGCAGTAACCGCTTCCTATCAGGGGGGGCATATGCCTGTTTGCCACGTAAGGATAAGAATGATGATGATGAATAAAATTCGCAGCGCTTTGCGGTCCGCACAAATCCACGTAGGTACATACTTTTAACATATTTGAAACTCACTTGGGAGTTTATATAGCAAGAAGACAAAAAATCAATTTAAATAAGTATACTTACATCCTCCACAGTGGCTCCTCTGGGAACTCTACAACGACTACGTCTTCAGATTGTGGCGTATTTAGTCTATGGTAGCATAACTTCTGGTCTCTATTCACCTCTGTCTCCGAGCCATCAGTCTTGCCCGTCTGTTCTGGATATCTCTAATAATTAAGCAGATAATAGTATTCATAAGTTTGGACATTAAATCTAGGTACAATAGATACGAATATGGCTTGGCGAGTTTTGTGACACTGTAATGATTCAATTCTAACCAAAAGGAGTACTATATATCTATTAAAGCCTATTGAACCTTACTTGTAACTAGGGTTTCTCCAAATAATACAGGATTGAGACCTGAGAGAGAGAAGGATGTGAAAAGATTCCTGCAGGGTCGGCAGCGCGCGAGCGATACCCCTAGTGTAGCCAGCCTCCATAGGCGGCGGTAACCGCTTACCACCATGCAGTTCACATGCTTGTTAAGCCATAGTAATGGTGGCAATGGGTGGCAAAACACGGGTTATTATGTTCGGTTATAACGGCATGTAGTAAATACAATACACGAGATATAGTTTAATTACACACCTGCGAAGTAAAGATTGTAATTTTAACTTAGGTCTGTATCGGCTAAGGAAATATTGTCTATACGTACCTATGAAGGCAGTCTGTTAATGAAAACGAAGTTTTCATTTTAAGGTTAAACATAAAACAGATAAATAAGGATAATCGCGTGATTGGCACGATTAGCTTTGCCGAAGGTCAAACGAGGAACTTACAGAATAAAACAGACCCTTGTTGTCCTTCGTCCACGACATTGAGGCGAATTTGACCTTTTCCAACACCTCCGGGTAATCTTTGCCTGCAACAAAACGTTTAAGTTGTATTAACAATACTTTGTTGATCACAAACAGTCAAATTATTTTTAAAAGTACCAACAGTGTACGGTACTATCTAAATTATGTGAAGATGTTTGCTTCTCCTTGACGCAAATGGTACTGAACGGAATTTGAAGAAATTTTACACCGAGATAGATTATAAGACTTCTGAAATAATACATGGGATATGTTTCACAAAAAACATTTAGCAATGAATCCAAATTTTACGCGGGTAAAACCTCGGGTCACATCTAGTAATAAATATATTACATTTAATTTTCATAGTACTATAATAAAAAAAATAAAAGTATAAAGTATATTTGATGTATCACGTCGTCTTAGATATAAACCTATGATCTTTTTATTTCACATGGGCCCAGGTGGGCACTTATAAAACGTCGAAAAACAAGCACGGTTCCGGTTGGTCGCTTCCATGGAGAAGAACCGGCAAGAAACTCCATGGTTACTCTTTTCAAATCATTAGGCATATACAATATTTACCCAAGTATGGGGGAACAACGTAGGCCCGACAATAGGTCGTTGCTTACTATACAAAGCATACATAAAACAAGATAATTATAACAATGTTAGCAAGATCTAAGAATCTACAAAGCCTACAATGTTCTCACATTCACAAATTAGACAAATAAAACAAGCGACACAAATATTGTCATCAGTACTGTAACTAATTCTGGGCAAGATATGGAATAAATAAAAAAAAAAGTAAAATTATTATTGTAAAAAAAAAACCGAATTGAGAAAAGATTTACAGGTTACAACGTTGAGAGTCAAAGGATGAGCCATCCTGAGATCGATCCCCAGTCGTCAGTCTCGACACCAAGTTGGCTACATAGAACTCATACCCTAATATGAGAGCGTCAATGCCAATCAGATCGTATTCATAATAAATCCATACTATACATAATATAAAATCATGTCGAAGCTTGTTTGCGTGAGCTATTTGTAGATAAAAAAAATCCATATGACAGTGAGAAATTATAGAGGAAGGGTAAAATGATTAAACTTAACGCTTCGACAAAGCTACGATAAAAATAAATGGAGAATAAATCACTCGAGTACGTATGCCGTTCAAATAACGAATGTACTCATATTACTGTGAATTATTTTATTATCAATGGAATTACGTCGTCGTTGTAATGTCGGAAAATCGCATAAAATGTTGTGATGTTTATTCATTTAGTCGTGGTACCTGTGGCAACATCCTTCAAGTGAATAGTAATCCAGTCCGACCCACTGGCTGATAGACCGTACGCGAAAGTGGCGCCATCTTCGGTGAACCTGCTGCCCGAGAGAGCGATGGTGCCGTCCTCTGACAGAGTGTTGGGGTCCAAAAAGACCCGCGGTTCGCCGTGCAGGCTATCTTGTACGAAGAGGACACTGTGGCAATGGAAAATAAAAATAAATGTTTTTCTTATTATATTGATGAATTAAAATTCCTGTTCAATCATAACTTATTGTACTGTAGTTAATATATAAAACCGTCTTAATTCTCATGTCTTCCTATTATTTCCAAAAACCTATTTATTTTGATTTCTAAAAGTTGAAGATATGTAATTATGTAATTGGAGTAATTTCTGATACATATTTTATTTAACAGCACTATGTTTATCATCAATATAAATGCGCAAAGAGGCTTCTATTACACCTACCTTTCAAGAACACCTGCGGGAACAAGTGAAGAAGAATCTTAAATTAAACGTAAGTTTTGCATTTCCAATATAAGTATTGGAAAACACTTACTTCTGATTCTGCAGACCAGTGTTCTTGAAGAAGAAGTATCTTTGTCCTCTTCTGAAGGGACAGGAGAACTTTGGATAGTTCCAGAGCTCTGTGAGTCTCTCGTTAATCTCTTTTTTGACAGGGCACGCGTCGAGGTACGGCCGTGTAATTTTATTCTCTGCCTCTATGAACTCTTTGGTTTCGTTGGAGTCTGGGTCTTCCAGCCAGCGGTAAGGGTCATGGATCTGTGAACATAATAATATAATCAATTTTGTTGTTTTATTTTGGGAAATACATGGAAATTTCACGTCCAAAGGGAAATAAGCTTTCATTATTTGCACGTATGGATAGGTACTATTATGGTGATAAAAGGCATAATTCAAGTGTGCGAAAGAGACAGATGTTACCTATATACATCTGCTTCTTTCGCACGCTAGGTCGCAAACAGTGATGGTAGTAGGACGCCATTGTTCGGTTAAGTTGCAAAAGTTCTCGGAGCTCGGGTTCGGACAAGAGGTAACAACGATGAACGGTAACAGTTGATATATGGAGCAATGATGGATTCAGGTAAACATAAGTGTTTCATAACCGGTGACTTTCTATTAATATCCCGAAACCCGTCTAAACTATTCACACTCTACGTTACATCATGCTGCACTCAATAACCTGTGAAACCAACATCATATTTTAGACCTGGGAGCTCGATCCTATTGTTTCATAACTTCTTAGTTTGAACGTGTCTTTAAACTATTACACCGATAACAAGCTATTTACAACATCTATCTTGCCTAGTTTGAATATCTTCATGTATTTTTTACTCGGTTGCGTCAACACGATTTCAATATTTTTATAACAGACAAATGACCAAAAAAACGACCAACAGACTTTTAAAAAACAAATTAAAACACCTAACAAATGCTCAATATAAATCATGCTCACAGTCAAGCTACGGTTCACAATGGAATTGAAAAATATTTAAAAAAAAGTAAGGTGAACGACCATCGGAACCACCTTGATAATGTACCGTGCCTTTTCTATAATATAACGTTATACGAACACAAACCAGTATGTTATAGAAGCCTACAGTATTAGAATATAAATGAGTAGTGGAGTGTGAATGCTAAATCGATACCACCAAGGCGAGCCGATGAGGATAAACAATTATTGTTGGTTATAAATTGTCAGGTTGATTGAAACGATGGTAAGTGGCCCTGCCTTTTGTGCTAATGGCAGTCCCGGCTGGCAGCAAGCATTTGTCTTCAGCGCAGATGTCTGTGCTTGAAGACAAACTTATAAATAAGCGCAGCGGAATATCTCCATGAGTTAGGTGTGCCACTAGTATCTAGGTAATAGGTTTGACCCCCCATTCTTAGTAGTCGTCTGTATGCAGTTATGGACCCCAGCAGACTGTAGGTACCACTGAGTTTTCTGGACTTAAATACAGTGGAATACAGTACGAGCTTTACGTTGACGGAAAACTTCGTACATATGTACCAGAAGGAATTCAATGGCGTTTGTACAGTCGTGCTTGAGAAACGGCAACAGACTCGAATCTCTCACGCTGGCAACTAAATATGAAAGGAAAGGTAGACATATAATCACAAAAGATCACAGCCTGAATAGTAACTCCTTCTGGGTGGTCTGTCAGACTAAATTGAACACTGGAAAGTTCAACTCACATACAAGTCGGAATGTGTTTCGGCGTCTGATTTAAGTGATGTGATTTTTGAGTGTAATGTCATTCGGTAAGACCCTCCTATTAAATGGTTTGGAGCAAAAACGCCTTAGGCGTTATTTTTTTAACAATAACCAATTTGTCTTAGAGTTTTTACATCTTAACAACTATAAACAACGATCCCGGATACGAACATAGAATTGCTAATAACTTTTAATAAACATTTTTACAACCTGTCCATTTGGACCCGTCTGCTGCCGATCTGACTAGCGACTTTAGATTAAACTATTTTCTTATAGCGTTCAAGCTATCACGATATCTATAATTAGTATGACAATGCTGCGGAAAGACAGCAATCAGTCATTGGATACCATAAGATAGCGTCGGATATCGAAGATCGGATAGCGTGAACGCTAAAAGAAAAAGATTTTGTTTGCACTGGACCTTTAAAGGGAGTCCTGACATATAGCTATCGATATCTAATATCCTGTTTTGAACGGTTTTTCTGTTTGGGATACGAAGTGTGACAACATCGTGTTACTTGATCAGTTTGGGAATAGGGACAGGACTATATAGAAGTATGGCAGAAGAAAGTTGCGTCTATTGTACAGCGCTCAAATGAAGTACCGGTTATTCATTCGGTTTATCAACATACTCATTAGTTGTGTGTATATATAATATACTTTATAATACATAACAATATGCAAATAATATCTAACTACTAGCTGCATATTGTTTGATAAGGTTTGAACCGTAGATACTGGCATATAAGTAGCACATTTTGTTGCGCTATAATAGGTGCCCATATATATATCGTAAGAACTCATTTGTTCGTCTCGCTTGCAGGGCTTGACGGATAAGTTGCGAATAACTCGCTACAAGAGCCTGTTATTAATGTCAAATTAGCACTTTTTTTCTATAATAATAATAATAATATCCTCACGCCTTCCCACAAGGGTCCCCGAAGGGGTAGGCAGATGTGTATAGGCAATACCCACACACCCACTTTCCGCCAGAGGTATATTAGGTGCCAACGTGATAGATGGCGAGTCCATCGCCGTTACTCAAGCACGACTATACATACGCCTTTGAATTACTTCTCAGATGTATGCAGGTTTCCTCTCGATGTTTTCCTTCACCGTAAAGCTCGTGGTGTGACTAATCACTGTACTTAAGTTCAGAAAAAACTCATTGGTACAGTCGGGATTCGAACTTGCGACCTTTGCGTCGCAGGCAACTACTCAAACCACTCGGCCACCACGGCTCACTTTTTTTTCTAAATACATATAAAAGGCATAAAAACATGCTTTCACGAAGACAAACGCGTAGGTACCTAAAATAAATAATAAATTAAAAATTTTTGGTCTTACAAATCGCAGAAATCAGACCTACAGGTATTTTTTTACAAATTACCTTAGAATACACGACGACCTTTAATGCTCTGATAAACTTGAATTATAAGTATCTCACGTACGAATAAATAGTTCACTGACAAATCGACCAAAAGATACATGGTTATTGTCACAAAAAGAGAAATGCATTTGCTGTATAATTGTTTTCAATCAGGAATCATTCTTAATTGGAACCAATATTTTATTTATTGTCTCTTGTAGTTTGAGTTACGGGAACTTTTGCTATTTGACTGAACAATAACAAAGCCAAAAGTCTCCAACTAGGGATTTAGTGCTTAGTAATACACCCGGTGCGGTTTGGACCTCGGCATCGGCCTATTGACAAGATAGAGAGCTGGGCTGGAGGTTTAAATACCATTCTACTAATACATATTATAAATGCGAAAGGATACGAGTGTGATGATAGGACAAGTTAACAATAGAAGAAAACATATACATTGAATTATGCACAATGCTTGTTAGAATTTGGAACTGGAAACTAATTGGTTCGGAGAGCTGAAGGCGACACAACAACAACAAAATTGTCGGTCTCTTTTACACAGAAGTGGCAGTGATATGGCAGTCTAAAGAAATTCACTTTAGCGATCACACCTGGAGGTTTCCACCTTACATCATTGTATGTACTATTTATTTTCACTTTTATTTTTAAAGTATCCCGAATTACTGATAAAAACAAATCCGGAATGACGAAATCGGCAAAGAAACTGGTGAGATCGAGATTGTGTATATGACTGATAATAATAATAATATCCTCACGCCTTCCCACAAGGGTCCCCGAAGGGGTAGGTGATAAGAGGTAGACAAATGTACAATGTGAAAGTGCCTGGAAAAAGAAAGGGAGGAAGATCACTTACTAGTTACGGATCAAATCGATCGAGTGCTTATGGATGAGAATCATTAGGATAGCTACGAATAGGCGAAATTGTGTAGTCTGGATATAAGGGGCGCTCTACTCTCTCCGCCCTGAGGGATTCGGCGTGATCATATAGCCCCGTAGCCCCTTCACCCGTAGGGGTAGCCTCTACCTACCCCTTCGAGTGAAGGGGGTTAAGATACAGTAACATAAAAAAGGTTTATCATATCAAAAATATATATAAAAAAATAGAATAAAATATATTTAAAGGCGATCGCAACCGCTGGCAAAAACTAAGCATGTACTTCCTTATTCATTAAGGTAATGATTTTAAAATATTACTACGATTAACATTCCTGACGAATTCCTGATGCCCGATGACTGGTGGGAACATCGTTGGTAATTCATTAAAATTGTTGGATTTCAACTTTAGGATAATAGACCAATTAAAAGTTATCGAAATTAACATCGACATGTTGGTTTTTGTAGTTTATTGACCTTTTTCTATTACACTATTGAAATCAGTTGTAGCCGGTATGTATTCGATAGACCGAAATCTTTATTCTGGTATAAATTTACCGTTTGACGAAATGGAATAGAAATACATATACGACCACGAGCCGAGAATTGATCTCGAGACCTCATAAAAGATTTAGATTTTTTTTTTAAGTATTTAATGCAATATTCTCTTGGAAATAAATCATTTATGTTCTTGTAGAATTTATTTAGAATGTGTAACTATTGATTTACAAAAAAGAATTAAAGGCGAGGTCTGTATTAACGATAAACAGAAGATCTGTGCTTAGACATAAGTATGTGTTATCATTCCTCTAATCAGAAAAATTTATTAGTCAAATAACAAACAGATAACTGGTTTACCTTGGTACCATGATAGTCGTCGACGACGGTGTCGTCGCGGCGTGCGTCGGGGTAGACAAAGCTCATGTTCGTCGGGGACAGCGAAGTGGATGCGCGGGCGCACTGCAACAACAACACTGACACAACACATGCATAGTGAATCGCGCGCATATCGAAACTAGCTCTTACAGAAACACGCTACGAACTGACGGAATCGGGGGAAAAGATCCGTTTATAAACGAACCGTATTGTAGCTCGAACGCTCCGCTGTATATTTTGACGTGATAGACATTTTCCACTGTTATATTTTCTTATTTATAGCCTGTCAGCTTATTGACATTATCTTCTGACAGTATTGTTTATTTTTTTATTATGAGAGACATTTTCGAACATACTGGTCATTTGTTGACGGATATTGGTATTTTAAGCTTTATTCGAGGCGCGGTTACATTATTGTACCAATTAACGAATCGCTCTTTATTGGATGATATAACGATATGAACTGATTCGTTTATCTGCATCGAACTGGCAAGTCGCCAACTATTAAGAAACAAGTCCATGTAAAAATGTATAAACCTGCAATATATTCATATTTAGGTTTGTTCCCGTTTCCCCGAGTTTACCTACATAATTTCGGAATAATTGGTGGAAACAGATGGAAAGATTTAATTATTGCGAGCCAGATATATACGTACCTAATCTAATATATGTAATTAGAGCAAAGAATTGTTTTTTACAGTGTCCGCATGTGGCAAAAAGTTTTGATACTTTCATTATCAGCAAGTATATATCTTCTCGCCTTTCCAATTTCCATATGGGGCCATAAAGAGGTAGGCAGAGGTGAGTAGATAGTATTTTTACCAGATATATACCGGACTACCGCCGTTACTCAATAATTCTCACACGTCTTTGAATTTCTTTTCCATCGTATGCAGCCTCTCGTTGTTTGCCTTCACCGCGAAGCTCGTGGTGTGACTAGTAACTGTATTTAACTGCAGTAAAACTCATTGTTACAGTCGGGATTAGAACTTGCAATCTTTGTGTTACATCTACTCGAACCACTCGCTCACCACGGCTTTAATTAACAACTAGCGAAACATCTATCTATTTAGTCATCTGTGCATCGAATGCTACGCTACGACCTAAGCGTTACTCCTGATACCGCGCACACGTGTTGTACACGACAAAATAATAATAATAACCAACACCTCAAGAGGCTCTCGTTAGACGGTTGGATCAAGTGCCTGATGCAGAAAGCAGTACTGCTCGAAACGGCACGTATTGTGAGGAGATTTCTTTCTCTGGGACCCTAACCACCGCTACCTTGGACACTGATCCCGATACCGGTGGGCCCCTATATTTTATATTTTTAAATATGTTTATATATATATAGATATATATGTATATATATATATTTAAAAATGTAATCTACAAGATGTATTTCAAATAAAGAATAATAATAATAAACACCTGGGACAATTCCACAAATTGACCTAGTCCCAAATTAAGCAAAGCTTGTGTTATGGTAACTAGACAACGATATATTTACTTATATAGATATATATATATATACTTAAATACATAGGACATCCAAGACTAAGGTACAAATATTCGTGTTCATCACACAAATATCTGCCCTCAGCGGGATTCGAGCCCGCGACCTCAAGTTTCGCAGTCAGGAGCTCTGACCACTAGACCAGACGGTCGTCTGTAAATAGTAGTTCTGTTAGAGGGGCGAGTAGTACTACTTTACTTCTCTTGATAAAAAAAAGTAATATAAACAGGGATAATAAATAACATGAAAGCAAATAATTACGCCTTGTTATACAATAATCGTGTTAAAGTTGTATGCTACAAATTGCCAGATATTCCGTGTGTTTATTCGATCGTGAATCCTGTAACTTATTTGGCACATTATTTCTACGTTGATCCTTCTAGTGACGCAACACCTTCGCATAGGAGTATCTGAACCTGAAGGGCCTGGCGGAGGTGTAATTTTTTTATTATTTTCACGAATATATGTCAAGTGCCAACGTGAGACGTAGAGTCTTCCGCAAAGACACTATTCGACATACGCCTTTTAATTACCCTTTAAACGTAAAGTTTTATAGGATGCTATTTACCGTAAAGCTCTTGGTACAAAAACTGGTACAGACAATCGTCAGGATTATATTTATATATAAATACATAAGTGATAGGCCACAATGTAAGTAATGTGTAAGTAAAGGAAGCAAATAAAATATATGAAAAACAAAAACAGATATACATTCCAAAACTTTTTAACGTTATTTACGCATAAATTTGCTGAAACGATAAAGTTTGTTTATGTCGTTAATAGTTACAGAAAAAAACCTAAAATCATGTTTCGGAGTAATAAAGTTGTAATTTTGTTATTTTTGGAGCTATGTATTTGTTTTATTTATTCGTCTTGATATAAGTACAATTCAACTGTTCTATTTTTTAAATATTTAATATATGTGTAGGTAGGTAAATCTTAGTACCTATAGTTATTATAGTACTTCATAAATCACGAATACTTTTTCTATTTAGCAATATTTTGTGATTCAACAATTTTAGTACTAAATTCTAACATCGTTAGTAAAAAATATTGGAAACATACCTCGATGAGAGCAAGGAGCGAATATTTGAAAACGGAATGGTTGATCTCATACGATGTCGTAGTAACACATCCATATAATAACTGTACCATGCGTGGAATATACACCGGCGTTGTGGTACTTGTGATTATGTGACTGCCGCGATAGGGAGGTCGTCAGGGTTGTCAACTCTCTTCGAAATAGACCCGTAATCACAAAACTCAACAATATGCTTGTAACTATGAAAGGTTTGCATGTTGTACGTAAATATTTAGTTATTCATATAGTCATTTACAGTTGGTTGGGTAGGAAAATATACGTGCCCATCTAAAATATATATTCGCAGTGGTACGAACGAAGGATGAAAATGAATGCGAAAATCTCGGTAGCGCAATATTAGTGCAAAAGTTTATGTATGTGTCTGTCATGTCTTCCAATACAAGCGATTGCAGTCTAGTAGCTGCTAAAAAGCAGACAGAATTAAGTATTTGGTTAGCAAGTTATTGATTTTGTAAGTTTGTTTTCTTTTTAACCGACTTCCAAAAAGGGAGTGGGATCTCAATTTAGATTACGTACATATGCAAACTCGGGGCTACATACGTCATACATGGACGTAGTGTAAAATTCTTTTTATATTTGAGACTTATTGTAACGGCTCCAGGTCGCGTTAAATTTAATTACCTACGTCTATGAACTTCCCATTTCGCTCATTATTATTCACGGCACATCCCTGGCAAGTAGTGTCATTTATATAACTATCAAATAAATAACTCCATTCCTTATAAGTACTTCATCTGCGCCCTCGTGTTGGACATAGGTCTGACATTAAACTATAAATAGCAATTCATGTTCAATGTTATCAATTACCATAACTAGGAGCTTCACAATATTAGAACACAATTAATTGATTTTTCATCAACATCTTTGAATAGTTTGGCGTGATGATATGTATGTATCTTTGAATAGATAGTCACATAGAATTGTCCAGTAATCACGTAATCCTTGAATATGGGATGGGGGTTAAAAAAGTCAGCAAATATTGCAAAGGGAGGGGGTGGTTGAGGTTTAAAGTAGGAGAATGAGCTTTAAAGTTACTTACTGTAGTTATTACTTCTGTAAGTTTTATTTATGAAAATTTACATCATTTCGGCAAAGCATGTAGGGTATGGGCTTAGAGCCAAAAAAACATATGCAAAATAAATTATAAATGCAAGTCATTCATACTGAAATGTAAACAAGCAAGAAATGCTTATCACTTTAGCATGAACTATCTCATTGTGTACATAAAGAACAAACCATACTAAGAATAACTAAGTTTATATAATGATTAATGTATTTCAATCATAATAACAGTACTTGAAACCTATGAGCATGTATGATGAGGCAGATGAAGGTGAATTAAGTGAAAGGGGTTTGGTAGTGAGAACTACTTCTCTACTCCCTTCCATTCCATGTAAGTATATCATAATAAGGAAAAAGAGCATTGTGATAATCTGATGGAGCATATGTCAATGCATTGAAGTACAATGCCTTTTGCGGTATTGGCTTGCTAAAATTATGAATGTAAAATCACAAAGTTAATAAAACTTAGAGGGTACTTAAAATTACTTACAAAAGATGGGAGTAAAGTACTCAGTTTTTATATTTTGCAAATAAATCCTTATTATTTATCTCTCTTTGCTTACATTTTCATTGTTAAATATTGTAAGCCACATTTGTTTTGAGTAGTTTAGGCTTAGGTTAGTAGTTAGTTAGTAGTTTAGGTTTTTTAAGAGAGGTAGGGCATAACGGGTTTTCCGTTCTAATTTGGAGCTGCCCGACTGGGGCAGGACCTCCACCTTATAGAAGTCCGTAGCCAAATAACAAAATTTTTTGTGTTGTGTTCCTACGAGGTGAATAAGGTTTCCAGTAATGAGCTCCTTGGGGAGGGGGGAGGATTGTTATATTGTGTTGGCAGTAGAGGGATTAGTCCCATTATGCTGCCAACACAGTATAACTCTCCAAGCACAGAGTGGCAACGCGCAAGTGATACTTCGGTATTGTAAGCGTAAATAGGCTGCGGTAACCGTTTTCTATCAGGTGGGCCGTATGCTTGTTTGCCACTCCTGTTGTATAAAAAAAAAAAAAAAAAAAAAAGGTATATCGGATATACAAAAACATAGCCATTGAGATTCATACATGGCTATGCAAAAATTTTGTTCTCGATAGGTATAGCTCTTACTGCTAACTAATGTTATGATACAAATAAATCAAATCTTCATCTTACGTACCTCATAGGGTGGACATAGTAGGCTGATATTATTGTGAAATAGTAGGATATAGTAGTACAATTAATTTAATTTGTTCATATAAATAATAGGCTCTGGCAGTGCTTCTGTTAAATTCAATTGACAATTTAATTCATTGGAATTGTTGTAAATGACATTGTTGTTTTAAATTATTAATTATAATGTGTAAGGTAGGGGCGGAAGGACACAGTACATCTATGTAGTACAGGATTAGCTTTGTTTTGGACTATAACCTTTGTGTGAAATTGTCTAAAGGCATTTATTTATTAGTCACACCACGAGCTTTTCGGTGAAGGAAAACATCGTGAGGAAACCTGCATACGTCTGGGAAGAAATTCAAAGGCGTATGTATAGTCGTGCTTGAGTAACGGCGATGGACTCGCCATCTGTCACGTTGGCACTTAATATACCTCTGGCGGAAAGTGGGTGTGTGGGTATTACCCATACACCTCTGCCTACCCCTTCGGGGACCCTTGTGGGAAGGCGTGAGGATATTATTTTATTTATTTATTTCTCTATCTCTATAAAAGTCTAAATATATCAAATATAAAAGTTACACCTCAGAGTAAACTTGTTTAATCAAGTATATTTTGTATTTTTATTGATGTCAAGACTATCTGAATTTACACTAAAGCACGGTCGCGGAGCAGGAAGAATTTCGTACAATGACCTATTATTACCCATCTCTGTCACTCCCGCGTAAATATAATGCGTCTCGCTCGCACAGATGCACGGTCATTGCATCTGTGCGAGCGAGACGCATTATATTTACGCGGGAGTGACAGAGATGGGTAATAATAGGTCATTGTACGAAATTCTTCCTGCTCCGCGACCGTGCTTTACAAGATCGAGACATTATTTGTTATTTTTTTATTCATGCAATAAATAATTCTTAGGCTTCCTATAACTATAGCCTAATAAAAGATACCACACCACACCTTCATGCCTAGATATAACATACCTAATTGAAAAGATTTTGGTCCCGGGGAATATAGACTATTTATTTACTGTTACTTTTAAATTTTAACTACTTACATGTAAGTTTGCTCACATTGTTAAAAAAAGAATGCAAAGATTTAAACTATATTTTATGAATGACATTTCTATCTTTCTTTATTGTTATTATTTTATAGAAACAAGCCTGGTAATTTCCACGAAGCGCTGAGCTATGCGACCTTATGACATACACAATCAAATCGAAAGCTATCGTTCATTCAATGATAAAATTTTAATGGTAGTTTTTGTGTAATATTTATGTCCTTACCTTGTTAGGTTATAACAGCACCAAAACACGTATGTTATTAAGTAAACAACACAAATGTGTAGGAATTTATAAAAATCTAATAAGTATCGCCGAGCGTTCAAAATTTGAAAATAACTAATGAAACTCTATAGAATTGCGATCGCTAGCAGACGAATTGTAAACACTGAAAATTCTTACCAATATATTTTTATAGGTGATAAAACTTGTTCTAGTATTTACACTGTGATACAAATTATGATGGCTTGCAGTAAATATATTTTTATTTGCTGTAATGCGGCAATGATACGCGAAAAAGCGACGCACCGCCATACAAATTGACAGTGACATTATAAAACTGTGTTGCCGCCGCGTAAAGATTATACAAGATTTGCCAATATTTTTGGGAGTTTATGGTAGGTTTTTTAAACATGTTATTAGTTCTTACTTTGTTTTATTGTAAGAACTAACAGCCCAACCAAAGATTATAATGTATACTGTAACGAGCCCAACCATTATCGTTATCCTAGTATATCTCAGTATCTTCTATTTGAGTAAAAAAAGTGATAAACACATTATCACTTTTTTTATGTGCTGACTTATCTGAGGAACTTCAATAGGTAGGTATTTAACCAAAATCAGTACCAAGTTATCAAGTGATCGCAGAGAGTGAGATTGAAATATCATACTACTATTACTGGGGATCCCAGTGGAAGCGTGCACGTCGCGATTCCTGCCAGCCCAGAGGGCTGCAATTCCACTCGATGCGCATTGGCCGGACGGCTGTTAGGGCGTGCCCCCGAGGCGACGCGCACCAGTCCGTCCCCGCTGGTGCGAAAAATTCAGCACAGTGCGGCGATGGGGACCGCCACCCATCACGCGGAGTGCCTCACGGCGGGAAGTGGAGTGTGGAGTGTAGGATGGGTGTATGGAATGTAAGAGGAGGTATGGCTGATAAGATGAACGAATTGATCGATGTTATGACAGAGAGCGAGTTAGATGTTGTGTGCTTGTCTGAAACCAAGCGGAAGGGTAGTGGAGTAGACGAGCTCCCGGGCGGGAGTTTAGTGCTGTGGTCAGGAGTGGCAAACACCGAGCACGCCTGCCAGGAAGTGGGAATTCTACTATCCAGCCGCTTGGCAGAATGTATGATAAGTTATGATGCGGTGAGCCCCAGACTTATTTGGGCTCGCTTTAAAATAGGCCTTACCCGACTATTTTTTGTCGCGGTGTATGCTCCGGTGGACTCAGCGGACACTTGCGACCTGAATAAGTTCTGGGAATGTGTGAGTAATGTTCTAGAAACGAAAGAAGGGAATGAAAAGCTGATTATTTGTGGTGATCTGAATGGATGGGTCGGGACAGCCCGTAAGGATTACGAGGCAGTACTCGGCAAGTATGGTGATAAGAGAGTGAACGAGGCAGGCAAGCTGATATTAGATGTATGCATGGAGAGAGACCTTTTTGTGGCGAACACCATGTTCGACCACAAGAGGATTCATCAGTATACATGATCTGTTTCTAATAGATCAGCGACTCAGAACACAGGTGATAGACACCAGGGTGTATAGGTGAGCCGACCTGGGAACGGACTACTTTCTAGTTATAACTAGAATAAGAGGTCTGTTCGCGGGCTGGCGATCCCGTGCTGGGGGTCCCTGTTCTGCAGTCGCAGACCGCATCAAAAGCTGGAGGCTTCAAGATGCGGCTATTAGAGACAGATATCAAGAAAGGGTATCTGAACAGCTAGCCTGTCCCCCGAAAGATGTGTTCGAGAGTGTCGATGTTTGTTGGCAGTTCCTTAAGTCCAGCATTTTATGCGCCGCGAAAGAGGTTTGTGGCATTTTGAAAGGGCGGACAACCAAAAATGGCGATGGTTGGTGGGATGATGAAGTGAAAGAAGAAGTTAAAAAGAAGAAGGATGCAAGGCAAGACATTTTGGCTATGTCCAGCTCAAGTGAAAGTATGAAAGAAAAGATAAAAGAAAAATATCGCCTGCAAAAAAATCGTACGAAAGAGATAATAGCTCAGAAGCGTGAGAGGTTCCAAATGACTGTAGACGAAAAACTGTCGCATAATTTCAAGGACAATGCAAAACTTTTTTGGAGTGAAGTTAAGAAGTCCAGTAATTGTGTTACAGCTAGTAGTAGGATGAATGTGATTATTTCGAAGGACAATGACATACCGACTGACAAAACAGACGTCCTCAGGCGATGGAGTGAATTCTACAAAGATATGTATGATGATGATGCCGCTGATCTACTCATAGAGCTGCCTCCAACAGAATCTGTCGAGGATCCTATAGCGGATAAAATAAATATGGGAGAGATTGTAAGTGCGATAAGAAGTCTGAAATGTGGAAAAGCTGCGGGAATAGATGGGATTACGGCTGAGATGATCAAGTACGGTGGACCAGCGGTCTGGGACGTCATCTATTTGCTATGCAATCTTTGCTGGGAAAAGGGTGATGTTCCGGACGACTGGAGGCGAGCAGTCATCGTGCCTTTCTATAAAGGAAAGGGATCACGATTGGACTGCTCCAACTACAGAGCCATCAGCTTGGTCAGCTTAGCTAGTAAAGTGTACACGAAGATCCTGACGATAAGAATGCAAGAGCGATCCGAAAGGTTTCTCTGGGAATCCCAAGGTGGATTTAGACCAGGAAGAGGATGTATGGATCAAACCTTCTCGCTTCGCGGAATCGCGGAAAAGTTTTTGGATATTAACCAAAGCGTTTTCTGCGCTTTCGTCGACTTAGAGAAGGCATTTGATAGAGTCGTACGAAAGGAACTCTGGGACGTGTTGCCTGGATATGGAGTGAGCAGTTCCCTACTGCATGCCGTGAAATCACTCTATAGTGATAGCGAGGCGTGCGTTAGGGTTAACGGTGAGATGTCACCCTGGTTTGATGTGAAGTCGGGGGTCAAACAAGGGTGTATCATGTCTGCCTGGCTGTTCATTATATATCTAGATAACTGTCTGAGAGCACTAAGAACGAACGGATGTGGAGTGAAAATGGGAAACTTAGTGGTCAACTGCCTACTATACGCCGATGACGCGGTTTTACTGGCGTCATCAGAGGGCGAACTGCAGTCACTAGTTACCATAATGAAAGAAGAATGTGAAAAGAAGGGGCTGCGCCTAAACGCTGGCAAGATTAAGGTTCTGGTATTCGAAAGAGATGAACAAGTGACCGAGAGTGCAATATCGGTAAATGGGCAAATTCTAGAGCAAGTGAATGAATTTGTATATCTTGGAAGCATGTTCACACGAGATGGAAAGTATGAAAAAGATATTGAAAGAAGGATAACTGCCGGAAATAAGGTGAATGGAGCCATGTCGGCGTTGATGGGCAGTAAAAGTCTGAGCAAGAATGCTCGAGTTGCTGTCCACAACGCGATATTGGTACCTACCTTATTGTATGGCAGCGAATCCTGGGTATGTCAGAGGAAGTATGAAAATAGCTTGAATGCTGCCGAGATGCGATCTCTTCGAAAAATGTGCGGCGTAACGATATTAGATCGAATCCGCAATGAAGAGATTCGCAAATCGACTGGCGTGAATGAGGGCGTGATTGTAAAGATGAAGAAAGGCATGTTACGTTGGTTTGGACACATAGAAAGGATGAGTGAAGAAAGATTGACGAAACAGATATACAAAGCAAAAGTGTGTGCAAGAAGAGGCAGAGGAAGGCCACGTTCCAACTACCTGGATCAAATAGATCGAACTCTCAAGGACGGGAACGTTAAGAGTACTCGAAACCGACGAGCATGTATGAAGAGACTGATGAATGTGGACGAAGCGAAAGAGGTATGTAAGTCTAGAGAGAACTGGCGCTCTATACTCTCTGCCTACCCCGTTAGGGACTCGGCGTGATGATATGTATGTATTCTTTTGTAATATAGGAATTTCTTGTCAGAAGAACGCGTATTCACAAGGTCGTACGATTTCTAATTTGATACTCATAAGTGTTACAGACAATCAATAACTTTTATCATTAGTAATTTTCAAAAGATTCGTCGTAACTAAACAATATTCTTGGGATTTTGCGGCCCTCCTTCCAAAGGCAGGGAAAGAAAACAAAAATAAATGGTTGGTCCAGGTATGTATGTACCTACATGGGTTGTGCTTTAACAGCATTTTGATGTATATTTATTTTCGCAATTAGTGTTGTATATAATAATATAATATAATAATAATATATCCTCCCGCCTTCCCACAAGGGTCCCCGAAGGGGTAGGCAGAGGTGTATAGGTAATACCCACACACCCACTTTCCGCCAGAGGTATATTAGGTGCCAACGTGACAGATGGCGAGTCCATCGCCGTTACTCCAGCACAACTATACATACGCCTTTGAATTTCTTCTCAGACGTATGCAGGTTTCCTCTCGATGTTTTCCTTCACCGTAAAGCTCGTGGTGTGACTAATCACTGTACTTAAGTTCAGAAAAAACTCATTGGTACAGTCGGGATTCGAACTTGCTCAACAACTGCTCGAACCACTCGGCCACCACGGCTTTTTTAGTTTTTTTATGTTGTAGTTGTTGCTAAGTAAGCTGAGGGCACAGCTAGTGTAAAAATAAAACAGTATTATTGGTATCCATTTATTTATTTACGATAGTGGTCAGCGTCCTACACGAGCAACGTAACCCGCCGTCCGTCGTAAGGCACTAATCGATAACGGACGCTTTGGACACAGAATACTACAAAAATACAATACTATATTACAACAATGATTTATAAATCTGAGTACTCGAAAGTGAATTCTAGTATGCTTGAAATACAAACAATTATAAGGATAGTGTAACGGTAGGAACTTTTGATAAGAAGAGCAATCAAGCTTTCGAGAAAAGAACTGAGAAACTTTCCTCTTTTTAAAATTTTAGCTTTCAAGTACCCAAGTTGATTACAACTAATTTGATTTAAAAAATCTGTGTAATATTTACAACGATATTAACAAGAGCATAGATGTAGCCCTAGAAAACTAAACTGTATCTACGACTATAGTGTATAACAAAAAAATTAATACAGTGGAACATGTAACCTCCTCCTTTTTGAAGTTGGTTAAAATATACATAATTCTAACACGACATTTCTGAACTTACCTAAATGCATACAAAAACAGAGTTTCTAATTAAATTTTAGGTCTAGAGATCGACTCAAGAGGACATCAATATTTCTTCGGACCTTAACCATATCTCTTCCTAGCTTATGAAATATTTTCACAGCAAATTGAAAATATTCGCCACGAACATTAACGTTAAATCTGACAATTGTCACAGGTACAAGCATTTTATCACCTGCCTTAAATTTTTAAATACCCTTAAATAATGATTTACTTTCTTGTTTTAATCATAAGATTGAGGTATTACTGTGAAAAATTTTTACTGCTAAACGTTCATTATATATTATTTTGGGTGGAATTAATTACGATAAAAATATTTTATATGTAGGTATATTAATATCCGTAAAACTTGAAAAAAAAAATAACTGCTAATGGAGTGACATAATACTTATAATAATAATAAATACATCTTCACGTCTTACCACAAGGGTCCCCGAAGGGGTAGGCAGAAGTGTGCAGGTCAGTACCCACACACTCACATTTCGCTGGATAGTTTCTAGGTGCCAACTTGACAGATGGCGTGTCCTTCGCCGTTACTCGAGCATGACTTTAAAATCGTATACGCCTTTGATTTTCTTGCCAAGCGCATGCAGGCTTCCTCTCGATGTTTTCCTTCATAGTAGAGCTCGTGGTATTACTCAACACTGTTACTAAAGTTCAGAAAAACTCATCGAATCTGTGTTGCAGTCAATTTCTCGAAACAATTGGCAATAATTAAATTGTTCCTTCTCAAATTAATATGCACCTTACACTACAGTTACACTAACACATAGAATGTGCTCACTTATTCAAACTAATTCCAGGTTTGATTTGATTTAATTTAATATAATCGCCACCAACAATACACAGTTATTCATTCAACATAGCAATTGTCAAGTGCCATATATTCAAGCTATCGTTCTTACAATCTATAGGAGGTGGGTCCTTATTTAATAAATTAAATTAGGAGGGCATTAAATAAAAACATAAGTACATTGACATCATTCCCATCATAACACCTACATAAATATTCACAATTTCTTAACAGATGAAACATTTCAGATATGCTTGTAAGGAGTGTCAACAATACTACTACTGCAATTTTAGAACTTAATTTTAATTAGATCCCCTTCAAACTCTATTCTGAGGAAGTATTAAGTACAGTAAACAATTAATTTTACGTATATCTAAAACTCGCAAACTTAATGGAGTTAAAGAGACATATTTAAAAAAAGATCTGGTTTTCAGCTATGTTAATAAAATATATATTACCTACTACACTTCCGACTTTGATACAGATTATTTATAATTGTGAGCAGATGTACATTCATAACTTACAATTTATTTTAATATCTACGTTAAATTAATTCCAAGTGCATTAATTACAAATATATTTAATAGCTTTGCCAAGTCTGCTTGTTAGTATTATAGTCGTATTGTAGCGCAACTAGTTGGCCGCGCCTTAGGTAGGAGGGGACGGGGGTGAGGCGGTGGGTTGCCTAGTGCTCGCAACACAATCCGTATTGAGTAATGACAGCAAGCGGATACTTAAGGCATGGTCCACAAGTTCCGCGCGGACTATAGGTGTATGAATGGAACATGAAAATAGTAAACTCCAAATGTTTCTACTGTCATAACACAAATTATGTTCACTTATGTTCATAATGGATTTCAACAATGGGATTTTGGCTCACGCAATATGCTGTATATAATAATAATAATATACCCTCACGCCTTCCCACAAGGGTCCCCGAAGGGGTAGGCAGAGGTGTATAGGTAATATCCACACACCCACTTTCCGCCAGAGGTATATTAGGTGTCAACGTGACAGATGGCGAGTCCATTATATATGTATGCTGTATATTATTTGCATAAATAATGAATGTATAATTCAGATGATTATGAAGTAATGCTATATTGGTGACTTCAGATACAGATAAAACAAAAGTTAGTCTGTAAATTACGCGTGTCAGTCGATAAAATGCGTATTAATTAGGCTATACTACGATTAAAGCCTCATGCAGACTTAGTAATTCAAACTTAAAAGGACTCGTAAAATTAATTGTAACATTAAAATACTAATAATTAGGGAGACTACAATACCTATTATATAAAATGTTCGAATTAGCCGTCCTACAGCCCGTTCGACACAAGCTAGCGGTTGCTTTTAAAAAACTTTTGTTAAACTCGCTTGGTTTAGATCAGGCTAGAATCAAAGTCTTCCTTTTGCTTACACAGCTTTGAGTTATTTACATTAATATGTGTTGGCCGTGCCCCTGTTATGTTTGACGCACATATAATTAGATAGATTTTCTTACGACAATCCAGGTAATAATCTAACTCTGGGCCAATTTTCATCCAACCCACACTAACTTTCACATCTATATATATATATAGGAGATCCCATATGTGAACTCACTCATCACGAAATCTCAGGAACTATAAGGCCGATTGACTTGAAATTTGGTAGAAGTATTTCTGACGCGGTGTAGAGGTGTCAGCTAAGAACGGATTATAAGAAACACAACTCTTAAAAAAAAACACGTTTTTTTAACTATTGCCTCCATAGAGGAAGCAATTACTTTTTCACCCGGGCGAAGCTGGGCGGGACAGCTAGTCTATATATATCTTAATATATATATTTCTTGTGTGCGTGTGTATGTGACTGAACTCCTCCTAAACGACTGGACCGATTTTGATGAAATTTTTTGTGTGTGTTCAAGGGGATCTGGGAATGGTTTAGATTCACAATTGGACCCGATAGGTGGCGCCACCATCTTTTTTTTTCCACCCGAGCGAAACTGGGCGGGACCACTAGTATATATATATATATAAAAGTTATGTTGGTTTGTGTACGCTTCAAAAACTCAAAAAGTTCTGCACCGATCGAGCTGAAATTTTAGCATGATATATAATCCGCATCAAGGATTGTTTTTATCTATTTTTGTATCAGTCACATATCCACAGCGAAGTGTGGCAGAGTACAGCTAGTTTATAATATTAATATGATTTTGATCTTGATTTCTTCACATCTGAATATGTGATACAAATTTCAATAGCTCCTAAAGTTTCTGTACACATACCAAAGCATCAGTGCAAGGTATATATCTTACTAATATTATAAATGTGAAAGTTTGGATGTTTGGATGTTTGCGGTTCTTTCACGGCCAAACGGCTGAACCGATTTAACCGAGTTGAAATGGTGATAGCTTATACCAAGGAATAGGACATAGGCTACTTTTTAATCCTGAAACATTCAAAGTTCTAATATTATAATTTATGAAGCTCTTTCACGGCAAAGCGGCTGAACCAATTCTAGCAGGATCTTCCTTTTTACATAAGCTACTTTTTCTAACTCTACGCGGGCGAAGCCGCGGGCATAAGCTAGTAGAGTATAGATATACATTATTTTATATCTTCCAGCATTACCATAAAAGAAAGGGTAGGCAGGCTCACACCGATAAGCTTGAGTCGAACGGGACACAGTCTAAAGCCACATCTAAGTCTATAGTAATTTGGTCTCAATTTAATTTGGCCTTGCGCCATTTACCCAATTCCCCTAGTTTTTGTCTACTTAGGTAATAAAGAAGCGCTTTATAATACTGTTTATCGTAATTAGTGAAAAATACAGGCGGAGTTATCATCAAAAGATTGCAAAAGCAACATCAAACTTTAGTTGCGCCCTTATTCTAAGGAACATTTAGAATAACAAATGTTAATTACGTATTTGGCTTAAAAATATTATGAATTATTAAAATCATCGCCGTAAGAAGCTAGTAATAATGTCAGCATTTATTTTATTCCGTCTCTAGAATGCAGCGCAATATATTCAAACTTGTTAGAAGTACCGTCGTTACGAAAAGTTTTATATGTACATACATTTTGTTTGTAATATGTGTAAATTATTACTCTTTTATCATAACGGATATTTAAATAATAATTTTCGTAATGGCATTAAAATGTAGTAAAAATTGGCTAACGTAGTTCCTAGCTTCTTATACGGAGCAATAAATACGTATTATCATGTTTGAATGCATTAAGTTACAATACGTCTAATATATGCTACTTTAGAATTTACGAAAGTATGTGTCGTGTTTATTTTACCACATAAAGCTTCAGTTATCGTGCATAAGAAAATCCTCACATGTACACAAGGACTAGTTTTAAATTAAACGGATTTTGCACTTTTTGGGTGCGTCCTAACTGCTTTTGATTGATTGCTATCAAAAGGTTGCAAAAATCCCAATTCGGGCACATCTGTTTACCATTACAAAACATATTAAATACAATTGATAAAACTATCAACTATAATGTCATTGTAGATAAAATGAGCTTTTATTGGCAATGCAAACGACCCGGTATTTAATGAAACTTCTCAAATTCTTCATAGGTCACTTGCCATCTTCCTCTTTGGCGTGCAGTTAGGAGAAGCTGTCCTGCTCGCACTCGTCCCAGCTGTCGCACTCGTACTGGTCGCAATCGTAGTCAATGTCGCAGGCCGCGTGGCCGGTCGCGTCCGAGCTGATGTCGGTCAGGGCCGCTTCCGACACCGGCTTTGAAGATATGTCTAGAATCTATGGACACGCACACACATAAATCCTGATTATGAAAAGTTATATTGGTACATATATGTATATCTCAGTATCAGTAGTGCAGGATTAGATCACGACAGGGCCTGTAGCAAATTCTATCCTTAGAGGTGCTTAGATTGCCATTAGTTATAATGTATTAAAAAAAGCCGTGTTGAGAGCCGTGGTGGCCGAGTGGTTTGAGCAGTTGCCTGCGACGCAAAGGTCGCAAGTTCGAATCCCGACTGTACCAATGAGTTTTTTCTGAACTTAAGTACAGTGATTAGTCACACCACGAGCTTTACGGTGAAGGAAAACATCGAGAGGAAACCTGCATACATCTGAGAAGTAATTCAAAGGCATATGTATAGTCGTGCTTGAGTAACGGCGATGGTCTCGCCATCTATCACGTTGGCACCTAATATTGGCGGAAAGTGGGTGTGTGGGTATTACCTATACACCTCTGCCTACCCCTTCGGGGACCCTTGTGGGAAGGCGTGAGGTATTAAAAAGAAATTAAAACTTCCATATTGAGACATGAACACACTATTTAGGGTCAGAAAGCATTGGTGTGCAGTGCACCCTTAGCATTTGCTAGTCTTTCTACGTGGCTAATGAAGCAAATATGCTTTGTGTGTACTCACGTCGGCGGAGGACCTCAGGCTGTAGTTGTCGGAGTGCGCGTCGCGGTCGGCCGACAGCGCCTGGAGGGCGAGCGAGTTGCGCTTGCGATCCTCACGGGACAGGTTCTTGCCATCGGAGCGGATAGCCACCTCGGATGGGTTGGATCGCTCTATATACCAATTATACAATACATATTATCGATTGGCGCATATTCGAGCACAAGTTGTGATAGATAAAGAGAGACTTAGAGTGTGGACGAAGCGAAAGAGTCTAGAGAGCTGGCGCTCTACTTCATCTGCCTACCCCGTGTGGGACTCGGCGTAGTGATATCCTATGTAAGTTGATGGCAGTCAGTCACTGTGTAGAGAAATTTGATCACATGACATACAAAAAAGTCGACTTGCAACGATGATCAAAAACCTTTCAAAACGTTTGACATCATCACGCCGAGTCCGCACAGACAGAGAGAGAGAGAGAGTAGAGCTCTGAATCTCTAGACCTGCAGACTCTACGTCTTTCGCTTCTTCCAAGTTCATCAGTCTCTTTATTCATGCTTGCCCGGTTTTAATTACTCTTGACATTTCCGTCCTTGAGTATGATACTTTACACATTTTAAAGAATTTGAGTTTCCTTTTGCTTTTAAGAAGTAAGTATTCAAACTGCTATACGTGTATGATATATGTATGAGCTATATACATTTTTAACATACCTTTAGCAAGAGGATCAGCTAAAGAGACGGGCGAGCCACTTCTAGGGGAGCCCAGGCTTCCACTGTAGTACATTTCAGGATTAGCCTCGTGGCGATCTGGAAATACATACATATTAAACTATTTCATACGAGATGTACACCACACTTTCACGCGGGTAATGTTTGATACTATATCTATACTAATATGAGAAATGCGTGGGCCTTCACTAGAACTGGTCATATTTTTTTCTGGAAGAAAACAATAAACCTATATCCGTATTACAGACTATAATAATCCATCTCTGTGCCAAATTTCATAAAACTTTTGTCCAGCCGTTGTAGCACGACAGATTGGCAGTTGATTCCCGGGCTCGGCTAAATGATGTGAGGTACCAAACACTCAACCAGCCATCGATCCAAATTTCAAATTTACAATATTAGTGTAGATAAATATTTAAATAACATCTCTTCAAGGTTTCATCCTCAGTCCTCATATTTAAGTTAAGTTCCCGCTGAAACTACCGCGGGTGTCCCAGTTTACCCCCTTACAGCCTCTAGCCGGGGCTATATTCAGGCGAGGCGTATGTAAAAAAAGTGGGAGTTAAGTACTGACCGCAGTCGACAACCTCGTGGAACACGTAGTTGGCGATGGCGACGGGCTGCCTGATCCAGGGATGCGCCATCAGCTGCGCCACCGAGCAGCGCTGGCCCGGCTCCTTGCACAGCATCCAGCGGAGGAGTTGCTCCAGCTCTGGACATTACCACCATACATCCGGAATTTGAAAAATATCTTCATAAATGACTAATTGAAAAATCTTATTACTCAGTAAATTAATTTATGTGTGATGTCTATAATTAATATATATTATTTTCATACGGTAAATATAGTTTAACTAGCTGTCGCGCCCAGCTTCGCCCGGGTTAAAAAGTAAAATTTCCTGAAACACGCTCGCAGCGCCACCTATCGGGTCCAATTGTGTTGTAAGCAATCCTTTTTTTAAGTTGGATCAAACTGCACACGTTGTTCAAATTTGATTGAAATCGGTTAAGATGTCAGGAGCCCATCGTGGACTTAATGGCCATAAAAAAGTCATAGTGAGTCAATCTTAAAAGATAGACATATGCTGTTGCGGACTTTTTTTTAGAACTATTAAAGAGGAACAATTCTCTCATACATGATATTTGTGTAACTTAAACCATTTACGCAGCGCACGCAACGGAAGCTCCCAAAAAGGAATATTTTTTCCCGTTCTGGCAACATTATTCATTTATGCTTCGCTCCTATTGGTCGTAGCGTGATGTTATATAGCCTAAAGCCTTCCTAGAGAAATGGACTATCCAACACAAAAATAATTTTTCAATTCCAACCAGTAGTTCCTGAGATTAGCGCGTTCAAACAAACAAACAAACAAACTCTTCAGCTTTATAATATTAGTATAGATTAAAATGTATATAATTTATAAACTAAATATATAATTTTGTATGCAGTGTAACATAGCGAACCTAAATGTACCACATACAATCTGTATGTAGGTAATCTACCAATGTAAAAAAAAATAGTTTGAATTTTGAATTTGAATACATATTACTCATATGATTGACCGACGGCAAAGGTTAAAGCTGATTTCTGTGCTTATCTTCACAACATATACTTCGTCAACAAAGCGATTGAAGACTGCATCAACTCATCAACTTATACTCAACCATCATGTGAATGTCGAAAAAAAATAGCTATCCGCGACCACTTTGATATTGTAAGAAAGCTCGAAAGAAGTACGGAGTTTTTCAAAGGTATGTAAATAATTCCGCAGGGTCGGCAACGCGCTAGCGCTACACTTGGTGTTGCAAGCGTCCCATAGGAGACGGTAACCACTTACCATTGGACAGACTGTATGTTTGTTTCCCATTTTAATGGTATAAAAAAAAGGTAAAAACCGTTTGAACGAGCGTTGTAATGTAATTTAAGTTGTAATGCTCTTAATGAACACGCGAACAAAGTGTATTCCCCTGAACAAAGACAATAAGAATAGTGTTGATAAAACATTCTAAGTAAAATTTTATCTATCTGTACCAAGTTATATTTAACCGTTTCCCATCAGGTGGACCGTGGTCTTGTTACGCACACTTGTGGTATAAAAAATATTATCACACTTTTAGTCTGATTATGGGATAGATTGCAATAAGAAATACATTCAACCCCAACGGAATGAAACTCCTTAGCTTATTCAAACAAGTTACCTTCTGATACGACCTGTGGAAAGGTCAGCGGGCCTTGTATGGTGTCCTCGATGTCAGAGAAGGGGTTCACGAAGAAAGTGAGCACATAGAGGGTTATTCCCATCGACCACATCTCTAGTTCGGGACCAGCGTATCTGGAAAATAATTCATAAAAACTGTGATTTTTATGGTTTGGAATTTCTTCTCAGACGAATGCTGTTTCACAATCTATACTAATATTATAAAGAGGAAAGATTTGTTTGTTTGTTTGTAATGAATAGGCTCCGAAACTACTGGACCGATTTCAAAAATTCTTTCACCTTTGGAAAGCTACATTATCCCCGAGTAACATAGGCTATATTAAATTGGACCCGATAGGTGGCGCTGCGATCGAGTTTCAAGAATTTTACCTTTTTACCCGGGCGAAGCTTTCTGTGTGTCTTAAGCTAGATTCGAGAATGGTTTAGATTTACAATTGGACCCAATAGGTGGCGCTGCGATCGTGTTACGGGCAATTTAACTTTTTCACCCGAGCGAAGCTGGGCGGGACAGCTAGTAATAAATAAAATACATATGAATATATTGATACAGTCTTAGGTTTTATCGCACTTGGATAATAATATGTTTAGGTTTATAAGCTGGAGTTGCTTGGCGTTCTTCCCAGTAACTCGTGGGGGAGACCAATGCCCATTGGATTCTAACAGACTAGCAGTAATTAGTAGATTAGAGTGAGTGAGTGAATTATACACTACTAGCTGTGCGCCGCGGTTTAGCCTGCGTAAAATGATAATTAATTGGTGTTTCTTTTCTAGAATAAAACATGTGTTTATCCTGCAAATAATTTATCTCTAGTGCCACATCACATTGGCTACTTAAATAGGTTTCTACGGAAAGTGGAGGTACTACCTATACACCTCTGCCTACCCGTTCGGGGACCGTTGAGGGAAGTCGTGAGGATGAAGCCATATTACATCCAATTCTGTTTAGCCGTTCTAACGTGATTGAGTAACAAACGTCCCCACAAACTTTGGCATTTATAATTTTGTTAGGATTGGTATAAAATACTCACTTATTGCCAGCAAGTACTTCCGGGCTGCAATACTCTGTAGTTCCATAGAAGGTGGAGAACAGGGTGTCTTTGCTCATGAACGTTGCCGAACCAAAGTCTATGAGCTTTACGTGAAACTTATTGTCTATTATCACATTCTCGTCTTTAATGTCGCGATGCAAGATGTTCAAGGAGTGGAGGTATTCCACTGCTTGTCCGATCTGTAAATAACAAATTTCAATACTATGTATAATTTTTAGACTATAAACTCCCAATTAGTTTATGCACGAAATTTTAAGCAGAAAATGTATCAAAGATCGCAAATTCAAATCCAGACTGTACCAATGAGTTTTCCTAAACTTAAGTACAGTAAATAAATAAATAAATAAAAATTCAAAGGCGTATGTATCGTCGTGCTTGAGTTCCGGCGATGGACTCAAACACCTAAAATATATATCCGGCGGAAAGTGGGTGTGTGGGGGGGGTACTTATAGAATGCTTATAGAATATATAAATGTATAAATTACTAAAATTTGCAAATTCTTATTATTATTATAGAGGCGTGATGATAAATATTG